>JAJTUV010001202.1:182500-782500 GCA_021653895.1 Mastomys natalensis
AATGATTTTATCATATCTCGGAGGCTCAGAAAGGGAAAAAGTACATCACTTTATTTTCCTTATTGTGTCTGTGGGTAGAGAGGCATACCTGCCTGCTTACTTATGCCAAGGGGATCAGAGGGCAATGGCCACACAGTAAATAATCATTACAAAAGACTATTAGCTCCCAAAATAGTTGTGAGACATTCTCTATTCTCTAAGCCCTTACAAAACTTTAAATACCCAACACATAGAAGGAAATAGCAAACAGGTAGTTTGAATAGTGGCTAAGAGATAAAAGTGGATGGTTCTAAAATCCTTAAAAATATGTGTTCCCACTCCTGTGTCCCTGGGTCCATAGTCACCCCATGAGTGTTGGAACAAGGACACTTCAGAATGATTGGCAGAAATATGCTCAGGGTTGGGTACCTCTGTTTGATAAAGTGAGATCATAAGGTCATTTCCAAGATTTCTTTTATATTCCCTACTCGTCTATGATGCCATAAGATGCATCATAAATTTATCCACACATTTTCAAAGTGGAGGAATCTTTTTCTTTTTATTAGATGCAATGACATTTCACAGAACACCGCAAGAGAAAGAGATGTAAATACAGTCATGATGCCACTGCACTTAGCCTAAGAAGCAAAGGCAAAGGGGTATAAGGCCAAGAATATTAAAATCAGTGAGTCCCTGTTTCTCAAGTTAGGAATCAGGCACGTGAAGAACTAAAATACTCTTGAAACTCTGAGCATCACAGCAATGGTCCCACCAAAAACAAGGGGAACATCTCCAGGCAACTATAGAAATTGGTTATAGTTTAACTAAACTAATATTGCAGCATGTGAAATGCATAAGGTACAGAATAATAAAAAGAAACCCACACATGCCAGGCAGTGGGGGCATACGCCTTTAATCCCAGCACTTAGGAGGCAGAGGCAGGCAGATTTCTGAGTTTGAGGTCAGCCCAGTCTACAGTGTGAGTTCCAGGACAGCCAGACAGAGAAACCCTGTCTCAAAAAAAAAAAAAAAAAAAAAAAAAAAAAAAAGAAAGAAAGAAAGAAAGAAAGAAAGAAAGAAAGAAAGAAAAAGAAAAAGAAAAAGAAAAGAAGAAACCCACACGTATATACCTCAGGAGGACAGGAAGGTAACAAAGTGAGTGTTAGGGTCATATCTGACTCAGATGCAGGATACTCAGCATCATATCCTATTAATAACTTTGAAAGTCCATGGATTAGGAGACACAAGTGAAGCAAGAAGCCTGGTACCGTCACCATAGCATGGGCCCTCCACACTTAGGATAAACCCAGAACTGTAAGCATGAAAGTCATTCAGAGGCTCATCAAAGAAGGAAAAGCATTTGACCATGCATTCACACATTTTATGCTTTGATGACCATAAGACTCATAGTAACATTTTCCTAGAGTCTATGGCTCAGAAGCCCTGAAATCCAAGCTTTATTTGCTATAAACAGTCACAGACTAGGTATACCCTGATAAAAGCCTACGGCGGCCATCATGAGGATCTATTGCGATATTTAAAATGTTTAATGCATCATTTTCTTCCTTTATAACAAAATAGCTCAACTTCAGCTTAAGTGACTTATTGCGTGCAGCCTCCTTCTACCCAAGAAATCAAAAGCCAACTTTATCTCTCCTTAAAGACACCACCAGCTTACTGTCCATCCCATGACATAATCACCTCTTTCTCTCTCTTCCTGCCTCCCCTCTTTCCCACTGTTTTCCTTTGTTCACCCCAGCCCCATCCTAGGCCTTGCCCACAACCACACTAAGCAATTTTTCTGTCTGTATTCTTCTTTGTAGTGGCCAGTAAGAAACTCAAAACTGAAGTCTTCAGCCCGGGTCACAGTAGCATACATGCCTCTTCCTGGAGCTGACTGCAGATTAATTTCCCAGCTCCCGTATTTCACATCATTGTTTTATTCCTTGCTTACTGCTATTATTTTCAGATGACACAAACTTCTGTGTATTGATTTTAAAAGTATGAGAATATCTAAAAATGCAGATAAATGCCTAAATCAACATTATACGCTTAACATTTGGGACTAAATTTCTTTATTCCTTCTGGCTTATGCTATAAGAGTTTTTAAAACTTAGTAAATCATGCACAGTGAGTGGAAGGGCCTACCATGTAAGCCTACATTGATTAGGTAGAGAGAAGCACATGTCACATACACAAGCAAGTACAACAGGTATTATAACCAAGGTATCATTACAGTCATAAATGCAAGGAAAGCCTGTTGCTCTTGTTTCCTGTAAGTTCAGCTAGCTGTACAGCCTAACAACTGGATGAAGAGAACTTACCCAGTACCTACAGTAAGGAATCACACAGTCATTTGGAGCCTCTTAAACCTGTTTCAAATGGACTTCTTTGAACTGTATTAACACCACCTAGAAAGGAAGTCAAATGGACACCCTACAGGCAAGAAAAATCATTTAAAAAGCAAATCTGACGGTGTTGCTGTGCTGCAAGAGCTCTTGAGGACAAGTGAAACTCCTTGTCTGATTGTTGCCTGCCTCATCTGCTTCTTAGCCTGTTCTCACCAGATCATGGTCTTCACCCACAGGGTCAACAAGTGTGCACTGTGCAAGCGTAACAGCTGTGAGAATTGCAAACCACACTATAGAGTTGTTCTAAAGAGCTAAACTTTGTGAAAGAGTTATCTAAATTCCACATCTCCATTTCACTTGTGAGTTAATCCAAATGTTAAACATTAGCTGTCCCATGGTTTGGAAATGCCTAAGCCTAGATTACCTTAACCTCTTTATGAAGTATGCACTTGGCAAGTCTCAAAGTCCTTCCATCTTTTCACATCCGTGGATGTGCCAATCTTTGTTTGTGTTTGCTCACTCTCCCACCCTCTACCTAGAAATGTGTATGTAGGACACACTTGTGCAGGAGCCTCAAAATTAAGATCGAGGATGCTGTCATACCTTCTTTCCCACAGAGGACTTCTAGCCCTTAAAGTGTACTTAATCTCGACAACCATATGTGAAACTTTCTTCTCCCTGAGAAATCCCAACAATCTGTATTCTAAATATCTCCATCTGATCAATTCACCTTTTTAAAGATTTATTTGTTTATTTATTTATTTATGTGAGTACACTGTCATTCTCTTCAGACACACCAGAATAAGGCATCAAACCCCATGGTTGCATATCTCCAATTGGTGAGATGTAGATAGATAGATAGATAGATAGATAGATAGATAGATAGATAGATAGATAGATGGATGGATGGATGGATGGATGGATGGATGGATGGATGGAAGATGGATGGATGTAGGTAGGTAGGTACATAGATAATAGAGGATAGATAGACAGAAGGATGTGTGTCAGATAGTAAACTAAGATACATATATGACAGGAGGTGAGATTAGTCAGAAAGCTTTTTCCCTGTGCAAATAACCTAGCCTTCTCAATAACAAATAAATTTCTCACTTTGCAGCTCTTCATATAAGAAGCATGCGGCGTCTGTAGCCCTTGCCCGGCTCCACTAAGCTGCAGAGAGAAAAGCGTGAGGCAGAAGAGAGCGTGGATTCTGCTGCTCATCCTTCTCGAAGTCAACTTAACCATAATTCTCAGAATGACAACCTACGGAGTGCCAAGTTGATGTCCCTCTACCTGGGGAGGACCAGTGGCCCCAGAGCATAAGTGATCCTCCATCATCCCTTCTCAGGAGCTGCTACATCTTCCTCTCACCTGTACTCAATTACAGAGTAATTTCCTGCTCTTCATTTTGATTAATAAGTCAAATGAATTCATCAAATATTGATTAAGCACCTGTTCCATACAAGACATTGTGTAGTTATTAAGGTTAACAAGAAGGATAAAATATAATTTTCGCTCCAGGGCCCAGATGATGAAGAGATACATTTATAAAAACTTAATGTGATAAAATGTCATAAAAGATGCACCAAGTTTTCAGGAACATGGAGAAGAGAAAGTGTTTCTTCTTGGAGAACTCAAGGGGAATGATCAGAGAGTTTTTTACTCGAAGCCACTTGAATAGCTTCTTTGAATAAACACTAAAATATTTACAAGGTAGAAAATATTGTTACTCAATAAATGAGAAATTGGTTTCATTGTGCTCAAACTGCTCTCAATCCATAAAACTGATGTACACCAGAACAAACTTGGTAAGACAGCGTTAGTGAGTGAGGAGAAAGCAGAGCATCTTACATAAGGATAGCAAACAGATGAGGGTGTGCCTGAGATGAATTACTGGGTCTATGCAGGGATGCATGCCAGAGGATGTTGTTAGAACTGTGAATATTGAGGGGGGGCGGGGGTAGTTGCACAACTGGATTCTAGAAGGAGACTGAAAAGTCAAGTGTCCAAGTTAGAGTTTCTATTACTGTCATAAAGCAGTGACTACAAACAAGTTGGGGTAGAGCTTATTCTGCTTACACTTCCACACTGTAGAGCATCACTTAAAAGTGGTAGGACAGGTACACAAAGACAGCAGAAACTTGAAGGCAGGAGCTGATGCAGAGCCCATAGGGCTTAGGGCTTGCTCCATCTGATTTGCTCAGCCTGCTTTCTTACAGGACTCAGGACTGTACCAACTCGGGGATGGCCCTACCACATCCATCACTAATTAATAAAAATGTCTACTGGCTTGCCAGCAGCCCAGTCTTCTGGAGGCATTTTCTCAATTGACACTCCCTTCACTCCAATGAGTCCAGCTTGTCTCAAGGTGACATAAAACTAGCCAGCACATATGACTCCTTGTCAGCTTGACACAGCAGCAAATCACTGTTAAGTTGTAACCTTTCCTTTCTTATATATTCTGAAGACCACATATTAATATCAACATTACAGTATAAAACATTTCATAAACTTAAAATTCCCACAGTCTTACAAGTTCAAATACTTTAAAACTTCAATCTCTTAAAAAAAAAAAAAAATTCAGTCTCCTTACTGTGGGCTCTTATAAAATAAGCTGAATACTTTTTTTACTTCAAGAGGAAAAAAATCAGGACACAGTCACAATCTTAACAAAGCAAAACCAAACTCCAACTGTGTAAATAATTCAGTGTCCACCGTCTTGGATCCACTGGTTGTCTTCTGGGCTCCTCCAAAGGGCATGGGTAACTAAAAAGAACTCCTTTTCTCGCCACCTCCATAGATCGTGTACAAAGCTAAGCCCAGCTTCAGACTATGGCTGTTGCTGATCTTGGCAGGTGTGCCAAGGTGCTGGCATCTTCACAACACTTAGGTCTCTGCTACAGCTGAGCTGCACTTTCATCAGGACCCTTTTCTGTACTCTCTTCAAGGTACCAAGCCTCCACTTCTTTGCATAACCACTTAATACTCCACCTTCAATTGCGACTGAATCTGTACCTTCACCAATGGCCTTTCCTAGCCTCTCTCAGTGCCAAGCCTCATCTGCTCTTCATGACCCCTTCACGCCTTCAAAACCAGTACCACCTAAATGACTTGTACACTACCAAATTGTGCTGCCAGCATGAAATACACCCTTGGCAGCCTGTGGAACACAGTTACTATGTCCTGATTCTGAGGAAAACTTCTTAGAATATGCTTTTCCTTTTTTCTTTTTAATCAATTTATTTTTCACATCCTGACCATAATTTCCCCTTTCCTACAACCTCCTCTCTTCATCCCGTCTGCCCACGTCCACTCCTCCTCTGTTTCTCTTCAGAAAAAAAAAAGCAGGCTTCCCATGGATAGCAAGCAGCCGTGGCATATCAGGTTGTAGTAAGACTGAGTACCTCCACCCCTATTAATGCTGGATGAGACAACCTAGACGAGAAAAGGATTTCCTAGAATAGTTTACCTTAACATGTTGATCTCTTCTGAAAACACCCAATTGACAGGGATAAATTGTCACAGTAATGTCAATTTCTTACTTCAGTGTTGCTGATCTCTTGTTAGCCACAGGCGACTCTTCCACCCCCAAATGACCACAACCACAGACTCTTCATTCTAATAGCAAATGGCTATTAGTCTTTAAATGTCCCTCTGAAGCTTCATAAGTCAGTCCTCCATGCCTGCACTACCCTTAATACTCTTTATCTTCCAAGCTCCTACAGGACAGCTCACTGACCTCTCAACACTCAATGGCTTTTCTAGCCTAAAGTTTCAACATCTACAATCCCCAAAATAACATGGCCAGGTCTGTCACAGTGACACCCCACACCTGTCCCAGTTAGAATGTCAAGGATCAGAGGGGGATTGCAAAACCATAGGAAGAACAACAGTATCAACTAACCCAGACCCCTCAGAGCTCCCGGAGACTAAGCTACCAACCAAAGAGCATACATGGGCTGATCTGCGGCAGCTGGCACATACATAGCAGAAGGCTGCCTTATCCTTCATCGGTAATAGAGGATGCACCTAATTCTGCAGTGACTTGATGGGCCAGGATGGGGGATAGCCAGAGGACCCTACCCTTTCAGAGGCAAAGGGGAGGGGGAAAGTGCTCTGTGAAGAGGGGTACTGGGAGGGGATAGCATTTGGAATGTAAATAAATAAAGCAAAAAAATTTTTTAAAAAAAGGTACTAATCAGAGAAAACATAAAAAAAATATTTCAGCACTCTTAGCCATCAGTGAAATGCAAATCAAAGCAACTCTGAGATTCCATCGTACAAACATCAAAATAGCTAAGATCAATACCACAAGTGACAGCTCATGCTAGTTAGGTTGTAGACCAAGGGAAACACTCCTGCATTGCTAGTAAGAGTGCAAACTTGTATAATGACTCTGG
The DNA here is from genome assembly GCA_021653895.1 of Mastomys natalensis. Taxonomy (NCBI): domain Eukaryota; kingdom Metazoa; phylum Chordata; class Mammalia; order Rodentia; family Muridae; genus Mastomys; species Mastomys natalensis. The sequence continues at coordinate 189,231 of JAJTUV010001202.1, forward strand.
AAATGAATTTGGCAGTTTCTCAGAAAATTGGGACTAGTTCTACCTCAAGACCCAGCTTCCTGGGCATATACCTAAAGGATGTTCCGCCTTAACACAAGGGTACTTCCTCAGCTGTGTTCATAGCAGCTTTTTCATAATAGTCAGAAACTGGAAACAACCTAGATGCCCTTAACTGAAGAATGGATAAAGAAACTGTGGTACATTTACACAATGAAGCATTACTTGGCTGTTAAAAACAATGACACCATAAATTTGCCAGCAAATGGATAGAACTAGAAAAGACAACCTTGAGTGAGTTAACCCAGACCCAGAAAGAAAAATATGGTATGTATTCTTTTATAAGAGATACTATCTGTAAAGTAAAGGATGACCATGCTACAACCCACAGACCCAAGCTAATTAACAAGGAAGGCTCGAGAGGAGGAGAGAGAAACATTAATCTCACAAAGGAAGGGAGACAGAATAGACACTGTAAATGGATGGGAAGAGGAGACTGGGCAGGGATGAGGGTTGAGGATACAAACAGGAGGTATAAGTTGCAGGAAGGATGTAAGGAGAGAGTACTAGAAGAGAAAACTGGGGAGGGGGCGTCTCTGCTAAAGGTGTTCATCAGCTGTAAGAGTTCCCTGGGGTCACTTATGTATGCTATGATACCATCTGCAAATATCGATAACTTGCCTTCTTCCTTTCCTTGGGCAATGAAAAATCCCAGGAGTCTACAAGGGTTATCCTAGCTAAGACTCCTAGCAGTGTGGGACAGGGAGCCTCAACTAGCCATCTCCTGTAACTAAGAAACACTTCCAATACAGTGATTGGGACGCCAACCCAGCTACAAAACCTTGACCTAAAATTTGTCCTGAGGACAACAAGATGTACATGTAAAGATGGAGCATAAATTGAGGGAGTGGCCAGCCAATGTCGGGTTCAGCTTGAGATGCTTGCCATGTGCAGGAGCCCACCCCTGACACTGCCAATAGGATCAGGAACCAGAGACTGGATAATCAAGATACCTAGGATAGAAACAAACAGAACGAGAAAAAAATAAAATGGAATGAAATGATTCCTAATGATATTCTAGATAGATTAGGGCCTAGCCAAATTGTGATTAGAGAGAATTTACCCAGCAACTGACGGAAACAGATGCAGAGACTCACAGCCAAATGGAGCTTGATAAATCTCTTGAAAGAAAGGAAAGGAAGAATTGTAGAAACCAGAGGTGTCAAGAACACTACAAGAAAACCCACAGAGGTTTTCTTGCAACCAACAGGCTCACATGCAACCAACAGGCTCACAGAGACTGAATCAACAACCATGAAGTCTGCATGAAACTGACCTGGGCCCTCTGCACATATGTTACAATTGTGTAGTTTGTTCTTCTTGTGGGACCCCTAACAGTGAGAGCAGGAGCTGTCTCTGACTCTGTTGCCTGCCTTTGTTATCCTTTCTCCCTACTGGGTCACCTTGTCCAGCCTTAACAGAAGTCCTAGTCTTTCTGCAATTTGATACGCTGAGGCTGGTTGGATATCATTAATGCCAATTCTTTTCTGAAGAGAAATGGAGGACTGGATGGAGAAGGGAGATAAGGGAAGGGACTGGAAAGAGACGAGGGAGGTGAAACTTTAATCAGGATGTAAAATAAATAAAATTCAAAGAAAAAATGATGTACAGGGCCCATAGTGGTTTATCCCTACAACAGGCACATGAGAAAGGAAGACACAGGGAACTGTGGAAGACCTGACAGCTCCAAAGCAAATGTGGGAACTTAAGCTTTTACACAAACACTGGGGGATGCTGGTTAATGTTTTCAACTATATAGCAAACACCTCTGGATTGGTACCAATACATTGCACATATTTCCTGGGATCACCTACTCTCCATATTTAACCTATACTTGAGTTGGTGATAATGACAGAAACTTTTATAAAGAATCAGCTTCCTAAAAATGTTTAATTTGAAAACCAAAGAACGACGACTTTAGTTCCTTCTTTTGTTAGAGGCTGCAGAGCTGTATTTCTGACAGGTATAGAAGGCTAATCTGCAAGAAGAAAAATAAACTTTAATCCATGTAGAGGGATTGGTCCCATGGGATGGGCCCTGAAGTCAATAAAAAGGAGAAATTGAGAGGAAAGCCAGCATTCATTTCTCTGTGGATCCTGACTGCAGAACCAAGGACACCAGCTGCCTCAGGTTCCTGCTTCCATGATCTCCCTTCTGTGACAGACAATACTTCAAACTGTAAGACAGAGTAGATTCACCCTTCCTTAAGTTGATTTTGTCCCAAAAACAAGTAACTAATACTGAATGTGTTAGTCAGGGTTTCTATTGCTGTGATGAAACACCATGAACAAGGAAACCTGGGGAGGAAAGGGTTCGTGCAACTTATACTTCTACCTCACTGATAGATATTGGAAGTTGGAACAGAAACCCAAGCATGACAGGAACCTGGAGGCAGGAGCTGATGCCGAGGCCATGGAGGGGTGCTGCTTACTGGCTTGCTCAGCTTGCTTTCTTATACAACCCAGGACAAACAGCATAGGGATGGCACCAACCACAGTTCTCAAAGCCACCAGAGAAGAAAAGAAACCTGTATATACTAGTGTACGTATGCATGTAAGTATTTATGTACGTATGCATGTAAGTATTTATGTATGTATGTATGTATGTATGTATGTATGTATGTATGTGTAAAAGAAAACAAAACATCTCAGAGACATTGAGTCATTTGCTAAATATCACACATCTACTGAATGGAATGGTGAAACTAAACCATTTCAAAACTATAAATTCATTTCCCTGTACTGTAACATGAGACAAATTGTAATAATATGTCTGGTTTTTCCATTTATTTATCACAAAACAACATTTTAGTGATTTGTCAGACTTACTTTTTCTCATTATGACTATAAGACATTTGTATAAATAAATTAAATGTTAAATATTTAATGACCTGAAGCTTTATTGCACCAGTGAACTTCCAGAGAGGAAAAAGAAAACTTAGCCTTGTCTTTTCAAACGAAAGCTCTTAGCTGCTCAGGCACAGACCCATGCAGGTACACCCGAAACACAGCACCTAAAGAAGCTCATTGATTTCTCTCTGTCAATTTCACCTCCAAGTGAGTCTCTCGGGGTTCCTTCTATTTCCTTTACCTTTTAAGTTGATCAAAATCTGTTTTTTTTTTAAATAACTTTTGTTGTTTGTTTGTTTTTCCGTGTTTTCTAAAATCCAGAGTAAAATGTGTTTCAACCCTGGGAAGAACGGACTATCAATCTCTCCCTTTTATTGACCTGCTGCAGTTTCAGCTCATTAAACACAGACATCTCAATGATCAAAAGAAAACGAGCCAAATGTAACTTGGTCTAACCTTACTGAATAACAGACTACTCAAAAAGCAAATAAATCTGAACTGGTAATTTAATATTGACAGTCTTCCACATAAAGAATCTCTATAAGATGAACAGGACATCCCAGTGTAATTTTTTCCCCGGTACTTCATTTGATCAATGCAGGCACAGACTTGCTTTGTTTTCATGTCAACTCTCAGATTGCATCCTTTCCTAACTTGTGAAAAATGAAAAGGCAGAAGAATAGGAATTCTAAGAACACAGCTGCAGAGTGCAATTATACTGCTTATCCAGAATTATGAAAACTAGGTAAAATTGTACTACAACGCTGAAGGAAAAGAAATAGCAATTCAAACTCCTTATCCTGATGAGTAATAAATATTTAATCATGTGGAGCTGGAGGGATGGCTCGGTGGTTCAGACCACGCACTATTTTTCCAGAGGTTCTGAGTTCAAGTCCCAGCAACCACATGGTGGCTCACAACCATCTGTAATGGAATCGATGCTCTCTTCTGGTGTGTCTGAAGATAGCTACAACGTACTCATATACATAAAATAAATAAATCCTTCAGGGGCTGGTGAGATGGCTCAGCAACTAAGAGCACTGACTGCTTTTCCAGAGATCCTGAGTTCAATTCCCATCAAACACATGGTGGCTCACAACCATCTGTAATGGGATCTGATAAGCTCCTCTGGTGTGTTTGAAAACAGCTATAGTGAACTCATATAAGTAAAATAAATGAATCTTTTAAAAATGTAATCATGTACTAAGGGAAGTTTACTAACTTTTAGATCATGATAATTTTTAAATATATTTAAGTGAAGAGCTGAGTCATATCAAAATATGCATGTGCATTTCATTAGCACAAAGACAAATTCTTCTTCTCTTTAGAGAAATTTCTTCACCCTTCTCATGTCCAAAACAAATCATGACATTACTTCATAGAGGCAGAAATAATTTCCCAAATTTTCAGTGAAAAGAGATCATAAAGATGTGATGCATCTGCATGTCTATAAGTCAATAGATTAATGGAAAAAAAACTGTGTTGTGGACATGCAATGGGATAGGGCCCGTCTTTAAAGAATAAGATACCGTCATTTGCAGCCATACGGAGGATTGTTGAAAATGTCATTTTGAATTAAAAAAAAAAAGGCAAGAGACAAAGAAAGGAAAATCAAGTACTTTGATGTTGTAATAACAGAGAGTAAAGGGTGGACACCACAGGCTCAGTTAATCCAGGATCTGATCAAGGGATATAAAACTATAGCTATAAAGAATTAAGTATAAGAGATCTGTTTACAAGGAACTAGTAAATACAATCCTCAGAAAGGACCAACCTGGATTGTAAGGTTTTGCCACCAAGAACAATCCATCATGAGATTACATGTATCTTATTTAGCTAGATTTAGCCACTTTACAGCAGGCATACATTAAGTGTATATACAAGTTATATTTTCAATATATATAGCGAAAAATATAATAATAATAAATATAAGCCATTTCATATCACTAATTTAAAATAAATGGATTTAAATTAAAAAAAGACTAGGAATGTATTTTTAAAGTTTCCTGTATTGGAAATACTTTACAGACTGATAGAAATCCTGACACAATACAGAATGATTTATGATTTACTAGCAATTACTTATTTTATCCTCAAAGTATAAGGTCACTCTGCTTTTTCCACCTACTGTCCTAAACACCACATCAGTGACTTCATTAACTACTTTTCCCTTTGTGACCAAATGCCTGACAGGTGAGACTTAAGGAAGAAATGAGTTCTTTGGGCTCATAGTTTGAGGTGAAGTTCATTATGGCTAGGAAGGCATTGTCACAGCTGCTCAGTCCCAGTGCATCTGCAGTGAAGAAGCAGAGAGACGGATGCTGGTACCTCACCTGTTTTCTTTTCATTCTTTCCAGGATGCCAACCTATGGAGCCATGCCAGTAACATCTGAGGTAGGTCTTCGCACCTCAGTTAACCCAGTCTAGACATACTGACAGCTGTGTCTCCTAGGTGACCCTAAATCCTGTCAGCCTAACAATCAACATTGTTGACACAGCAAGCAGTTCTTCTCCATGCAGTAGTTACTCTGTAGCTGAGCAATGTAGTCAGCAGTGTTTCTCTCAGCGTGGAACTAACAAGGATGGAAGAAGAAAGGGGCATTCAGCTCACAGTTCCTCGATAGTCATTTCTTCATGGGAGAAGATCTATTTGATCCATTCATTTTCCATTCTCTTAACAAGTCAATAAAGGCCCACAAGCAGATGCCCTGGCCTAGCGGTGGTGGCTATGCAAACAAACCCTAGGCATTAAATATTTTTCCTTTCGCTGCAGAACAGAAATGTCAGAGAGAACTCCCATCCAGACACTGGTCTGGATGTCTATGTGCTCCATTTCAAAACTGTTAGAGAAAATTGGTAAAAAATTTCTTTAAATTTAAATTTTATGGGCTTGGGTCACTTTACAGAATCTGTGGCAAAGTCACATAAGGAAATGTTATCTCCGAGGAAGCAATTTACTCAACAACACAGCCAAGCACAGGACAAGACTTATCTAAACAACAATATCAACTTTACCACTTTACTGACTACATTCTTCATTTTTTGAGGATTAATCAACAGAAATTACAACTAAGTACAATGAATAGCATGTTAGGTAAATATTAATTAAAAATTAATTTATTCACCAAAATTTAATATAAATGCTGACCTCACAAAAATCAATTGCAGATTATTTTCTCCTGTAGGGAATCAGTATGCTAAAGAACAGAAGTACATTTAACATGCATCTCTGTGCTATAAATGATGCTTCATCTCTGGGAGATTCAGTGCCCTCTTCTGGCCTCTTCAGGCACAGGTTCAAATAGAAGTGTGTGTGTATGCACACACACACGTATATACATATATATGTATATGTATATGCACATCCATCCACTATATATATATATATATATATATATATATATATATATATATATATACACACACATATACACACACACAAATATGTGTCTGCTTATGTGTATACATACTCATACATACACATATACATATACAAAAACATATATATAATTTAATATTATATATGTGGTATATAATGTTATATATTATACATATTATCTATATGAGTGTATATATGTGTACATATGTGCATGTATATACACATATATACATGTGTTCATACACCCACCACATACACACACACACACATACACACACACATATATATGCACACACATAAATACTTCTTTTAAAAATAAGAATCGGAGAGGGAACACTCCTATGTCTAGATGACAACAACCAGATATAAAGTTCTGAGTTCCCAAAGAGGTGTCAAACATATTCTAGGGCTAGGGATTTCTTTGTTGTTGGGTTTTGTTTTTTTTTTCTAATGCTTTTTAAAGACTTACTTATTTGATGAATATGGATGTTTTGTGAACCAGAAGAAGGCATCAGATCCCATAGAACAACAGTTTCAAACAGTTGTGAACTGCCATGTGGGTGCTGGGAAATGAACTCAGGATCTCTGAAGGAGCAGCCAGTCTCTCAACCACTGAAGCCATCTCCCTAATCCCCAGACCTAGGGATTTCTAAAACTCTGCAATTTTTGAAGACCTTAGTTAAGTTTGTGGGTATGCAAAGCATCAATTTGAAATGGTCTAAAACTATTTAAAGCAACCATGTGTCTAAACCTTTCAGGTATGCCCTGCTGGGCTTTGCTGTAAAGCTCTACTCTTCTGTACCTAGATGTGTGCCCATCTCAGAGCCATGTATTCAATATAAAACTCACAGCACATAGACAGCAGGGTCGTAGATATTCAGTACTCAGGATTCCTTCTATCATTTCAGAATCAGAGAGATTGAAAAGATGTACCAACATGCTTCTTTCAGTTTTGTAGCAGATCTGCTACATTGTATTTGCAGTGGAGCTCGTGATTAGGCAGTAGAAGAAGAGGGGGGAGCTGAGAGAGAAAGAGAGGAAGGGGAGGGGAGAAAAAGAGGAGGGGAGGAGAAATAAAGGAAGGGGGGAGACAAGGAGGCTATCAACCATGGAGAACCATGGTTTGAGTCAAAAGCTGTCCTGGATAGCAACCTCTATCAAAGGTTAGATATTGGTGTAACAACTCTAATTGTGGGGCATCTTGTTAATTGGGCATTTCTAAATATATAAATTCATTAGATAATCATTAAGCTTTAAGAGTCTCATTTCTACTGGGTTCTGCAAGGATGGCAGATATTGTCTGGGTTCAGTGAGTTTGTGGATGCAGTGTGGTGTATTGGCAGAAGCCATCCCCCATGCTGGCATCTCATGGGTGCCAGGGCCTGGGCATCTAGCTAGCTGGAGCCGAGGAGCAGCAGGAACCTGGTGGCTGCCCAGGAACAAGCCATACCAGATGCCATTTTCTAAATATCTCCCCTACACAGCTTAACTAATAAAACGTTGCAACACTTATTTTGTGCTAAGCCCTGGTCTGTGCGACCAGATTAGCATTCAAAACACAAGATACAAGTCAGGTACAATCAGCTGTATGACTTCCAGGACCCAAGTCGGAAGCAAATGCAAGACCAGTATTCAAATTCCAATACAGTGCTAACCATACATTAAAATAGGCACAGTATCCTTCTGAATATGGACTTTGTGTGACAGTGTAGACTGGCCAGACTTATGGCACTGGCCCCAACAGATATGTTTTCTGTTTCCATTATGCAAACTCATGGTGAAAACTACAGAGTTGAAAGAGAAGGAGTGTGTAGTAAGTGCCATGTAACAAAAGAAAAGGCAACCTACAATAACACCTGCTACAGTCGAGTATAGTACATGTTGATTTAAGTAGAAATTTGAAGGATGAAAATGAGTCAGCTACTCATATTTTCTCTCTCTCTCTCTCCTCTCTCTCTCTCTCTCTCTCTCTTCTCCTGTCTCTCCCCCTTGCCAACGTTAGTTTCTATTCAAACTAACTACTATTATGAGTTAGCTCAAGAGATCAATGAGTAAAGCACAGATATCTAGTTAGAAATGTAGATAATCTATATTATACACACACACACACACACACACACACACACACACACACAAACACCCGATGAGGCAACAAACCCACATTCCAGAAATTCTTAATTAGTTCCAAACAAGAACATGTAACACAGGGTGTGTGAGTATAGATGTGTCTCTTAAGCATCCAAATTGCAACCATCCTGAGGCCACCTTTGTGTAGTGGGGTGGGGAGTGCTGTACTCTGGTCTTTTAGCCTGGGTTTGTGAAGTGTGCAGTCTATAGTGTCTGCCCACAACCACCTAAATTGTCTCCAAAGAGGCTCAGGTCAACTGAGCTACCGAAGCCTGCACTGGAGCCCTTCTGCCAGAAACCCAAGTAAATCTCTAGTCTTTGCAACTTGGTTGTCTTAGGTATTTTAATTTTTTGTAGTCATGAAAAGCTGACTAATACTTACCTTCTATAAACTTTGCTACAATGTGTATACGTAGGAAAGATAAGCACCCATTAAAATTAGTTACATACTAACTGACTGGTAGTAAATCCCTTAACCATCCTCTAAGAGAAGGAATGTATATGTGACTAAATCATCATCTTCCCTCCCCAATGAGTAAAATAAAATAAAAGGCCGTTTAGAGATGCCCCCACTTACAGTCCTTCCCTGAACAAAATAAACAAAAGCAAAGGGCACCTTGACTACTACTTAGGAAATGAAACCAGAACACAGGCATCTGTAATTCTAATCACATTTGCGCCTCCTCTCCCTTTTACATTTCTCATCCAAACATTCTCAGGAGCTCAATGGGCTTAGAGGAATTGGAGCAGTGCAGAGAACAAAGGTGGAGGGAATCTGGGGGACCGCTTAAAAGGCTGACCACGCCATTTTAATAATTTCAAACTCAGATACGAGCTTCCAGAAGATATGATAATCACAAGTATAAGAAAGAATTGCAGAAAGTTATTCTATCTTCTTTATAATAAAAAGAAATCATTTGATGTTCCTAGATACCTCAGGAATTATTGACTGTGGACAAGAAATTTAAAAAAAAAAACTAAACTAAGTAAAACAAATACTAAATTAAATGTATTCATTTTACTCAATAAAAGGCTTTGTATTAAATAAGTACATGAATTTTTAAAATGCACTATTTATATTTTCATGTGAAAGGGACTACTTATATATTAACTATATACTTTCCAGAGACTGGTGTGATTTTTAGAACAGTAGGTAGCCACTTACTGATTTTATCATGTTAACTATTATATAATATAAGGATAAAGAACTTATTTATTAAGCATAAGTTGTATGTGACTTATGAGATTCGGATGGGAAATTGAGAATGGGATTTTTTTAAGCAGAGGAATAGAAGGAATCAATGTCAAAATATTTTAAGGTTTTGCTGAATTATTCAAATCCATGAATGACACAATCAAATGTCAGTATTATATCAAATTTGTACATGAGTGATTCTATTGGGTTAGTCGAAATCAGCATAATACTTTCACATGAATTAGCACTTGTTTCAGGAGAACTTCTTTCAGACCACTGATGTCTGTAAGAGTGCCTGGCTGCTTTAGTGGGGGCAACTCCAAGTTTTCATTGCCTTAAGCCACAGATAAGAAAAGTGCTTTCAACAGGACAACAACGCAGGATGATTCTTTTTAAAAGGTACATGCCCTCTTGGCACTTAGGTTGTGCTATCTGTACCAAATGCAAACAGTGGCAACTATTGGCTTTTCTGGAGCTTCCGTAGCTCCTTATAGTAAAAGGTTATCTCAGTGATCTACGTTCTAGAACGTTCCCCTTCAAAGGTGATGACATACACAAGGTTCTAGAAATGAAACTCAACACCTTTCTGGACTGTGTTGTCTTCAGCAGGTGCACAAACACAAGAGTCATTAGAAGGCATCGGGATCAAAGCCCGAGGAACTGTCAACTACAGCCAGAGCTATGGCATCCAGGATATACGGTCACATAATGTACCTAGGCTTAGACAGCTCGACACCCACTGCACACAAACCAATTAGTCCCATAAGCAGTTAAGTGAGATGTATTTCTTAATGAAAGAATACATTGAAATCAGTCCATATTTAAAAGGTTTTTTGGTTTGTGTGTGGGGGGTGTGTCTGTGTTTTGTTTTGGGTTTGAAGAGACAAGAATTGCCCTAAGCTGGAAGTATCAATGATGTGTCAAGTATGGAAAGAGTGCCTAGTGTATTGAATAGGTATTCTAATAAATATTGGTGTGTTTTAAAGTGGTTATGTGAGCACTAGCTAGTGGACTTTATGTGCCCAGACACCAGGGAAAGGATGATAAGAATTGAGTGAGCTAACTAGCAGAAAAGCAATCAAGCAAATGTGCTACCACTGGGGAGTGCTAACGGCAAGCCTCCTCTCACTGGAAAACGGATGTATTTGGTGCTCAGGCATCCTTTGCAAATTCTTTGTTCATCAGGCAACCTCCTCAAATCCATCCCTCTCTGTTGACTTCGACAGACAGCTAGCGGTACTTCATTATGATCTAACTTAGCTCAAGACACTATATTCGCTCTCTAACACATACTTTCTCTTCCAGATAGAATGTGTACTTGTTCTCCCACCAGCAGCTAAGAAACTGAGTGTAGGATAGGGCACAGGAGATGAATGCAGTCAATAGGGCATATAGGATGCCTGGTCTCTAACTGCCACATTAACTGCCTCGTTCCCGGTGAGTCTATGGTATACCTCGTCTTTGCTCGGTGACTGCAAAACGCAGGGCTTGATCGCCTGTTGTCCTATCGCTGTTTCAGGCTTGAAACTACTTTGTGGGTCTGGGACACAAACTAAGCGGCTCGGATTTCTGTAGGAAGGCTTGGTGCCAGGATGCAGAGGGGTAACAAAAGGTCATCTCTGAGTGCACTGGGTCGAGTGCTCATTACAGATGAGCACCTTGTCCCGCAAAAGAATTTAAAAAGGATTGTTATTTTACCATCAAATGTGTGGCCACCAACACAGTTCCTCTGAGATTGTGAGCAAACAGTGAAACTAGGACCCCTGGTGATATTCCCTGTGGGAACAGATCCTGGAGTTGCTAGCGGCACCTCCTCCCCTTTTTACTAGTCCTTGGAACACATCACTGGAGAGTGAGGGAGCACCGGCAGGAAGCAAATGCCCCAGAGCTCCGAGGAACCCCAGATACAGTTAGGGAGCCCCTTGAAGCTGCCCTCTTCCCGTGAGCAGACCAAGCATCCCCACAGGCCTCACATCAATTCATCTACTGGGGCCGCAGAACCCAAAAGGTCGTCGTCTCACCAAGGGACCATCTCTGGATGCCCTGGAGAGCGTGGTCGCAAGCTCAGACATCTCTAGCTGGAGCCCCGGACAGTATGGGGCCAACCAGCGGCTCTTACCTGCCCGCGGCGCCTCCGGCAGCCCCTTGACAGCTTCCCCAAGCCGCCACTGGAAAAGTTTCCGAACTTCTTCGCAGCTCTCCACGCCCTCACTTCGGGTAGATCCAAGGAGAGACAGGAGAAGGAGACAGCGCCAGCCCAGTCGCCAGGTGCGGGCATCCATCCTCCGTGTTCGGGTCGCGCCCTCCCCGCTGTGGTATCTACTCTCCCGAGCTCCCAGCATCGGCGGCGCTAAAGGAAGATGCGTGGCCGTGTCTGGCGGGGGTTCGATGCGCAGGCGGCCACGGGAAGACCGCGAACGAACCGCGGCTTCACCTGCAAGAGCTCCGCTTCCTCCCCTGAATCCCTGAGAATGAGATGCTGGACTTCTCATGCTTAATGTCCCCGGGGTCCCTCCCGGACCCGGGCGGGTTGGCGCCGCGCAAGCCGAAAACAAGCCGGGGAGAAGCGAAGAAACGGCGAGCATCCGGCACCGGTCGCTGTCGCTGCAGCCGCCTAGGGCTCAACTGGCAGCGGAGAACCTAGGCTGTGCCAGCCAGCGGAGCTCTAGAGCTCAACTCGCCAGCCCCGCGAACAGGCCACGCCCTAGCCACACCCCCAGCAGGCCCCCGACTCCGCCCAAGCCCAGATCCTGCGGAGCACAGTAAGCGCCGGGCCATGCGACCTCAGAGAAGAACCAAATTAATGAAAGAAAACTAGTCTTCTTTCCCCGCCCCCTCGGTTCATTTCGGAAAGCATTCACCTGCTGAAACGAAAGTGTGTATAAGGAGGATCAGAGAAAGCAGGAGATGAGAAACATGAATTGGAAATAAGATGAAACATTTCTCTACAAATCAAGGTCCTCTATGCATAGGAATCTGTATCCAAATTTCATGAAATGGACCTCTAGCAAGTTCAAAAGGCAAAAGCTGGGTTTTGAGAGATCTAATAACACTTAGGTTTCAAAGCACACTGAAGAAGTTATTTTCAAATGCTTTATGCTTGTAATTATTTTTTATTTTAAACGTTTTATGCTTTTTAGTGCTAGGAGGATTTTTCTGTAATATTATGATTTTTCTGAAAGACTTTAGAATTCAGAGTCTCAACGGGAAATTATCACATTCTTTTACCTCGCTGACCTTCAGTTTATTCTCTTTAACATCATAGTTCACATCAGCGTTATACCTTTCGGAGCCTTGACACGTTTGAAAATGTGTGTTTAGTATTTCTCAGGGAGTTACTAAGACAAAAGTGCTCAAGGGAGTTTCTCCCCCAGGAAAATAGAGGCAACAAACATACTGGGCAATCCCAAGCCGAAAAAGAAAGTTTGTCAAGTTAGAGTTTGCAAAAGGAAATGGAGAGAAACCATGAAGCAAAAGGCAGCCTGCAGTTAAGCCTGAGTGAATGACGAGATCCTGGTCATAGCTGCCTGGAGAGAGTACTTCTCAGCAGAGAGGCTGCTTAAAAGCATTAGCAGAGGGGACTCTAAATATCTTAACCACTTTGAGAGAATTTCATCTTAAGCTGAACCCGTGCCAAGACTCGTGATGAATAATTTCCAGTCTTAGCTAAGTGTCCTGGGGTTTTCTAATGGCTATTTGATATCAAAGGCAGCACTTTCAGAAGGAGACACTGTTTCAGAGCGAAATATTACCCACTTGGCTTTTGACATTCACTCCCCGAATACTACAAATGTTTTTCTTAGAAGATTTTTTAGTAAATGAGAATAGGAAACATTAGCAGTTTTCAATTCTAGGCCTTCAAGCAAGGTTTTAAATATGTATCCTAGAAAAAAAAAAATGTTCATGACTCTTCTGCTCCAATGAGCCATCATGAAAAGGCTTCTTGGAGATCAGCTGTATCCCTGTGAGTGAACAAGAGCAGCCACACTCATCTATAAAATTCTTACACACTAAACAATAGTCTAAGTGCTGGATGGATTTTCCTTCACTCGGTCTTTACAATAACCCTATAAACTTGTTACCACCAGTACTGTTTTTCTAGTAAGTAGATAGGATTAGACATGTAAGATGGTTTTCCCAGGGCCACAGGCAGGGGGAAACCAGGAGTCAAGTCAGGTTGTCAAAATCCAGGACAAGATTTTCTTAGCCATTTCATGCTTCACCTAAACACCTACTCAGCTACAGTAAGAAAGACTAAAGGACTATTTATCAGTCCATTGGACTTCTTAAAATTAGAAAAAATATACGTATTTCTTCTAGACTCCCTCATATGATAATACAAAACTAACTTCTAAGTTTCCCCCAAACTTCCTTATTTTCACTAGAATCTCTCCTTGTCAGAGCTGGCTATTGTAGACCATTATTAAAAGGAGTCTTACTGTCCAGCCTGATACCTTAAACTGTGGTCTGTAAAATACTTTCTCTAGAAGAAAATCATAAATACAACTGAGACATATTGATGGTTTGAGTAGCAAATATTGATTGTACAGTATGATATAAAGAGCTCTAGTAAGCTTAACTAGGCTAAAAGAAACCTGCGAGCATAGGAAAGAATACACAGATATAGAATATGTTCTAATGAGAAAATAAGTATACTTATCTATATAAAGGGCCCACATTTATAAATAAATGACATATTTCGCTGATACCTTTGTCACCTCTGATTGCCACAGTGAATGACAACAACTGGCTTAGAAGGCTGCTTCTCCTCACAGTATTCTTATGCCACACCAACAAATAGCTCAGTTTCTGATCTGAGAACATTCAAAACAAGTTCCTGTCTTCCAAGCAGAATACAATACCACTGTGCGGTTTATGTAGAGATTCTTAGAGCAACCCACACACACTGGCCTCTAACTTGTCTTTGGCTCAATTTACTCATAGATACTGTAAATGAAGGAAGGGAGAATTTCAATACTTGGATATTTATAATGCCTCATTTTTGAAAGCTACTCAATCTGTATTTATTGAATGTCTTTTGTATAACAGGCCCTGTGCTTTGCTTCAAATATCAATACCATTAGACAGGAAAACCTTTAAAGGACCATCATTTAAAATACATGTTAATAATCTTCTAAATGTGAAGTTTCCCTAATATTTCTCAATAACTGTTTATGGTTTGCCAACACAAGGTCTTGTAAAGAAAGATAAAGAATTGCCAGCATAGTGCAAGAGTAATGTGGCATTGGTGTAATGATTGCAGATTGGCCTGAATATGTCTTTAGACCAAAATATACTACTGAATAGCTCACACTCTGTACTGGTTAATTTTAACTGTTAACATGAGACAACATAAAATCACCAGAAACAGAAGTCATAATCGAGGAACTGTCCAGATCTGATTAGCCTCTAGGAACACTTGTGAGTGCTAGTCTTGGTTGTTAATTAACTCAGGCCACTATGGGCATCGCTGTTCCCTAGGCAGGCGATCCTATAAGAGTAGAGGAAGCCAGCTGAGTACTGAGTAGCAAGAAAGTGCCCACGTTTATTCTCTCTCTACTCTGTGGCTTTAAGTTCTTGTCTTGCCTGCTAGAATGGATTATAATCTGGAATTGTAAGCCAAATAGGCCCTTCCTTCCCTAAGTTACTTTTTGTAAGACACTTTATAACAGCAGCATAAATAAAACCAAAGCATCCAAAAACAAACAAACGAAATATGCTCAGAATCTGTTTTGGGTAGCCTCTGCACCCAAGAAATTGTAATAGCTACCACTGATTAAAGGCTTACAGTTATTATCTCCTGTAACAAATATTTCAACAAGTCAACTACAGTAGTTGTTACTCTACAAAACAAAAATGAAATGAAGAAAAGAAGGAAGGAAGGAAGGAAGGAAGGAAGGAAGGAAGGAAGGAAGGAAGGAAGGAAGGAAGGAAGGAAAGAAGAGGAAGGAAGGAAGGAGAAGGAAAAGAAGGAAGGAAGGGGAGAAGGGGAAGGGAAGTGGAAGGGAAGGGGGAAAAAAAGAAAGAAAGATTTTAAAAAGATTGCACAATTTTCTAGAAGACACAAATAGGAATGAAGTTCAAGTACAAACCAAGCCAGTGAAGATAACTTCTATGTTCCATAACAACAGCACTCTTCAGCTGCTTTTGAGCTAGATAGTGAACTTACAATCCCTTGTACACGCCTCATACATGAGCAGAAGCCTGGTGCTTGATATCCTCTGACAAGCCACATGTGCCTCTTTCCTATGATGTTCCTGGACCCTAAAGAGAGTCTACCTGTGGCCCAACAGCACCTCACTTCCTTACAGATGGCCATGGCAATGTGTCCCCTGACTCCTGCTCTCATGAAACTTCCAGTGATGAGAATTATAATCACATTCTTATATTTAAGCCATGCAATCCCCCAAAGCTTAGGATAAGTTCTCATGGTGTTGCCAGAAGTGGCCTCTCACCCAGGAAGAAGATTACAGTTGACTGATCCATTAACAGTTGGATCAATTATTTCATTTCTCCTCGGGATTCTTTTTTATTATTATTTTATTTATTCACTTTATATCCTGATCACTGCCACTCCCATCATTTCCTCCCCAGGCACCCCTCTGTTTCACCTCTGAGACAGTGGAGCCCCCAACTCCTGTATTCCCCTACTCTGGTACAACAGGTCTCATGAGCTAGGCATACCCTCTCCCACTGAGGCCAGCTAAGGCAGCCCAGCTAGAAGAACATATCACAAAGGCAGGCAATAGCTTTTGGGATAGCCCCCACTCCAGTTGTACTTGACCCCCATGAAGACTGAGCTGCACATCTGCTACATATGTGCAGGAGTCCTATGTCCATCTTGGGTATGCTCTTTGGTTGGTGGTTCAGTCTCAGAGAGCCTAAAGGGTCCAGCTAAGTTAAGTCTGTTGGTCTTCTTGTGGAGTCCCTATCCTTTGCAGGGTCTGCAATACTTACCCCAACTCTTCCATAAGAGTTCCTAAGTTCCATACGCTGTTAGGCTGTGAGTCTCTGCATCTGTCTGAGTCAGATGCTGGGTGGAGCCTCTCACAGGATAATGTTCTCCTGTCTGCAAGCAAAACAGATTATCATTAATACTGTCAGGGATTGGTGCTATATATAATATTGTGGGATGAGTCTCTAGTTGGCCCAGTTATTGGTTGGTCATTCCCCCAGACTCAGATCCATAACCTATCTCTGCATTTCTTGCTGACAGGATACCTTTTATGTGGAAATTTTTGTGGGTGGGATGGAACCCTATCGTTCCATTGGGGTTCCTGCATAGCTAAAGGACATGACCTCTTCATGTTTCACATCCACCAAGCTGGGAGTCACAGCTAAGGGCACTCTCATTGATTCTTGGGCGCCTCCTCTAACCCAGGTCTCTGGCACACCCTGGAGATACCCCCCCACACACACCCTACCCCCATCAGGTACAGATTTCCATTCATTCTCATGGCCATCTGGCCATCTCTCTTGTCCCTCCCCTACCTGATCCTGAATCCTTCCCACTCCCCATCCCATCCCCACTCCTACTCAGTTCCCTCCCTCCATCTGCCTCCTATGACTGTTTTATTCCCCGTTCTAAGTGTGATGCAAGCGTCCTTGCTTGGACCTTTCTTCTTGTTTAGCTTTTTTAGAGTATGTGGAGTATTGCATTGGTATCCTATATTTTATGGCTAACATCCACTAATAAGTGAGTACATACCATGCACATCCCTTTGGGTCTGGATTACCTAGCTCAGGATGATATTCCCAAATTCCATCCAGTTACCAGGAATATTCATGATGTCTTTGATTTTAATAGCTAAATAGTATTCCATTCTGTAGATTACCATATTTTCTGTATCCATCATATTCCATCCATGAGGGACATCTGAGTTGTTTCCAGTTTCTGACAATTACAAATAAAGCCACTATGAACAAAGTTGACCAAGTGTCTTTGTTGGATGGCAGAGCATCTTTTGGGGTATATGCTGAGAAGTAGTATAGCTGGGTCTTGAAGAACTATACCCAGTTTTCTGAGCAACCATCAAATTGATTTCCAAAGTGACTGTACAATTTTTCACTGCCTCCATCAATTGAGGAGTGTTCCCTTGCTCCACATCCTCACCAGCATGTGCTATTACTTGAGTTTTTATCCTAGCCATTCAGACAGGTGTAAGATGGAATCCCAAAATCACTTTGGTTTACATTTCCCTTATGACTACGGATGTTGAACATCTTTTTAGTGTTTGTTGGCCATTTGAGATTCATCTGTTGAGATTTTTCTGTTTAGCTTTCTAGACTATTTTTTAAACAGGGTTATTTGGGTTGTTGGTGTCTAACTTCTTGAGTTCTTTATAAACTTTGGATATGAGCCCTCTGTGAGATGTAGGCGTGGTGAAGATCCTTTACCAATCTGTTCGCTGCTTTTTTGTCCTATTGACTGTGCCCTCTGCCTTACAGAAGCTTTACAATTCCATGAGGTCCCATTCATCAGCTGTTGATCTTAGAGCCCGAGCCACTGATGTTCTATTCAGGAAGTTGTCTCCTGTACTAATGACTTCAAGCCTATTCCTCATGTTCTGTTCTATAAGATTTGTGTATTTGGTTTTATGTTGAGGCCTTCAATCCACTTGGACTTGAATTCTTTTCTTTATTTTTTTTTCCTGACTCAGAGATCACTGAGTAGAGATTTGTTCAGTTCCCATAACTGTGTAGGCTTTCTGATGTTTTTGTTGTTGAAGTCCAGCTTTAATCCATGGTGGTCTGATAAGATACAAGGTGTTATTTCAATTTTCTTGTACCTGTTGAGGCTTTTTTTGTGACCAACCATATGGTCAGTTTTGGAAAAGGATCCATGAGGTACTGAGAAGAAGGTATATTCTTTTGTCTTTGGATGAAATATTCTGTAGATGTCTGTTAGGTCCTTTTGAGTCATGATGTCTGTTAGCTCCATCATTTCTCTGTTTAGTTTTCATCTAGATAGCCTGTCAGTGGGTGAGAGCAGGGTGTAGTGTTGAAGTCTCCTACTATTAATGTGTGGAGTTTGATATATGATTTGAGATTTAGTAATGTTTCTTTTACAAATATGGGTGCTCTTGTGTTTGGAGTGTAGACGTTCAGAATTGAGATATCCTCTTGATAGATTTTTTTCCTTTGGTGAATATTAAATGTTCTTCCCTGTCTCTTTTGATTAATTTTGGTTGAAAGTCTATTTTATTAGATATTAAAATGGTTAATCCAGCTTGCTTCTTGGGTCCATTTGCTTGGAAAACCTTTTTCCAGACCTTTGCTATGAGGTAATGTCTATCTTTATTACTGAGGTGTGTTTCTTGTAGGCAGCAGAATGATGGATCCATTTTGTTAGCCTGTGTCTTTTTTTTTTTCTTAGTGGGGATTGAATCCCATGATGTTGAGAGATATTAATGACCAGTGATTGTTAATTCCTGTTTTTTGATGTTGGTTATGTTAGTGTGTGCGTGTGTGTGTGTGTGTGTGTGTGTGTGTGTGTGTCTCCCTTGTTTTGGAATTACTTATTTCCTGTGTTTTCTTGGATGTAGTTATCCTCCTTGAATTGGAATTTTTCTTCTAGTATTTTTGGTAGGGCTGGATTTGTGAATACATAACATTTAAATTTGAATTTGTCTTAAAATAGCTTGTTTTCTCCATTCTATGATTATTGGGAGTTTTGCTGGGTATAAGAGTCGAGGTTGGCATCTGTGGTTCTTTAGAGGTTGCAAGATATCTGTCCATGCCCTTCAAGCTTTTAGAATCTTTGTTGAAAATCGGGTGTAATTCTGACAGGTCTGACTTTGTATGTTATCTGGCCTTTCCCCATGCTGCTTTTAATATTCTTTCTGTGTTTTGATTATTATGTGGCAAGAGGATTTTCTCTTTTTTTGGTCCAATCTAATTAGTGTTCTATAAACTTCTTGTATGCTTGTATCTTTCTTCGGGTTGGGAAAATGTTCTTCTATGATGTTGTTGAAAATATTTTCTTTTCCTTGGAACTGGGACTTTTCACCTTCTTCTTTTCCTCTTACTCTTAGTTAAGTCTTTTCATGTTATCCCAGATTTTCTAAATGTTTTGTGTCAGGATTTTTTTTTTTTTTTTTTTTTTAGATTTAACAGTTTCTCTGACTGATGTATCAGTTTCTTCTATAGTATGTTCTATGCCTGAGATTTTCTCTTCCATCTTCTCTATTCTGTTGGTGATGCTTCCATCTGTTGTTCCTGTTTTCTTCCCTATGTTTTCTATCTCCAGGAGTTTGTGTTTTCTTTACTGCATCTATTTCCACTTTCAGGTCTTGTACAGTTTTATTTATATCTTTCACCTATTTAATTGTATTTTCCCATATGTCTTTAAGGAACTTATTTGTTTCCTCTTTAAAGACCTCTGTCTGTTTGATTTTATTTTCCTGTATTTCTTTAAGTCTATTCATTTCCTCTTTAAAGGCCTCTATCATCTTTATAAGATTGGATTTAAGGCCATTTTCTTCTGCTTCTGTTGTGTTAGGATATCCTAGGGCTTGCTGTAGTATGTTGCTGTACTCTGACAATGTTGTCTGGCTTTTGTTGATTGTGTTCTTTTGAGGGCCTTTAACCATGTGGATGTATTTGGTCCCTGGATGGTCCTGTTATAGTAGGTATTGGGAGAAGGCTTACCATTGATGGTCTTGGTGTGGCAGGCCTCTGATGTGTATCCTTGGATTATGTGGTTCCAGGTAGTCTGTATGGTTCAGGATCTACAGGTCTGATGAAGGTGGGCAGGAAGTGTCTGAAGATTGGAGGTCAACCTGAGATAGCTGACTACCCGGAGCAGCTGGGCGTGCCCCAGAGGACTCATCAATCAGGAAGGTCCAGTTGGACCAATTTTATCAACCCTGTTTTTAATCCTTGACTTCACTTCTCTACCAGTTTATTGAATAAATTATTATTTATTCAATGTTACTGAATAATTATTCAATCATTGAATATCTTTTGATTCTTATAGCAATACCATGTTGTAACAGAAATGAATACTGAACAATTTTCTTTCACTTTCAATTGTACATTGGTCCAACTGTTGTAAAGCCTTTTTTTTTAGTTTTTACACAAAGCAATTAATACCTGAGATCCAATACCCTCATTATTGCAATTGTTTCCAATATTTACTTTTAAAAAATTGGAATAACAAATAAATTTGTTATCATCATCAGCTAACATGTTCTTCTTAAGCTGACTGTTTTCCTGAAATTAACTTAAGGAAAAATTGTTAATACTGTTTAGACTGATTGTGAAATTGTAAGACATAAGGGCTCACAAAGTTTCATCTCCCAGAAAACAAAGTTTAGGAGATCAGCTTATTCTGTTCTATCTACCTTTAATCTTTGACAGGGACTGGGTGTGGCAGGGGGACTTAATAAACAGATTAAGCTTGTATATGTTAAATTCTTGCATCTTACATTTTTAAGGTTGTTATTTGATTTCTATTGGCATTTATTGGGGGTTATTAATTAAATAGTAGCCCACCTTTTTTATTTAACATAATCTTTAGATTTGTTTAAATGAGGGGTAAATTACCATTTGATGAAATAGTTTCAATAAATACTTTATATTTCTGGTATTTATTCTTTGTTTCTTTTATTTTTGTATTTAATTTTATTTTACTTTAATTAACTTTAATTATTTTTTACAGTTCTTAATAAGTTTGTCATTTCTTAGTTAATCATATTCATAGGTCACTGCATCATCTCGTACTTAATTTTTAGTAAATTTTTCTACTTCATTTTTTTCAATTATATTTAATTTATATTTATACAAAGATATAATTTTATTTATTTGTAGTAATATAAATATAATGAAATACAATATATATGAATGTAATTAAATGTAATAATATTTTCATAAATATAAAATGTATATATTTACATTTCATTTATACTTAGAGGAAAGCTATAAAATAGGTATCTTAAAATGTTAATGACACTAGTAAATTAATCAAGAGATTAATTTAGTATTGAGAATTATTTTCTTGTTTGCTCACAACTGACATAATAGCTCAGATATTAATATGTTGAGGTAAAATTAATGTTAATATTAGGTATAAAATATACTCCAGGGTAATTGCTCATTATCTGTACAACTTTGGTCAAGTCTTTAAGAATACTCTGATACCTGTTTTCATTATGGCAGGCAATGAGGCAGAAACACAATGCTCAGGCATTGCTGATGGGGTTAACTAGGGTAATATATGTAAGAACTCCTGGTTCATGGGCTCACTCAGTAAATAGACATTATTCTTCCCCAGTGGAAAAAACATATGACACTAGTTCATGCTTATAAGTAACATCCTAAATATAACTCCTCTTAAAGATAGAGACAGGCAGATCTCTGCACAATAACTAACTTAATAAATAAACTATCTTTCAAAAGTAATAGATTTCCTTTAATTTATCTAGCATATATGACTTTGTCAAATAAATTGTTTTGAATATTAGAAAAAAAATTGAGCATACCATCTAAGTTCAATGTTGGTGCAAGGCAATCCTTATTTATTTATTTATTTATTTATTCACTTTGCTCAAGGTTATACACTAAAAGTCACTTGTAAAAGGAAGAGTCATTCATTTCCTCTCCAAACATAATGAGCACTTGGAGCAATATCTGGAGACTAATTATCAGCAGCTTTTTAAAATGCAACACATCGACAGTCTAGTAATGATTAAGTCTCATAATTGATAATTATCTCTGATTAAAGAAAAGGAAGCTCTTCCAGAGCCTTCACTGCTATATACCATTGTCATAATTGGTCGCTAATTGCCTCATGTAAAGATTCTTTTTATCATATGTTTAATCTTTACTATATATAAATAAGTTCCATGTAGCAGCCTTATTAACCATATGAAAAACGTGATATTACTTTACAAGTGTCTTTGCGCATTAGTATTCAGCCTGGTTTTCTTATATTTGCATATGAAAAGGTACAAGCAGTTCATGCTCCTGAGCTAAAAAGAGAAATCTCTTGCTCTAGCCGCTTTTGAATTCTGTTCTTGATCCAAACTTTGTGAGAAGAGAGAAGAGCCCTCTCTCTGAGATATGCCAGAGACTGTGCAACACTGCCAACACTTGGAGCCTGGTGGGCAGTGACTCGTCCCTCCTTTCTTCCTACACCTGAGCTCTGCAGAGAATCCCAGCCTTTCATGACTCTCCTTTTCCTGCCATCATTCCACAATCTCGTGACTATTCTGCTATTGCCCATAATTAAAAGTAGTTTACAATGCTGGCCAACAGTTTCTTGGGTCGGCTGAGCCTGACACTTCGGACTCCTTGTTTCCCAGAATACCTTTCTTCATTGTTCTTGACCACTCTAGATCTCTAGGCTCTTGGATCAGACTTCCTTTACTGTTTTCTCTTTTCTCAAGCGTCTGAATTTCCCAGATCTTCTTCTTCTTCTACAAATTATTAATTGGAATGTTAACTGCATTGAACATTGTCCCTCAAAATCATGTCCACCATTGAATTTGAACCTCGAAAGGTGATGCTTTTGGAAACTGCATCTTTGCAGGTGTATTTATTAAAGACATCTGGTTGACTTCACTTGGACTTAGGATGAGCTGTAGCAACTGACAAGAAAGAACAAGGAAACAGGAAGAAGATAGGAAGAGAAGGTAGAGATGGAGTGATCCAACTAGAACCCAGGATTGGTTGGCAAGGGCCGCTGACGGTTTCCTGACTAGGAGGGAGAGAGGGCGTGGAACCGACTCCAAAGTGAGCCAGACTGCTTAACACCTTCACATCTAACAGAGACGCGTTTCTAAGTCATGCCACCAGGGTTCAGGTCAACAGAGGGAAACAACTGCTGGGGCTCTTGCTCTCTTTGCCTTTACCTGTCGCTCTTCACTGAGTATTGATTGACACATCCTCCTCCACAGCTGCCTTCGCACCCACCCTGTCTGCTTTTTAATGTCAGTATCATGCCATCATCTCAAACTTAGGGGAAAAAAAAAAGCCCCCGACCCTCAACCTCTGGAGTGTTGGAATTACTGATATAAATCACCCTATATGCATATGAACTGTTTATACAACTGTTTAGACAAGACTTGACAATATTTACACTCTAGCTCATACCCTCTCGCCTGTTGATTAATTTGCTAATTTGACAAACACAATCTGAGCTTTTTTATTTTCATTAGTAACAGAATCCTTTTTTACCCTCTATCCTTTTGTAGCAACATGTGATATAAGCTACGGCTTGATTGACAGTTTGTCCATCTGTCTTTTATACTCATTGTTTCCATTACTTACTTACTTACTATTACTTCCTTACTTACTGTTTCTCATCAACTGAGCTCCATCAGCAAACCAGACAGGGTTGTGAAACTTAATTCCCTCTCTGCTCTAAGTTGTAGCAATGAGCCTGTTTCTTTGTGGTTCCTTTGTGCAGTTCAATGCATATCAGCAACATTTATCCCATGTTGGAATGCCAGTTCCTGGCTCTAATGCAAAACTGTACTATTCATTTTGGGAATTCATGCAATTTCTCTATAAAGACTCATAAAAGCTCAGCATTCAAATTTAGTGAACTTTTATTATTTTGATGTAAACCCCCTTTCTCATTTCATCTTCTCTGAAATATGTCCTGACCAGTTATACTTTCAAGCAACGGTTAAGCCTAAATTCCTTCTGTCTCAGTTCTAACTCATCAACAAGACTTCTCACCATGTGCCTCACATTATCATCTTCTACTGCAAACATATTATTTTGTCAGTTATGACTAGCAGATTAATAATGTATTGTTGCTTAGGTTATCATAGCATTATGTTTTGTTTCCTTAAGAAACTCTTAAGCTTCCCCAGAATACAGACAATAGCCTCTATTATACCTTATACCTCTTATACCTCTAGTAAATGTATTGAATGAATGCTCAAAAGATTTGATGTAGCACCTTGGAAGGATTAGCAATGATCCTAGGAGACTTCTTTCTTAGAAAGTGAATTAATATAGCAGGTGCTAGTGGAGCATGCTGTAAACCCCAGCACTCAGGAGGCAGAGGCAGGTGGATTTCTGAGTTTCAAGGCCAGCCTCGTCTACAGAGAGAGCTCCAGGATAGAGAGGAAAGGAAAGGAAAGTGACTTAGATGGGCTGGCAAAGGAGCTTGCCACACAGCCTGGAACATCATGTAAAAGTAGGAGAGAACCAACCCCACAGAGTTGTACTTGGATCTCCATCCATCCACACACAAAATAATAACAAATACTGTTAGAAACATTCTTTATTTAAAAAAAAAAGAAAGTAAATGAATGGATATGAGTGCTAACTATTCCTCTAGGCTCCGCCCAAAAATTACCTAGCAACAGCTTGCATCTCTGCCTGCCTGGTATGAGCCAGGAGCCAGGTATATAAGAAAATTGTTAGTTATCTTTCCCTTTGTGTCTCTCTCTCATTCTCTCTCTCTCTCCTTCTCTCTCTCTCTCTCTCTCTCTCTCTGTCTCTCATTATTCCCTCTCCCTCTCTCTCCCTGTCTCTGTCTCTCTCTGTGTCTCTCCCTCCCTTCCTCTCTCCCTCTCTCCCTCTCTCTCTCCCTCTCTCTCTCCCTTTCTTCCTCTTTCTCTCCCTCTCTCTCCTCTCCCTTCTTCTGTCTCTGTCTCTCTCTCTGTCTCTCCCTCCCTCTCTCCCTCTCTTTCCCTCTCTCTTCCTCCCTCTCCTTCCCTCTCCCTGTCTCTGTCTCTCTCTCTCCCTCCCTCCCTCTCCCACTCCGTCTCCCTCTCTGTCTCCCTCCTCCTCCCTCTGTCTCTGTCTCTCTCTCCTAACTTCTTGTCTCTGTCTCTCTCTATTTCTCTCTCTGTCTCTCTTTGTCTCTCTCTTTATATCTATCTGACCCTTCCTCCTTCCCTCCCTCCCTCTCTCTTCCTTTCTCCATTCCACAAGTGTCCCAAGCTGGTCACTGTCTCTCATACTCTCTTCTCTCTTTCTATGCCTCTACCTCTTTTCCAGGCGCCCTTCCCATCCCACCAATAAGCCTTCTTCTGTCTGTTACATAGCTGATTCCTCAGAGGAGAGCACCTTGACCAGGCCAGCTGAGATGCTCCCTCCCACAGCATTATGCCGTGCTTTCATATAAAACACAACAATGAATCCCCATACGTTTCCCCATGTGGCTTGAATGCATCTGTGAAGGCTTGCAGATGATAACTTTAAAAAGGTAAGTATCTTGTTTGATTCTCAGAACTTGAAAGTAAATGAACTTCCTAATTTTAAATCACACTAGTCTAATAGCCATAGAGTAATATTACAAAATTTGAACAACAGTCTCAGGAAATAAATATTACATTCATTAAGGTACAATTTAAAATGAAAGCCATATGAATATACATTACCTAGTCTTAGTTATAAGTCATTATATTCACATGGACAAATATCTATCAAATATTATGCATACTATGCAAATCAAAATATTGATCACTGGGCCCATCACATATTGGCCATGGGAATTAAATACAGAATGATCCTTAATGCTGTTTATGAAGAGGAAAACATAGTCTTCAGAGAAATATCTACAAACACGTATTCTGACCATCTGCTTCATTCTTTAATCCAAGTGTAAGCACAGGAAATCATGCAAGAACCCTCACCAGCAGTGCAATGGCATGCTTTCAGTGTTCCTTGATTAGCTTGTCCTGCTCTTAGAAGGAAAAGAATAAGTTTCATATGACAAACAATGATCCTCCACATATTCCCTACACTCTGTATCCCTGGTCCTCGCTTCTCAGATGGTTCATAGACGTGAGCGAGTGAAGAAAGTCAGAGATGTCTGCTAGGTCTGCTCACATCTGAACACAATGAGCACTGAAACACTGACCGCCATCTCAACCCCCAGGACATCTGAAATCACCTCAATGACTCTCTTGAATGTCAAACATGCCGGGCTCCATTCCAAGTTTAGAACTAGAAATGAAAGGTGAGTCACATACGGTGGCTGCCTTCAAAATTTACAATTCAGAAGGTTAGAGCAGCACATAAACAAGTAAGCACCATAAAGGGATAAGTCTGCCCTGTTCAGAGCACACAGAGAAAGTGGCAGTGGCTTCCAGGCTGTTTTCATGATGTTAGTGCTTAATGTGCATCCTTAATATTGCAAAGTGCAATCTAATCAGACAAAATTAAACATGAGCCATAAACATCTTACTCTAAGTCGTGGTGATAAGAGGGGGTGTTGGAAGGCAGTGTCTGGGAAGCCCTGTTCTGCACTCATAGCACTTACAGAAATAGTCTGCACACCACGTCCACAGTATGACGGAAAGGAATGCAGTCAGTAAAATGTATGCTTTACAAGCTCAAAAACTCTCCAGGAATGTTGGAAGGGCAGTCTCTGAGTAAGAATGTGCAGGGCATGGGGAAGCAGCTGCACTAAGCTATCCATACAGAAAGGAAAGATGAAAATACACTCACTAGTGATTTATGTCTATTACTTTCTTATTCTGGTTTCAGATATCTTCCAGATTTACATTTGTAATCTGGAAAGAAATAGTACAAATCAAACCCTGCACAAGGAAACTCCACATCCCCTAACACCAGAGAAAGAAAAGGAAGCACACAAAAGGGTAACTACTATAAACCTGGACAACACCTCCCCATCTCCAGCCCTGGAGATTCTCCACTATTTCATTGGAGCTTAAGAATGAACATTGTATAGCTCAATACATTTTTTATTAAATATGAATCTTTATATCCAACTTAATTAATGTGCTTTAATGCAATCCCAGGAGCCTGTCAGTAAGGCAGTGCTGATGTGGAGGCGTACTGCGTTGTCCAGATGAAATCCCCATCTGCCTTCTCACTTGAGGTTTCTTTTGCTCCAAAACATCTCCTGCACTGACCCTCCTGGCCTCAGCCCATGCTGCCCTCTGGTCAGTGGCTATAGGTAGCAGACAGGCAGCAAAACAAACCCAGTCTGAACAGCTAATGTGGGTCCATGAGTAAATCTAAATAACTAGTTAAAATGGCAAAAGGGCCGGAGGGCAAATGTTCTGGACCTTGGAGAGGGGGTGTTTGTAAGCTAATTTACATAATTCTGTAAGTAAAATATCTTCCCTGTTACTTTATTATTATACAACAGGGAATCCTCATAACATCACTCAAAGAGTTTGTGTGTATGCATGTGTGTGTGTGTGTTTGTGTGTGTGTGTTAAGCATCTTAGAAAAAGTAATTCACTTTTAATTATATTAGATTACCTTAGATAAAAGTCAGGTGATGGTGAGGGAGGAATAACAGCTCTGTATAAAAGAGGGATTTCAAGACATCCCTACATTTTAGGCATCTGTCACCTTGAACCAGCCCTACCGCACACAGACCCTCTAGACTTTATGGAGGAGCTGAGCTAAATGATTCTCTGGCTGCTATGAGTATATGCAATATTGAGGGGAGATAGAGATGTTTAAATTCTCTTGAAAAACAAAAATCATAAAAGGCTTAATTGCTCAAAACAAAGGCACTTATTTTCTCTAATTAAGATTTATTTGAAATAATCATATGCATAATTAATTCTTAGTCTTCCTATCCTACATATGCATATAGTACAAGATAGACAGCTTCAGTAATGAAAACATGGATTGACAGTGAGAAGTTTGGCTTGAAGATTTGGGTAAGTAAGGAATGATCACTCTTGCACATAAAGCAAACAGGAGATCATCTTAACTTTGCATACTAACAATACTAAAACTAGTAGTGGCCTTTTTAGAAAGCAGTGTGTAGTCCACACGTTCTAGGAGTGTTTGATGCACATTTTTCCATTATATCCACATTATTGCCTATAGCAAGATTGTTACAATCCCTGCTACACACATGAAATCAAGGCACAAAGAGGTTAAGTATCTTATCTAAGATTACAGAGCTAATCAGTGACAGAAGTAGATTAGGGACAATGATCTGTCTGCTTTGCCTGTATTCTTAACTACATTCATTCTGCCAATGACATACCATTGCCTAGTATGTCACTTTGTGGTCTTCCTGAGCTGAGTCTCCATCCTACTGCATCAGAACAGTTTCTGTTGTTACCCCTATTTTTATTTTATTTATTGTGTGGTGGTGGTGCTCTCTGTGGGTGGGTTGTGGTGGTTGTGGTGGTTGTGGTGGTTGTGGTGGTTGTGGTGGTGGTGGTGGTGGTGGTGGTAGTGGATGTGTGTGCATTATTCAAGAGACATCTACATTGTATTTCAAGACAGGAGCTCTCAGTGGCCTGCAAATTCCTGAGTAGCTCAACTGGCTAGCTAGCCTCTAGAATCTGCAGGGCCAGGACTACACGCCTGTAGCACAAGGGTCTTCTGACATTATTTTTTGTTTGTTTTAGTTTGAGTATTCAAGAAGATTCTATGTAGATTTTCAAGGTGGGTTAAGGTCCTCATAACTGTGTGATAAGCACACTGTTAACTGAATAATTTCCCTAGAACAACTGCTCTGTTTTACAGGCACTTCGTAGTTTCCTCTTCCCATCTCTGTGCCTTTTCCAAAGATGTTCATCTCAGACCCTTGGTCTCAAGGGTCTAAAATTATATGTTTGCCTTTACAGATGCCATGATCCCTTCCTCAATTTCCTAAGATGTATTTGTTCTTCTTGTGTGGCATTTATCACATCGTTAGTGAGGATTATAGTTCACGTGTCTGGATTTATCAGCTCTCATAAAGTGAACTCCTTGTGCATGGAATGAGTCAATAAGAGCTTTTGTTATATCCTCAAAGCATTTTCATGCAGAGATGTGGTTCATTCAGAATACTATTTATTCTCTGATAAACAGGAAGTGTCAGGACTGCGGAGGTAGCTCAGTAGGCAATAGTCCTTGCCTAGCACACAGGAGGTCATTTGCTCAATCCCAATACCACATAAACCAGGCGTGATGGCAAAAGTCTTCAATCTCAGCCCCTGGGAGGTAAAGACAGGAATATCAGAGGTTCAAAGGCATCCTCAGCTACTAGAAAGGTCCAGGTCAGCCCAAGCTACAGGAAATCCTGTTTTAGAAAAAAACATTTTAAAACAAATGTTTTGTATAAGGTCTAAAATATGTTATATAAACTACAGCAACTTTTCAAGACTGGAAACATACAAATATCATGCATGTATACATACACACACCTCAAGAAATCATGTAGAGAAAAAACTGAGAAGATCATATTTTGGTTTGCCTTACTGTTACTAAAATATGAAATTCAGAGTCAGCTCAGGCCATTGAGTTCTCTATTGTATATTTCTGATACATAATATTTAATGTTGTGGACAAAATATTGAAAGCAATAATTTTAAAATTTCATCAAAAAAAGTCATTGTAACGATGCTACTGCCATTTCCTTTTCTGGTTAATCCTGAAAATGTAAGATAAATATAGTCACAAAAATATCTATCTAAACGTGAATTAATTTGAGAGTTCAAACTGTTTTATCAGCAGATTGTACTAGAAACAGAAACTTGGGGATCAAATGAACTTTGAATGGGCTCACAGAATCATCTGCCTCACGGGCCGTGGTGTTTCACACAAGGAGCTGTACGGTATAGTAGCTGTGACAAAATGAAAAACAAAACAAATAGAAACCACTTTCAGTCTCCATCAGTGCCTGCTCTGTTTTCTACTCACAACACATCACCTTAAACTCAAACTCCTGCCTGTCTGCCTCCCCACTTCTCTGGAAACCCCCAAACATTCTACTCAATCAGCTATCTCCTGTGCAAATGATTACGGCTCATCATCAGGAAACAGACCCCTTGTGTCCCAGCACAGTGTGGATGGACCAGCAGCCACCGTACTGACTCGTGGGACTAGAGATGTCTACTTCTCAATATGGGTGTGTGTCTCCCGTTACACAGCAGGCTCCTGTCTTTACAGTTTTACTTTCTTGGATGGCAGTAACCCGAGATTACCTATGGTCCAAAAGCCTCAAGTACATAACAGTATAGAAATGAACAATTCATAAAGCTAAACAACATGTCTGCCTAATAGCGTGATGAAATCTCATATCATCCAGACTGTGACTCACCCTTTTATCCAGCATATTATAGTACATCCTTTCCCTTCCCTACTGTCACAAGATGACCCGGCCAATCATCAGAGCCACTATTTGTCGAATCAGAGTACTAAGTTCACATAATGTATTTTACCTAATAATGGTTCCAAGCTCAGAATAAAGACACAACAACTGGTATATGATAAAGAGAACCCACTAAGTCCTTCTCTTGGGTGAAATGATGTATTCTGAATGTAAGACGGAAAGGAAGTACATTATATGCTGAGGCCCTGAAGTCTATGGTAAGAATAAATGAACCCAGAAATCACAGAGAAGGCACATGAATTTTTATGGTAAGGTTTCTAAAATACTTCAAACTTAAAATATGACAGCCAACATGGAGCCTGACGTGTTTAGTGGAGATGACAACGAACACTACCTAATAGGATTTGGAACTAGCTGTGGCTTCTGGAGCCAGTGTGTGTGTGTGTGTGTGTGTGTGTGTGTGTGTGTGTGTGTGTTATGTGTGTCTGAGTGTGCGTGCATGTGTGCGTGCAAGTGTGTGTGGGGAGAATACATCGCTCTTGAGAAGAAGGACTGCCCACTCACCAGTTCACCCTTCAGAGACTTCCTGGGATTATCACTTCATGAATCTTCCTTTATGCAGCTGAATCCAATCTTCCCTTACCTGTACTGCACTGCAGGCAGAGGGCTCTATGCCCATGAACGCTGCCCTTTCAATCAATAGGGTGTTTAAACACAAGAGATCAAGCTATGTGATAAAAATGAGTTAAAAGATCTCAGGTGTGTCTACACATTGTTGAATGTGGAAATATAATCTACTTGTTAATATTTCAGTGGAATAGAGAGCTAAAACAGGAATACAACATATTATTATCATACACCTTTACCTTCTGTTATTCTATATATTCTTCATGATACCTTTTAGTTTCTGATTTATTGCAAAGTTTTACTGTCCAAAAGCATACCGGTAAGCTGTGGTTAGACATGGTAAATGATTATCAATTGGGAACCCACATACTGATGATTACTTAAATATTTTTCTTTTTCCTATCAATTTTTTTTAAGAATTATTACTGACTTCAGTTTTTCTTTTTCATCTCCAGATCATTAGACAATAACAGATGGTGGGGGTTATTTTTCCAGATGTTCTAGATTTTCTTCTTAATGTGAAAGCCAGTTTACACCCAGGAAAATAATAAAGCTCCTTAACTAGCTTCGGAAAATTTTAATCCTTATAATTATTGGTTTATGCCCTCACCATGCAGTACTAGTCTTCTCCGTGGTTACTTTACTCTCTGTTGCTTTAATAAAATACACTGTCCAGAAGCAACCAAGTAGGACAGGATGTATTTACCTTACTCCTCCATATTGCAGTCTATCATTGAGAAAATTCAGAGCAGAGCCAACCAGGAGGCAGGAATTAATGCAGAGGCCATGGTGGACTGCTGCTTCCTGGCTTGGTCCTTGTGAAATGCTCAGTTTGCTTTCTTTTTTAAAAATTTAATTTAATTTTTTCTTTACTTATTCACCTTACATCCAGCTCACTGCCCCTCCTCCAGACAACCCCTCCTACAACCCTTCCCCCATCCTGCCTCATCTCCTCTTTTCTGAGCTGGTGGGGGCCCCTGGGTATCTCCCACCCCTACCCTGGTACTCCAAGTCTCTGCGAGGCGAAGTGCTTCCTCTTCCACTGAGGCTGACAAGGTGGCCCAGCTTGAAGAACACATCCCCTTACAGTTTGCTTTCTTATACTCACCTTGAACACACAGCAGACTGGGCCCTCCCAAGTCCATTGTCAATAGAAAAGAAGTTCCACAGACCTGCCCACAGAAACCTATGGAGGTAAGTCCCAACCGGGGCTCT
Source organism: Mastomys natalensis (assembly GCA_021653895.1). NCBI lineage: Eukaryota > Metazoa > Chordata > Mammalia > Rodentia > Muridae > Mastomys > Mastomys natalensis. The sequence goes on from JAJTUV010001202.1 coordinate 221,681, forward strand.
GTCTTCCCAGGTAACTTCAGCTTGTGGCCAGACAACACAAACAAAACCCAAGACTCTCTCCAACCTTTTAAGGGCATCACTTTCCTGTTATTCCAGCATCACAAAGCATGGCCCCTAGTATCCCACAGTTATGCTGCAGACATGCTGTTCCGATATAGTCTGTATGGACCAGCTACGTTACGAAAGGCGGTTGTGTGGTTGGTTGGTTGGTTGGTTACATGCTATATAATAAGCAATAATTGGCACAAGGGAGTAAGATAATCGTGCATTTTCTGTGAATCTGTAGCTTTAAAATGCTGTTTACAGCCAGGAGCCTTGGTCTCTGCCCTTCCTGAGCATTTCCTCTGTGAAGTGTTCAGAAGCTCGTACCCAGTCGGAGAAAGTCTGACCCAGAGCATTCTATTAAGTTGTCTGTGAACATTTTTTTTTTTAACTGAAAAGAGGAAATTCTGGTACATTTTCTGGATCTACTCATTGAACAAAAACATGTACAAGATGGTGAATGCTTTGTTTGCCCTATAGTATCTATCTAGTGTTACCAAAGTTATACATATGTATACATGTACTTGTACATATATGTGTCAGTGTCTGTGTATGTATATATATAGTATGTGTGAATATGTATGTGCGCATGTATGTATGTGTGCAGGTATGTATGTATTATGTATGTGTAAATGCCACATCTATGCCAGTGCCTCTATAGAGGCCAAAGGAGGGCATTGGATCCCTGGTAGCTGGCAGACAGTGTGAGAACTGAAACAGAACTCAGTTCCTCTCTTAACCACTGAGCTATTTCTCCAGCTCATAACATAGCCATTTTAATTGTTGCTACACCCCATTATCTGTGTATCATAATTTTCTGCATTTCCAGATGTTACATGATGCACAAGACTCACAAAATGAATCGGTGATAAAGTCACTACTCAAACATTGTCTACTGCTGGGGCTAGGCCTTTTAAACCCACATAATAATACCTGCCCATAACGAGGAGAGTGTGAACACTGAGGCTAGCCAACCTTACACCAAATAAAAGAACACATGACTAAATCCAGACATAGGGGAAAGGAGCATCTGAACTGGAAGTCAAACATTAAAAAAATTGTCTTGCATATCAAAAATACTAAGGGATACTCTAGCCTCTAGAGTGATCCAAGAAATCTTTAATAATACGAATTCTAACACTGCCAAGACAGCAATATGATGTTGCTGGCTAAGCTACATCTGTCAATCTTATCAAATTGTTAACTTAGTCTTCTGGACAACTTCTCTGTATGAAAGGACTCCAAAACCAGGAAGAAAAGTACAAGATTTCATTTACCAATGTGACTTTCTGCCAATACACCATAGATTCCATATAATCTGAGTAAAAGGATTGATTGCCTTTCACTGTTTGAGGTCTGAGCTCATGGGTACTAGCCACTAACCTCCTGTAATGTCCCCAGTCCAAAGTGAGGTGTTCTGTAAACACAAAATGTGTATGGAATGTTGGAAATCAGGGAGAGGGAGGCATTGGAAGAGGGAGAAAGAGGAGAAGGAGAGACACAGATACACCGACACACAGACAGACAGATACACAGTGAGAGACAGAGAGAGCACCAATTGGCTGAAATCATTAAAATAAAATGTCAATGTTGATCACTCATTTATTTTTATTCTTCTTACCGTGACCCCTAAGTGTAGCTGACATTGTACGTCTGTTAGAATGTTTGAGATCTTTCAGTCCACTTAGTGAATTACTAACAGAAATTCACACTCTATGACACGGGCTGAAGTAGGAGAGTTGAAAACTTTTCTTTTAAGTTCACATGTGATAAACATTTCAGTCTGGTAAAATATACCATATTTGCATCTGTGTTTTCAAATGCATTTTGAATGGATAAAAGAGAGCCATCCGACTTCATTGCCAAACGGAGACAGCTACAATGCGTGGGAGCCACCAACTGTTCAAAGGTGGCAGTGCCTAACTCGCTGAATCCTTTACAGAAAGAGAAACGGGAGTGTGCGAGTGGATCCGTTATTTGATGGGGTGAAAACTGTGACAAGTAAACAATGTGTATAATTTCTGTCTTAACTAATGATGGCCGGCACTGAGGAGAAAAGGGTCAGGCTGCATTTCAGTAGGTTGTATTTAGAAAAGAGTTTAAAATATTTCTTGAAAGAAGAACATTGGTAAAAAGTATTCTTTTAAAAAAAAAAATCTTCACAGGCTAAAATATTTGTAATCAATACCAAATCATTTATATTTATGCTGCATAAAAATTTTAATTGGCAGGAATGTGAAAATGACAACTATTCGTTCATATAACAAGAAGTAAAGCATACTGTAAATATTTTAAAAACAGATCTGTCAATTGGAGAAGTTTTTGGAAACACTTTGATATCTACAGACATTACTCTATGGGGTCTTTTGCACCTACTGTTGTGGTAAGTGATTCTGACTACAGCCCAAGGCTGCTGCTTTGTGGATAATGGAGTCTCCTCAGCTGATACAAGATGGGTTTTCAGTAAGCTGGTAGCCATGTTTTCTGACTTGGAAAAAAAAAAAAGACAGCACATCTTTTTTCCCTGGGCTGAAAGGAAAAAAAAAGAAAGAGTAAATAATCCATATACTTCAGCTTTCAAATGTTGGGCATTAAGGCATCATTTCTAAAGTAGAATTAAATTTATTTATTTCATGCTGTTTAACAAGCCAAGCAAAAAAGCCACTGTAAAGTTGGAGAATTTTCTTCAAAGCACTCCCAGCCATTACTTTTACTTTTGTCTGTAACAACTATGGCAAAAGATAACCTGAAACTCTGTAGTATTATGCAAACAAAAAGAATTGCTAAACACTAATCTTACTTGTTTCAGTAAAATGAACTTTCAAGATGCATGACTTATAAAGAAGTGTTGGACCTACTGTCATAGGAAAACATTAAAATGACACAAGACACATTTGTGTTTGGGAGGCATTAGAAGGAACGCACAAGAAAGACCTTGACTGAACAAATGTGCCTGGGAGATAGACACTATCTCAGTGTAGTGGAATCTAGCAACTGAATAATTTAACAAAGTGTTTATTGGACAAAATGCCCTACAGTGGGGAGGGGGAACTTGTATAGTCCACCTTCAGTGAAGGGACAGGACAGCAAGTGGAGGGATAGGGTTGCCATCCCCAAAGTCAAAAGCTCTAATCCATAATTGTTCCTGTCTGAAAGAACTGCAGAGACAAAAATGGTGAAGAGCCTAAGAGAAAATGAGGTTCAGTGACAGGCCCAAATTGGGATCCAGCTCAAGGGAGGCTCCAAGCAGGAGCCTGGCATGACTGCCCTTTCAGAGATCCAACAAGCAGCTTGAAAGAATCAGATGCAGATACTAGCACCCAACCAATGGATGTAAACCAGGACCCCTGTGGTTGAATTAAGGAAAAGCTGGAAGAAGATGAGAAAGAGGGTGACTCTATAGAACGACCAGCAGTCGCAACTGACTTGAACCCCTGGGATCCCTCGACACTGAGCCACCAACCAGGCAGCATACACCAGCTGACATGAGAACCCTGACACATATACAGCAGAGGACTGCCTGGTCTGGCCTCAGTCAGAGAAGATGCACCTAGGAGCCCTTGAGAGACTTGAGTGGGGAGGTCTGTTCGGGTATGGGATGGGGAGAAGTCAGGGGGCAGATCGGGAAGGGGATGAAGTCTGGACTGTAAAAAAGGATTAAAAAATAAAATAAATAAATACAAATTTAAAAAAGAGTTTATTCAAACCACAGTCTTAGTGATCGAAGAGCACAGTACCAACATCCACTTAGTTTTGTTAAGGATATTCCAACAGTATCATACCAGGTAGTGCCTCATGGTATGAAAGAGATTCAGTGCTAGGATATAAAATTAATTCAACAGTGGAGTAGCCATCTATTGTGGGAATTGGATGAGATGTTTTCCATAGAAACAGTTGTAATACCCAAGTATTTCCCACTAAATCCCACTACTAAAAACATTCCATTGTAGGAGTTCTTACTGTAACCTGAAACATGTGAAAGTAAATCCTTCCTCAAAATGTTTCTAGAACCAGCAGTATGATTAAAAGGCCACATAGACACTACCATTGAACTATATTCCCTGTCTAAGGATGTGGAGAAAGAGGAACACCCCTCCATTCCTGGTGGAATTGCAAACTGATACAACCACCCTGGTAATTGATCTAGAGGTTCCTCCGAAAATTGGGAATGGAACTACCTGAAGAGGTAGACGCTGATGTGGATGCCAGGAAGCACATGCTGACAGGAGCCTGAATAGCTGTCTCCTTAGAGTCTGCCAGAGCCTGACATATACAGAGGCAGATGTTAACAGCTAACCATTGAACTGATCATAGGATTCCCAATGGGGGAGTTAGAGAGAAGACTGAAGGAGCTGAAAGGGTTTGCAGCCCCATGGGGAGAGCAACAATACCAACCCACCAGAGCTCCTAGGTCTAAATCACCAGCCTGGGAGCACATAGGAAGGGACCCATGGCTCTAGTTGTATATGTAGGGGAGGGTGCCTTATTGGGCATAGGTGGGAGAGGAGGTCCTTGGTCCAGTGAAGGCTGGATGCCCAGTGTGGGGAATTCGAGGGTGGGGAGGTGGGGAGTGGGCAGGTGGGTGGGGGCACTCCTCATAGAAGCAGGAGGAGGGGGAAGGGATAGGGGGTTCCTGGGAAGGAGGGGGATGGGGAAAGGATCACATCTGAAATGTAAATAAAATATCCAATAAAAATAAAATAAAAGTAAATAAATAAAAAATAAAAATTAAAAAATGTTTTTAAAAAGAGAACTACCTGAAGACCTAGCAATAACACTCTTGGGAATATACCCAAAAGTGGCATCACCATGCCACAGAGGCATGTGTTCTGCTATGTTCATAGGGTCTGATTTGTGATAACCAGAAGCTAGAAACAACCCAATGTCCCACGACAGAAGAATGAATACGGAAAATATGGTTCATTTACATGATGGAATACTACTCAGTATTAAGAATGAGGACATCCTGAGTTTGCAGACAAATGGATGGAACTAGAAAATATCATTCTGAGTGAAGTAACTCAGATCTAAAAGGACACGCATGGTATGTACTCACTAATAAGTGGATATTAGCCAAAAAAAAAAAAAAAAAAAAAAAAAGTACAGAATTCCCAAGATACAGTCCACAGAAGTCAAAAAGGACAACAAGCTGAAGGGCCCAAATGAGAACACCTCAGTCCCACTAGGCAGGGAGAAGAAAACAACCATAATGGGGGGGGGGGAGGGAGGGACCTGGGAGAGGAAAGAGGAGGTGAGAGGGGACATGATCTTGCATTGGTCTGGGAAAAGGACTCAAGCCCTGAGGGCCAGCAGAAAAAATGGAAACAGGCAACCTAGGGAGGTAGGAGGTTGGAGGGATCATTTAGAATGTACCAGAGAAATGGGAGGTGAGAGACTCTCTGGACTCAAAGGGAGGAACCCTAGATGAAATGTCCTACAGTGGGGACAGGGAACTTGTAGAGCCCACCTCCAGCAGAAAGACAGGGCATCAAGTGAGGATGGGGTTGTCATCCCACAGTCAAAACTCTGACCCATAATTGTTCCTGTGTGAAAGAACTACAGGGATGGAAATGGAGAGGAGCCTGAGGAAAAGACGGTCCAGCAACAGGCCCAAAGTGGGATCCAGCTCGAGGGGAGGTCCCAAGGCCTGACACTATCACTGAGGCTATGGAGCGCTCACAGAAAGGGACCTATCATGACTGCCCTCCTAAAGACCCAACAAACAGTGAGAGTCAGATGCAGATATTTACACCCAACCAATGAACAGAAGCTGCTGACCCCTGTGGTTGAATTAGGAAAGGCTGGAAGAAGCTGAGGAGGAGGGCGACCCTGTAGGAGGACCAGCAGTCTCAATTAACCTGAACCCCCGAGATCTCTAAGACACGGGGTCACCAACCAGACAGGATACACCAGCTGATATGAGACCCCCCAATACATATACAGCAGAGGAATGGGGATTTAGTCACAGAAGATGCGCCTAACCCTCAAGAGACTGGAGGCCCCAGGGAGTTTAGAGGTCTGGTGGGGTGGGGAGTGGGGAGTGGGGAGTGGTGGGTGGGGACTGCCTCGTGGAGATGGGGACAGGGAGTGGGTATGGACGTGGAACAGTCAGAGGATGGACCAGTAAGGGAATCAAATCTGGAATGTAAAAAAAAAGAAAAAGAAAAATATGAATAAATAATAATAATAACAGTTTGTGTACAATCAATACATGTGAAACTCTTACAACATGCAAGGCTCCCACTGATCCAACTTCGAATGGGAATTCATGGAATGTTAAAACCTTGGAGGTGGAAGATGACTGTGCTCTCTTACAGAGAACAGTTAGGAACATGTTTTCTCTATTCTAGCGAGACCACAGGCTACAGGTGGAGGCAAGAATGCTACAAATAACCCAGGAAAGAAAACGGAAGATTAAGTAAGTATGATTCAAAGAACTTTTAAATTTTTTTCTTATTTAAACCCTTCCTGGTCTCCCCTCCTCGAAGCCTCCACTCCATCCCCATCCCCTTTGTCTCTAAGAGGGTGCCCTCCCACTCCCCCTACTTCTTTCTCACCCCTCTAGCATTCTTCTTCTCTGGGGCATCAAGCCTTCACAGGACCAAGTGCCTCCCTTCCCATTGTTGCCAGACAAGGCAGTCCTCTGCTACATATGTAGCAGGAGCCATGGACCAGCCCATGTGTACTCTTTGGTTGGTGGTTTAGTCTCTGGGAGCTCTCTGGGGTCCAGTTAGTTGATACTATTGTTCTTCCTATGGAGTTGCAGACCAGAAAGGGGAATAATATTTGAAATATAAACATAAAAAATGTTTAATAAGAAATTTTTTAAAAGTTCTTTGAATCATATGTTCTTACTCTGCAGTTTTATTTCCTGCAGGGCCAAGAAGCTAGCAAGTGGTTAGTTCTCGCAGTGATTGATGTAATTTTGGAACAATACTCTTTTTTTTTTTTTATGGTCTCAGTTAATTGGTACTTTTTGAAAATCATATGTTTTTATTAATATATTGAGAATTCCAAACAACACATTTTGATAATTTTCTCTCATTTCACTCCAACTCTTCTCAGATCTGCCCCCCTACCTTCCTCCATTTCCTGTCTTCTGCTCTTCATGGGTTTTTGTTGTTTTGTTTTAAAATCTATTTTTAATATTTATTTTATGGGTACAAATGTCTTTTCTTCATATATGTATGTGCCCCACATGCATGCCTGGTGTCCACAGAGGCCAGAAGAGGGTGTTGCAATCTCTGGGACTGGAGTTACAGTCAGGAGGTCCCATGTCATGCTAAGAGTCAACCTAGATCCTCGTAAGAATAAGGAGTCTTACCTGCGGAGCCACTCCTGCAGTCCCTGTTTTATTATTGTTTAGAAGGCTGTTTCACAGCAAACATCCCAGTCCTCTGTATATACTGTGCTATCAGTATTACTGCCACACAGAAATAAGGAGACACCATTTAACCACCACTTGGAACTGATGGAGCAGTTAAGACATGAAGATAATCTGCTATGATGAAGTTTTCAATCCAACAGATTTTTTTTTTAAAAAGTATATACCATGAACACAAAAGGATTTTACATACTAGTCATTAAATAAATGCAGTTTACAACATCAAACTATTTACACACAGCATACTCAAAATAGTTCTACTTATTTGAATGTTAATGTGTTTGTTCTTTCTATGTAATATGTGGAAATAATATGTAGTTATAATATTCATATTTATTACATTAATATAATACATATCACAAGCAAACCCATGATGCTGGGGTTTTTTTGTGCGTGTTGTGCTGTAGGTGACACATAGGTGTGGAGAAGCCTTAGCAGGTAGACATGCTGGCCTCCATGCTTAAGGACCTGAGCTCCAGCTCCAGACCCACATGGTCAGACCACTCCGAGTCGTTCTCTGATGTCACACCTTCTTGGTACACAGGCATACCCCATACATGAAGTAAATATATGTAAACAAAGAATTAAGCCATTATGTAAAAAGGAATGAAATATAATAAAAGTGTTGAATGAATATTATGTTAGGTATTATGGAAGTAGACATGACCCACAGTGAAAGTGATTTTAAATGACTTAACTTTAGGAAACAATGTTCTATCTCTAAATTTACCTCTGTTTTATTGTTGGTTCTTACATTAGTTTTTATACTTACATAGTTTTCCAAATGGTGTTTCAAGAGACATCAGGTTATGCCAGCAATTGAACTTATTTATTTAATTTTGTATTTGAAGGCATTTATTTTTATTTACATGGATATTCTTACCAAATGATTCTTCTACATCATGGCTCTATATCCATAATTCCCTAAGTCTTGGATTATATATTCAAAGATCCAACCAGAACAATCTAGTTTCTACTTTTGCTTCAGAAATGAAATGTTGTTTTGAGATAACTGTATTTTAATTTGGTTAATAAACCAGTTGATCATCAACTAATCACTTTTACAGGGACTGCTTTTATCTGTATATATGTAAAGTTTTATCTTTAAGATTTATAGTATATTTAATGTAGAAAAATATTTTCATGCTTTCATATATGTCCAGTTGTTGTAGATAGCATAATAACTAAAAACAGTATCTGATACTGTGTTGATGATTATGATTTGTCTTAGGAAGTAATGTTTTGCTGGTCATCAAATAAATTCATATGAAGTGTATTCAAAACACTTGGTACTTCTGAAGATGAACAGAAATACTATTGTATGAAATATGTTTTGCTCCTCTGAATCACGTTAGAGTTCTCTCATTCTTCCTTTGGGGCCTCTATAGTAAGGTAATTCTCCCTAGAACATCAGCAATGAAAATGGATAACATTTTGTATTATGTTTTGCCTCATTTAGGGTTAGTTACTACAGCTATCTCCTCGGCCTATGTTTTCCTGTGTGACTGACGCTATAAAGAATCTCATGTTGGGGATGAAGATTCTTCCTATTTAGGAATATCCCAGAATTGGAATGCATTATAATTATATACTCAAGGGAACTTAGCTGAACACATTTTTTATACATTTACATTATGGGCTCTGCCTTCAGGCAGTGACAGTAAAAAGTAATGAGATGTAGCCAAAGATTTTTGCAAACACTTTTTTTTTTTCTTGTAAAGGAAATATGAGAGGTAGACCCAAGGGAAAGAAATACTGTAGACTTTGCATGTCAGATAGAAAGAAAATAATGTATTAAATTTGGAAAGGATATGATGAAGAGAGAGATGCTGTGTGATTGGGAGCAAGTTAGACTGACAACAAAAGCCCAAGGGCAAATTTAAAAAGAGAAAATAATTTTGCTATTCTCCCACGTGTCTGTCCAGAAGGAGTCAAGTGACAGCAGACAAGGACAGACAGCATCACAAGGCACGTTCCTGCTCTCTGTGAGGACTTTTGAAACTTGAGATATTTCCCTTAACTCCATGTTCAACAATAGGTCACAAACAGTATTTCCACTCAGAGTTGAGGGAAACAGCAGAGAGAAGAACACACCTGGTAAAAAACAAGACTGGGAGGCCACATGCACCACCTCTACTCCTATCCCACTTTCAAAAAATCAGTCATACATATATATAAAAGCTGGAAGAGTATTGTCTCCATCAGTGCTGGCACCCCACAAACACTTAGGAAGCTTTATTCTTTTAAAAGTATATGAGTTACGTCACCCTGACCTCGTCCTTTTCCATCCTCTGGTCGTTCTCCCTACTTAACCCTTCTTTTCATTATTTCCCTTTCCCTTTCATATCACTTGTTCCACTATCCCCCCTCCCTCAAGGTTATCCTTACCCACTCACCAATGGCCCCTTTCTACATTTGAGATCTATAGGTACTCCAGGTTGTACCTGCAAATCAAAAGATTTGATACTAGGATCCAGTGTGAGCGAGAACTAAGGACATCTGAAAAAGCCATGTGCAACTCTACTATTTCATAAACTAATTGTGTGTGTGTGTGTGTGTGTGTGTGTGTGTGAATTTAATTAGAGTTACCATACATAGAGGATTTTATTCCTCCCAGAAGCTAGGCTCACAAATGAAAATCCCAGTGCCAGGCGTGGGATACCTCTTCTTGATTTGATGTTCAGTAGTGTTCTGAAGATCTCTAAAACAACACAGGCTATTGTCATTGCTCTTGGTTGTACACCAGAACTTGATGGTAAGAATGTTTTCCTGAACACATCATACACTTTGTTCACAGGTTGCAGAGAAAATCAAGTTGGTACTAACCAGTAAGCTTCTTCCTGATGGTTAACATTCATAGTACTGGAGGATCTATGCAGTCTAATGGGGGAAGGGGGACAAGCAGTCATCCCTGCTATGAACACAATCTACAAGCATGGCAAAATATAATGATAGATAAAGTAGTGACACAAATATTAGGTATATTCTAGTTTCATAGCATTCTGAAAAAAATGCAATTTAGGTAACAGCTTACATTCCCATGCCACATTTTGTCACTGAAGGAAGTCAGGGCAAGAACAAAAGCAGAAATTATAAAGTAACACAGTTTATTATTGGTTAGCTTACTGGCTTATGATCAGCTAGCTTTCTTATATAGCCCAAGACCACCTGCCAAGGAATGGTACTGCCTACATTAATTAATTAGCATGGCAATGCCCCACCTACATGCCCACATACCAGTTTTAATAAGGACAACTCCTTAATCTAGATTCTCTCTTTCCAGGTGATTCTAGGTTATGTTGAGTTAAAAATAAAAACTAACCAAGAGAGAGGTAATCAACCAACCACTTTCTGATTGAATTTAAAGCCTACTCCAAAGAAAGATATCCATGCCTATTGCCAATACTCTGGCCCACAAAAGGCTTCATAGGCCCCAGGGGTAAACCTACTGTTATTGTTTTATTAATTGAATAGAATTGCAAACTGGCTTTTAAATTCATATCTCCATACTCATATATTAGTGTAGTCTTCAGACTTCATTACAGAATGGTCTTCGTGCAGTCCATGGTAGTTAATGCAGAAAATCACAAGTGCAGAGAACAAACATCTTTGAAGAGCTCAGCCACAAATGGAATGTCTACATCAAACTCCATCCACTCAGGGCTCAGGACCAGTCATAGATGAGGAGGTCAGAAACTCATAAAAGAGAGGGTTCAGATAACCAGACCAAAAGAGCATCTTCTGGATGTGACAGAACCACTGTATTTATGAACTCACAGAAACTCTGATTGTCTGCTTAAGACCTACACTATATCAAGCCAACCAACTTTCTAACATGGTTGAACTCAAGAGCCTCTACTCAGAGCTGTGATAGGTTAGGATTAATGCAGAGTAATCAATTTGTGTTCAGAGAATGTGGCGTATGACACAACGTTCAAGTAGCATTTTAAATCATTGATTAGGGCTGGAGAGATGACTCAACAGTTAAGAGTGCTTGCTACTCTTCCAAAGGACCAGAGTTCAGTTTCCATCACCCAACTCAGGCATCTCACAACTCCCAATAATAACTCCAACTTCAAAGTCCAACACCATCTTCTGGCTCCAGATGAACCTGCTCAAACACATCCTCCAGATTTCTTGAACAACAAGTTATATACAAACTTACCTGTTTGACAGACTATCCACACATCTCACACTATGACTGGGATGTGAAGTAGATATCATCATGGAATCATTTTAGTCTAGTTTTGGAATGCAATTCCTAAAGGACCTTTATCCTGTCTAAAGGAAATACAGGGACAAAGAGTGGAGCAGAGAATGAAGGAAAGGCCATCCAGAGACTGCCCTACCTGGGATCCATTCCACATGCAAACACCAAACCCAGACACTATTGCTGATGCCAAGAAGTGCTTGCCAACAGGAGCCTGATATAGCTGTCTCCCGAAAGGCTCTGACAGAGCCTGACCAACACAGATGCATATGCTCGCAGCCAACCATCAGACTGAGCACGGAGACCCCAATGAAGGAGTTAGGGAAAGGACTGAAGGAGCCGAAGGGGCCTTATCTTGCATCAATGGGAAAGGAGGCTCTTGGTCCTGTGAAGACTTGATGCCCCTATGTAGAGGAATGCTAGGACAGTGAGGCAGGTTGATGGGTGGGTAGGTGGGTGGGCGAGCACCCTCACTGAAGCATGGTAAGGGAGATGGGATAGGGGGTTTTGCATAGGAGAAACTGGGAAAGGGGATAACATTTGAAATGTTAATAAAATATCCAATTAAAAAAAAGATATGAAACTGGACACGAGACAGCTTTAGTAGTTGACAAGTCTCTAGCTTTCTTCCTATTTAAGTTGCTCCTGCTCCAGGGATCACTGTTAAAAAGAGCTCTTCTTGCATATGTATCTTTGCCTTTGACTCTACTATGAGGGCAATGGAATCTACGGAGAAAGACTGCTTCAAAAAGTCAGCCACGGCAAGGTGTCTCTCACTGTGCTTCATTCTCAGTCCTTAGAATCTACCTTTGCTTCTTTTAGCCATAGATGACTTATTATGCCATCCCAAGAGATAAAGATTGAGAAGGCTTACTTTCAGGTGATATGACCTGACCTAGAATTTTCAAGTACTATTGTTTTTGTTTATTTCTTTTTTAACTTCTAACTGGCAACTGAATAGAGCAGACTCTTTTACAGAAACAATTCAAAATGTGTGGAAGTAGTGGTAAATGATTTGCAAAACTTCCATCCGTAACTAGCTAAAAAATTTTGGGTGTCTGGATAAATATATGTACCCTCCCACCTCTTCTCACCCAAATCTGAATTTTCTTCTTTTTAACATTTTTCCTTTCCCCTCAACTTTGTTTGGTGTTCACAACCAGTCTTAAGAGTGATGCCCGACTTGGCATGTGGTCATATTTAAAAAAATATTTAAAAAACTGACTGTCAATATCCCAGCATCTATCAAATGCCAGTACTTCCTCGGCTAGTGGTGAGATTTTATGTACACCTCCATCCTCTGCTTTATGTTGGGATTCTGCTGGCTGGAGTTTGAGGAAGTCTGTGTGGGCGCAGTCACAATCAGTTTGAGTTCTATGTGCTTGGAAAACACTGTTTCCGTAATGTAGTCCACCACCTCTTAGAATTTTTCCATCCTTTCTTCCACAAAACTTCGTGAGCACTAGAGGAAGTGATATGAGATGTACATCACATCTATGGCTGAGAAATCCAGTCTCTTATTCGTTGCATTTTGAGTAGATGAAGGTGTTCGTGTTAATTGCCCTCTACTGGAAGAAGATCCTCTGATGAGGATGGAAAGATGTCATCTATAGATCTAGCAACACATTACTATGAGTCATTTTACTCATAAATGTCCATTTAGCAAATAATAGTATTTGTTTCTCCCCTAGAGTCTGTGAACTTTCTAGCCACAGGTTCTTGGTCTCTTGAGCAGTGCCAGGTGTTGGGTTTATTTTATGGAATGTGCCTTGTGTCCAATCAGAAATGATTGGTTATTTCTATGACATGCATGCCATTATTGCATCAATGAGCATATCTTGTCAAGCCAGTCATTGTAGTTTGAAAGGTTCAGAGTTGGATAGGATATTATTTTTCTCCCATGGTCTCATGCACAGCACCCTCCAGTACCCTGAAAATTAGCCAGAAGGGATAAAGCATCCAAGTCAAGCATCAGCGTGGTTTCTCCATGATCTGTGACTCCAGCATATGCTATCTTCAACAACAGGGTTTTACTGTCAAGTTCAGGAAGTATCCAAGAGTACCAGCAATAGTCTGTGTGACTCCATCAGCCAACAACTCAATAAAGAGAACTCATACCCAGCTGTGGGGCAAGGGGAACTGTGCCACCAGACAGAAGAACTAGTATGGTCAAAGCAGATTCAAGAACCCTGGGAAATCTCATAATTGAGAACAGTAGGCATTAGAATCAGCTCCTGGCCAGACTAAGTGACCACAACACCCCACTAAAAGGACCATGACAACTGCATAAAAACCTAGAGTTCTCCATGTTAATGATGTATCTTATAGGCCCCGAGTGTTTAGCCAATGAGCTTCCTTTCCTACTACATCCCTTCCTGCAAAAGGTATTTAATCCCTGATTCACACTGAGTAAGACATGTGCATTTTCATCCACCATGAATAAAACACTTTGGACAAGCAAGGACCATCTTCTTCGACAAGAATTGTCATGGGGGAGGTGGGCTTTGTTGTAAAGAGCCATGCCTAGATCTTCCATAGAAGTCCTCTCTTCCAGCCCCTTTGTACGTTTGGAACTCTCTGGTACACAGGAGTTGAACAAGCACAGCACCCGTACTAGATCTCGCTGTTTCTCATCCAGAAGAACATGAACTGGGACTCCTAGACAGCATTCTGCCTTTCCTGAGTAACATTCCTGCAGTGCCCCAGTTCCGAGGCAAGGAAACCTTTCATTAAAGCTGACTTTCAGAGATTCGGTCCATTACTATCATGGCAGAAAGCACGGCTGTGGGGAGGCAGACCTGCTGCTAGAGAAGTAGCTGAGACTTCTACATCCTGATCTGCAGGCAGAAGCCAACTAGCTTGAGCTTCAGCGACCTCAAAGCCCAAACCTAGTGACACAATTCCTCCAACAAAGGTACATCTACTCCAAGAAGGCCAAAACATTCAAACACATAATTCTATTGGGGAATTCCTATTCAACCCCCCAGTTTCCATACGGCCTTTTCAAAAAGCCTTTAGTATTAACTATCCCTCCCCACATTCTCTTGTCTATTCTGTGCCACCACCCACATTTAACCCTTCCTGTTCCACTGTTCCCCTTTAGCCCTCTACACTGTGTTCTTTTTCCATCAAATGTTCCCACGCTTATTGCCTCATATCAAATTTTTGACTTGTATGCATATTCAAATGAAGCACATGTCTGAAGATTCAAAGCTAATATCCACAAATAAGAAAATATGCAATGTTTCTTTTTCTGTGTTACCTCACTCAGAATGATTATTTCCAGCTCTATTTACCTGAAGATTTCATAATTTCACTTTTCTTAGCAGTTGGCTAATATTCCATTGTGTAAATGCACCAACTTTTCATTATCGATTCACCAATTTAGAATGAGTAGGCTTTTTCCATTTCTCTGCTATTATGAATAAAACAACAACAACATGGACAAGCAAGTGTCTCGGTACTAAGATACCAAGTGCTTTGGGTATATAAGCAAAAATACACAGCTGGATCATGTGATAGATCCATTTCTAGCTTTTAAAGACATTGCACACTGATTTCCATAGTAGTTGCACCAGTTTTTACCAACTGTGAATTAAGGTCATACTTTGCCACTTCAACACCATCATCAATTGTCATTTCTTTGGGCCATATCCCTGGGAAAATAGGAAATATTGAAGTAGATCTAACTTGCACATTACCCTGGAGTGTTAAACATTAAAAAAAAATACTTTCAGCATTTCATCAAATATTTCATCTTTGGAGAATTCGTTCACTTACATGCTCCACTTTTTGAGTCATTTTCATGATGGTTAGGTCTTTGGTTCTTTGTAATCTCCATACTAACCCTCTGTCAGGTACACAGCCAGTCATCTAAAGGATGACTCAATGTCCTGATGGTATAATTCTGGGCATAAAAGACACTAAATATTCTGCGAGAAAAACCCTACAGCTGAGAAACAGACTTAGCACAGCATCAACAGTGGCCTTGTACAGACTTCAGTTTAAAAATGTGGTCCAGTTTCTCAGATGTCGGTCTTTCTAATGCCTGGGTTGCTGGAGTTCTCTTCAGATAGTCCTGTCTTGTGTCTGTAAATACAAGCATATTATATTCCTTACCTTTTCCTCTTTCACATTCTGATGACAAGGTCCTTGATGCATTTTAGAGTTGAGTATATGCAGGGTGAGAAGAGTACACTTTCATTCTTCTGTATGTGGCTATGCTACTTGACTTGTTGAAAATGCTCTTTTCTCTAGTGCTTACTTTTGCCTTTTTCTCTTTTTTGTCAAACAGGTGGATCTTGGGGTATGAACTTATGTGTCAGTCCTCCGTTCATCAATGTGTCTGTCTGTCCATCAACGCCTGCACCATCCTGGTTTCATTTATATCTATGTAGTATAACTTAAAATCAGGGAGAGTGATAATTCTAGCACACCTTTTTTTGATCAGGATTGTTTTGGCTGCCATTGTAAGTGTGCATGTGGGTTTCCAAATAAAATTTAGTATTTTTTTTTCAGTATCTGTGAGGAATTTGGTTAAAATTTTGACGGAAATTGCATTGGTTTTGTAAATTACTTTTGGTAGGATGGGTCGTTTTCATAATCTTATTCCTACAAGTCTAAGAGCATAGAAGGGCTTCTGATATCTTATTTTTCTTCAATTTCTTAAAAGGTTTTCCTTCAGTTACCTTATTGCTTCATATAAGACTTTAAAAGTGGACAGAAATGAAGAGAGTGGATATTCTTATTACTGATTTTAGGAGAAATGATTTTAATCTTTCTTCATTTAGGAAGGTGCTGTCTGTGGGTTGTCATAAATTACTTTTATTATGTTGAGATATGTCCCTTGTATCCCTAGTCTCTGCTGGGCTTTTATCATGAAAGACTGTTACGTTTGTCAAAGGTCTTCATCTGATGGGATGATCATGTGGTTTGTCTTTTATTACATTTGTGTGGTGGGATAGCTCTCCCTCTAAATTGAGAAAAATATATGTATATACCCTTGCATCTCTTCGATGAAGGCAACTTGATTATTTTAAATTTTCAAGTATGGTGAAGTATGGATTTTTGAAGTAGGTCTTCATGACTCTCTACCTTTGATGTTTATTTTTTCAGCTTTGATTTTATTAATTCTATCTTAGTTCTCTTTTGTCTAATGGTTTAGAAGTCAACTTTAAAAAGGAAAGTGTTTAGTTAGGCTTACTTTTTCAAAGGAATAGAGTCCAGCTGCCAAAGGGATGTTGTCCAGATGTAGCTAAGAGCACACATCTGGATCCACTAACAAAGAAGGGATGCTTCCCGCCAGCAAGATCACACCTCTCCCAACAGCCACTATTAGAAATGAAGTATTCAAACATAATGACACACAGGGCCCAATTTCATTCAAACCATCATTTAACACATAATTCTAGACTCAAGTCCCAAGTTTTACAATCATTTCTTTTGGTCTTCTATGCCTAATCTCTTGGATACATGCAGGTACTAAAGACAGCTTTCTTCATGCTGGACATTAAACTATAGTCAGCAATGTTTGGTATTAGAATTGGAAGAAACAAGGTGACAGGAAGAAGAGAAGCATGATATACAGAAAACGTTCTCAACGTATTGCCATATATGTTGTCAGTGTTCCTTGGGTGTGGATTCTTGAGACTGTTACATCTTTATTTAGCTTTTATAGGAAGGTGACTTCAAGACAGAACAGACAACTTGGAAATGACAGGCTTTTAAAGATCGAGATTATGAGTAACTTTGAAACACTGATTAGGATTCTGATCCACAGATAGACAGCTCAGGTGTCTGTCCAGGAGTATGAATTTGATTTTTCACTGCTCATATAAAAATAGACTTTTTTTTTTTTAAATATTTACTGCTGGTCTGAGTTTAAATAGGTAGGTAAAATGTACAAATCAAAATTAATGTTATTCTCAGTACTTTATAAGACCACAGATATTTAAAATTATATAACCCATATTAATGATTACTAGAAAAATCCTTCGTGATACACATGTCAACATGAACTGCAAATGCTAAAGAGAAGAGGAAGAGAAATAAAAAGTGGTGCAGGAGAAGCAGGGCTAGGGCACAATACGGACAATGAGAGGTAAGACAAGTGGGCTCCCAACTAGGAACATCTCAAATACACACTCCCAACAATCAAGAAAGAAAAAGGCCAGCTGTTCACTAACTTTTAAAAATTCACTTTATCCTGTACGATCATTTACAGTGTTCAAACGTGCAAAACTATTGCTTAACTCTACTTTAGTTAACCTTTGCAAACAAAGTCACTGGGTCAACATAAAAGATTCAAGCAATTTCAAAAGTGGAACATTTTGAAAGCATTTTGTTTGCTAAGACAAATATGCCTATGGTTAACTATTTAATAGGGATTGATTTCCTCAGACCTCTCCCAATTATTCGATGAGTTTAGGAAATAGTGTCAGCAGCATTAAGACCCTGTTCCAAGAGGGTTACTGTGCAGACGTTAGTTATTAGTATCAGTTGTCTTTACCATCCCGTGGCATGTGCTGAGGTTGGCTAGCATTGTTTTCTTAAATGACAAAGGTTACAGTTGTCACTGACAGTTGTCTAAATAATCCCATTGCAGAATCCTTATTAACTTGCTGCAACATAACCTCATTGAATTATCAAAGTATGATTCTTCCATTTGTCAGCTAGCTTCTTTTTTTCTAAGGTTAATCAGTGCTTCCTTTTTCTAGACTCTATCATTACCCAGAACTGAATGTGTGTAGGAACCCTGTAATTTAAAGTTGAATTATATGGCTTCTAAATGTATTGCTGTCCTTAATTTTTTTATAAACCAAATGAAATCAAAGTAATAGCCCTATGCAAAAATGAAAATTACTTGTGAATGGCATCCTTTTAAAGACAAACCTATGTTTAAAATGTTACAGTAGGTTTTAAAACATGAGCGAGACTGAATGTCTTTAAGATGAATAAAATATGTTATTTAGGGTTTATGATTTTCAACATTTCATCATTTTAAAGCAGTTAAGCACTTCTACAGCAGAAAGAGGTCCCCAGTCCTATATAAACAAGAAAATCAGGTAGGACTGCACTGTGACAGTAAGTCTTACCAATTATCACTGAAGGGATTCACTTGGTACTAACAGATTCAATTTTTGCGTAACATTTTTGGAAAA
Source organism: Mastomys natalensis (assembly GCA_021653895.1). Taxonomy (NCBI): domain Eukaryota; kingdom Metazoa; phylum Chordata; class Mammalia; order Rodentia; family Muridae; genus Mastomys; species Mastomys natalensis. The sequence goes on from JAJTUV010001202.1 coordinate 240,477, forward strand.
AAGTTATTAAGAAAGACTAACATACCAAGGTCAAATTATCATAAATAAAGCCCACCTAATTACCATATTATATGAGACATTAGCCTGTTAACAAGGCTACTTCACTTACTACCTGCTGTATGCTCACCAAATGTATGTAGGACTTACATATTTGTCATTACTTTTCCTTAATTCTAGTAGTAAAGTCTTCCATTTACTTCATTAACACTTCATTATACTAATTCCAATTTTATGCATGAGACTTATCTCAAAAGTAAATATCTCTAAGGATACACAACCTTTAGCACAGGGCTTGCATTAGAGTTAGACCATGGCTGTCTGCTAGAAAACCACAGAAAAGTAGTCTTGAGCTCATGGATTAACCATCTACTTAAAACATATTTAAAGACATTGTTCTATGCATATGAATGCTTTTCCTGTATTATGTATGTATGTACGTATGTATGTGCAAGCCTGCAGCCAGAGGATGTCAGAAGAGGGCTCTGAATCCCCTGGGATGAATAGTTGTTAGGCTACTGTGTGGGTACTGGGAACTCAAACCTTGGTCTACTTCATAAAACCAGAAAAACTGGACTTAATTACATTGTTTTGTAGACAAGACTAGTTCCACAAATGGTCTTGAACCGAGTATGTAGTCCAAACTGTTCTTAAGCTCACTCTGCAGAATGCTGGGTTGGAAGGTCAGTTCACCAATCCTAATTCTTGGTCACTGCTTCTGAAGAGTCGCTCTGAACTCTATCACACTAGGCAAGTTTCCACTATCCAGCCCCATTCAGCCATGCACAGTCTTGCATAGCACACATAATTATGCAGACAGTTTTAAATGCCCCTTTGCCACTCCTGTATGTAGTTTTTGCTATCCTTTTTCACTAAAATAAGCACTCTTCAATCTCTACCATTAGGGGAAAACAATAACGAAACAGACCAAAAAAAAAAAAAAAATCAGTATTAGACATTGAAGAGCAGTATGAAAATAGCATAGCAAGGAAATCCAAGATGATACTAACCATGTTAACACTTAAATGATCAAGTCCCTAAACAGATATTTAGTAAAGGTCTATTTTACAAACATTTCAGGGAAAACAAACTAAGATCTTTTGTTTTCAGGGACCTAGGTTTAATAGCTCTTCAAGTCAGGATGAAGAATACTCAAGGTAAACTTGACCACAGTTAGATTACTAGCTGCATAATGCCCAATAGCCAAAATTAATACAGGATTATGGTTTCAAAGTATACTGCTTTATTAATGGTTGCTTTTTAAAACTGTATTTTTGAAACAGGGTATCTCTGTAGTAGTCCAGGCTGGCCTCAGATTCAGCTATCAGCCTGCCTCTGCCTCCCAAGTGCTGGGGTTAAAGGCGGGCACCACTATGGGCACTTTTAGTGCCTTAACAAAGGATAAATTGCTTTTACTTTCAAATTGCCTACAAAGTCGCACGCCCCAGTTTGGAGGCATTCTTGACATTTTAAACCCTGATGGCCTCTTCATCCTCCGAAAAACAATCCTTTAATATTTACACATGCTACTCGCTAACAAAAGTTTCTGTTTCATCACTTTCCTCTTCTGGAGACCTATTCATTGACTAGGGTGCCATTTTTGAGAAATACTTAAAGCCCTTTTCATTTTAGCAAATCTTCATTTTACTCAGTGCCAATTGTCTGTTAAAAGTTTGCGTATAGTCACTTTCTCTTATATCCCTCTATGATGGCACTAAATACTAAGAAAACATCGTGACTTTGCTCCCCTTTTTCCCTCCTTCAAATGGGGCTCCAAACTTTGTCTTGGAGTCTAAAGCCTCAGGATTTATAAACGCCTAGCCAGAGCTATACCTACATTTAAAATCAGCATAATTCCAAGAGAAGGATAAAAGGAGGCTGTAGTACTAGGCAAATATCCAAGTATTATCCTTGGAACCTACAAACATGTCACATGGCAAATGGGTATTAGGAAGCAAATGGAATCAAGGCTAACTGACCATAAAAAGTGTGTAGAATACAATACTATTACAAGGGTCCTTGAATGTGAAAGAGGGTAGAAGAGATATGTAAAGTTTCCAACTGCTATTACTGGATCTGAAGATGAAGCCAAGAAATGGGGTTATCTTTAGAGTGCAAGGCAAGGAGACTCCTACATCTAGAGCTTCAGACACCAAACACTAACACTGTCCCACACCTGCCTTGTTAGTACCCAATGTCCCATAACATGGCTGAAGAAATAACATGGCTTTAAATCCGTTTGTAATACCCCACTTCAGGAACAATGTCAGGAGTAAAAGGGTCTAAACATGTGCTAAATGCCTTCTCTGAAACAGAACTTATGTAGACAGGATAGCATACCAGAGAAAGCCTCTAAGGACATTTGAGACCTACCAGCAGCAGCCCTAGACTAAGGGTGGGCACAGATTTCTGCAGGCTGACATGCTGTTCAGCTGCACTCAGAAGTCACTACCTACAATCTTCCCTCCTCACAGGGACCCTCAGCAAATAGGACAACTGTGGCCCACAAAGGTCTGTCCATGACCATTTTCTAATGTTCTAACTATGCAAGCAACTTTCTCACAGTATCTGTGCCTCAGTCAAAGTAGCTTTCCTCTGTCAGTAGCACCAGAAACAAATCATAAGGCACAGGCCTGAGATTTGACAATTCTGGGTAGTTTTCAATCTGACACTAGCTCTTCTCATTAAATCTGGGATAATATATACTTGTTACTAATGGGAGAAACAACCACTTAAACTTAACCTAATAGCCACGTAACTCAGAAGAGCAGTCTTCAAATTAGAACTTATACATTACAGGGCCCATAACCTATTACTAGAATAACTAGAGGTATCCATAGCTCTAAGAGAATCATTTGCCACAATTTTGTGTTATGAGAAGATAACCCATGATGTTTCATCTTAAACCACACACACCTAACTCAAACACTACTACTGAAATTACTGTATTGTTTTGCTACTAGGTGCTAGGACACTGAAACAATGTTCCCCTGGTCTGTTTGTGGAGAGACCTTCTATAGGAAGAATAATTTTAGTTAGCATTGACACATCTGACCAATGGGTAATAAATTATAACTAGTTGATAATTTGTGGCTACAAGTCTGGCACAGGGTTTCACACAGCTCTACAACTTTGCATGGCACTACCTAACTCCTGCTGCTATCTCCATGCTCGGGATGGTTAACTGGCTCATGTTCTCCAACCGCAAACCAAGGAGTTAAGAACTGGGAGTCAGATTTTCAGGACGTGATTTTGATAGGCTGATCACGCTCCAGTGGATGGCTCTACTCAGTTCAAGGGCAGCAGAAAATCCGTTAAACAAGTGGAAGGCTTGGATCTGGGAGTAGGTAGGTGGTCAATGATCAAAGCAGTGTACAAAATTGCCGCCCCATCCCCCAACCAAACTCCAAACCATGTTCAGGCCCTAAAAGGTTTTACAGTTGAGACAATCACTGCAACCTTTCACATACAAGTCTCATTTCACCAGGCAACACAAAAAAGCACCTGAGCAAGCTCCTAACAGGTAAGCTACGGGTAAGGTTCCAGCCTCAGCTGTCCAGTAATTTTAAATGACCCCTCCACCATCTCATCTGTAGTTAACCCACTTTTAGTAAGATGTCAGTTCGATTTTCATTTGTTCCTAACATAATCTAACTCTTCTCCACCACTTGAAGCAGAGATGTGTCCATGTACATCAATTTGCTTCTGCTCCATTACGTAGATTGCACCACCCAGGCCCCTTCCACTGTAGCCATACTAACACATGGGCAGTTGGCTAACCTGCTGAAGGCCTGGTTCCATATACCAGGCAGTTTCACATACTAACCCCAGAGCCGTATCTTCAGGTCACGAGGCTCAGTCTACATATAGATTAGAAGCAGGAGCACATTCAAGTTTTAAAAATTATTACCAAATGAGGCTTGGAAATATACTTCAGATTCATTTCTAACATCGCAAGTGATATTAATTTATTATTTGAAAAAAAGCTTTAGTGGAGATCCTTTTCTAATACATAAATGCCCAGAAAGCCTGGTAAGTTATGAGACTGCCTGAAAAGGCAGGGAGCAAAGAGGCAGACAGTATGCATACACTGCTGCGGTCAAATAAGATACAAAGTAAACAAGTAACAAAATATATGAAAGAATTACAATTCACAAGCTGAAAGAAAATACTAGCATGAACCTTTGGGGCCAGTAGGTAAAGGCATTAGGCTCAAATTCTTGAGTGGTAGGATGGGAGTCAAGTAATAATTGAGCCAAAAAACCCTAACACTATCTCAAGTTGTGGAAAAAAAGGTTGTGGTACATACACAAAGAATTCTCTCTTGCAGCTAGCCTCAAGTGTAAGTAAGGACGCTGTGAAGTGTCGCCTGTTACAGACATAGCCTCAAGGTCCCTAAGCAGTGATGGTTCATGGCTTTGGACAACGCAGGGCAATGATTATATTTGTCTCATCAGCAATGCACATATAAAAACCAAGACAGTCCTCAAAACACTTCTTATCATCCTCTTCAGTTATACCAAATGATGCTCCTATATTAGAACCCAGGAGGCTAGAAACGTGCACAGTGCTACTTTCACTGTGCCTACCTAGGCATTATGGTCAAGAAGAGAATCAGAGCAGACAGACTGAAAAAAAAAAAGCCTTAGAGAACTCAAATAGCTCTTCAAGTCCTAGCTCCTTCCTGCTTAGGCCTAACTCCATCCATAGAATTAAGTTCTAATGACCTGTCTTAATTAGGAATAGACATTAATATAACTGAGACTCATGCTCAATACTTGACACAAGAACCAACTTTGCATTGATGTTGCACTTACGTACTTTCCCACTGCTACATGAGCACTTTCCAGCTCGCATGAGCCTTTAATTTAGTACCTGGCCTTTACTCTAACTAACATAAATGCCATGCTATGTAGTAATCGTTGAGTGGCATATACTGTTTCACTAGTTGTTATGACCAATTTTAGACATCCCAATTACGGGAGCAGTCAGCTTCCCCACGTCTCCCTCAGCACACACTACAGGCTACGTGGACAGACAGCACTTCGTGCATCACTTAGCCATCTGTGCCTGGAGACTCTCCTATAAATCATGTTAGGAACCCAAGTCAGAGACACAAGCACAATTGGTTTTTCTGACTGATCTGTAGGTGTCCTAACTTGCCTCATTCTGAGGCTGGAGATGACGGCACACTTAACCTTTCATCATGATTTCCTCTCACCTGTAAAATAAGACAAAATACAAACTCCATAGTTAAAGGTAAGACTGGTCCTCCCTTTCCCTCAACAAGAAAAAAATATTTGGGCCACTTGCAGGAAAAACAAGATACAAGATCACCAGTGCTACATGATAACTTTATTTCAAAATGCTCATTATGTGTACAATGTTTTAAAATGCAGTATTGATAGCACTAAAAATTTGAACAGCATTCAAGTCTGTAACCACAATAAACCAGGTACCTTACAATGCTCTGCCTGGTTTAGATTATTGGAAAAAGACACTGAAACCCTTGTTAACAATCTTTTCTATACTTTAAAATTCACAGCACACACTTCCTGAATAGATCCTAGACATTATAAATCATTTACACTAACAGAATAGCACACTAATTCTGAGTGCACAGAGCAAAGCAGTCTTTGCTATACAAACTAATCTGGAATAGTACATACAAAATAATCTGGAAAACTGCAAGGAGGGATGTTGCTCACTGTCAGTTAAACACCCAAATGGCCCTTGCCCAACTGAGCTGTGTCCACTGTTTAGCAAGACTCACACCTATTTTCTAAAGCCAGACAAACTCGTGTTATCAGTTACAGAACAGAATTGGATTATACATACAACAAAACTTTAGTGACATTGTTCTTTCTCCAGGCAGCTGCAGGTTGCACTGTGTCAGCAATTATGTAGGACTGACTCTTCAAACCATGCACAGGGAAAATCCAGCTGGTGTTCTGTGCTTAGGTTTGCCTGTTAAAATGAACATCTTAAGGGCTTTTAGAAAAATCAACAGTTTATACAGTCGTAATAATGCTTCCTTTTTAATATAAATTTAACTACTTTCATGTAACACAAGACATCAGTAAGCACTCCCCTTCCTGAAAAAGCCTACAGCAAATGTATGCCTAAGTCACCACAAGATCAAAGTTTGAGAGACGAAAGCTGTTCTGCCTTAGAGAAGACCATCAACCAGTCACCCTACCTGCTGAATGAAAGTGTTGTGTGTGTGTGTGTGTGTGTGTGTGTGTGTGTATGTGTGTGTATTTCTGCTTCAGGTCCTTAGTGTAGAAAGGAGTTTAATTAAGGGAGAAAGAGGAAATCTTAGGAAGACTCCTCTTCACTGCGAGGCCTCTAAGAAATACCTTCCTTACTAAAATTAAATCTCAATTTAAGTTCAAAACATTCTGAACACAATTACTACCATAGGCTGAGTGTCCAAAGATTCTAATTAAGACCCTATTAATTTTAAACTTCTAACTAGCATATCGAAAGAACCTGGCAGGCTTCCTATGTTGAAAGATAAACACAATATTCAAATACTTGTGACAGATCCCACTCCCTTTATAGAAAACACATGAATCATGTTGACATTATAGAACTTGATCACTTTTTAAAAAATGTTTTTCATTAATCATTGAAAAGTTTTAACTCAAAAAGGTTAAGAATGGAGGTAAAAATGATTGATTCCATTTTACTAGTAACTATAAATCTGGTCACTTAAAATCAAACCCACAACTGTGAATTCCTTACCTTGTTCAGTGATCCATCAATGAGCTTCTTGCATTTCTTTTAAAAAAGCAACATAGTATGGAGGTAGAAAACTTTAGCTTTGTAGACTGTGTAGCCACAAAGGCTATGAAAAACTCAAATTACTAAGATCCTGGATGGTTAAAGGTAATGTAACTGCTTAAGTTCTTCTATCAGCTCAACCTGGTGTCAACACTCAGCCCGATTAATTTCACTCTTCTTTAGGTCTCATTTATTCACAGCCTGGAACCAACTGGGCTGCCCAAATGTAGAACTGTATATACTCCTACCCTGAACACTAACCACAACTTTGAGAACCTTCCCAGACGGTAGCCCTGGGCAACAGGGATGCGTCCTGCGTATCTGTCACTTACCATCAGTTTGCCATCTCTCCCTTTTGAGGAGTCACATGGTAACAGGCTGAGGACCATTCTTTCTTACAGGGGCACACATAAAGAGTGGCTACCACCTGTTAACTGCTAAGAACTCATGCATTAGGAATAGTCTTATCAGAAAATACTCCATCCTAAATGTCATGCTTTAATAAAAAAAGAAAAAATCCTCTTTATACATAGATCCAAAGAAAATAACATTTTCTTAACTCAAGTTAACTAAACAGTTAAATATGGGTTTTAGAGTAAAATCTAGAATACCAGGTTGAAAAGGTACATTTTAACTTCACACTAGAATACTAAGCCCACACACAAAACTTCTTACTAAATCTAGCATGAAAATCCAAAAGTGAAATGTTCATTAAAAAACGAACCAAACAAAAAACAAATTTCAATGTAAAAAGATCCTGTTTTACACCAACGAAAGCAATAGAAGTTACACACACAGTTCCATACACTCCGTCAGCTCTTGAACATTTTTACAGTGGAAATCAGCATCTTCTGCAATATTGTCATTTTCACATCTTCTGGTCACAATCCCCACCAAACTCAACAGGCCGGGACAAGTGCAATACCATACAGAAACACAGCATTGCGACAAATCCCAACCTGTGTAGAAAGGGGTTTGATTTTCCCTTACTTCTCTACAGACTTTTCACCACCACAGTCAGTTTTGCATGGATTTGCACAGCAGAATATTATACAGCTGGATGCAAACCTGCAAAACTAACCATAGAACAGTGCTCAGTGACAGGGCAGTTGGCTGGGCGATGGCTGAGGCTGGAGTGCTACAGCTGGCAGTACTGTAAGTGCTCGCAGTGCAGTAGATAACTACACACTACCTGCACTATAAGCACTTTAGTGCTACACAAGCTGTCACATCAGACACACCACGCACATTCTACATCGACACAATAAAAATACAAAATTAGTTAAAAAAAAAAAAACAAAACCACAACAACACTTGAAGTAAATAGCAGGCCACCGTCAGTTTTGCATAGATTTGCACAACGACATTCTTCTGGTAGTGCAACTATGCAAAACTAACAGAGGGCTGCACACACAACTACCGAGACCCCTACATGCTTGCTCGACTCGGGATGGATGAGGACATAACTTCTTATGCCAGAAGGAGCACTTAGGGCAGTAGATGCTAGTCTACTTCACTATCTGCACTAGATGCACCTTAGAACAAAAAGCACGCAGCACCAGCAGGCCCTCCCCAGGACGCCGTGCCCACCAAGGCTCCGAGGCAGCTGTCAGCATAATGCTACAAGTGCCTTCACTGCAGTAGATGCACACATCACTACCTGCACTGTAAGCACTTTGACATTATTCTGACTGGTCACAGCTTCAGTCCCACAAGGTGAGGTTCGCTTTATTCCTGCTAAATTTGAAATAAATAATTAGACAAAAAGAACAGGCCAAAGCTCTAAATCCTGTAACAAACAACAATTTCAGCTTATACCCAAACAAAAAAAAAAAAAAAAAAAAGCCAATAGTCAGAAGTTCCAAATTGGACACATGTAAGCCTTAAAAAAAAATTAGCATTCTTTAAAGAAATATACAACCCAATTAGAATGTTGGCTTTTACGCTAGGCTTTCCCAAACCACACAGTAAGGAACATACACAAAATTATGCCATACAAAATGAGAAATATCATCAGCAGTTTGACTTATTAGTACCTTTAGAGGAAAGCTTCGGATCCACCAGGCAGCAATCCCTTCTTCTGTCCTCCAGATTGTCAGACACTTGACAAAATGATTAATATGATTACTGTTTAGTCATTTTCAAGCTTATTAGCCATAAAACATAAAAATAGTCTTAGTAATCAACCCAAATTAGGTATACTCTATGAATCCAACTTGAAGCGTATACAACTCTTTTGGAAGTTTCCAAAACCCACTGTAGATTTACTCCGTTAAAATCTGGCTCACTCATATTTAATTTTGCAGAAATTTTGACAAAGTCCAAAATGTATTATTTCATACCTTAAAAGACCAAGCATGTTGTACAAGCTCAAAAACAAAAGTAAAAAACAAAAAGGTCTTCAGAAAAGAAGTTAAACTACAAAAACAGAATCTACTCACCCACTCAGGCAAACTTCCTTCTCAGTAAGTATCCTTCGGTGCTGCTAGCTCCACGTGTATCACTAGGGTTGGGGGTGGGGGTGAAGACAGAGAAAGGATAAGCACATTTGCTCAAAATTACTGCTACTTTCTAAACCCTATTCCAAGTTACTCTCCTTTAACCTTCCGAAAGGGCAATTCTATCCATGTGCAAAAGCAAGGACAACAGGGCCAGGGCAACAATGTATTGGATGGAAAACGGTGTAACAAAATAAAGTTGAAAAATCACAAAGACTCATCTGCGTGCATGAATTAACCTGCTTCTGAAATACTGTAATACAGCAGGCAGCGAGCCTGAACTCTACTGCCCAGCTCAAGCTAGAGAAAAAGGGCAACCAAGAGGACTATTCTTCACCACCCCTCCCCCAATCAAGACCTCGTGGCTGCACGCCGGGATAAAGAGTTGTTTCCCCAACTGCTGTGATCCTCGTGGCATGCTGCTCATTTTCTTCTTTCTGGTCACATAAAAACCACGAGCCTGCTGCGCTCTCCAGTTTCCTCCCTCCCGCCGGCTTATCAAGAGAAAACCGGACGGGAACACCCGACCTGCCAAGTGCCCGCCACGCTCATGGAGCCCGGGCCGGCAGCACATGTCGCACAAGGGGGCAGGCGGCCCTGCGGGTCCCTGCGCGACCGCCAGGGGGCGGCAGGTCAGAGCCGGGCCGCGCCGGACGCGGTGACTCCCCCCCCCAACCCCCCGCCCGTTTCTGGGCGGCTGCGCGGCGAGCGGCGGCGCCGAGGCCCGAGCGTAGCGAGGCTCCGGACACGCCGGCCGTCCTTTGTGTCCCGCGCGCCCCGCGGCCAGGCTCCGGGGGAGGGGGAGGGCGGCCAGGGGGCTCGCCGCACGCGGCCCCAAGGCCTAAGCCGGGAACAATCGGCGGCGGCGCGCAGTCGCCGCCATGTCCCCGCCCTCGGCGCGCGCAGCCCGCCCCGCAGGAACATGGCGGCGGGGCCGCCGCTCCTGCGAGCCCGCCGGCCCTCCCGCGCCGCGCTCGCAGCCAGCGCCCGTCCGGGCTCCGCGCCGTCCCAAAGGCTGGCCTGGGCGCCCCGGGGCGCCCGCGGGCCGCGGAGTCGCCTCGCCCACGAGGAGGAGCTGCCCACGCGGCCGCACACAAAGCCCACGCGGAGAGCGAGCGGGTGGCGCCCCGGCCCCGTCGCCCCGCAGCTCCTGCGTTCCGGCGCCCGCTCGGGCGCGCACAAACTTTAGGGGCCGCCGCCTCCCGCCCACGCCGCGCCGCCCGCGCGCAGGTTCCTCGTGGGCGCGCCCCCTCCCGGCCCGCGGCCTGCCCCATGTGCCGCCGCCGCCGCCGCCGCTTTGTTCTGGAGGCGCTTTAACTCTCGCCCCCCGGGAGAAACTTTCCCCGCACCGCGGCCGCGCGCCCCGCCTGGCTCCCGCCGCTCCCGGGACGGCCACCGGCCTCGTGCGAAGCCTCCCGAGGGCCATTGTGTGCGCCGGGCGGGCCCCGCCGGGCTCCGGGCCGCCGCCCCCTCGGGCCCCCTCCGGCCCGCGTGCGCGCCAGGACGGCCGCCCCACGCCGGCGCCCAACGGCCCGAGACCCACCCGGCCCGCGGCCCCCGCCGTCCCGCCCGCCCCGCCGCCGCTCCGCTCAGCGCACAACAGGTTTCCCCCGAGCCGGCGGCGGGGCGGGCGCACTCACCGCAGCAGCCGCCACCATCTTCGCCAGCCTCCGCGCCACTCCGGCCCGAGGCCCCAGGCCGGGGGGTGCGGCGTGGCCCGCCCGACCCGCGCTCGGGGCTCCGTGGAGGGGCGCGGGCGGCGTGGGGACCGTCCCCACCCCTCGGCCTCGCAGCAGGGCGCGAAGTGGCGCGAAGGCGCGGGCCGGGCGGCGGCGGCGGCACCTCGAAGGACCATGTGGGTGAATGAAGGGCGGCGGCTCCCGCCTCAACGTAAATACGGACAAGCCCCACTCCCTCATTAGCATAAAAAACAAAGTACTTCCGACCTCCCCGCCCGCCCGCCAATCACCGCAGGCCCCGCCCACGGCGGCTCGTTCTTGGCGGCCGGGCGAGCGGGAGCCGGGGAGCCGCTGGTGGCGCCGCGCCGCCTTCCCGGGCCGCGCGTCCCCCCCACCCGGGGTCCGCCCACCGCCGCCCGCCGCCCTCCGCTCAGGGCTCGGCCCCGGACACCTCGCGCCACGCCCCCGGCACGCCCTCCCGAGCCAGCCGCGCGGTGCGGACCCCGCGCCGCACACCCTCCTGCGAGCGCACGCGGCTCAGGCTTCCCGCCAGCCGCACTGACCGGGGGAACTCGACGGAGGCGCGGGGTGACCGCAGCTTTCTCGCTCTGCTCGCCCGGCGCGAGTGTAGTCGGCGATCGGGGGCCCACGCGAGTGGGAGACAAGTCCGATCCACTCGCCCGCCATCGCCCCCAGCGCGGTGTCCGCTCGCGGACCACGGATCCTTTGGGATCCAGCACATCCCGGGAAGGTCTCCTTAACCTGGCCGCGTGCGACGGAGCGCGTGCTGGGCTGGGCTTTGCGGCCAGTACCTGAGCTGCCTCCCTCGCCCAGGGCACCGAGAACTCGTGGCTCTCCGGTAGAGAGAGCACACAGCTCGGAAAGAGCCTTGTAAACAACCACAGAGCTGAGATAAGCCCACTCCCTGCTACACGCTGTGGTTCAGGAAATTCCAGAATTCTCAGAAACCTTATTAAAAGAACTGAGAATTCATAACATCTACTACCAGCAGCAATTTCAAACTGGTTTCGAATAATCCAGTTCGTAGTCTTTGGAAAGCACTTGCCACTCTGTTTCGTCCTTTTTACAAGAAAATTATAAGAAGCGTTATTACCCGAAGATATCTACAATGTCCAAATGTTACGGGTTTGGGCATTCATTTCTTGGCACTCTTGCCATTTATTATACTCCTGACTTATTTTATCATGTGTCACTTAATTTCGGCTGACATTTTAAAATAATGGTTTAATGTTTTGCTTCCTCTACTTTTCACTATTAAGAAACTTTTCTAGATACTTTTTTGCTTCGAAAATCAAAAATGCATGGAGTTTCGAATATGTGGTCTTTCTGAAATACAGACGTTTATAAGTTGCTCGAAGGGAGGAAATGAAAGCAATTTTATTAAGTCTCATTTACATTACTGTTAGCTGGCACGGACTAATTATGTCAAATTTTCCTTACAACTTTTATCTTCTGCTTTAAACTGGAGTGGTTGTCGTGTGCGTTCATCACTCTGAATCATGGGAAATCCCACCTATAGAAAAGTTTCTTGGCAGAAAAGTTACTTATTTCTTAGTTTCGTTCCCATTAAAATCAACAAAGAAATAGTCCTATTTTAAGAATCTGTTTTAAGATATCTAACAATATTTCTCTGGAAATTTGACATGTAATCAACTATATTCTGTGGCTATAGTAAGTATGAAGGATTTGGTTCTTAACACATACACATTTTTTTTACGGTAATCAGGATTTTGGAAGATGTAAATTCATTTAAACTTATTGACTTGGAAAGCCCAGAAAGTTTCAGAATTACTAGGCTGCATTTTATTTTAAAATGTGCACTCATGCTTCCTTTCAAAGTTAATAAAGTATATTAATTATAATAAAAACAATTGAAAACCATGTTCTACCAATGAATTTGAAACTTAGTCCCCTGGCCCGCCCTCCTCCCGCCCCCGTGTTGTGTGTGTGTGTGTGTGTGTGTGTGTGTGTGTGTGTGTGTGGTGTGTGTGTTTTGAAGCCATTACTAATTAGAAACATCCACATCTGCAGTTTCACGGTCCACAGCTAGGTATATTTTATAACTAAAGAAAAATGTTTGTGAGCCTGCTGATGACCATCACAAAAATATCCACACTGCTCTCACACGCCGTCTGCCATAAGGAGTATATGCGCAAAGCTCTATGACAGACCACAGAGACACATGCCTTCCAGAGCTGTATAATACACAGTGTGATTTTTCAGAAGCCAGAGCCTCAGTAGACAGGAAAAGCTCCGTTCAGTATCAGAGCAGAGCCATGCTGCTTACACACTGAGCCACAAGCAGTCGATGACTGCCCTTCACTTTACACTCGTGGTACTCTGAGCCATACAGGACAGGGGCAATGAAATGAGGGAGGGTATCTACAGACTCCTGGAGTTTATTACTAACCCCTTGGTACTGGGTGACAGTGACACTATCAGTTGACTAGTGTTCAGTTTTTTGAAAGATAAATTCAGTTAAAATGTTCTCTTTTTTTAGTATAATTAAAGGGTAGGTCTTAAGAAACTACCTGAATGACCAACGCATTCCCATCTTAGAGAAGTTTTAGAATCTACCACATTTGACTCCTGGGTGTCATTTTAAAAACATGTTTAATTTAGTAATTCAAAGATAATCTATAAATTGATCACAGCAACTAATCACATTTAATATTTTTGAAGATTCACATTTTATTGTTTTTTTTCTTGTAACCATTTATTATTTTCTCCAAAGTATTGGGATATGGAAACTAAAATACTACCATGAGTTTAGAAAATTAACTCATCGCAAAGCAAGAATGGGCATGGATCTTCTTTGGCAATGTAGTAAGCTGCCCATCACTACAAATTCAGAGATGGGTAATCGGATTTTTTAAAACAACATGTCAATATGTTTGGAACTGCATACCCTAGTCTTATCATATTGGTTGTGTTTAATCTTGACCATTTAATGACTCTTCTATCCACACCCCCCTCATATAGAGGCTCATAGTTCTTGTACTGGTTAGAGGTACACCAAAGAATCAGACAGAAATTAAGATTATTTTACTAAAGTTATTTTTAAAGTTATTAAAGATTAAGAACTCCAAAATATTGCTGGCTACCAAGAATCTTTCAGGAATGAGCTTAAGTTTTAGGTCTTCAAGCCTATGTTTTATTTGCTCCTTCCAGTAGCTCTTTGAATAATTCTCCCAATGTGGGCTTATTTAAAACGGTGACATTCTGTGAGTCATTTGATGACAATGCACGTATAGAATAAATATCGGGATTATTCATTCACCACAGGCAGTATTCCAAGACATTATGTGGGTCTGTAGATTTGTAGTGAATGCAAGGTCCTTTGATCATTTAAACGAGAAGTTCCATCGATGTCTCTGGAATTAAATTAGAAATCATGGAGGGAAAGATGAGTAAAAGGCAACTGGCAAGCGCCTTCCGTTTCTTCTTTCCATCTTTTCTCTTCTTGTTATATCTTTGAAGCTGTCCCTGCGGTACCCTGAATTGCTGGAGGAGGATAAGGCTTGATGACTCAATTAAGTCAACCAGTCATGCTGGGGACAACTTATCACAGTCCTGCAATAGCCACAAGCCTTAAAGTTTGCCCAGGGCAGTCATCTGCCAATATGTGCAAAATCGTGAGGCTTTTTACAAAAACAAAGAGACAGGATAATTTCTATTAAACCTTTCAAGACAACCTATCATCATAGTATAGAATAGTGAAGTGTTTCAGTAGTTTTTCACAATTTTTTTAGAAGGACATATCAAATATCAAAATGACAAGTAGTTAATTTCAAACTTCTGACTCTCAGCTCAGTGTTTCTCAACCTGGCTGTTCTTTTATTACTCAAGGAGCCATTAAGACATGCAAATCTCTGGCTCATACCTGCAGACATTCTAATTTAATTAGTCAGAGTGTAGCCATTTTTTCCCCTTTTAATTCCCAGAGCATGTTTCATGTTTATGTGAGATGGGGCTGCCAGCTTTTCGACTTAGTCTATCATTAGATAAGCATGTCTGACTAATTCTTACCGTGAGTTGGTGAATCTTGCTAGGAGCTGCTGTCTCTTCATCTCTATTGTGTACATATAACAAACCGAGAAGCCCTAAGAAAGTAAGCAGAGTTATTCTAAGTCTCCCCTCCTCAAGGATTAGATATGAAGTCTAACCAAGTCAAAGAACGTGGAAACGACTTAGAGAACAGCATCACCAGTTTCTAAGGCACACTGGGAAGGAGCTGAACTGGCTGGCCTGACTGTTGTCCAGGCTCAAAATTGAAGAAACTACAGCAGTGACTTAACTATGTAAGCTCCTACTTCATGGACTTGTGCTAAGTTTGAAAAGAACTCTTGGCAACATACTTGTTTGGATAGAAGGTGATGGAATTTTGTTCTCCAATCACCTTTAAGGAAGGTGTATATAAGTAAACATCCAGATCACTTATAAAGTTTTGAAATTAACAAAAGACATCCTACGAAGGGTCTAGGGTAGGGGATATTTCTAAGTGGCATTAATTTTTGTTGATTATACTCAATTCCCTAAGCGTGTCTTGGGTTTCTCTCTATTGTGTTGATTTTAAATATTGGATTTAACTGCCTTTGATATCAGAGAAGACAAATTGATGTACTCTGCTGTGTTTTACCAGTTAATAGTTCCCCAAACATCCCAAGACCTGGATTGGGTAGTTTGTTTGTTTAGTTTTTTTTTCCTTTAAAACTGTTCAAAATAACAGATTTCACAGTTCTTATACTATTTTATAAAATTCTTCTTAAGTATTAATTTTCATTCTTAGAGTTGAATTGAGCCTAATTCTTTGTGAGCACATTAAGGTGGTCCAAAATCACGTTTATGAAAAGTTGTTGTTAGTATCTGATGATTTGCTTGTCTCCAAGTACTGTTAAAGTTGGCAACAGTGTGTTTGGTTTGACGATTTGTGGTGGTTCAGCTGCTGTGTTTCTTTTTCTTTTTAAAAAAAAATATTAATATATTCTTCTCACATGCAATGCATCCTGACCACAGCTTCCCCTCCCTCCACTCCTCCCACCCCTACCCCCAAACTCCCTCTCTCCAGATCCACTTCCCCTACCTGTCAACCTCCAGAAACAAGCAGCTGCTGTATTTCTTAAAAATCTTGTTGTGGGAAGAGAACTTGGGTGAGTTGGAAAGGAGAAATGAAGGGTGGATATGATATTTAAAAAAAAAAAAAAGACTAGATATTCTGGGCCAGCAATTTGGTTCAAAATGTAAAGGTGCTTGCTGACAACCAGAGGACCTGAATTTGGTTCCTAGGACACACAGGTGGAAGGGGAGAAAGAAGAGAACCCACTCCTCTAAATTGTCCTCTAAAGATCACATGAACACCTTGGCACAGGCTCCAGCATGCACATACACTAGTAAAAGGGGATATACTCTTAAAAGAATAGATAAATCTGATAAACTCATTAAAAACTCCAAAGTAGTTACAGTTGTTCTTATTAAGTAGAACAAATCCAAGAAAGTACTTAAATCTTAATAATACTTCAAACTTAAAACACTTAAATACTCTTAACGTTGGCTTAAAGTCAACATAAAAAGAGATGAGAAATGCTGATTTAGAATAGACAGCAGGATTGGGGGGAACGGCTATATACAAACGCCTAAGAAGATGGTGTTGGAACTGTGCTGATTGACATGCAGCAGGTAGCTACTTGGGTTTTAAGGTCACCCACCGTAGACACTCGGGATGCCGTGAGTTGTGCACTTTGTTGTTTGGATAAGATCACTCGGTTTCACAACAGTAATAACAGCTAAGAACAAGGTATCCGTATAAAATCTTAAGGGAGACAGAAGCAGGGATGAATGAGGCACATTCAAGGATGGCGTGCAGAGGGCGCTGCAAGCTACTGCGGACATCTGTCTGTCCTCCGATGATTATACGTGGACGAGTTGGTAGCGCATATAGCCTTGGGCAGAATGGACAAATCAGCCAGGTAAGATTTAAGGAACTGGTGTTGCTGCATGTGAGTCAAACGACTGGCTTTTAGAGTTTAAAGTATTTAAGACAAGGTGAACTTCTGTCGCCGAAGAAAATTCTCTTTTCAGTATTCAGCTTGTAAGAGATGACTAACTACTATCTACTATCCAAATCCACTATGTGGTTTAGAACTCCATCAAACATCAACCACCTAAGCCAGGTATCTCAATATCCACTGTTCAAGAAAGGCTAATGTTTGATTTTGCTTGAACACATGAGCCATGTTAAAGCCTAATGCAAGTCTACCTAAAATAATTACTACAGAGTATAAAGTCAGAAACAATTGAGTTTACCAAGACATGTGAAGGTTCTAGCTACAGAATTACTCGTGGAGATATAAAACTCCACCTTTAAGGTTGGTTGACTTCAGTGTCTTGTGACCAAACTGAGAAGGGTTACAGACTTTCTTTGGTCTTATAATCACTCAGCTAGCGTATTATACAAAACAAGAAAATAGTCCAGGATGAAGAGAAGATGGACAGACAGACTCTGGAATGTGACAATGTTACTCTCTGACTTGTATTGTGAAATCAGAATCGAGCTATGACCAAAGAATGAAATGTTGACAGTGGCTAAGGGGTAGGACATATAGTCACGGCAGCAGGAGCCAGAGACATTCAAATAGGGGAGGCCAATCAATGAATCGGGTAGTTCTGGGTTCAGAAGGATAGGAAGCTATGTGAGAGATGAAATGAGCGGCTGGTACAAAGAGAGGGCTTAGGGAGCCGTGGTTTCCTGGGATACCTAAAACCTTGGTGACTCCTGTGCAGAATAGCCATCCTAAAGAACACAGAGCACTACCTTCTTCAGGAGAGTCACATGGTATCTGTCACAAGTGTGCTAGTAGAAGAATTCAGCCATGAATAGGTGGCTTCACTAATTTCTAGGGAATCACACACGGTATCAAACTCCTGGCTCAAAACCGATGTGAGATGAAAGTGGGATTTTCAGATTTGACTGGCATTTCAAGAGAACTTTAGGAGATTTGCAGCAGATGATACCATGACCCTTGACCAACTAAATATTCACATCCATTCGGTCATGGATATGTTTGGGAAGCTTGTCCTCTCATCTGGAACGATGATCGCACCGATTACCTGTGTAAAAATAGAGTGTCAGGTTGGGCTTCTAGGGAACAGAGAACATGTCTTTAGGTAAGACGAAAGTCCCGATAAGAACACGTGAGAACTACAGCCAGGAAAAAAACAAAACATCGAAGCAGCTACCGTGACACCATGTGGTAAAACAGACAAAGAGAAGAAAAATTCTCCTCTACATAGTCTTAAATATTTCCTTTACAGGGAATGTACCGCCTTTTCCAGTCCTGAATCCATAAAGGAGAAGGGTAAGAAAGGCTGTGTGGGGATGCTAAGAATGAGTAGGGGTTCTGAGATGAAGCAGTAGTAGCATCCTGGCAGGGCTCCTGATCAGTTCTTCCCTCATGTAGACGGAAGAGCCTCCCAAGCTCCTGTTATTCTCAGCCAAGATTAAACGCTACATTTTAGCGAAGGGATACTTTGTAACTGTACTATCATATTTTCTACATCTTTACTACACTCAAGTAACATTGGCTAAACTAGAGACAATGATTTTGAGCCTCAAAGCACTTCCTAGATTTTTCATTTTCACTTTCACTTAGGAATTTCCTGTGGTTTTCTAACTTGTAAACTACCAAGCAAGGTAACAGAGTACTACTGATTTTACATAGAGTAGCTAAGTGTTACAAATAAGAATAACTGTATCAAAGAAAAAGCCAGTAACTTACAATGTTAACATTTCCAACTCTCCATAGCACCACTGGTAAATATTTATAATTTTTAATAATAAAATTATTATTATCATTTACAATGCTGGGAAATTGACCATTTTAAAAATGCTAGGCAAATGCTCTATACTGAGCTACACCTTCAGCTAAAAGCCATAATAGTAATGCATTCACTTGAACAAAAAAAAAAAATTCCAGTCTACAATTCTAAACAGATTTAATAAGTAACAGGGTTGTCATTGTTTTGGTTGCTAGCAGAAAGAAAAGACAAGAATTATTCTCATATTGTCATTTCTAGACAAGTTAAAATTGCAGCATAGATTAATCTTTTTTAAAAAGTTTCTCGCTTCTTAAGTTTTTTTCAGACAATCCATAAAATACCTGACATTTTCAGACCTCCTGATTAAAATGAATAGAAATGGCAGATCTGTGTTTAAGCTAAGAATGGGACTCACACCCTTACAGACCGAAGGGAGTATTGAAGCTGGTTGACATAACTCTGTAATCATAGGTAGCTTTCTACATCTCAGTTTCCTCAACTCTACTATTAAAACATTAACAATTTTCATCTTGTCAGGTTGTTTTTAAGAACAACTGAAATAATAGATGGAAAACGGTTGAGGGCCATAAGGATCAGGACTAAATAAATACTGTCATTAATATAGAGTTCAGTGCACCATGGTGCCATTATTTACCAATGTTTAAGGCTTTTTTTGTTAGAAATATATTAAAGCACACTTAGCCACAGCCGCGTGCTTGTCATTTTCTAAGAGAGGAATATAATTTTAGAAACTGCAATGCTAGTGTCCCCATAAGACTCTCTGCTTTACTGTTGTACTTATTAAATATCCCCTCCTTAGAATCTTGTCAGCCTAACAATACAGACACAGGGGCTTGCAGCAGATGCGGAGCTGAGTGTGTGTTTATAAACTGAAGGAGCAATTTGTTCGAGCCTAACTCTAACATAAGTCCGAAGCAGAAGGAAAGACAAACAACAAGCAAAACTACGCTCTTTGAAAGTTTTTTTTTTTTTTTCTCAGCTTAAGATTCATAAGAACCACTGTTAAACTTTAAATTTTCTTCTAAATGTGTAGATCTGCTCTGATTTGGATTTAGTATCATCCTCCTTTGGAACATGATAGAACCTGTTTTGTTTTATTTCCCCCCTCTTTGGCCAATTCCAATAGTTCCACAATGAATGAATAAATGGCTGAATTCATTTATTCATTCAACAAGCAATCATTGAGTGGCTACAAAAATTATAACACAGACAGCTTGTTTTCAAGGAGAAATATCCATGGAATGGACCTGTGTGCTAGTATTGTATGGAGGGACAGCCAGCACAATGTCTTGCAGTTAGAAGACGCGGCAGACAGAGTTCCTTTGTGAATGTCTATACATCTTAAAAATCAACATACAGAAAGTGAATCTTCCCTGGTCCGTGTCATTCAGTGTTGTTTGTAGAGCTGAAGTTGGGAGAGCAGCCAGCATCTGTGGGTGGGACAGGGAGGAAAACCGGGAAGAAGGCAGGGAATACTGACTTTGCTCCCCTGTCTGTTTACCAGTTTATTTTCTTCCTTCCATCTTGCTTAGGGCTCTCCTGCTAAGCCTTTTCTCTTAACCTCTCATAACCTCTAAACCTACAGACAAGTGTTATTTTTCCCTTGTTCTTTGTAAGATATTTTAAAAACAGGAACACTTCCCTTTTCCTCCTTCTTTTTTTTTTTTTTCACAACACTTAACACATTCGATTGAATTTACCCTCTGACTCTTTCTTCTGTTTGTTTCTTCAACCACTCAGCGAGGGCAGCCATGTTTTCTTGGATCATTCACATTTAGTACTTTGATACCTTTCTTTTGTAATTCCAATTTTGTTCTGTTCAAAGCCATTTCTGCCCAAGAGCCCTCACACCACTCATTTGGCAGAGGGATATGGACACCAAGAGAAACACAACAGAGAGCAGACTTTTAAACGTTAAGTTAAATCTTCCTAAAGTCAATTTTTCTGGGTGTATTTATGTGCATGAAAGGGGTGGGGGGAACAAATCCTCCTAAGATTCTCACCTTGTTCTTGGAGATGCTGATTTATTCTTACTCGCAAAAGCTATGGAGAAAAAGTAGAAACACATCAGTTAATTGTCAAAATTGCATATGATCTCATTGGTATTGGCCGTGAACTCTGATTTTCCAGGGCAGTATGTTATGTTGTGAAACAGTCCTTATAGGATCCAGGAATCTGGATCAGTGGAAACCTGTAACTATGCCTCCTTGTGTTAGGAGACTCTGTGATGAAATATTTTTAGAAATCTGGCTCTTTTTAACAACCAGTCATCTTTTTTCCTAGTCTTCTGAGCCACACCATGCACATAACTAGGTATGTTTGAAAGTCCTGCCCGCATACCAGTAGTAAGCAGCCCATCAACCACAGTGTCAACACATTTTTCCAGGAAGCATTGGAAAAGGTCAGTTTTATAATCACCTTTAGAGGCTAACATGAAAGGAAACATATAATTCTTCTTGACAATGCCACAGCTGTAGAAATCAAGACAGTCGAGGGGAAATACTTTGGTAGATGCCTTATTATTGGGTTTAAGAGTTAATTCTTTGAATAGATCACACAGCACAGAGCTATTTCTACCAAAGAGTGTTCAGACATTATTCTAAAAATTAACAGTAAAAACAAACACACAGGCAAAAAACACACTTGTAGTTTTCTTTACCCAGAAAGTCTTAATATACAGGTATGTATATTTTGGACATATTTGTTAGGTTAAAGAAATTAATGGACATGTAAATGATCCTTAAGAATAAACTATGCTTAGATATGCAAGGATTTCACACCACTCTAAAAACAATTCAATTACTAAGATTAAAGTAACCTAAGAAGGTAATGATGGCTCACTTGTAAAAGATATGCAATTTCGGAATTTTTTATTTATTAGATTTAAAGTACAATTCATGAAATTTGAAAGCCAAAGGAATGCATATGAGCCCAGAACATTTGAGGCACATTTGCAATTACAGAATAAACCTGAGAGATGATCGGCTTTTAAATGGCTTAGACTTTATCTCCCACCCAACAGAGATTTCATTGTATGTACTGACATGGCCCAAGAAGGAAGGTTTCCTATCTTTGATTTATGGAGTTTGGGAAAACTTTGGGAGAGGAAGGACTTCAGGGTAACTCTAACTTACTGGAGATCTGCAGTGCCAGTGGCTGGTGGGTTATAGCTACCTAGATGCCCATTAATAAAGGTGTGACTCTAGCTGCTCTATTAAGAACAACTTTTTTGGCAGGGTCTAAAACAGGATCAGTGTTTCTCTAGAAATTATATATAGCAAGCTCTATTTCCATTGGAAACTTGTACTTTAACAAGCATGCCAAAAATATACATACACATAAGTATAGCGTGTGCACAAGCATGCACAACCCACACCCATACCCACACAGACAAACACACAGAGAGAGAAACACACACACACACACACACACACACACATACACACACAGAGGCACACACACAAGATGGGGTAAGGGGAGGCTCTGAAGGGACACATGATAAAGGCTCTTCTGGGTTTTCTATGAGGGCTGTGAGTTTGTCCTGATTCTTTGGTGAAGATAACTTTATGCATGTCTTTGACATGAAGTACTATGAGGTAGCCTTAATGAGCAAAATTGATCCGGGGACCTTTGTATTATTAAATTTTAAAGAGAGCTTAAGAGCACAGCCATTAAAAATACTTCCCCAGCCTCTGAGTGTGCTATATGCCACTAATCATACACTTTTAGTGAAGGATTATCTCCATATGATTGCTGCTAACTTACTCTTTTAGTAAGGTTGAAAAATACTTTGTGACTGTATGCTGCCTAGGCTGTGTTATGAGCCATATTAAAATGTTTCTGTTACCTTACTAACAACTTTACATAGTAGCAAAAACAGAAACTGAGCAGCCAATAGTGCCAGTAGAAAAACATTGGCGGGGAAAACTTTGAGGAGGGAAGAATTTTAGAGACAAAGAATTAGGGGCACCCGACGACTCAGGGGTAGCTTGACATACTCATTATGAAATTGAAAGAAGAAATACAAAAGAAGAGTAATTCGTTAAAAACTTGAGTTTCTGAGGTGGCACTGATGCTCAGTAGTTAAGAGGACTAGCTGAACTTTTGAGGTCCAGCATTCACATGGGCTCACAAATGTCTAGAATTCCAGTTCTAGGGAATCTGATGCCATTGTTTAGCCTGGATGGTCACAAGCGTGCATAGGTACATATGTGTGAATAAAGGCAAAAGCGGTCATACATGTGCAATTAAAATGAATGAATCTTTAAAGACAAAACCATGACTTTCTGAAAGGACACAGGGAGGGGAGGTGGGAAGAAACAAATATTGTGTGTATGTGGCACTCCTAGTGTGTGTTTGGAAATTTGAGTATGGAGAAACAAAGCTCTAGCTTTGTCTCCTAGATTAAAGACTTTTATATTTAATCCAAAATTCTGCACGGACAACTAGACTGTTTGAAAAAAAAATGTAGCTTGTAAAGAATGCCAATATTGCAGATTTTTGTCTCATCAAAAATGACAGTGTCAGTATGTTAATACTGCATGCTTTATTGCCTTTTAAGTATGCGGTGAAATAAAATGAGAAATGAGTTAGCTCAAATATATGAAGTCTTTTTGCACTTAATCAAATTTTCTTTTCTGATAAAGATACTCACTCAAGGCCCCAGAATATTCATTAACACTTGTAGGCTTCCTTCCAGTATGTTCTGTTCCAACACCCTAACATTTTTGTTCTCATCTTTCAGTGTGTGTGTGTGTGTGTGTTGTGTTTTGTGTGTGTGTGTGCCAAATGTCAGCTCTCTATGTGTTTCCAAAGCAGTTTGAGCTAGTTGCTACTGTGATTATTTAATTGCATTAAATAGTATGTTTAAAACTCCATACAAACACTATCACATTTAAAATGCTGTTAAGATAGATGCACATGTAAACTCCTTTTACATGTAAAAGATTTTAAAGAAGACAGAAATAAAATCTGCTGAGATTCTCCTTTGATTTAGATAACATTTTCTAGTTTTCTTTGTCCTTTTCCATAAGGAATTATCAGAGTCTCAGAGGTCACATTAGCCCTATATGAGGGCATGATCAAATGACAAAATCGTAATCACTGGAACCACACATGAAGAACTAGACTTAGCTCTGCATCAAAGAAACTGCAGAAAAGTCCAACAGGTGTTGGTTGGTACAAAGTTTGACTGTCATACTTCCCTAATTAGGATTTAAGGCAGCCACTCTGGATCTGTCTTGATACATATACTAGCTGCATCATTTACCCATTACGACGTCTATGAAGATTAATTCCAAATGTGTAGTATGAAGCACAGAGAACCACAGTATTTAGCAAAGTTCTTGGTAATCTCTGAGACATCTATAAAGCAGTGGTTTTGTTAGGTAAGAAGTGATCGGGATGAAACTGAGGGTGTCCAAGAGCTATGGGAATGGAAGTGTGTAAACTGCTGTGTGGACAACACAACATATGTCTATAATAGTGTATTCCACCTTGCTCTCTGAATGGATCACCTCGGCGTGCAGCTTACAATGAAAGGATACAGCTGAAGACAATTTATTTCAAAACTATTACATGTATTTCGTTTTAAAAAGTTATTCACAAATAATCGACTTTATTGTTTTGTGTTTGAATTGCCCGTTTCTGGTTGGTGTATTTGTCTGTATACGAACACGTGGGTTTAAGACAGCCTCACAATCCCAGATAGTCCAGAGACTAGCTATGTTACCAAGGGTGACCTTGAACATCTAATCCTCATGCCTCCACCTCTTTTGTGCCAAAATGACCAGTTTTCTGTGGTGGTAGAGTGGAATCAGGGCTTTATGCATAGTAGGTGAGCATTGGTTCCAAAGACCTACAGGCCAAACCTGGCCAAAACGACTTTTTTCACAAAATTAGAGTATGGAAAGAATTTTAATATTTCTTTGGTGGATGCAATAAAGCTTGAGCAGAGTCAAACTCTGGATCCCGCCCGATTGGAAGCGGTAGCTCTCCTGTTACAGTTGAGGAAGCTGGGACATGCTGAGTTCACTGGTTTCTCTGAGATCACATACTTGCTTGTGTGGAGCCATGATTCATTTGTGAGCTGTTGGCCTACTGACAACATGCTCCTATCCTCTGCTGGAGTGGAGTATCTGTTGTAGGGGCTGCTGTTGGGTCCATGAATTCTTCTTATTCCTGGTACCATCGTAACCTTACGGTCACAGTGATCTGGGAGCAGACCTCAGCAGTGTTAGCTTTGACGGACCAATGCATGAAGATGGCTGTCCCCTGGTCACTGTCTCATCACAGACTGAGCAGATAAAGCCAGAGGAAAACTCTTGGCAGAAGCTTCTAGAGCAGTAATTCAGCTGCAGCAAGGATAGGGATTTGCCTACCTTCTTTGTTATTCACGGAAAACACAAAGGGAAACGAGTAGATCTTGCCTTTAAAGTCTGTGGACCCTTAAATTTACTGGCGTGTCAGGAAGTTCCTCTTCTGGTCTATGAGAGGGAAGACTCTCATGCCTATGAAGGTAAGAACCAATTCTTGTGTTTAGGCAGAGATAAGAGAGCACATTTCCTAAGAGCTCTCTAACTCCCTCCCCAGAAATAAAACCACATCCAGCAGGGTGCTTCACCCTTCCTCTGTAGGTTATTTTCATGTCAGCATTATGTATGTATATATGTATGTATGTATGTATGTACATACGTTACATATGCTCTCTTATTCATTCACTTAAAATATACCATTTAGCAGGTTTAGTTCTAGCTATGTCTTAGTAGCAATTACTTTCATCGAATTTTTCATTTATTTTAGAGATTGTAATACAACATTTTGCCATTACATTTTTTAAAAGGAGAAACTGAAACTCAGAGAAGTTGCAGAATTATCCTTACTCCCAGCACAACACAGTGACTGAACCAGGAATCAAACCCACATCTGCTAGGTACCATGAAGTCAGATGGTATGAACCATTTCTCAAAGTCAACTTACGCACAGAAATGTCAAGAAGAGCATGTGTTTCAGCCTCAGCAGTAGGCAGTTGTGTCAAGAGCTCTCGTGTCTTTTTTTTTTTTTTCAGTCAACACGTGGAGAGCTGTCAATGTGTCCTACATATTGCTTTGCCAAACAGTGTTGTGTCGCAAATGACCAAGTTGCCTGGTGTAAGGTAGGGCAGTGTTCTACCAACCACTTCCTTGAGAGATGCTTCCTGCAGCAGTCACCCTCCTAAGTGCAGCCCGAGAGAGGCCTCTGGAAAAAAACTTTTCTTAGACTTGTCTCCACATTCATAGGCAGCATATATACCTCAGTTCCCAAGAAGTCATGTTTTGAGAGTTTGGTCTTCACTGTGGTGGTGTTGGGATGTGAGGGAACGGGAACTAACGCAAGGTCCTTAGGTCACTGGATCTCTCCCCTCTGGGATGATAAGCATAGCTTGTAGCCCTTAAGTGAAGGTCCCCCAGCCTCTTTGTTTTTTGGTACATTTCTTATACAGTCCAGACTGGCCTCCAACTCTGACTTTATAGCTATCAAAGCGACTGAAAACAATATGGCTCATTAAAGCTAATGCCATCCCATGTCAATGTGAAGAGTGACTAGAGCAAAAAAAAGAAAAAAAAAAAAAAAGCCGAGAAAAGTTAGCAAAACTAAGCAATTGTGTTTTTATGAGACTTAAGTTAATTGGGCATTTTCTAACTCACTCTGTGAGATTAAACCATCCTTTTTCAGAAGACAGTAAACAATGACGACATGGGAAATTTGCTTTTACTAATTGAATCAAACTAAAATTTTAAAGCGTACTTGACTAGACTGTAGAATCCAAATGCCCAGGACTCTGCCTACTAGTGACTTCAAACATTTAGTCTCGACCTGCTTGGATTTTATAACAAAGATGGCTCCACAAATAACGCCGAAAGTTGTAGAATTCTTAAAACCTTAACTTTTGTTTTAAAGGGAAATAGAACTTGGTGCTGTTGACCACTCTTGAAAGTCCAGAGGAGGAACTTACAGAGCACGCAGCTCAGAAAGTCTGTTGTAGACGCCTTCCAGGAGATGAGAGACGAGGTCTCCCTAGGAATATGCAGGTGAGTTCACTCAGTAGTCCAGAAAAAGGCAGCGGAAACTCCAGGTCTCACAGTGCATGTTCCGAGAGCTAAAATCATAAAAGAGACACTAGCAGCATTCCTTTTCTTATATCTAGGGCAAGCACCATTGAATACAACTCCTAGAAGAAAAGGGAAGACAAATTATACTTACTAGGAAGTTATGGGAGGACCGCAAGGGGAGGCGTGTGATTTTATCTGCATGCTGTGCCAGGTGGCTGGGGAAAACGGAAAAGAGAGGAATAACACAACGAAGCTACAGGAGACATTCAAAGAAATTGTCAGCGACCTCAGACGGCGAGAAAGTGTCCAGTGGAGAGGGAGGGATGAAGGGAGCAAATGATGAATTGAAAACCTGGAGGCCTGCGTGTGAAGTGCATTGGTAGACTCTTTCAGACACATCCTGAGTTTTGTAGACCTTAGCCTGAGAGAACCATGGGAATTAAGGTGCCTGGGCTACTTACCACAGAGGTGAGGCTCACAGCAGGTGAGAAAAGAAGTATCCAAAGCCCCAGTGTAGACAGCAGCCTTTACTTTGCTCCTCCTAGCACTGAGTAATGTCCTCTGGGGCCAGCTCTGCACCTGTGTTGTTCGTCGTCGTGACAACTGAAGGACTTAGCTTCCGAGTTTGGGCTGTTCTAGTCTGTCCGATCTTCATTTACTGAGATGGATAGAGGCCTGCTTTTTAGACCTTTACATAGTTTTATGTTTAATTTACTACAATGCATCGCTCTTACGCCATCTTTTCATTTTCTGAAATCATTATTTAACCCGTTCCAGTTACTCATTTAAAGATTTATTTATTTTTTCATGCGTATGAATGTGTTGCTGGCATGTATGTCTGTATGTACATTGTGTAGCTAACCTGGTGTATGCAGAGGCCAGAAGAGGTCATCAGGTTCCCTAGAATTGGAGCTGCAAGCAATCGTGAGGCGGCATGGGGACGCTGGGAACGGAATCCCAGCCATCTGGAAAAGTATCAGGTGTTGCTAACTCCTGAGCCATCTCTCCAGACCCTCATTTTGGAGATGATTTTCAGAGAAACCAGAATATTGGTCTAGCTTCCTGATCTCCAATCCTGGCTCTGAAGCTTGTCACTTAGGATTTATGGTTCTGCCTGTACAAGAGCCTGCTCCTATTCACACCATTGCATGCAAAGAATGATCCAAAAGGGAGAAGCCTGGAGACCCCTCTTTTACTCTGAACCCACTGGGGCCCGTTTTCTCTGGTGTGTTCTGTTGCTGTACCCAAATATCACTACACAAATAGTCCTGGCAGTGGCGAGGGCGCTCTTTGCTACCTGCCCCAATGTTCTGGGTTTTCAAATGAAAGACACACACACAGAGATGTTATATTTTAATATGCCTTGAAAAGCTCAATGGCTGGGCCACTTCCAAACCTCTTCATGGCTAACACTCGCCCCTCTGATATTACTTACTAAAACCTATATTCCATCTTGACTGAATTCCTCTTGGGCTGAACTCCCCAGGACCTCCATGATGGCTATGCTATCTGTCCGACACTGCTTAGGCGTGGCCTCTACTCCTCTCCTATCATGGCGGCTATCTCCCATCCTGCTCCTTCCTCAGTCACTCGACCAGGAATCCTAAATCCCCACCTCTGTCTTCCTGCCCAGCCATTGGCTTCTGGCAACTTTATTTACCAATCAAAACCAAGTAGGGGCAGGGTCCCTCAGTGTCTCATGAAATTTTTGGGAGCAAATTAACAGAATACATGCGTCATTAGACCAAATCCACAACCAGGTGCCATGGAGAACAACAAGGTGGGGTACACGCATAATCCCAGCACTTGGGAAGCGAAGGCAGGATGATTATCGTGAGCTCAAGGCCAACTTGTTTTTAGAGTGAGGCTCTTACAAAACTAAAAGGAATTACGAGTTGGAGGAAATTGGTTCTAGAGGGGAAAAATTCCCCTCCCCTCAAAATAAATTTCTTCTCTCTTAAAGTGTCACTGAAGACAAGAGACTAACTTCTAGCCTTCTAGCCTGTCCTGACTCTCACCCCACTTGAAGGAAATAACTCAGAAATCACACAAAGCACACCCTGTGAACAGGTTAAGCTTCTCGTCAGTGAGATTTCATGCAAAGGAAAGGACTCTACCGCCAGTGTATCAAGATGTAAAGAGCTTGTGTACATCAACGTATGGGTTTATGTATTAATTGTTTTAAGTGTGCAGAATTACAGCTTTCCACTAGGAGATATGGCGCTCATCCTGTCTGGGTGACTTCTGCTTACTAAAAAGATTTTGAATTGTCCACGTTTTAGGCTTTTGGTTTTGTACACTGCTTTATATGAAGTTGTGTTAGCCACGGGGTAGATGTTCAACAGATTCATGTTGGAGGTGTGCAGACGAATGTGAAAATGGAATTCTTCCATTTTTAAAGGAAAATTGTAAACATGCTCCTATTTAAGGTTTGTTTGAGGCTAGGTTTAAGATAGAGGCATGTGCCTTGGGGACGTGAAGAAGGAGGTGACCATTCAAAGGTGCTATACAGAGGTACAGGCTGAGCAATTCCAACTCTCCATACCCATCCTGACAGAGGTGTTCATGTCGGTTCTCAACTTTATCACGTCTCTTGTTAAGTAAGATCTTCTTACGTTATACTGAAATCTATTGCCCTTTTCTGTATTCTAACCTGATTCTGATAAACTTAGATAAATTACATTAGAATTAATCTCTCTCTGGGTTTACTCTGAACATTAACACGCTCAGTTTCACATTTGATTATTGGTTGAGAAAATACTATAAGAAACTGGTGAGCAGATGCTTTGAAAATCAATCGATCAATCAAAAACTGCTACCGCTTTGTTAAACATTTATGTGGCTACATTTTTTTGTTTTGTTGTGAAGAATGGTACATGCAAAAGTGAAATAACAAAATATGTGACAAAAAGTGAAGGGAGGAGACAAATAGAGGAAACCAAAGGAGAATCCAATCAGTCAGTGACAAGAAAAGCCCTGAACTGTGTACCTGCTCCCAGTTTGAAGACCTAGAGCTCACAGGGACACTGACAGGTACACTCCATCTGATGGTGGAATATGCTTCTTGATTATTTCTACACTTTATAATTTCAAATAGGGAAGCTCTTTGAATCTTCAGGTTATCATTTTGGCTAGACAAGAGTCCCTGGAATCTGCCCATTTCCATCCCCAGTGTACAGACAACCACCATATCTGACTTTTATGTGGGGGGTGGAGAGCTGAACTTTGGTCCTCAGGTTTACAGAACAAACATTTTACCCACTGAATTGCAGCTCCAGCCCTTACATTCTTCTTGTTTTTGTATATATTCACAAATATACCTCCATTCCAGAAAGCATTCTAGAAAGCATATGGCACAATTTACTTATCTAGAGAACACTAGAATTCGAGTTCTATGTGTCTTTTATGGAGTTGGTGCTTCCATCTTGCTAGGTTTTTTTGATGCACAGGCCTCCTGGTGCAGAGGTAGAGGTAGAATAGTCATGTGTTAAACACTACTGAGTAAAGTCAGATTCTCTTTCCTCCAAGGTTTAAGCAGCTTCCATTTCTGTCAGCTTTGTGGATGTTTAAATTCAGTTTCTTAAGATGAAAAAGACACTCTTTGATCCATTTATATCCCAAATTGCTGCCAAATAGATATTATTGCATGTAAAAATAATTTTAAAGTTTATTTCCATTAAAACTCACAAGTTTCACATGAAAAGAGAGCCGGGTAACACACATTATTCTGCTTATGCTTGTCTGAAATGCTGCTTAAATGAAAAATTAAGTTGCAGCTTTGAAAAGGAAAGGAAAAATGTTGTTTTGTTTTCCATAGTTAAGGCTCTAGCATAGTGACCTAGTTCAAATGGCAAATTCCTATAACGGACCCTGAACTATACCTATAACAGCATGCCCTGACATTTTGTTTTTGTTTTGCAGGAATTTTATTTGAGCAAAATTGAAGGGGACTATTTGACTTTTGAAAAAATCTTTTTATTTATCTATAGTTTATGACAAAGCTGTGAAATGTTTTCTAATTTTAATTCTCTGTTATCTCTGTTAGTTTCCAATTCAAGGAATGAAAATTCGATTTATAATTTAAACACTAATTTCTATTTCTTCACTGTTTTATAGTACATAAATGTAATAATTTTAGAGAGCTTAAAATATTATTTCTTGCTTCCTGCCTTTGAAAAGCATGTATTATTTCAGAGGGTCTGGTTTTATTGCACTATAAAGGTTTTTGCTTTCAATCCTCCAGTACTTTCAGCAATACAGCACGTTGATCTTAATCCCCAAGCTAACAAACTGGATGAGTCTAAAAGTTGTAAAACACACAGGAGAAGAACAAGGAAAAATATTTCATTCGATCAAGTAAAATCAACAAGCTATATCTGATTATAGACATATCTGTATTGTTGATGTCTGCCATACATAATTAAATAATGTTCTTTCTACAAATATAATGTAATAAATTATTTCACAGAAATAAAAATTAAATTGTAAACCATTATTAGCTATGAAAGTTATTTTACCAATTCAACCACTCTCCCCAAATATTTCATCCAAATCTAAACCACACTTAATTTTTAGAGAGTAGAATTTTTCATGGAATGACGTTAACCATCAAAATGGTAACATTTTCAAATTTAGTGACTTATACCAAGTTATTCAATAAGTGTTATGTCAGTTACTCAGTTTCGGTCTTTGCTAAGAGTTCAATGGCATGAAACTACAATTTCAATGTTTGATAATACTACGACTGTACTCTTTAGTAGCAGGACCCAGACTTATTAAGACACAGTATCCTATTTAACAACTGGGCTACTAATGGAAACGTTGTATTTGTTGCCCATTTTCTTGTCTGTGCACATCCTATGCTTAGCTACAGGCACACAGCTTGGCTGTGTTATCTAAGGGTACAGCTGTGAATTGGTGCCTTTAATAGTTGAGAAATGGTGAAGCATGCTGGGTATAATTCAACCAGCCTAAATGTTTGCTTTTTCTTTTGAATAGAGTTGTTAAAAAAAAAAAAAGCCTTTAAAATTAAATTTTCTCATGATCTGAAGTAGCATGATTGTTTAGATGCAATCTCTGCTTGTTTCCTTATCTCCATCACTCACAATGATGCATAAAACATTTACTTTAAAGTAATTATTTTAAACATGGAATCTATAATAGAGAGGCACTCACAAGTAAAACTGAGAACAATATTAGTTACCAAAAAGCACATCTAAGGTACCAGAAAATTATTGTATTTTTATATTTTTATGTATGATAATTACAAAGTCAAGGATTTTCCATTGTAAAAAAGAATCTCCATTTTTCAAGTAATGTTTATAAGAACGGATGCTAACCGGACATTTTGTTTGTCCAGAGTAACCAGAACAGATCTACTTAAACTAACTATGATGGTGAATTCTAGAGAATATAAAAGATTAATATTTTAGGTGCTCGTTATGCTTCACTGGTGATTTAGAATGTGGTCATATTGGCTCAGCTTCAATTTGGGTGCCTTAGAGACTTGCGTATACTACAAAAAGTTGAGGGACTTTAGTGAGTATTTGTCGTTTGCAAATAGTTTATCTGAAAATAACAAAGTCGCTCCTGTAAAACGCTACACGGAGCTATTCATTATGAGAAAACACTTTACTCACTGATTCATCAAAATCTAAGCTTGTAGTGGCAAAAATCTTGCAAAAACATATTTTAAAATGTTTGAAACGGAGTTAACAGTATGTTAATGTTTCTTAGTGTGGGAATGTGTGTTGGTCTGCAGTTAGCATAGGACAGATCTATCCTGTAGGGGATACTATGGGCAGGCAGCATTTGCTGACACTGAAGAGTTGTCCTGAGGAGAACCTACTTGGAGGTTCCTCAAAACAAATTTTGCTTTTGGATATTTTCTTTGTCGTGTGAACAGGTATAGCTTGTGGTCATGCAGAATGACCTTTATTCTGTAAAATGCATTTTCTTGTTTAATATCTCCTCCCTAGAGTTTCTTTACTTCCAACACTTACGGCTTAAATCTCATCTCCACACTCACAAAGCATTTACAGTCTGACAGAGGTGACCCAGGAAACTGGCCTTCACATTTTAATCAGAATAGTCCTCAAATATAATTTGTATCTTAAAATCAATTCTTAAAATCGTTTCCATGTTAAATACCCACCTTACACAGATTGCCCAGGTTTTCTTTTAAGGCCATTTTTTTTTCTTCAAATAGTTTACAGCACTTAATTTGGCTCCACAAAATATTGCCATTGCTGTAAACTGCTTCAAGTATACCAATTTGATAGAGAAGTCACATGGTAGAGAGCTGAGAGCACGCTCTGGTTCCATTTCATATGAAGATCCACAGGCGGTGAGATCAACGAAGATCCTTAATCTAAACCTCCTTGAACTCATTCGCTGGTGTCCACCCGTCACCCAAAGGCTTGAGTGATCCTGACTGGTCCCTGCTTCTGTTTAAAACTGTTCGCTGCAGATGCAGGCAGGCAGTAAGTTTTGGTTCCGCTGACAGCCCTTTCCGTGTCTACCCTCTGCTGGTGGCATTTAGTAACGGTGGCAGGGCTGCACAGAGCCGGAAACAAGGGGCACACAGCACACGCAGCCTGGAAAATGAGTTTCTTGGCAATTCAAGTTGTACTGTCCCATGAATACCAACCCGCCCCAATTTAAACAAACAACAAACAAACAAACAAACAAACAAAAACCAAACCAACAGCCACAGTGGATGATGGTAAGTTTGTTTGGAAAATAAGCTAACTTGGAAAGCATAGAAGGAATCTCTGTGTTGTTTAAACAAAAGAGAATGTATTTTTCTACCTGCCTATTTTGTGCAGAAACCGATTTTTGTGAGTTTGTTTTAGGGTGCAGTGATCTTACATTCCTTTTAGAGGAGCCAGGGACACAGCTGGAGCAGCAGCAAATCATCACGACTGAGGATTTTTAAGTAAGTGCAAAGCTGCATGGGTGATTACCTGCATAGCATTAAAAGTTACTGAAATCAGGGAAGGTGTCCTTGGGTCAGAAACACTGCCAAGCATATTAAAACACGGCAAGTCCAATGGTCATTTGTTATGAAATTTATCTTAGTATACACTAATAATTATTCCTAGTATTCATATATGTTAAGCACTAAAACAAAACTGTAATGGAAGTTAAAGTAAATAATAAAAATGGATTTTCATTTTTAAAAATTTAGTGAAGAGTTTTTAAGGATTGACAATATTCACAGCCAGATGTGGTAAGTTTCTAGAGCAGCCACTAGTTTTGTGTGTGAGAATTACAAAGTTGAACAGATCCATCAGAGTCCATTCCAGTTAACTGATAGATTCATTTGTATGTTGAAATGTATTTCTATGAAATCACAACTCTACTCATGATGGTTGTCAGGGTGTATACTATAGTATTACTTACATATTTCTAAAATTTTTAAATTAAGTACTGTGCTATTCAGTATGTAAGACATGATCAGACTATTAATAATCATTGTACTTTAAAAAAATAGATTTTCATACAATATATTCTGATCATAGTTTCTCCTCTACCATCTCCTCCTAGCTCTTCCCCACCTGCCGTCCCACCCAGATCTACACACACCCTTCTTTTCTCTCTTTCCTTAGAAAACAGACAACTAAGAAAACACACAAAACGAAACACAACCAAAATAGGACAAAATAAGCAAGCCTACAAGCAAACAAAAAGCAAACAGGAGTAAAAAGAGCCAAGGCAAAAAGCACAAGGAAGAATATAACCACAGAGACACACATTTGCATACACAGAAATCCCGTAAAGCACAGAATATATAAGCAAAACATTGGTAAGGTAAGAAAATGACCAGTCAGAGCATTGTAAGACAAACAAACAAACATACAAAACAAAAAACAAACAAAAATCTTCCAAAAAAAATACCATTGAATTCATTTATGTGGGCTACCTACTGCTGGCCATGGGGCCTGTCATTGGGTAAGTCTCAATGTTGCCTGACCACAGTCTCATTGAGTAGAGGTTTCTAAACTAATAATTAGTAGAGACTAAGCTGTTGTCACAGGATGGCTTGTGAGACTCTAAGTGACACAGTAGATAACATTTTTATAAAATTCAACTCTAAAATTGAAAGCGTTTTACAGTGACTATATCGACCATATGTTCTGAGCAATATATGTGAATACAATTCCACTACACTTGCTTTTATCTTTTTCCTATTCCTCACCCCCTGCCCCCCGCTATATAAAACAGATTCTCAATGAAAGTGCTTTCTCTAGAATGAAATTTAGGACTTAGAATTCTTTTTTTCAAGCAGTCATTTCAAAGATGTATTTCCTTGTGTTCTGTGCCAATCAGTTATCAATTTATTGCCTCTTAGCCCCAAATTAGCCCTGTTCTGATAGCCCATGCTAAACATTTTAAATATATTTTCTTTTCATGTACACGATGTGAATTCAGTTGGTAAACCGGAGAGAGTAACTTTACTTGATTCTTGTCTATATAAAATTTCCTGTTCTTACGTTTACCTTGAAGTCATCCCGTGGAGTGGGTCTGTGAAGACGCTAGGTGCTGATCATCTGATCATGCGCGCTACCGAGTGCTGTTGCTAGGAAACCCTGAGCCTCTGACAGGAATCTAGTGTGTGGATCTTCCGGTGGTCCTCACCCATTTTCCTACTCTTTAAACACTCTGTTGCTGTCTGTTGCTCCATATCTCGAGCATGTTATTAGCCCAGCCATGTAGCAAACTTCTCTGCCATCTAGTGGGCTATAGTAATACCTTCTCAATTAGCCTTGAGAGAAACCCCCATCCCCACCCCAAATACCCCAGTTTATTCTTCTGTGGGTCATAATCCTTTAATCATAAGGTAGCTTTTAGCATCTTCGTTATGTTTTTATAGTTACTCCTATCATAATTTAATAATACTTTATTCTAAACTTCCCTTGTATAAAGTACTGTCACTTTCATCTCCTGATTGAACCCAGACTGATACACTGGCAATAAAGTATTGCGTTATGAGATCAAAACAGAAATCTATGATAGACACATGGCACTAATCTATGGGTACAGCAATAAGTCATTAGGAGTTTCCAGACACTCTCCATGGCAACGCCCAACACACCGGAGTATTTTGACAACACACATTCGACTTGATGGATTCATAAAAGGAGAGGTCAACCTGTAGTCACAGCTCCAGGAGATCCAAACTCACCTTCTGATCTCTTCAGGCAGCTGTACATAGCTCATTCACACACACACACACACACCACACACCACACACACAATTAAAAACAAAATAAATCTTTAAAAGCAAAACCAATATAGTATAAAGAATGAAAATTATCAGGAGTATCTGCTGGAAGGCCTGAGACTCCAGTTTGATCGCCAAGACCCACATGGTTGAAGGAGAGGGCTGACTCAGGCAAGGGTTTTGACTTCCATGTGTGCACTGTGACATATTCTCCTTAAGTGAATGAGAGTACACACACACACACACACACACACACACACACGCACCGCACAGACACATGCACAAATTAAGCTTAATAAAAGCATTTTCAAGAAAGTTATGAGAGAATTCCTTCAATGTCCTAAGTATTACTTCACAGAAATATTTAGAAATTCTAGACATCTTTTTTTTTTTTTTTATCAGCAGGTCATCAACTGGCAAGAGTATAGGGAACATGGTTATTTTCATATTTCTTTCTGAATTAAACGCTAGGCCTCTTCTCCCAAAATAAAGTTTATTAGAAAGCAAAATTTCTTCAATAAACTTAATCTTTAGAAGTTACATATAATCCATAACTATTTCATGGGCACTCTGGGATGGCCGGAAGCTCTTCCCACTTGGTGACAGATCAGCCGAGCACAGTGCCTGACCTGTGTTTGATCAGGAAGCTGAATTCAGACTGTGGAAGTGCCTGAGAGAACGACGCAATTTTGGCCTCCTGTAGTTTTGCGAAGAGCTGTTTCTGGTTCAGGAGGTTATTACTATTTATTTTGAGAAGCATCTTCAGGATTTACTGTATTTATTGCTTATATTGAATAACCAATAATAGGATGACCTGAGAACACAGTCGAAAGTGATCTGATACCTCACCTTAGAGAAGATATAGCCATGACTCTTTGTCTTGAATGTGAACATGCTGAGACTATGTTAAGCAATAGTGTAATAGATGCAGAGGCATGTGTTTTCCCAACCCAGGTCCTAAGAGGCCATGTAGCTTCTGCACGGGAGCTAAAAGGCTAATTTCAGAACCCTGATCTAATATGTAAGAACTCCAAATTAGCCCAAAACACAAGGAGAGGCTCTGAAAAACACCATTACCAAAGCTTCAGATAGGCTCCAGGCTTCAAGTTTTCCCAGACCAGGCACCATGTACATAAAGAATACACAAAACTATTCTAGCTTCCAGCTGTTTGTGTTACCTCTCACTTTTCAATTATCTGCAGCCAAGATTTCCAAGTATTGTAAAGAAGAACAAGAAGGAAAAAAAAATACACATTTAATCTGTATTCTTTCTAAACGTTTGATCCATGGATATGTGAGAATGCAGAGTCTGTTTACTGGGTTGCAAATGCATCAGGGACAACATTTGATATTGGGCATTATAACAAAGCCTGAACAGATTTTGTCATAGAAGGAAGATGCTTAGCAATGTTCAAGTACAGAAATGACAAGTAAGGAAAATGCCCCAGAAAGTTATAGCTAAAGGGGTTCTCACATGGAGGAAGTTGGTAATGTTGCTTATTGGAACAGAGGAAAAATCCATGATCTAACTATGGAGGTTTCCAGGCAACGAATTGCAGGACGCATCTTCTTTCTTCATCTCTGCTAACAACATAAGAGAAGAGATGTAACGCCTTTTCATTTCCTACAGAATATAGAAGAGAGCTAGAGGGCTCAGGATGGCATTCCCAAGGAGCAAAGGGCCGTGTAAGAAAGGGGTTGGTGGAAAATGAACCTCAGGATATTGTCAGTCAAGTGTGACTGCCAGAATATGCAGGGATAGTGAGGATGCTGGGACAGTGAGGATGCTGGGACACTGAGGATGCTGGGACAGTGAGGATGCTGGGACAGTGAGGATGCTGGGACAGTGAGGATGCTGGGACAGTGAGGATGCTGGGACACTGAGGATACTGGGACAGTGAGGATGCTGGGACACTGAGGATGCTGGGACAGTGAGGATGCTGGGACACTGAGGATGCTGGGACAGTGAGGATGCTGGGACACTGAGGATGCTGGGACAGTGAGGATGCTGGGACAGTGAGGATGCTGGGACACTGAGGATGCTGGGACACTGAGGATGCTGGGACAGTGAGGATGCTGGGATAACAAAGATGCAGGGAAATGAAGCAGAAAGTGATACCTTATAGCATAGTGTCACTCTGAACTCACTTTTATCACCTTAACTAAGAAGATCCAAGCAGAAAGTCTTTGATATATAGACTGCGTAGTGAATGATGTATAGACTATTTTGGGAATGTCAGTGTTGGAATTCAGACTGAAGCTACTGAAAACT
This sequence comes from Mastomys natalensis, assembly GCA_021653895.1. Taxonomy (NCBI): domain Eukaryota; kingdom Metazoa; phylum Chordata; class Mammalia; order Rodentia; family Muridae; genus Mastomys; species Mastomys natalensis. The sequence goes on from JAJTUV010001202.1 coordinate 278,882, forward strand.
GCATTCTCATAATCTGTTTTTCTGAATGGAATGAACAACATTATAATAATAGTTACCGAGCAACAATGTTTCTTTGCCTGGACTACTTTTACAAAGGTGTAAGAAGGTTGAATTTATTGATTCTAGAAGTTAAAAGAATAAACAAAGAACTCCAGGAAGCTCATCTTTACTTTTTCCGTTTACTTTGCCCACTCAATGAAGTAAAGACTGATAATATGTCTGTATTAGTCAATGATAGCTATGCTTTATAGCATCATTTAATAATTGTGTGATACATATAGGAAAAAGTAGATACTAAACATTCAAGATAGTGCTGAAACAGAGTGTCTCATCTATGATTCCTTTTTTTTTCTAAAAATTAAAATATATAGCTAAAACTAAAGCCATATAGTTCTGTATGTCAAGTAAAAGGGACTTCTGAACCAGCAAGGCAATGCTGACCTTAGTATTTCCAAGATTTAAAATTGGTGAATATTTCCAGCCACATCAGGGATATCATTTCATTCTGATGTAGAAGTATACATTTCAAGTGATTTGGTCTTTGGTGAAAAGTTCTCTGTAAATAGTTTTGTCAGGTAGTAATATGTAAAATGATGAATAACCTTGCAACTCAAACACTCACAGATATAACATTAGTGTTAATAAAATAACACATTTTCTGATATTACACATTGGTAAAGAGTTTTTAAATAGATAATTCATGTTAGAAATTAAGTAATTGAAAAGTAAAGATAAAACCAGCTACACTTGTATTAAGTAATTTACCATTTGCCTTACGCAAAAAGAAAGTGTAGTAGGTGACCGGTCCACCGTGGTCTTTGGATAAAATGAACCACGGTCAATCATCACGGTAAACCACTTAAGAGATGAATGAAAACATTGATACCTTGTGGAAATACTTATAGCCATGTGACTTAATGACTCCAAACTCAGCCTGAGGATGCACAGAAAGTTTCAATAGAGACTCTACATTTATAATCGAGTTTAATTACTAACGGATGAAAAAGGCATAACACGTCTCTGCAGTTCTTTCCAGAGAAATTTGTAAGCAAGTAGCTGATGTTCCTGAAGCAAGTAGCTCTGCTACTGTAAATGAGGTAGCATAAACATGCTTGTTCTAAGGATAATTCTGTGTTTTAGATGCAAAGATATACAGACTTTTGAATTTTCCCAGTGTTAGAAACAAACAAACAAACAAAAACCAAAAAAAAAAAAAAAAAAAAAAAAAAAAAACCAAACCCAAAAAACCCTTACCAGCAATCTTGACACAAACACCATCACAAAGACACATATGAACACAAAATGAATTTTTTTGTTTGTTTGTTTTTCGAGACAGGGTTACTCTGTGTCACCCTGGCAGTCCTGGAACTCACTCTGTAGGCCAGGCTGGCCTCGAACTCAGAAATCCGCCTACGTCTGCCTCCCAAGTGCTGGGATTAAAGGCGTGTGCCACCACTGCCCGGCACAAACTGAATATTTTAAAGGAAAGGCCCTAAAAATTTTATATCCAAAAGAAAAAGAATGGAACTCATGCCGACAGGTGGGGAACATTAACAACAATGTAACTGTGTGCCAAAGGCTTCTCTACCCCATTGATAGGCGTTTAGCAGAGAGACAGATACATGTTGAAGTAAACACAAAAAGTGTGAAATTGTACTTTTACTGTTGCCACTGTGCCACTGTAGCAAAGTCCTAGAGACTTAGAGGCTTCAAAGGAAACTTGATCTCCCACTTTGGCAGTCTAGAAACCACAGGTCAGAATTTCTTGTTCTTTGAATTTCTGTTTTTGTTTCATTCTCCCATTTTTCTAGCTTCCTCACCTACTTTTAACATATCCGTTGGGCTGACTGTATTTTAAAGGACCAGCAACAAGGAGCATCTTTAGAACTATGACTCTCGTGGAGGATGTATGCATAGAGACACTCCAGCCATAGCACTAGATCTCTGAGGGCAGCATCTGGAGGTACTTATGTTGTCCTCTCAAGGCCAATCACATTTTTAATCTTTTTTGGTGACAGCTGCAATAATTACTTTCTCCTTATTTGTCTTATCATAAGTGGTATTCAAAATGTTGAAACTTTGGGCGCTGAAACATTCATGGGAGAACATTCAGAAAAAAATTCAGTTTTTGCTTTCCTTCCTTTGTCCAGCCACCAAATTCTGGGAGTTAAGCTGGTATCCTTGGCCATTTTTCTTTAATAAAAGTATTCAAGGGATGATTTTTTTTTTAAACAACTCCATTATTCTTGAAATAATATACTACACATTTATATTTTTTCTGTAGTAAGTTTTAATTATTAAAAATTAAATTACATATTTGTGTGTAGAGATTCAAGGATTTAAACTTGGATCATCAGGCTTGGTGGCAAGCCCATGACACCGTGAGCCACTTCTGTTTGCCCCATCTTGAAAGTGCCTGGTCTCCCATATGAATAAGTCCTATTGATTTTATTTCCTACAACCTGTAAGCATGCTCAGATATACTTAGGTTTTAAGATAAGCTTTGAGTCCACTTAACTAAAATCTTTACTCTACAATGCTACAAGCATACAATAGAATTTTCTTAGATTTGACATATCGTGTGTTTTAATTCTCTAATTCAAGCTCAAGATTCAAACCCCACCACATGACTTTTGCAACTCCTATCACACCTAAGTCTTTTTCAAAGTCTCAAGCCCTTCTTTCCCCTCCCTTCTTGGATATTCATTGGTCAAGATTTCCTCTTACCCATGAAGGCTGGACTTCGTGGCGGGGAGGGAATTTGAGGGTGGGAAAGTGAGGTGCCGGGGGGGGGGGTTGTAGGTGGGGGTGCACCCTCATAGAAGCAGGAGGAGGGGGATGGGATTGGGAGGGAGGGGGAAAATGGGGTAAGGGGAGAACAACTGAAATGTAAATAAAATTTCCAATAAAAAAAAAAAAGATTTCCTCTTAGCAATGTGTGGCAGAAATTCAACTACACTATAGTTACTGTCTTTCTTTTCTTCCAGATGGTCAGATCACCTCAAGAACTTTCACCTTCGCTGTCCCCCAACCTCAATGAATTGCTTTTCTCTTCTTGGTTGCAAGACGGCAGCCTCATCTTCAATCTTGTGATCTTTATATCATGACAGAGAATTTGCTACATCATTAGCATCTTCCTGGGCATTGTACTCAGAAAATAAAATGAGATTCTGTTAATAAAGAAGAAAGCAAAGGCATTGAACAGGTACTAGTAGTAGCTGCCACCATGTATAACTCTTCCTACTTAAATGACATAGAAGAAACAGCCAGTTTCTACCCCAAATTCCTCAACACCAAACATTTCAGCATGTTCATACCTATAAGACACTGCTATGCTTAGGGAAGCTCAGCTTCTCATGGTCTTGCTGGCTTCCAGGTGACAAGTCATTCCAGGATGGGGTTTGGGTGTGTTGTCTTCCCACAAATGGACTTTATGTTGTGATCTTGATGCTCAGCGTAGGGTAGTGAAGGTATTATGTGCCCTTTTAGAGGTCTAACATGACCCAACTAGATCATTGAGAAGGCTGCCCTCATGAGACATCAGTCCAACTGATGCAGTTGCAACTGTTTATCCTTGCAGGGAGATGTTAAAGTAGAACAAACCTGGCTATCTCAGGACTCAGGATTCCTGCTATACCACAAACTCACTTCTTTTCTTCTTCCTGTCTCTTCTGCTCTTCCTTCTCTCTTTCACTACTGACATCTGCTAGGAGATCACACTCAGAGCTGACCCAAAGCTAAGGTGATGAGCATAAAACCTTCCACCCTGTAAGGTTAATTAAAATCCTCATCTCTATAAACAATACAGCCTCAACTGTTTGATTATACATAACAAAATGTAATATTATATCTCCAGTACACACAACAAGGCTATCTTATAGAATACAGAATTTCTTAGAGCTAGATGATAATAAAATAATTTACCTGGTGGTTGATGAAAAATTCAAGTTGAGTATGAATGAAAGAAATATTCATATTTTACATATGCATTATCCAGACATGTTCTGCATTTGTGTGCTGATGATCTTCAGGAAATCAGTATAAATGTCTTTGTCATTTCTATGCTGAGTGAAACTCCAGAACACAGAGGGTAAAAACAAAAGTCAAATGAATGAAGAAATAAATGAAATAAAAGAAGTAAGTAAGAGAGGTTGGAAGGAAGAAAAGGGAACATGCTAAATGTATGTAGAGATTTTGTTAATCTGAAAGCAGAGTGGAACCAACCAAGATGCATCAGTATGTCTAAATGCTAACACGGAATCCAATCCTTGAGCTCTGAGGCTTTGGTGACTGAAGCATGGAGCTGGTTTTAGGATTTTAAAACTTGAAAGTAAAATGCAGTTGCAAAAAGGTAAATAGAAAGTATAAAGGAAATTTAGAGCAGAGATATGTAAATTGTTCAAGTATATTTTCCTCTCAATGCTAGTCACAAATACTAATATGTAAACAATACTTAATTATAAATTCCAGTGTTAATGAAATGTGTTAAAATATTAATTTTATTTTATAAGGTTAGTTCCTTTACCATCTTGTCTTATCTGTCTATCTATTTCTCTGTCTATCTTCTGTCTCTGTCTATCTATCTGTCTTCCTGTCCTATCTATCTATCTATCTATCTATCTATCTATCTATCTATCTATCTATCTATCTATCATCTATTATCTATATCTATCTATCTATTATCTATCTATCTCTATCTGTCATCTATCTATCTGTCTGTCTTCTATCATCTATTCTATCTATCTATCTATCTATCTATCTATCTATCTATCTATCTAATGCATTCTGGCTACTCACTTCCACCTACTGTCTCTTATTTCTCTTCATTTTTATCGAAACTCCTCCTGTCACTTTTCTTGTTGTGACTTTTGCTTTTGTTCGGTGAACCATTTAGTTTAACCAAGCTACCATTGAGAGCATGGGGTTGGACGTGTCCATTAGAGGCTGGTGTGATTTGTGGAATAAAGGTATCTTTGAATCAATCGGTGCCTTTAAGAAAAAAATACAAACAAACAAACAAACAAACAAACAAACAAAATCCCAGTGGTCTGACCTCTGCCTCCCAAATGCCGGGGATTAAAGACATTCATCCTCACAGCCAGTCAGACTCATTTACAAAATCAAGTTTCTCTTACTTTATTAAAAACCAAAACCCATATATTTTAATTTTATGTGTATGAGTGTTGTGTGTTTCGATCATGGAGGCCAGAAAAAGGGTTAGATCCCTAAAACTGGAGTTATAGATGGTTGTTAGCCATGTGGGTACTGGGAACTGAATCTGGGTTCTCTGCAAGAACAGCAAGTACTCTGAACCACTGAGCTATTTATTTAGCCCCTTTCTTGATCTTTCATGAAACTTTTTATTTTTAGATTATAATCCAACAATGAAGCCCATCTTGCACTACTTGGAGCCTGTATAAACTGTCACTGTATGTAAAATTCAGCTATCCATATTTCACGGGGGATGAACAAAACGCATGCAACAGTAAAAAGGGGAAATTTGCTGTCATCTTTCCTAATTACCACATCAGTGGGAAGTCTTAAGATTGAACCATATCTGTATCCACATTAGACCACAAGACTAATTCTTGTGGAAAAACAAACAAACAAAACAAACAAACAAAATAGTTTCAAGGTGCATGACCTTGGAAGCTTACATTTGTGAAGTACAAGTGTCAGATATGGCTTGACTATTGTAACAATGTCAAAATGCTTTATGGACAGATTAATCCTCATAACCTCAATTTAGGAGACAGCAAGTGTTTCCTTTACCTTCTGGAGTGATAAATTGAGTCATCCTTGGATCTTGGCTCATATCCAATTAGTAGAGCTACAGCACAGAGGGGTAGAGATTGCCTCCACTCTTTGGTGTGGCTTAGAATTCTACTCTGAGAGCTAGCTGTCCTATAACTGGTAAATTACCCATCAATTCTACCCTGAAATTCATTCTCAACAGACCGTTTTCTGTTGGTACATTTCAAAGTGTATACCGAGAAGGGAAAGGATATTTCTTTGCCTAGCATTTCCTCTAGTTGAACAGAGATGAGGGTTGACATGCCTCTCTGCACATGTTCTGTAAAATTATACAGTGTCATGTGATCAAGGAAAACATAAGAAATAAGAGATGTTCTAGGTGTTCAGTGAGAGTAATATTTCAGTTATTTTGATGCATGTGATTATTTATTAATTTAAAAATTGCAATTGAGTGTGTTCTTTCCCTGTTCTCTGAAGTAACTGACATTGCTTTCCTTTGCCTCTAAAATGTCCCCTGCACTTTAGGTTTAAGATCCACAATATATGTGTGTGTTTGACTCTCTTACACTGTGTAGTAATAGTTAATACTTTCAGCCAATTTAGTTAAACAATACCCTTGGAGGGTCATCAGGATGGCTCAAGAGATAAAGCTGTTTGCCATGCAAGAAGGACAACCTGCGTTTGATCCCTGAAACCCAGAGTGGAAGGACAAAGCCAACTCTAAAGATTGTCTGTCCTCTGACTTCTGCATGGTTGCTGTGACATGTGCATGCCTGTACTCATTATAAACACATACATAAAGAATAAAAGAAATAAAAACATCATGTGAGCTGTCAAATAGTCTTTAAAGCTCTCTGTATACAAAGAACATAGAATATTGTCCCATGCTGAAAAAGAAATCATTCTTTTGTTATAGATAAAGTTCTAGGTTGTAGTTTTTATTTGTGTGTGTGTGTGTGTGTGTGTGTGTGTGTGTGTGTGTGTGTCTGTTCATTTTGGACACACTCTGTCCAGCAGAGCTTTCTGTGGTGATGGAAATGGTCTATATTACATTGTGTAATAAGAAAGCCACTAATGTTACATGGCTAAGATGGGGAAACGTAGCTGGTGAGAGTGGAGAATCCAACTTTATTCAATGTATATTACAGTGCTAAATATGTCTAGAAGTACCCACAGTGGACTGCACAACTTATATATCTGGCAAACTTTAAGATTAATCTCTAATGCCTTACACACATCTCTGTTTAATTACTGAATTTCTGATCATTTGAAAGAAAATTATAGCATAGAAATAATCTGATATGCAGAATACAGAGAGCTTGTGTTTTTTTTTGTCAGTAGCTGATGAAATATTTTTATATCCTTTTTAGTTTTTTTGCCAGGACTGAGAATGGACCCTACAATCTCAGATACGTCAGACATGTGTTGTGCCAGTGGGCTCCACTTCCAGCCTGAATAGTCCTGTGCTCTGAGTGTAAGATATTGTGAGTATTTTTATAGGTGGGCCTTCATTATATCCATTGATGTCAGATTCCAGAGAGTTTACATAACGTACAAGAAACTGAAACAGTGTAAAAAGTCCGACCAAATGGATCCCAGAATCTGATGAAATTCTGGCTATACAAACTTTGTGTTTATTCAAGTCTGCCTGACAGAACATTGACACTTTTAACAAATGCAAACTTTGTGTGATCTCACAAGTTGTTTGATGGCTCCTCGGAAGATAATTCATATGTGCTGGAGTCCAGAGTGACGGCTAGGCAGACAAGCCCTGAATTATATCGAGGATGACTCTTTGTAACTGGGAATAATTCACTGCAACAGGAAGCTGCCGGCACTGTGCAGCTAGGTGGGTGCTTCTCCATTCACATGCTGCAACAGGAAGCTGCGGCAACTGTGCAGCTAGGTGGGTGCTTCTCTCCATCACAATGCGGAACAGAGGGCTCCTCAAACTGCGGGAGCAGGTGGTGGTGCTCTCCATTCAAGCTGCAACAGGAAGCTGCCGGCAACTGTGCAGCTAGCTGGTGCTTCTCCAGGTTTCCTGTTAAAGAGTAACTGGTTTTCATTCCCTCCAGGCACAGAAAACAAAATTACTCTGAAGATCACACAGAAGAAGCTATATATTTACAACACATATGACTTCCTTTAGACAGATTTTTAATTTTTAAAATGGTTTCATTAGCTTCAAAAAATTTCACAGAAGAAGTCTTCATTTAAACCAACGTGACTTAATGGAGACTTAGGATTTTCTATTTTATTTCTATTTTTAAGCTCTTATTAGTGTGTATTAATAATACATAATGATGGGTCTCATTAACAAGTTTTTATACCCATATACAATGTATCTCAGTCATACTCTTCTTACCCCCATTATTCCTGGCTTGTCCTCCATACATGCTAATCCGATTTCGTTCCCAAAGTGTCTGCTTATACTTTCACGTGTTGTGTGTGTGTGTGGTGTGTGTGTTGTGAGGGTGTGTGTGTGTAAAACCCATATTAGGTCTTTTAACAAGGGAATGGTTGAAAGTTTTATTTACTAGAGTATGGGCATTTTAGCATGAACTTCTTACTGAAGAAGCCTCTTTCCTTTCTGCATCAATTTCTAAACTGTATGTAATTCCCCGGATGGGTTCCTGTGTTGCTCATGAGCCCCTCCCTCTTGTGACAAGGAAGTGACAGGCCCAGACATTGTGCAAGAAGTCACAGCAGATGTTAGGGGTTCAAGAGTCCAAAGGCCAATCGACTCCCAGAGGGCTGCGCTCCGCTTCTCCTCAGCCTTCTGCAGCTGTTCCATTTATTCTGCACCTCCTTCTGAGGTGTCCCCCAAATCCCGGAGGGGTTACATACATTCCCTATTTATGGTTGAGTCATTTATTCTTCATAGGATAATCTTCAGGAAACTGTTGCAACAGCAGGAATTAGAAACCCAGACAAAAACCCCAGAAAAATCAAAAGCAGTCAAAGTTACTGCAAAATGCTGGGACCCACTGTGCTTCTAAATGACTGCTCACATCTTAGGATCTGAGATATCTCCAGAACCTTGCCAACTGAAGGACAATATGTTCATTGTCACTTCCTTTCTAAAGTTTATGACATTCCTATAGTTTTGGATACTGTTTTCTAGACACTCGATCAAAAGATTACAATTATCTTATTCGCCAATACAGTAGTGTATGTATGTATAACGACAGACATCGATATAAAATTTAAGTGGTGAGACATAAGAGTACTTCTGGGGGGGGGTTATATCCTGTACTGTGTTCTCAAGTAAGTGCTGAGTATTTCTATACCCACTCGAGCCCATTTTAGCTCCAAAACTAAGACATAGAGACCTGGTATTATAATTAACTAGCTGTAAGCTGAGCGGGTTCTGAGCTGTTCTAACCCTCTTAAGGCTGCCTATTTCTGAGTCACATGGTCCTTTGCCTTCAATCTGAGTCTTGCCCTAGTGTGGGTCCCTTCTGGAGGGCATCCCACTATGATCTCTGGCCCGGCTTGGTGCGGGGGTCCAGGCCAAAGGGGACAGAGTGCGAGCAGGGAGGGGGAATTTGGCTCCTCTGTCTCTGCTGTCGCTACCCAGTTACTCCCAGGTGCTGCACCTGTCTCTCCACTTTGAGCAAATCCAGACTGTGCAGGTGAGGCACTGGCTAGCTAGGAGGGAGGAGAGCAGATTTCTTCACCAGTATTACAGCTCTTGCTGGGCCTGTGAGATGCCAGCTAGCTGGCGAGGAGGGGTGGGTCCAGAAAGTGCCCAGGGAAAGCAAATCTCTTCCCAAGTGTTACAGCTCTTGAGACAGAAACTCTCATGGGATGTTTCTCGCACACCTTTACTTCTCCTGAATAGAGCCCTTATATACAGTTTTGGGGTGGGTTGGGGTCTGGCAGCAGATAACGCCTATTGGCTTGGTCTGAGAGCTTGGAGAAACCTCATCTACTTGTGGGAGAGCCTGAGGCTCTGATCCTCGGTGACTAATGGCCAGAGACCTCTCTGTGGGAGGGGCTATGGAGGGCTCAGCTGAACAACTGCGGTCAGATAAGGGTCCAGGGTTCAAGGCCTATGCTCTACCAAGCACCCAGCTGCTTCTCACAGCCCACTGCCCCACACCCTAGCTCACTCTGGTCCATGTGTGTCCTTATAGAGCCTCCTCTGGCAACTTGCTAATGGCAATTCCTTGTGGGCTCTCCACACCTTCCTCTCTAGCGGTCTTTCTCCCTTTCCTCTTTCTCTGGAACCCTCTGACTTGATCTGAAGTCCTGCCTTATTCTCTTCTATCCAGCTAATAGGTTGGTCATCTCTTTGTTAAGCAATCAGAGAAGATGGAAAACAGTTTTTACATAACATTGAGACTGGAGATGCTTGACCATGCTATCATCTGCAAACGGATGTCTGGCCATAGAAATCGGCATCTGAGTACACGGTGCACAAACCCATCCTCCAGCCGTGAGACAATCACTTCATGCTCACATCGATAGAGTGTGTTCAGCCATGATTTCTTTCTGTCTTTGAAATTTTACATAATCTTATACTTTAGCATCATCTCATGCTTTTGGAATTTAGATTATTAGAATGTGGTCATTAGCTAATTTTTTTTTGCAAGATCCTCAGATTATGTAGAAGCATAATTATTTACATCAAATTTATGTAGCCCTATAAGAAAATATGATTGCATAATCAAGAAAAGAGAAAGAAAAACACATCGACTGGCAAAAATACCCTAAAATAGATGTGAAAGGAATTCAGTGGAGGAAGGATATAGTATTTTTTTTAACATGAGGCTGTAATATATACATATATATTCATTGTCATGCTGAAGAGTTTTAAAAATTAAAATATATACTACATACTTTGTACTGTTGAGCTGTGTGTCTGCCTTGCCCCTGGGCTACCTGAGCTCTGCAGGCAAGCTGCTCAGGGGAGGCAGAACACAGTCTGTGACAGGGGTCCCATATTTCCCCAGATGAGAACCAGCGAGATCTGGAATGTATGCTGTGGTTCTCAGTCTCCTGTGTACCCAGACATCACTGGGGATACCACAGAGTGTTGGGAATGGGGGTGCGCGAGTCTGTGCTTCCTCTACACTCCAGGCAGGAAGGGAATCGCTGAGCCTGGAAGTGGGTGGCGGCCCGAGAGGAATTCATTTTGATTCCGACTGAGTGCTAAGAGTATAGGTGTTGGCTCTTTACTCTGAAGGCCTCCTCCAATGGAGATGGCCCTCATTTGTCCAAACTGCTTTTTATGATGGATGTAAATGGATACATCTTTACTCAGGGTGAACCAGGGATTAAATATCTTTTGGGGGAGGGAATACCCAGGAAGCAAGCTCATTAGCTAAATACTCAGGGCTTATTTAGACACCTCAATAGTACGGAGAACTCCAGGTTTTTATGCTACCCGACCGATTGTCATGGTCCTCTCAGTGGACCATGTGTTCCAGATTAGGTGGTTTGGCAGAGAACTGACCTCACGCCTACTGCTCATTTCTGAGATTTCCTGGGGTTTAGGCTGCTTGACCTTACCAGTTCTTTCTGATGGCACGGTCCGCTTGCCCCACGTTGTACTGTCTCAAAACTGAATTCAAACTCTGTAGTTGATTTCAATATAAAACCTAAAACATAAAAGAAGATTCTTGTGTTCTTCTAAAGAATTGTATCATTTTTACTTATCCTTTAAACTTGTCATACATGTATAAAAATTGTTTTGATAATATCATCCTGCGAATACTCCGACTGTCTCTCCCAGTGTCCTTTAGGACTGCTCACCGAATTTCCCTCTCAACTTCCTGTCCTCTTTTTCATAACCCATGGAATATTATATATAATATATCATATTACATATAATTAGCAGAGCGTACATGCCTATGGATGTGTGTTATCTCCCAAGGCATGAGCAATCTACCATTGGCCACATTCCCAAGAACAAATGACTCTCCCTCCTTCAGTAATCATCAGCCTTCAATAGTTACTCGGCAGTTCCCTGACTGGTTTGATCTTGTTCAGGTTTTGTGCACTTAGTCACTGCTGAGATGAGTTATTGTGTGGAACATCTATGTCATGACCAGAAAAAAATCCCCTTCAGCTCTCCTCTCCATCCTTCAGGTCTTTCTTTTTCAAGACCCGTAAGGTCTTGAGTCTTATGCAGATGATCTGATTATGGCACCGCAAACGGACAGCAACTTGATCTCTGCGCTTGGCCCAGCTTTGAACCTCTGCATTGCCTGCTCCCCATCTCACAGCTACTACCACTTTTTTCTTTGACCAACTTTGAAAGCAGCACCAATCAAGGGGGTATAACGATAAATGCTTAGAAAGCCTTTTAGCAACATGACTATTTAGCATACTATAACAGTATGTACTGCCATAGAGTACTTAGTATGACCTCTTCTGACCTCAGAGGTAAGATATACCCTTAGTTTTAGTAGTGGTGTGATAACTTTGAGATTAGCAATTGTTTTCTGAGTGATTTTGACACTTGATCCACAGGAGGAATCCTGTGCCTGGTTCTATAAACATGGTCAAAATATTGTGTCTTTCATTTAAGTAAGTAGTTTTGAACTATCATACAAAAGCATGATTAAAACCAAAACGAGACAAATTGGACATTGTCAAGATTAATGTCTCCAGAACCTTGAACGACAGTGCAAGCTGTGTAAAGATAAAGCCACAGGTTGGAACAAGTAACTTAAAATGATTTATCAAATGAAGACATATACAGAGTATTTTATGAACTCTTAAAACCCATTAAGAAACCCCCCTAACATTTAAGGAATAGGAGATGTGAACAGATTTTTCACTAAAAAAGCAATAGAAAGATAAACAAGCACACTAAAAAGATGCTCACACTCATTATTGATGAGAAAAATGAAAATGGATGAATTAGAAATGTCTGTATCACTCTGAGAACACCTGACATTAAAATGAATGGTCCCACCAGATTCTGATGAGGACAGAGATCTAGAATGCCCTCACCCTGCTTACAGAGAGGTAGATGGCACCACTACTCAAAACTCATTAGGGCAGTTTCAGAAATACCTAATCGAATGCTTCATGTATTCTAGCCATTTGAATTTTAGAAATTTCTGTGAATGAAAGCATCAAAGACTGGCACACTGGTGTTTGATACAAGTTTATTTGTAATATTCAGAATCGAAACTTGCTTAGCATCGATCAGTAGGAGAATGCATCAACAGTTCAGTGTGTAACACATGTGCATAATGTACAGTGCACTACAAAGGAATTAAACACCTGAGCATAGACAAATCTCAAAATAGTTTGATGAAAAAAACAACATATCAATAAAAGAATACATATTTTATGTGCATCTACAGACTCCTTCTTGGTAATATAAATATATGAAATACACGGTTCTCATATTTGCAACCAAATCTCCAGGGACTGAAATCAGATCATGTCTTTCCTGCATAAAGAAGGATGAGGGGAGAGTTTGTGAAGGAGAGATTACAAAAGACCACCAGGAAAGTCTAGAGGTCATGTTTACATTAATTACTTTGCTTGCAGTAATGGATCTGCTGATTGACAATCAAAACTTTCACACTACACACACCACACAACACACACACCACACACACTACACACACACTAAATGCAGCTTATTTTGTATTGATTTCCCTTCTATAAAATTGTTCACTTTTTAAAACATTTAAAAATCATGCTTTAGGAGCTCAAACCACTCAAAAATATATTATTTTCACTCTCATAAACGGCATTGCATAAGCTCTGAAAATTATACCTCAAAGAAGAAATGCATCACTTTCTGTAGTTGGTAAAGTGTGATCTTGGACATCCACATGGAATTCATCCTTTCCTTTATTCTTAATCTAATCTTCTGTTATCCTGTCCTGTATTAATTAAGGGTTAAATGTATCTTGTTTCCCATATCCTCTGATAATCTGTCTACTGTTATTGCCCAATTCTCTCCTTTTTCCATGTTAAACTTTCTTTTTTCTTAAATTTATTTTTTACTGAATATTCTACTTATTAACATTTCAGATATTATCGTCTTTCCCCATTCCCCCCACCCCCAGGAACCCCCTATCCAGTCCCCCATCCTGCTACTTCTATGAGGGGTACCCCCACCACCCTCCCCCTCCCCCCTCCCACCCTCAATTCCCCCACAGTGATGCATTCCCCTTCATGGGACCAAGGACCTCCTCTCCCACCAATGCCTGAGCCATGGGTCCCTCCTTGTGTGCTCCCAGGCTGGTGGTTTAGACCCTGGGAGCTTTAGTTGGTTGATATTGTCTCTCTTCCCCTGGGGCAGCAAGCCCCTTCAGCTCCTTCATATTAAATTTTCTAACCATTTTCTGATTATAGCTGTATCTTCAGTGGCCTGTAAGAATAAAACATTAAGATTCTTTGCTCCTTTACTTTGACTTGCTAGTGTTAATGACAGCCCTCGAAATGCAAAGAAAACGTTACGTACCTGTTGTACCTTGCCACTGTTTTGTTAGTGTGGTTTGAGTAAAAGAAGCTCATAAAACTGTATAAAACATATTTCAGTGGTGAGGAAATGTCAAGTTTCTGTTGAAACTTCAAAGTTGATTTCCCTGTCTTCTGAAATATATGTCAGAAAAATATGTTAACATCATGAAGATTCGTAGCAACTATTGTCCCTTGCTGCCAGCTTTCTTTGTGCAAACACCGTACAGAAGTGTTGGTGTTCATAATCTAATATCATTAGAGATTCAAATACACACATTTTTGAGAGCAGAAGGATTAAAAAAATAAACTACTAATGTGCAAGCTATTATCTTGGGATAATCAACTGTTTATCTGTCTGTATGCCTGCTTTGCAACACCCTCCCAATTAATAAGACAGAACAATTTACAGCACTATCATTTATTTTCAAGTTTATTTTCCAGACAAAATGGGAGATTCATGTATTTTTTTATTGACGTCTTTAGGGTGCCTAGTATATATCTTCAAATAATGGATGTTCAATAGATGATAGTTCAGTCTGTGGATGAATTCTCTAAATGGCAACCATGAAGGTTTGTTGTGAATATTTATTAGTTCTAGTTAGAGAATCTATGATGTTTATGTATAACAAGTGAGATGAAATTTCTAGGTATGAAGCTATCATTATTTGTTTCTAAATATTAAACATTTATTTCAAGGACAAAACTACAACAAAAAAATACTAATGGGAGAGAGTAAGAGTTGCAGTGAGTCAGTTAACAGTTAGCATTGTCTTACATTCACCTCGTTTTAGGTTTGCTTTGTTATACTTTAAAGTCATCTACCTCCATCTGCTATCTGAGATTCTTGAGCTGGACACAGTAGCCACCACACATTTATAATCTAGCAGTTGAAAAATGGAGGCAGGAATACTCTTCGGGAGATACTATGTATCAAAAATTAGCCAAACAAACAAAAAGCCAAACATGCTTTCTGGATGTGTGGATATACTTTCTATCATACAACCAATGTCTCAGCACCAGCAGGTTTTGAAGCTGGCCTTGGGAACACTTAACTGTAGTCTAGAACTGGCTTAATTCTTACTTGATTCCAACATCCTGAGATGAGGTACAGGAAAGCCTATACAGATGAATAATTTAAGGGAATCAGCTTCTAGGATATCAAGACATGGTATTCTTTGCAAAATTGGTCTGTTGGAAAACTTGTCTGAGATCACAGTAAAGACCTTTTTCTCTACACAGAAGTATGGCAAACTCTCCCCAGGTCATGTTAAACTGCAGAGTCTCGCTTGGAGGCATAGCAACCAGGGAGTTTGCAACCAAATGGAAACCTTCTATTACACAAAAAATAATCACTCTGTTACGTTGCTCACTTTTTCTTTTTTGGAGGGGAGGGCGGCTTGGAGAAACTCCACATGACAACTGGGATTGATATTGTGATACTTATATTCAAAAATGTTATATAGTAAGCTAGTGAGAACATTTAACGTTTTTTTCTTGTTATTTTTTTCTTTTAAAAAATGGGTGGTCCTTAAAGAAATGTCTCTTGTGTGTTCAACTGAGGAGTATTTTTGAGACATTGTGTTAGTATTCGGTCTGAACTCCACCTCCACAGTTACCTGGCAATAGCCAGGTATGCTACTCCCCACAGTTACCTGGCAAGAGCCAGGTAGGCCTGCCCACTATAAAAGGGGCTGCTTGCTCCCTCCTCTCTCTTAATCTCTTAATCTCTTGATCTCTTGCCTCTAGTTTCTCTCTGTCTCCCCCCCCTTCCTTCCCCCTCTCCACATGGTCATGGCCAGCCTCCTTTACTTCTCTGCTCTCCCTCTCCCTCTCCCTCTCTCTCTCTCTCTCTCTCTCTCTCTCTCTCTCTCTGTCTCTCTCTCTGTCTCTCTCTCTCTCTGCCTCTACTACCTTCCTGGCTCTCCTCTCCATGCCCTAAATAACATGTATTATACGTTATACCAGTATGTGACTAGTCCCTAGGGGGAAGAGATGCCTTGGCATGGGCCCGCTGTGACATCCCCTTACCCCATACCTCTCACACACCCACAGGACATACTCTCTTTATCTCTTTGTCTTTTTATAAACACATCACATTGACTTCTTGAAAACCTTCATATTTATTATTTTGAGGTTAATTATAAAGACTTGTTTTGCTGGGCAGTGGTGGCGCATGTCTTTAATCCCAGCACTTGGGAGGCAGAGGCAGGCGGATTTCTGAGTTCGAGGCCAGCCTGGTCTACAGAGTGAGTTCAGGACAGCCAGGGCTACACAGAAAAACCCTGTCTCGAAAACTCAAACCAAAAAAAAAAAAAAAAAAAAAAAAAAAAGTAAAAAAAAAAAAAAAAGACTTGGTTTTCAGTGAATTGTTATTCTCATCTTATTTCAGATTGCTTTCCAGGTATAATTTTAGAATATAGAGCTTTGTCTTTTATACATAGGCACATTATTGCAAGCCATCTTGATAATGACTTCTTTATATGGTCATATAAATTTAGAATGATTTTTCCGGGGTCAACAGCACGTCCCAAAAGGCAAAAGCACTTGCCAGAGAAGCCTGACAAATTTCATTCCTGGAACACATGGTTGGAGAAAAGAACTGACTCCAGAGATCCATCTTTTGACATCCATACCATAGTGTATGTGTAGTCCCCCACACATACACTTTATATGCACACATACACCAGCAGTGGCAAATATGATATTTACATGCATAAGCAAAACGATGTTTTTAATGCCTTATTTTTGCAATAGATCATAGGTTCTATCAACTAAATCATGTCAGTTAATACCAAGTTTTCAGTTTTATGAAAACACATATAAAATTTGCAATAATAGGAAAGTGTTTCATGCATCGAGTAATTCATGAAAATTACTTACAGAGGAAAAAAATGAACTTAGCAACAGCTTTGCTTTTTTCAATCTGCTTTGCACCATTTTAGGTAAAAAAAAAAAAAATGTTATGTAAGAGTAACCATACTCACTAGCTAGCAGGTATGTTTCCTTTTTGGGGGGGGGTGGGGGTTGAGACAGGGTTTCTCTGTATAGTCCTGGCTGTCCTGGAACTCACTCTATAGAACAGGCTGGCCTCGAACTCAGAAATCCTCCTGCCTCTGCCTTCCAAGTGCTGGGATTAAAGGCATGCGCCACTACTGCCCAGCTGTAGGTATGTTTTCTGAAAAACCAATTTTCTCATGATAAGTTGGATATGAGACTGATTGGACAAAATTCTTCTGCACTTACTTCAGGTAGTTTCCTGTGTACTTTTTAAAAACAAAGTTGGAATATAATTTGATAAAGATCTTTAACAGCTTCAAAAACTAAACTTTGAATGAGGACACGGTTTGTTATTTTTACATGTATGTATGTGTATGCACATAAGCATGTGTATGCAGATGTGTGTGTATGCATATGTCATACCCATTGAGACCAGAGTCTTATTTGACTATCATTTCTCAGGTGCCAGTACTATCCCCCTTATTTTCAGAGACAGTATCTCACTAGTTTGGAATTCCTAGGAGTTGGTTAGGCAGCCTGGCCACTAAGCTTGCCCTTGCCTCCTCAGCATGTGGTATGCATAATGACATTCAACTGTTCTCTCATGGGTCTGGGGATGGCTCAGGTCCTCCATTACAAGACTGCTGATTGATCAATTGAGCTATTCTCCAGGCTCTACTTTATGATTTTGATGCCTCAGAGTTTTAAAAGTTAATAGAATTAGAATGAAAAAAAAATTGTTTTTATTTGTGTAAAATTTTGAAGTGTTTCTAACCGTTAAGTAAAAAAAAAAAAAAAAAAAAAAAAAAAAAAAATTACTGTAGAATTCATGCTGTCTCATGAACTATGACATAATTAGAAAAAGACACCTAGTCCCATCTCTCTCATGGAAGAGATGCATTCCCAGTACAAATTTGTATCAAATTCATTATGATTTGTAATTCATTTGTTTCAATTACCTTGTTAATATGATGCAGTTATTAAAATTATACACACATGTTAATTACAGATAAATCTGATATTATCACAAAAATGCCTTCATGATTTTGATTTTCAAATGTAATAAAATATATAGCACTACATTACAGTGCAAAAATGGAACAGAAATACTCCAAAGACAGAGATCATGTAAAATTCCTGAATGGTAAAGATAAACTTTTCTGTTTTATGATATGGTGATAACATACATCACTAAGATACTTAGTTGTCATGTGATACATATAAAACAGTGATTTAATGTTTTAATTTTAAGAAATTTTATTTTAAGAAATTAAGATCTCCCCTGTATATACTAAAGTTCAGTTTATCACAGACCATGAAGGATATCAATGTGTTTGCTATACAATAAGAAACTCTCAATTAATTAACTTGGAGGAATTAATTTCTTAATTTTGTACTGCCTGGAGTAAAGGTTGTGCTTTTAAATTTTTAAGAGAAAAGAAACAGCTAAATTTAAACTCCTATTTTTGTTTTTATTCATAAGTTCAAAGCATAAATTTATAGGTTCAAAGCATAACCTGTGTTGTTCTGTAAAAATATAAACAATTAAAATATTGTTAAATTATCAAACAGATTTTTCAAGTTATTAGCATTTTTAATTTTATTCTTTGTTTGTGAAATTAAGAAGGAAATATTTTGTTTCTCACTTTTCACTAAGCATATTTTTTGAAGAAAAGATATATGCAAATGTCATTTTTCTATCCTCAGATGAAGTGCTGAAATGAGAGCCATACCCAAGCTGTGTGAATACAGGGCTTGGGTTGAGCCCAGAGTGATTCCTTCTCTGTTCTAACCATCCCTAGACCTGGAAGCTTCAAACCTCTGTATAATCTAATCTTCCAAGCTGACTGACTCAATCCAGCTTTTCTAGGCTTCTTACTAAATTGCTCTGGGTAGCCTCACACTAACTTGAGCAATGTATTAATCTTCTAATCCTCTGGCTAGTTCTGTCTTTACCTGTGTCTAGTTTGTTCTCTCTGTAACCTGTCTCTGTAGAACTGTTCTGGTAAATCTACCATATGCATACACCATGTCACACCCTATATTTCTGTCTTGCTGCTCTTAGGTAGTCACTCTCCCTCCATTGTTTTCATGGGAGTTGGGTGTATCCTATCTCTGACTTATTCTGTCAAATCTTTCTCTGATTCATCACTTTGTCTGCACTTCAATCATACATCACTTTCAAGCATGGCTACTTCCTTCTGCAAACTAACTTTACCTACATTGTTAATGATTAAAGGTGTATACTAAAGGCTTTTCTGTATTCCAGCAAGATCATAGTATAATTCAGGCCATGTCTGCATTCCAGCTGGATCGTATCTGTGGATGTCCCTTGCCAAAGCAGCCATGTCACTGAAATAAAATTTATCTACAGATACATAGGAAGTCTCAGTGGTCCTTAGATGAAAGGAACTGCATAGAGGAAAATGACATAAGGTTTTGCCAACACGATCTCCATATAAATGGTATTAACATCGATACAACAGTATCGATGACAGAAAATTATGACAAGATCTGACACGAATTAAACCCAAGGGGAATAAAGGCACCTTGATGGTGACCTCCTTTCTCAGCAAATCTAATCCTTCCCTCAAGTGCAGCTCATTTTCTTTTCATTGATGAACAAGTGAATAAGAACTTAAAGTGAGAGAAGTGTCCAGACTTGATGACTTGCACATGGCAGAGCTGCAAGTTTTAATTTTTGGGCTCTAAGGATTTATTTTTCATTATTTTTGAGGTTATAATATATCACTTTCCCCTTCACATTTTTCCCCTCCCTGCTCTCTTATATGAATAGACCCATACCCATGGCTCTATTTCAAATATATGAGCTCTTTTCCTTTAGTAATTTTCACATATATTTATGTGTATGTATGTGTATGTATACACATATATTCCTCCCTAAATATCTAAACACAATCTGATCAGTCTATTTAACATTATTTGCATGCATATCAGTGTTCCTTAGTTGCTTGTAGTTCTTTGTCTATAGTTCTTTATATAAGGCTGAAGTGTTCTTTTTTAAATTTTATTTTAATATCTTGAATTTAAAATTTTTTATTGGATATTTTATTTATTTACAATACAGATGTCATCCCTTCTCCATTTCCCCTCCCTAGAACCCCCTATCCCATCCCCCTCCTCCTTTATGCTTTTATACCATTTTAATTACATATATGTATTAAGGTCAGTTCTATGTTGAGGGTCTAGCAATACAATAGATGCAAATATTCAAGGAACAAGCAAGACAATAAACACAATAGTCAAAGAAAAAGTGAGGCATTAAACCCAATTACATGAACACTCTAGTGATAACTGTTTCTAAGGGCTTATCAGGATGACCAAAGTATGTGAGCCTACTTCCCTGTTCTAGTGCAAGGTCATTTTCATGTCTGAAGCCTACTTCCTTGTTCTAGCCTAAAATTTAGAATCCTGTCTGATATTACTTCTTTGTTCTAGCTTAAGATTTAGATTTCTACCTGAAATGACTTCTTTGTTCTAGCCTAATGTCTGATTCCTACTTCCTTGTCCCTTGGCCCATGTCAGTTTCTTGCCAAACAGCCCCAAAGGGTCTCCACCTCTCCCCATTTTTTTAATTTGTAAACAATACTGAGCCTGTCTTAGGTTGTTCTGACAAGAATGCCTTCCTTACCCATCACGGAATATGCATTATCAAAAGCAATGCACTTATGTCTTAGGTTGGTAAGTCTCTGTGCAGAATCTTACCAGTCCTTGCCTTGCCAGGCTGTTAATTTAATAACTCTGTCTGGGGGTCCATGATCAGTTAATCAGACTCAATCATGGACTGGTCTAGAAATCAATTCAATATTGGAAAAAACAGTCTTCATTTAGAAGTCTGGTTCTGGACATTTTCAGATACATATATGGAAATTAGCTGCAATTCTCTATGATGTTATATTAGCAAGAGATAAAGTTAGGGCAGTATCTGGATTTCAAACAGGTGTTAACACATGTATTAAGGCTTTTTAAATTGTCAAGTTAAAAATGCTTTTGTTTCTTCAGTATTTAATGTAAGTTGCATTGATTGTACATCTTCTAATTGTGTTTTTGTTTTGAAATCTGGAATGTCAGTTATGGAGGTCTATCATGCAGCTTTTGTGTTAGTGCCCTGAGTATCACAGAACCTTGGTATTCTAAAAATAGCTTGTAAGCACTGGAAGAAATGAGGCAGGCTTTATGCAGAAGTAAGAGGGTAGTGGGCTTGATTATTGCTGGTATAACAGCTTTAATTACATTAATTGCTAGTACCACTGCTTCTGCAAATTGATGTGATACAAGAAGTTAGACAGCTACTTTTTTTAATCATTTAGCTAAAAATGTTACCAATGTGTTGAATATACAAGAAGATTTAGATAGGCATTTAGAAGAACGGATTGATGTTCTTTATCCTATTCAAATTACTGAAGGAGGTTCAGAATTTAAGGGTAAGGAGCCATCTTGAGTGTCATGCCAAATACCATTGGATTCATGTTAGTTCTAAAATTTATAGTGGTAGGCACTATAATTAGGAAGAAGTTTAATGACACTGCAGTGTATTTGGCCTAATTCTAACACCTCTCCGGAAGTTTTAATGATACATAAGGAGCTTATGAATTTCAAAAATGCTGAGCATTGATGCAGTAGATACTGCAGATAAAATTACCCGTGGCTTGAGGTCAGTATTTCTATTTTCGTCAAGCTTCAAAAATGGCATGCATAGCTTGATCATGCTAGCCCTTATTGTCCTGGGAATACTTTTATTCTTTTCCAGCATGTTAAAGTTTTTCCTTAACATCAACATGTTGGCCGCCAAAGTACATGACTTGAATCTGAAAATGGGTTGAGGTATTCTGATCATCATGCCTCACCCCACTTTTTATGGTAGTTAGTTTTACTGGGGATATATATCCCACTGTTTTTTTTTTCCCCTGAATAAAAGACACTGAAACCTAGTAGTTTGTTTGCCTAGCAGCCTGACCTATGCTGAGCAGGTTCTGAACTATTCTAAACCGACTAGGAAATTAATAATCAGATAGCTATCCCATCACTTGCCAACTTGTGTATCTTTAGGGAGAGCTTCACTTAGTCACATGCTCATGGTTCATCCTGTCTCATTGAAATCTTCTTCTTCTGTATCCTCTGTCCTTTTCATGGTCCCTACCCGATAACTCTTACTTGATCTCTAGTTCAGCTTTCCTCTCTCTCCTGCCTAATCACAGGCTTTAGCCTTTTATTATGTAATCAAGAACTATTGGTGAACATTTTTACAGCACATTGGTTAATACACTGTCCAAAAACCGATTGCAGTCTAAACAGAGGAACAGAACTCAGCTTCTGAATATACAGTACACAAGAGTAACTCCAACAACATTACCTTTCTTTTCATGTAAGACATGGTGTACTACAGCATTGTCTTGGTCCTTGATCTCCAGGTGGTTTTTTATCTATGTTTGGAGAGAACTCCTCATGGGTTTTGAGGCTTCTCACAGCAAACTCTCTGTTCTTTTGGTTCCTGTGATCCCCCATCCCCATGTCTTCCACAAAGGTCCCTTAACCCTAGGTGCCCGAGTTGTGTTCTAAATGTACATTTGAAATGTAAATAATAAAATAACCAATAAAATAAAAATAAACAGGTAAGTCCCCCCCCAATAAATATATAAAAGCCCTTAAAAGATAAACTTATGACAATCTCAACATACATTAGGAATGAACTTTTTTGAGCTCTGCTATCCAGTGACACAGAAGAGACACTTCCTATCTGCCTGGGATCATGCAGTCTGCCAGAAAGAGTCTAAGTTTTCTTTTCTCATAAGCCCTGTGGGTTTCCATACACCTGTCCCGTCTCATCAGTCCTTGACAGTCAGGAACATAAAGTTCTTAATTCTCAGTTCAGTTTTAGTTTGGGGTTTGTTTTGGTAGAGAGTCTTTTCTCATATCTATGGCTATTCTCTACTGCAGTGATCCCTCTGCCTCAGTCTCCTGAGGGTTGGAATTACATATATGTGCCACCAAGTCAGTTTCTATGTATAACAAGGGAAAGCACGCTATCCTTAAGTTGTTATATATTCATCCTGAACATAAGACCAGGTTCCTTTATGGTACTTTCATTATTTAAATATCTTCATATCATCAAACGGAATTACACTAGGGTTTATGAAAAAAGTAGATTATTTCCATAATATTGTGCCTCAAAAATCTCATTTTCTCTCAAACGTAATTTAAACAACAACAAAGACTGATGGAATACATCAGCTTAGTACTCAGGTTTGAGAGAACCATTACCAACAGATAATTTGTTTTGTTGTATTGCTTCACTCAACAGTGGAAGCTGAAATGTTTTAAGATATGAAGAGTTAGGGAGAGTATCTTAGTTAGGGCTTTACTGTTGTGAACAGACACCATGACCAAGGCAATTTTCATAAGAACATTTAATTGGGGCTGACTTACAGGTTCAGAGGTTCAGTTCATTATCATCAAGGTGGAAGCACAGCAGCATCCAGGCAGGCATGGTGCAGGAGGAGCTGAGAGTTCTACATCTTCATCTGAAGGCTGCTAGCAGAATACTGGCTTCCAGGGAGCTAAAATGAGGGTCTCAAAGCCCACACCCACAGTGACACACCTACTTCAATAAGGCTATACCTTCCAATAGTGCTACTCCCTGGGCCAAGCATATACAAACCATTACAGAGAGGAAGAACTGATGAAGTACATTCTCAGCTTGGGAACTTCCAGACAGCAGAGTAGATTCCTTACTGCCCAGACTTTAGTTTTTTACTATCCTCCAGTATTTTGGACAAGGCTTGCTCACAGTGGGAGGACAGCCTGTTTTACCTAATGTACCAATTCTAATAGAAGATAAAGTAAGATTGGGGAGACTCCCAGGGCTCAATGTAGATGACCTTAGCTGAACTGTCCAACAGTGAGGCTATGGAACCTGAATAGACCATCACCAGTAGTTAGACAAGGCTTCTAGTTGAGGGATGGAGACACCAACCCACCATTAAAATTTTCAACCGCAAATTGTTCCTGTCTAAAAGAAATGTAGGGACAAAAATGGAGCAAATTTTAAACAAATGGTCAAACAGTGACTGGCGCAACTTGGGATCCACCCCATGGGCAGGCACCAATCCTGACACTATTAATGATGATATGTTGTGCTGGCAGACAGGAGTCTAGCATGGCTGTCCTCTGAGAGACTTTACCTGCAGCTTACTAAGACAGATGCAAATACTTAAGCAAACCATTGGAGCATTGGTCTGAGGTCAGGGGATAACCCCTATGGATTAGTTAGAGAAAGGATTGAAGTAGATGAAAGGGATGTCAACCCCAGAGGAAAACCAACTGTCAACTAACCTGGACACCTCAGAGTTCCCAGGGACTAAGGCAACAGACAAAGGTCATACATGGGCTGGTCCTAGGCCCAAGCACATATGTAGCAGAGGACTGCCTTGTTTGGCTTCCGTGGGAGAGGATGCCTCTAAGTCCTGTAGAGACTTAATGCTCCAGGGAGTGGAAATGCTCCAGGAGGAACCCGCTCAGAGGTGAAGGGCAGGGAGCATGCGGGAAGAACATTGGGAGGGGGACCAGGAAGGGATGGGGAGCAGATTTGGGGTGTAAGGAAATAAAATAATTAATAATAAAATACAAAATACTGAGAGAATGACAGCCTAAGGATTACCAATTAGAAAATTAAAGGAAAAACATAAAAAACACACCGGAAGTCACTATATAATTATTTTTTCAAGTCATTAATAAGCAGTTTGCTTAAAATACTGACAACAATGAGAAAAGTCTACCTTGAAAGATTTTTAATTTTTATCTTTTTAAACAAACTCTTTTCTCAGAATTATTTGGTGTTAAATTAACTGTCAATCTGAAGTACGACTGTGAACACTGTTACTCCACGAAGGTTAGCGGTTTGCTAGTCAAAACATGAACAGTGTGGTGGTGTGCAGTTGCCTATGTGTTCAGCCTAAAATAAGAGTCACTGTAGACAAAGAACGATCTCAATTTTTCAGTTTTGAAAGTGACCTTTTCAGTGACCCTGAGGATTTTGGCGAACTTCTATGGAAATAGTATATAGCTGGCAACTCAATTTAATTACAAATGAAATCATATTAATTCAATTTCTTTCTTATTCACAATCACTTTACTAAAAAACCTAAAATTGATTAAAAAAAATGTATGTCTTCCCAGTTCATGATGTGCATGCGTACCTTTTCCTAAGATCCTTCACCTCATTCCTCTGTGAACTTCCTGCTGTGAGTCACCCTTACCTATAAGTCTTGCTTTAAGCTTTTCCCACCTCACGTTCTCAGAGTTCAATTGTGAGAAGCTGATGCCTATTTCTTCCTGCCGAAATCCCTTTTAATTCCTCATTGTCCTCAGGTCAACAACCGAACTCATTACTTCACAAGACCATTTAAATAATTCCTTAGACGTTCTGTCTTGCTTGTGTTTCTGGCCTCTGTGGTGTTTTGTAAGTGCTCTCCTTCTTTACCCAACTTATTTTAATACACAAGATAGGTCCACATTTCTCCACATGCAACTCAATTACGTTCAAACTCGGCATCGTGACATTTCCATGCTGATTCGACCCTAGAGCTGTACCCTCACTCCCTCATTAGTTGCAATAGCTACACTGTAGCAGGGCCTGGCTGGGAGCTTGACAAGCACACTTTAATAAAGTTCTGGTTTCAAAAATGTAGTGATTTGATAGACGGCTTCTCAAAAGCAGGATTCTGTGGCTGTTGAGCTTTCTCAATACCATGGACAGCTTTTTCTTCAAACATCAGTTTACTTTATTTTCTTAACGAATCTTTAAAAATCACTCTTTGCCTCTTGTTTCCTGTAACATTTCATTTTAGAATATTTGCTGATGATAATCAAGATCACTTTTATTAACAGTGCACCATGGTATATTTAGCAGCGTCATTATAAGACATTTTAGTAGTCATAAATAGAAGGCTGCTGTTGGTATTCAATGGATAGAGGCCAGGATGCTGCTATCTAAACACAGGAGATGGTCAACACAATGCATTCTTTTCTAGACTCAAATATCAATTGTACCAAGTCATCTATGTCTATAAGCTTTCTTTTCAATTGCGTGATAAAATTAATGAAGTCAAAACTTGACTTTTTTGCATAAAAGAGCCAGAATGTGATATGTTGAGTGATAACCATCTAAAAGGTAAGAGGACACTAACTTCCTAGAACTAAAGAATGTTACCTTATTTGGCAAAAAGAGTCTTCACAGATGTAATCAAGGGTCTGCAAGCTAAGATGTCATCATGAATTCTCCAGGAAGAGCCTCAGTCCAACAATTGTCCTACCAAGACATACAGAGGAAAGACTCAGAGAGGAGATACCCAGAAAAAGCAGAGGCAAAATACAGACTGGAACCATCCAGCCACAGTGAGTCACAGAACAGAAGGAGATTGAAGTGATATAGCCAAGACCCAGGGAAGAGGAAGACTACTCACGTCACCAGAAATTGTGAGATATGAGGAGCAAGGGTCTTCCCTAGAGCCTTTGGAGGGAATTCGGCCTTTGGGTGTCTTGACTTTAGATTTCTGTGTTCAAAACTGTGTGAAAGGACATTTCTGTTCTTTTCAAGGTATCAAGTTAGTGTGTCGCTCTTATGGAGGAGCCAGGGAACTTACCCATGTAAGTGCAGAGTCTCACTCAAGCTATTTTACAGATGTTTTGTATATAGGAAGAAAACTGCCTTGCTTCTCTGTAGAAGTTTGACTCTGCCTCCTTACAAAAGTTCAATTGGTGTTCTTATACTTTTTGATGTCATAGTCTATTGTGAAACTCCTAAACAAAGCATTCTCCTATTGACTTGAGCAGTCATTAATTTATTTTAAATGCATTACATATAGATAGTGTGTAACAGACACTTAAAATGCCCCTACTAAACATATTCCCAATAAAATACAATGTTGAACTTTAGAAACTGGTTCAGGATAATGTGGCTTGCAGCAACATCAGCTTTAATCTCTAGATGGCACCATGTTATAAGGAATCAGACTGGGATCTGATTACAATTTTCATAAAACATGCTGGCAACAAAGAACTCTTGCTTGCAAAAAAGATTTCCGGGAATTAGGTACACTTGTGATGAAAGTTTTATTTCATTAAATTTCAGAAGGTGTTTAATCTTCTCATGCCTGTAAGATAGAGGAGTCAGTGGAGAAACTGAGTGTCCAAGATGTTCTTGCCCATAGTAAAAAGTGCATCAGCCAGGTTTGTCTTTGAGTTATTGTGCATATAAGTTGTTAGAGAACATTAAAAAATAAATGCGCAGTCGCCAGGGTTTCCCAGCAAGACTGCACCTGTAACTTGTGACTTTACATGTGATAATCTACTGCTCACCTGGCTTCAAATAGAAGAAACAAGACTGCAAATTTCTCCTTAATCTTCATTAGTAAAATTTCAATATTAGTATAACAGCAAAGAAGAGACAAAATGAATTGTGTCATCTCTCTCTTAAGTTACTTTTTATTTTTTAAACATTCTCGTACTCTTTTAGCCTTTTGTCTTGTGTCTCCAGTGATTTCACTCCAGGACCTGAAATTTTCATTTAAGGTCTCCAAGAACTTAGCAATTAGGTTGTGTTCTGTCTGCCAATGTAGCAAACTCAATAGCCAGCCAGTAATCTGCCTGCCCTCCTTCTCCACTTTCACAACATTTTGAATCACTCCTTGTATACAATTTCAGTTACTGTTTTGCATTTTCATTATTTGCCTATGGATTTTATCTTCTTGTATGTGCAACAGAGGTTCCTTTGTGGTTATCTTTATGCATATGGTGGCATGTACACTAAATTTCGGGTGATATGAAGAAGATTGACACTTCACAAGGATGACAAATAGATTTGTGAAAATTTGCCTATTTTTAAAAATTTTATGTATAAATATAAAAAATGTAGAAGGTCAATACAAATAAGGTTCCAGATAGGACTTACCGATATGAAATAGAAGTGTGACCTGAATGGAGAGGAGGAGCTATTTCCTTCAGAGGAGAGTAACAGAACATTATGAGTCAGAAGCCTGGCCAATATGTTTCAAGAAAATGAGTAGAGATAGAGTACATCAGGAACAAACAAACAAACAAACAAAAAAAAATGCTGCTGTCTTAGTTAGGTTTTTACTCCTGTGAACAGACACAATAACCAAGGCAACTCTTATAAGAACAATATTTAATTGGGCTTGGCTTACAGGTTCATAGGTTTAGTCCATTATCATCCAGGAAGGCATGGTCCAGGAGGAGCTGAGAGTTCTACATCTTCATTGAAGGCTGCTAGCAGAATACTGACTTCCAGGCAGCTAGGATTGAGGTCTTAAAGCCCACACCTACAGTAACAGAACTATCCCAACAAGGCCACACCTACTCCAACAGGGCCACACCTCCCAACAGTGCAACTCCCTGGGCCAAGCATATACAAATCATCACTGCTGCTGTGAACATTTACTGGGGAATAGATGTGACTTAGGTAATTAAGGACTCTGTAATATTTAGCAAGGACTTTCAATGTAGTTGGAGGTATGAAGTCTCTGACCTGGACCAATGGTAATGGAGGAAGTACAAGTGGTCAGTTATGGTCAGTACTTGAGTAGGACTTCCAGAGTATGCTGATGAGATCCTTGTAAAGGGAAAAAAAAAAGGTTGATACAAAGATGACTCTAGGGACTTTGGTCAGATCACCTGGAAAAATGGGGTATTATTCATTGATATAATTAAGAAATGAAAGCTGAAACATAGACAAGAACACGGGAGATTTTCTTTTGGAAATGATAAGGATTTCAGCAGGTATGCATGCTAACAGAAATGATGGCGGCAGCTGTAGCGGCAGAAAAAATAGTACAGAGATGCAGGACTGTGCATTGACTGGGGAGCAGGCTGTGGTGCTACACAAGGGTTTCCTCAGAAAGGTCACCCTGTGTCCAAGGAAAAAACATGAAGTGTTATAGATCCAACAGATCTGAGTATATGTCCAATAGATCCTATTCCTGCAGGTGCCATATACGTGAGTCATAGGCCATAGAGAAATCAAACTGGTTCTGACCAAGAAGCATCATCCCTATTAGGTAAAATTCATACTAGCAAAAGGTGCTATGTATTCCATCCTTCGAGAAAAGTAATCAATGATATAATCCAGTTATGAATCACTACTGACCTGATAAGATAAAAAGTCAGTGGAGTAATCATGCCAAAAATATTTTGGGACTAACCAACAGCTTAAATTTGTGGTCCACTCTGTAAGACAGAACTCATGACTGGTATTATTAATGGGCCCAGAACCCACGACCAGTAGTAAGTCCTCTAGGAGAATGTATTGCTATTTTTCTGCTAATTTGACTCAGTAGTAAACTTCCCTCTAAATACTTATCTTTGTAAATTAATACAGATCTCTACCTTTATCAGAGATGCGCTTTTCAGTAGATGGTGATCAATACAGAGACTTCCCACCTGGTCAAAACTCAGAGAAGAGGAAGTTAAAGTTGTCTGTCTTAAATGACACACATCATCACGTCTTCCATTCCTTAAGGTTCAGGAATTGTAGAAAATGGAACAGAAACACTGTAAGAGCCAGAGCTTGTAGATGATTGATGCAAAACACTGTTTTCCAGATAGGACAGGGTCCCTGGCCATCTGAACTCATAGTGGCAGTGATTGTATATACAATACATGAGCAGGATCAGACCAGTCCAAGGGTCAATAGGACTGGAGAGGGCTCATGATATCCTATTTCTATTTGAGGAGCTACTGACAATTGCTGGTTGCTGGGAGAAGGAGAGACAGTGCTCTTTGGATACAGCCCCTGAAAGGATGCCCATATTCTAGTGGATGATCCTATACATATATGTACATACTGGCCATGCTGAATGGACTCAGTTGGTTAAAAAAATGAGGGAGAAAGTAGGCACATGAAGATGAGAAAAAAAGGGGGATAGATTTGATTAAAATACATTATATCCATGTATGGAATTCTCAAGCAGTAAATATTTTAAATCAATGATGGATATGAAGCTGGGAACAAGTAGACATTTTCTTTTGTTTGTTTCTGTGTTAATCCGTGAATCAGCGAATCTGTAGTGTCCATGAGCTTTTCGGAAAGACTACAGGAAGATGAAGAACAGCTATTTACCTCATGCTTTGCATTATCTGAAGTTTAAAGGACTGGGAATTTAACTCTGAAAGTTTACCTTAATAGCAGTAAAATTCTGAAGAAATTAGTTAAATCATTGAGTCTTGTTTAGAAGAAAAGAAAAACAAAATCTTTTCTTACGAGTTAGGCAGATGTGAAGAAAGGTTTTACAAACTATTTTTATTTAATATTTATCAATATATCTGAAAGAAGAATATGGTGAAGTAAATTTGAAAAGCTCAGGAAATCATGATTAAAATTACACAGGAAGCTATGGCTGTAGTGAAATACTACCAAGAGAGGCACACACTAGAACTCATGCACTGAAGTACAAACTCTAAATTAACTCATTGATAAGTATCAGGGAAATGCCAGACCTGGGAAGAATTATCTGAGAATATCTAGAACAGTTCTGGGTTCCATCTACTATTCTAGTGTATATCACTGGTTTGGCGAGTCATTGACGGCTTAGATTTAAGGTTCAATCTACGTGGCAGAACTCATGCCTGGTCTTATCAATGGACCTAAACCCTATAACTCAATAGATCATAATTCTGCTGGGAGAACCTATTGCTATTATTTAAATAATTGGACACAGTAGTAAACTCTCATCTAAATACTTATTTTTCTGACCTTGGCAAATTCCAAGATGGCTTTTAATACTCATGCTCCTGTATAGATGTACTGTCTCTTTCCTGGAATTAGTAGTACTCCTTATCCATGGCTACATTTTATGTTTTATTAACAATGCATTGTCAAGAAACATCAATTAGAAAAGTCCAGCAATCAATAATCTATAACATTCTAATTAGTTTTCATTCTTAGTAGGGCGAGTAATCTTGCACCTTTCTGCTCTGTTTTGCCCTGTGAATAAATCATAATTTTGTCTGCTCATTATGCAATATCTATTTATTGGCCACTTGTTTTTGCATTATCACCAGACTTTACCTCTTGATACCATTCCCTTTCTCTAACATCATTTCCCTAAAGCAGTGTTTTGGTCTTGGTCATTTCATGCATGAAGAAACTGAAGTTAAGACTGGCAGTGTAACTTAGTCACTAAAGTTGTTTTCTAGTATTTAGGAATCCCTGGGTTTGAATCCCAGAAGCATGTAAAACCAGGTGTAGTTGTCCATGTCTGTAAGCCCAGCACTTGTGAGGTACAGGCAGGAGGTTCAAGATCACCCTGAACCATATAAAAAGAAAGACATGACCCCCAAAATCTCCACCTGCCTCCCAGGAGTCCTACTCTAATCTTGAACACACTGGTGAGAAGCTCAGGCTTCCTTCCAGTCTACACCCCCACCTGCAATTGTGGATCACCAAATTGTACCCTACCTGACAGCTCCACAGTCCCAAGAGTCTGTTCCAACCTGGGACATCAAGGCCAGCCAACACCAGAGACAATCAGGTGGTGAAAGGCAAACACAAGAACATAATCAAGAAAAGCCATAGGCTAACTGACTGTATATGTAAACAGGATGCATCATTCTGCTGCATACAAGAAACATGTCTCAGCAACAAAGATAGAACTCCCTCAGAGTTAAGGGTTAGAAAAGGGTCTCCCAAGCAAATGGACCAAAGAAACAAGCTGATGTAGCCATTCTAATATCCAATTAAGTAGACACTCAACCAAAAGTAATCAAAAGAGATGAAGAAGGACACTTCAAACTCATCAAAGGAAAAATCCACCAAGATGATGTCTCAGTTCTAAACATTATATGCCATAAATACAAGGGTACCCATATTCATCAAAGAAACTTTACTAAAGCTCAAATCTCAAATCACACATTAAACCCCACACAATAACAGTGGGGGGCTGCAACACCTCACTCTCAGCAATAGACAGGTCATTGAAACAGAAACTAAACAGAGAATTAACAAAGCTAACAGATATTATATTATACCTCATGGAATTTTCTCCAAAAATGATGATATAACTGAGCACAAAGTAAGCCCCAACAGATACAAGAAGATTGAAAAATCTCCTTGCATTTCATCAGATCACTACAGATTAACACTGGACTTCAACAACAACAATAACAACAGAAAGTCCACATTCTCATGGAAACTGAACAACTCTCTACTCAGTGATCACTTGGTCAGGGAAGAAAAAAGAGAGAAAATAATGACTTTCTGGAATTAAATGAAAATGAAGGTACAGCATACCCAAACTTATGAGACACAATGAAGGCAACGCTAAGAGGAAAATTCAGAGAACTATGTGCCATCATAAAGAAATTGGACAGATCTTATGCTAGCAATTTAACAACGCACTTGAAAGCTCTAGAACAAGACGAAGCAAATGCATCCAAGAGGAGAAGAGAGGAGGAAATAGTTAAGGTCAGGGCTGAAATCAATCAGTTAGAAACAAAGAGAAGATTACAAAGAATCAACAAAACCAAGAGCTGGTTCTTTGAGAAAAAATCAACAAAATAGACAAACCCTGAGCCAATCTAACTAAAAGGTGTAGAGTCAGTATCCAAATTAAGAAAATCCGAAATGAAATGAGACATAACAGAAACTGAGGAAATCCAAGCAAATAAATAAATAAGTTATTGGGTCTTACTTCAAAAGCCTGTATTCCACAAAACTGAAAAATCTATACAAAATGGATGATTTTCTAGACAGATATAACTTAAAAAGGTTAAATCAAGATTAGGTAAACTATCTAAGCAGTCCCATTAACCCCTAAGAATATAGAAGCAGTCGTTAAGTTTCCAAACCAAAAAGAAGAAGAAGGAGGAGGAGGAAGAGGAGGAGAAGGAGAGGAGGAGGAGGAGAGGAGAGGAGGAGGAGGAGGAGGAGGAGGAGGGAGGAGGAGGAGGAGAAGAATAAAGAAAAGAAGAATGTAGTAGAAGTTGGGCGCCAATTTGTAGTAGAAGGAATTATTTAATCCCCAAATTTGCTGCTGTAAAGTCTCCTACCCGATGGAGACCAGTAAAGGAAAACACAACTCGATAATTATGATATAAATCGCACACCTGGATTGGGCAGATTTACCACTATACTATTCTAATCCCCAGCTATGCGATCCCTTATAACTTGTGGTTTTATTCAGGCCGCGTGGTTGTCCAGCTCCGTCTACCTTCTGCTTCAGCTTCCTCCTGCTTCTCCTTTGCTTCTCTTTCTGCTTCTGCTCTCCCGCGACTCCTTCTCCTCTGCTCTGCTTCTGCTCTACCTTTTATATCGAATTCCTCTCACTCTCTCCTCCCCTAAGCCTTTTTCTCCTCCTCCCCTTCTACTGCCCAATCTCTGGCTCTAGTCTTTATTTTACAGGTTTTAATTGGACAGAAGGTTTACAAGATGTCCTCTGTGTACAGATTCAATCATCCTCTGCAGCCCCTCCCAGAAGAGTGGAACTAGGATCAAAATACAAGGCTGGGGCTATCCACTGGGAACTAGGATCAAAATACAAGGCTGGGGCTATCCACTGGGAACTAGGATCAAAATACAAGCCTGGGGCTATCCACAACAGAAGAAAGCAAAGCAAAGTCTAGGGCCAGATGGGTTCAGTGCAGAGTTCTACCAGACTTTCAGAGAAGAGATAGACAAATATTCCTCAAAGTATTCCACAGAATAGAGACAGAAGGAACACTATTTAATTCACTCTCTGATAAGCACCTTCAGCAAAGATGTGCCCTCCTCAATTCCAGGTTTTTCTCTTAGTATTCTCTCCCTCTATCCTTCCAATAACTTATCCCTCCTGTTTGCATTCTGAACCCTCATCCCTGTCCAGTCCCCTCTTCCCATCCATATGTATACTTTCTTTCCCACTACCTCTGTTGGGTGGTGGGCTAAGAGGGAGGTTAAAGAATCCAAAAACCATCTCTGAAAGCAAGCTTTGAATAATTAAAGTTACAGGATAGCTAAAATAATCTTGTACAATAAAAGAACTTCTGGAGGTATCACACCTCAAGCTGTGCTACAGAGCAGTAGTGGTAAAAATTGCACGTATTGCTATATAAGGCCAGTATCATCCCTGGGCAGGTGGGCTTGTGCTATATAAGAGTTATAACTGAGTGAACCTAAGACAAAGTCCGTAAGCAGCATTCATCTGTAAGTTTTGCTTCAAGCTTCTGCCTTGAGTTTCTGCCTTGGATCTCTTGGATGGTTGGCTGTAGCCTGTAATAGGAAATAAACCCCTTCCCCTCAAGTTGCTTTTTGTCAGTGTTTATCACAGAGACAGAAAGCAGACTGGGCAAAGGACAAACTTCCCTATTAGATTATTAATGCCTCCTGGGTGTTTATCTTTTCTTTCCAGGGTTTAAACATTCTCAGATGATCCATTCTAGATGAATAGACATCCACAAGTGATTTCTTTGGTTTCTCTTTGTTAGTAGCCAGCATGCCATGTAGATCATGAATAAATAATGCAAGGAGCTGAGCTCATCTTAGTATTCTTCATTGTTTATATTTTACATCAGCTGATGTGTGTTGAAGGCCAGCTAGGAATTAGCCAGGGAGGCAAAAGGTGAATTAACTGCAATCTTTGTCTTCAAAAGTAGCCCACTTTCTAATGAGGGTGGGTCCTAGGCAGGAACAATACAATAAAGACATTGTGTAAGGTGGCTTGCCACCAGCATACTGTTGTTACCAATGCAACAATTAGCAGAGACAGGGTGTCAACACTGACTTTGATATTAGTGTAGTTCTCCAGATGAGGCAGGTGGTTCCCACAGAAACTTTATCTACACTATGTGTTACCTTAGTTCCGGGCTCCAGTCAGTTAACACACTTAAATAGCTAAAAACATTGCAGCCAATGCACATTCTAAAGGACTTTCCAAGAGCATAGATTCAATTATTCTGGGTAAATAACCTATCTGATTAGATGCTCTATTGTATTTTTATTTGAAAAGTGCTCTGATCCTGGGCCAGTTAATTAAAAAATCTATTTTCAACCTGTTCTTTTTCTTTCACTTCAAACAAATATGTCCTGACCATATTGTGAACAATTTAAGTTTTAGAATACTGGCCCTTCAAAAGCATGTGTAACTTAATTATAATACATTCTGTTGCTCTGACAATAGTTACAAATGAAAACAAATCCTTCCCACATAATGCTCTCTAAAAAGCATAGGAGATAGAAGGACGAAAAAAGCCCAGTTGACAAATTGTAATCAGTCTGCATCAAGACACTTCAGAACATTATTCGAACCACTGAAATGTAAAGGCGTTTTGTTGGATTTTCAACGGAAGACTTGGATCCCTACGCAGTTGCAATAACACAGTGTAGCATTGTTAGTTCTGACTCAAGTGCATCTGATCAGAAGGTTATTGAATATTCCTGGCCTCTCTGCCAAGTCTGAATGTCTTCTCCCTGACTGCAATATTTGGATCCTGTTGCTGTTCAGTAACGCTTATCTTACATTCCATTCACAATCATTATCTACCTCTCTCTGTAATTAGCTAATTATATTTCAAGATAATTAGTTTAATGAAAGTGTGAGGAGTATGCTCACACTTGTTATAACCTCTACATATAGATGAAGGGGGAAAGAAGGGATACACAACCACACAACGAAAAAGTAGGGAACACTTATCACATTATATGAGCGTAGTTTACTGAATCATATCAAGTTGTAACATTCTCTTGGTTTCTGTGGATCCTTAGGAGCATAAATATTATCTGAGGTATCAGAAATGGGGAATGATCTAAAGATCTGTGTCAGCCTTTCAGTCCCTGTACTAAACAGTGATGTCGCTTCTTGTTGTGTTTATATATTTCTTCGATACCAAGAAATAAGGAGATAAGTGAAATAATATTAAATTAATACAATAGCTTTATCAGTAGAGGGAGATGCATCCTTTCTTGCAGTACTTTTCCATTTTTTTTTTTGTGTGAAACAGTTTATAATTAAGATGAACAAAAAATAATGTATTTTTCAGTGTTTTATTTACCTACATACATATATGTCTGCATTCATGTGCATGGATATGTGTGTTTGAACATTGCATTTTTCTAGTTGTTATGGAAGAAAGTATGCATTAGGTATTCTTATGTCTTTGAAGAGGTTACTACTGGTATCTCTTAATGGTAGCTACAAGACTGGCTTTCTTTGTTCTTCAGCTCTGAAGAGTGCAATAGCCCAAAAACTTGTTTGTTCTGTGGTCCAGCATTCTCATATGTATAAAGCCTACACTTCTCTGCTGGTGAACACAACTGAGATATTGTAACAGCTCTATTCTTGATACATGACTCCTACGTGCCTTGGAGAACTACAAGCTTGATGCTTCCTCTGACTACAGCACATTTACGACACTTCTGCTCTTCCTTTGGGACCAAATTTACATTGTTTTTGGACAATTCTCTAGCTAGCTTCCTTTTTCCTTTTCAGACATTTCCTCTAATAAAGATGTTTTCACGTTTTGTCTTCTTTTAACCACGTATTCTTGGAAGAACCAAAGGTAACACACAGGAAAATAAAATCAAATGTATGCGGGGAAGTAATAAATAACTTCATCAGGAAGTAAAAACATAGGTTCAGAGAGCAATGTACTTGAAGAAGTCAAAAAATGACATCATGTACTTGATTCAGAAAACGAAGAGGCTAATTAACAAATAGCATGCAAAATATGTTTGGAACACAGTAGGCATGCTAATTAAATGGAGCATAGAGGAACTAAAGATATGCTTTACAGACATCCCAAAGATACAGGGTTTTACTTGTGTTTTATTTTCTATGTCCCTTGTGAAAATGTGGCATCTGAGGATCTTCAAGGATTTGAGAAATCTAGCAAGAGTTGATACTTCTGTCCATGGTTCTTAGAATATGTTTAGAAGCCTTAGGGGTTTGGGATCATACATCTTCATAACTTCCGTGTGAGATGAAGGACAGTATTTGTACATGCAACAGAGACTGAGCCACAGGTCTGCATTCTGTCTTCTAGGAACTGTGTAAGACTGGAAATTTGATTCTTGTTTCCCACCTCATAGCAGGTTTTTGTTTATCAGTAATAACCCTTTCACAAAACCAGAAATTTAACATCCAAATATAATTGCATGACTTGTGAATAGTCAGTTTGCTTGACTAGATCTTTTTATCCCATTAACCATAAAGATGGCATTGGAAGTTGTGACTTGTTTAGACATTTACAGAGCTCATCAGAGCACTCTAGGTTCAAATCTACCTATTCTGTGTTTCCAACTTATAATACCAACCGGGATTTGCAGCCCATATTTAAGAGTGTTTAACATTCACTGCAAGGTTTGCTGGCTACTGACCTTCTCATACCTGCAGGACTCAGATTCACTTCCGCAACTCACTCTTCAAACTCTGAGGTAACTTCTCCTGACACATCTAATAGTATTATTTCCAAATTTTTATCTGCCTTTCTGACAAGAATCCAAGTTCATCTTTCGTTATAACTGTCACCCAGCCAGAGACCTTGGAAACAAGGTGAACTTGATGCTGAAAAAAAAAAAAATACATTGTTTCCATCTTCAAATCTGTTGCTTGGGTTGTCTTGCTTCTTCCTCGGCTCATGATGCTGCTTGAGCAGGTGCGTCTGTCCCACATCTGAGCTCTTCACTCCACCTTACGTTTGCTAGCCACTCTAACTCTCCTCTTTTTCCTCAGCCATTAGACTATCTACCTCCGTCTATATCCTGGATCACACAACTGACTGACAGCCGTCTGCTAGCTCTGATTCCTATTCACAGTCTACACATCGCAGCAGCCTTTACAAGCAGTGAACTTGTGATGCATAAAGGAGATCACTCTTCTGCTTTAATCTTCTGATCTGAAGGAAAAAAGCAGCAAAAGATTCTCCTGTTCACAGTGTGGCCTCCATTGCTTGGATTTCTGTCCTGTATTTCTTGTTCACATTCCACAGTGCTGTGAACGCTCCATTCTCTCCAACCCAAGCTCCTTCCCATCTGAGCGCATGGTTCCTGCTCTGTTATCTCTCTGAACTGATCTTGCTCTTCACGACTCCAAGCTAAATGTTTCCTGCCATTCACATTTCAGTTGCACTAATTGAAATAACCTCCCTTCAGAAACCCGGTGACTTAAGATAAAGTAGCCACCCTGTTTCTCTATATGAACACATCATTTTATGAGTTCTCTTCATGGTCATCATTATCATTTTCTGATTTAAATTTGTCTTCTTTCACTTGATGTGAACTTCACGAGAACAGAGATTATATGCATATTTGATTACTTTCGTTCTTCAGCCAGTTGATTATCAGTTCCTTCTAGTTTTCTATCCCACTTCAGTGGTAAATCTGCTTACTCATCATTTCAGCAACTTTTCTGAAAATGTCCCTGCCTACTCTTTCCCATTCTAGCAAGTCATCATTCTTGAATGTATCTAATTTCTACTTTCTGTGTGCCATATTTGTCCTGATAAGACTTGCTGGGTGAGATTAAATAACCAAGAAAATTGGTACCAAATAATTTGTAGTCATCACCTTTCCTAGGCTTTTGACACTGCTGGACAATCTTAATATATATCCCATTTGGCTTGTGTGGTCCTCTGCTCCACAGTTATTACACATTTCCACACCTGTATCCTTACGCCCAGCAAATGATCTCACTCCTAGTTCATTAAAAACAAGAAGTTCTAAGAGGGATGCTTTTTCTACTCTACCTAACAAAACCTCCAAATCTTCCTTTCTTGTTAACTGCTCCTCATACCTGCAGGGATGCCCCTTTCTTTCCTGAGGTTAAGCCCTCTGCTTTTTTGTGTGGACACTATCAAGGCCCCACACTGGGACCTTGTGGTGTTGTGTTCTGCTCTGCACTGAATCTTCTTTAGTCTTATGATTCATTCTAATTCATGGTGTCCTACTCTTTTCTTCTTCATTCCCCTTTGTTCACCCCTTCTCCTCTCTGCTTCCCACTCCCTTTCTTGCCCTTTAGTCCTCACCTTCCTTCCCATTTCCTCTTCGATCTTCCCCTCTCTTCTCCGTTGTGTCTCTGGATTTCTAGCAGATGCCTTTATTTGACACATTACTATTCTGCTCCACTCTCCATTCCACCCAGCACCATCTGATTTGTTTATTTCTTTTTTATTCATTTCAGATTATTTCTGCACACTGGCCTTGAAATCAATGTCTCACGACACTCTGATTTTATGTTTTCTTATCCTTATTATAATTACATGTTTAATGTCTGTATTAGTTACAATTCTATTGCACTGAAGAGATATCATGACCAAGAGAACTTGAAGAAAAGAACATTTAATTGGGTGTTTACTTGAAATTATAGGGTGTTGGTCCATGATCATCATGATGGGAAATATGACGATGACAAGTAAACTTGGTGTTGGAGCAGGAGTTCAGAGCTTTCGCCATGATCCACAAACATGAAGCAGAAAGAAAAGACTCTAGCCTGGTGAGGGCTTTTGAAATCTTCAAGCCCACCCCTAGTAACAAACTCCAACAAAGCCACACCTTTTAGTCCTTCCAAAGCAATTCCATGGACTGGACTAGGGACAAAGCATTTAAACATACAAGCCTATGGAGGTGAAGGGAGGTGTGGTCATTACACCCACCACAGCATCTATCTTCCTGATATACTGAAGGCTCTGTGAGAAGAGAGAAGGGACTATGAGTAACTCGTTCTCTGATCTCATTATCTGATCTACACAAGTATCTAGCACAGCGACTGAACCAACATTGACTTTATTCTGTGGGTATTTGTTGAGTGGATGAATCTAAGAAGTTGGACAATGGGTTGAAGGAATACTGAAGTAAGAGGAACAGGAAGAGGAGACAAGATGAGGAAAGTAGGGAAAGGGAGCATATCTCAATGGCACACTGTGAAGATTGCAGCAGGCTTTGTTTTTACTTAAGTTGGCCTGGCTTTTAGTAGGTGGGAGGGAGAAGGAGCTCCTTCCATCAGGATATTGGTAGTTTCATACAATGGATTATCTACATGCGTGCTAAGCATCCTGAGGAGACTTATCAAACACTGGCTCTAAACAACTTGCTTCTTTCAGCCTGCTG
The DNA here is from genome assembly GCA_021653895.1 of Mastomys natalensis. Taxonomy (NCBI): domain Eukaryota; kingdom Metazoa; phylum Chordata; class Mammalia; order Rodentia; family Muridae; genus Mastomys; species Mastomys natalensis. Next base: position 319,179 of record JAJTUV010001202.1, read on the forward strand.
TGTCTAGTGCAACCTTCTCATTTTATTACTGTCCATTGCTCCTGGTGGGGGAAGGTTGTGCTTCCCCTTGTGGTCATGATGAGCCCCTTACAATGAAGCTTAGGTGGATGACATATGTGGTAAAGTCATAGTCAGTGGACAAAGAACTAGATGACCATATAAATTAGAGAAGTGACACTCAATTTATTATTATTTATCTATTATGAATATTAACATTCTTCTTTAAAAATCACTAAAAACAGAGGACCAATTCAAGAAGTGTATGTTTACATATAATATGGTTGGAAAATAAATTAAAAAATTAAGTGAATTTGAACATATCCAATTGGGTTAGTGAATTAAAAAAATCATTATTTTTAAACAAAGGAGATAATACTAAAATATCGATTTTAATTAGTAAGTTAAAAGGAAAAAAAGAAAAAACATCTCTTAAGAATTCAATTATAGAAGCACTTGGCTAAATGCTCTGTGAATTTGGTTTTCCTTTTATAAGCATTACCGTGTCACACAGAGAGTAGCAGATGACATAAGCAGATGGACTTGTGTGATCTGTGCTGTTTAAAACCTTCTCTAACATTTTTTTTGGCCATATTCATAAACAGAGGGTATGGTAGAAGTAACTTACATCTGTTTAAAACCGTTGTTAACTTCTGTTGAAATTTATTTTAGTAAAGCTATAATATGGCACGGCTTTTTGATTATTATGGACAATATTTTATCCATTTTAGAAGTAAGGTCTAAGATAGATTTCGTTACTTCTAGGTAACTCTGAGTTTGGAAAATGAAACTTTCATGCACTTAAGCTTTCCTATTGGCGACTATTCTTTAAGAATTTGTTATGTGTAGAGAGTAATTTTAATTAATAGTGGAAATAGAACGGCATGGAAGGATTCTTGTTGGAATTAATAACTTTTTTCTTACAGTTTTTGAGGCAATTTGGAATTGATTCTGTTCTTTCCTGTGCTTTGCTATATTGGTAAGTAGATGGTTTTCAGTTGAACAAAAGGGAAACTATTCCTTGTCTTCATTCAGTTTTCTACCTTTATCTAAGAGTAGAACTCTTAGATACTCTTAGTTACTACTTTGTACTTGGTAGTACTTGGTAATAGCTTGCTTGTTAAGGTGACCAAAGAAGCCACCGTTTAATTTGGTGCCCAGAAAATGTTATGTAGATTTAGAGTCTTTTCTTGGGGCTGGTGAGATGGATCAGAGGTTAAGAGTACTGGCTGCTATACCAGAGGACCAACGTTCAACTCGCAGCACTCATGTGGTCACTAATAATCATATGTAACTCTGGTTCCATGGAATCCAATACTTTCTTCTGGATCTCTGTAGGAAACGCATGCAAATGATGCAATAGACCTACATGTAGGCAAGACACCCATATGTATTCTATACTAATATGTTCATATAATATATAATTAACATATATACACATAAATTTAAGTAAATTCTTGATAACAAAATTAAATCATAAAAAGATAGTATTTTCTTAAATTTAATAATTATCATCTTATAGGATTGCATATGTATGCTTCCTTACAACCCAGTTTTTATCTCCCTACCATCCCTATAAATCTCTCTCTTTCTAATCATGACTATTCATTTTGTTTTGTGATACACCAAGATAAACAAAGGGCATCTGTGTGATGCTGAGTTCGGGGTACTCAACAGAGGGCATATGACTAAGGACAGATTTCCCTTCTTTAAATATCAATAGAGGGAAAGGAAAGGCCCTCATGAACTCTTCTCTACCCCTTAACTGATTGTTGATGGGGTTGGTTTGTATGGACCGAGGGCAAGGGCAAGTGACTATGTTTGGTATGAATTAATGGTTACTGCAGTTGTATTGAGTTTAAAGAATGGCCGTTTGTAGCCCTCACTCTGTCTTTCTGCCCCTGAGTACTTCCTGCTCCATCTTCCACAATGTTTGCAGAGCCATGAATTGTGTGATAAGAGACTTATTCAGGGTGATCACACATCTGGCTCTTGTTTCCTGCATCCTGTGTGGCCATGAGTCTGCATCCACCTCTGTTCCTAGTAAGGAGAAGCATCTCTGATTCAGGCTGGGGGTCGCTTTTTTTTTTAATGGGAAGGAGCATAGGTGGTCAGAAGGCATTTGCTACTGTGCCAGTTTAGTTAGCTATTAAAAATACTTTCCCTGCACGCACCTCCTACCTCCCTGTGATAATTAGGTTCATTGAAAAGAATAAGCTATTACTTTATATGGTTATCCTTAAAGATGCTAATAGAAAACATTCAAGCCTGATAAAATTTATTCCTTATTCCAGTTAGCTCCTTTGGAAAGTAATTTATAATAGAGATCCTAATGAGTAGACTTAGTGGTTTAAGTACCCAGGAGTAAGAATAATATTCCTTAAAATATAACAGTCACAGCTTTCAAGTTGATGGTTTGATGGGTATTTGAGAATAAATACAATGAGTTTTAAATATGTTTCTAAAGACAAAAATACAGAAGCTTAAGGTCAGACCATGAACTATCCAGGATGGATTATCAAGATAGACTTCATTTTGGAATAAGTTGCTAAAGAGAATATCAGCAGCCGGGATCACACGAAGAGTATCTCCACCCATTGTACTTGTTTCCTAAAGCTGTTGGGGCAGATCTTTGATCTTAGACTTTGAGGAATCCCATTCTCACACATGGGTGCCTGAGATCCTTTCAGAGAAGAGCAGGGAACTGGGAGTGGCTGGACTGGCTCCATTCCCAAAGGTCTCCCCTTTACTGAGCACTTCCATTAGGATACTGATCTTTGATTTAATTTTTAAATGAATAGTTTTGCCACTCAATGGAATGAATAACCACTGCATACCATAATCACAATGCTCATTTCATTATTAAATCTTTTAAGTACTATATGTGTGCATTTGACAGTTGTGTGCAAGTATGGATATGCATATGGCACAGCATACATATACGGGGTCACAGAACTGCTTTGGGGAGTTGGTTGCATCTTTCCGCGGTGGGTTCCATGGGAGGAATTCAGGTTGCCAGGTTTGCATGGCAGGCATCTATACTTGTTGAGTCATCTTGCTGTTCAATAATGGTCATTCCTTAATTACGGATGTTACAATGGTGAGCTGTGTTGAATGGAATCAGACCAGCCAGCCTGTGCTTTCTAGCCATATAGGCAATAATCATGACCTAGAAATAGAAAGATAGTTGATATTTTTCCTAGGTTGTTTTGGTATAATATGCTAATATCAAAATATTTTTGTAATCTGCTTGTTTTCTTAACCCACTGACCATCCCCCAATTTGGGGTCACTTTTGCTATATATAATACAGGCTGACATTAAATTTACAACCCTCCTGCTTGGGATTCCTGAATGCTGGGATTACTGGCAAGTGCCACAGTATTTAATTTGTCTCTCTAATTGTGATTTGTTTCCAAAAATATTGTATGACTCAGCAGTTTGCTAGCATGAAACTTGATAAAATACATATTTGGAACACAGCACACATGATTATTTTATGTGCAGATGTGTTAACATAATGTCAGGTCAGCTTTACTTGACCGGCAGCACACAGCCTGGAAGGCTTAGCTAGCAGCAAACAAAAGTGAAATTTATAGTTGTTTGCCATTATTGGATTTAGCAGCAGCAGGTTCTCAGAATCAGGTCAAAGTGGAAAAGTTCATGTTGATGAGTCAGGGGAAAACTGATCATTTAAAAGATAAGCAGTGAGGATTTCTCAACCAAGAACAGAAAAGTTGAAACATGAATAACAGTACTGTTGTGCACACTGCATACTTTTGGTTTCTAGTGCCTGCACGTGGCAGCCAGTGAATAATGCCCACAGGCCTTCCTGCTTACATTTTACAGCAGCTACTTACCCCAAGCTCTCAAAGACAGGCTGAAGCCTTACTATTCAAATGTGCCATTATGTAAAATGGCACCCAGGGAATACATTGATGCCAACCTCATTCTCCGCGTGGAATCTTGTGCATTCTGAATCCCACAACCCACCTTCCCGCTTTGTGGCTCACACTGTTCTGAAATATCCTAGTCACAGTGGAAAAAGGAAAAAATTTCAATACTGCAATTTTTTTTTCTTTTTTGATTGTGCTAAAGGGAAATAAACTTGAATGTTTCCCAAGCTCATGATTGGTGACCTTTGTTGTCTGACATGGAAATAAAAAACCACCCATTTTCATATTTGGCTTAATAAGGTGCGTCAAGTAGCAATATTCAATAGCCCAAACTGACTGGTGATTTCCTGTCTCAATGGCTCATTAAAATTGGCTGAAGATAATGAATTCATCTATCACGTTTGACTAAGTGAGCTGTCCCCTGCATGCACTCGGGATAATAGCATTTTAAAAATGAAGGGTATTAAAACAGCCCAGATAAATCTAATGTCCCTAAGAAGGGTCATCTCAAAATGACCACTCAGAGGTCATATTATTTACCGGTTTCCAAATGATTGAGGCACAAAATTGGAGAAGGCGAAGACATAGAACAATTTCTTTCAAGTGACCCAAGTAATTTACATCTAGCAAACTGTTCCTCTCTTTCAATGAGAAGAGAGAATTTCCTACTTTCAATTTTCTGGGAATTTCACAAAGTTAAAGCTCATATGTATTTTAATAGCATTAAGTCCCACATAGCACAACATTCACACAGGCGAGGGAGGAACTGTGCTGAGCAGACAGCTTTGACACAGCTCCTGGAGAAGTTGTCTGCTGTGGAACTGAGTCTACCTCAGTGCCAACCTGCGCTCTATGGTTTCCCGCCTGGATACAATTTGGGCAATGTATTTAACCACTCTCTGCTGTGTTTCCTCAATCATAATGGGGGGCGGGGTAAGACTATTAGCTACTTAGGGAAGTTAAGGGGAAAATTAACATATTAATATATGTAAAATATTTATAATGATGTCTAGCACAAGGGAATACCTGCGTGAAGATTAATCATGGAGCCATTGCTCTCCTTCTTACTGTTTTTCTCTTATTTCTAATTGCCTCTAAAAATAAAGTACTGAGAAAAATAAGCTTTATGTAATATATTTCTTGGGTTTTCTTTGTTTTATTCAAATGGTTATTTTGTGGTATTTTCTAAGCCAGTTTTCTCTCCCCCCCTCTTTTTTTTTTTTTTTTTTTTTAAATAATCAGTCAAGTTTCCTAGCCTCAGAATCTCCTCTTATTTGACAACTAGCATATACATGTTAAAACATTTGAGGTCTTTAAATCATAATGCTTCCTTACGTGGAGGAAGGGTGGGATGAGGGGGAAGGAAGAGGCCCAAAACAGCTAGAATATAAACCATTTGACAGATGCTGTATTCTTTGTCGGATGCTGTCATGGAAGACAGGATCTGGAATGATACTCTGTCAAAACCACCACGTTGATATTTATTATGGGTGATTAGTACAGCAAAGGTGAGACAGGTGGATGCTGCCTATGGCGTTACCTCAGCGATCTGTAAAACAGGGAGTCGAAGTTGTTTGTATTTTCTGTTTTCTTCATTGAGAAAGTTCTGCATGTGTGGCACAGGCTCTGATCAAATCTACCTGCCATTCTCTCCTTCTGATTCCTGCCTTATTCCTTCTCACAACTTCTTCCTCTCAACTTCATGGGTCTCTTCCTCCTCTGTAAAGACTCACTCAGTCCACTTAACGCTCTGTATGTGCACAGGTATGGATCCATCTTTTAGAGGATGGGCCAGCCTTTTAGATGCTGCATCTCTAAAGAAAACTTACTTTCCTCCCACAGGTAACCATCTAATGCTAATAGCTTCTCAGATAAAACTTGAGACTTCATGAGCCCTTATATCTGTCCTGGGTGTTTGGCTCGTTTAATCTCCTGCAGATCTTGTGTGCAATGGCCCTGTCAGGTCCAGCAAGTAATGTTTGGGTGTAGATGTACACTACTTAGAGCTCAGAATTTTTTTTTTCCACAGACCATCTGAGTTCTCTCTCTCCTTTCCCCCAATCAGTGAGATTTCTGAAATTTAATTGAAGAATTCTAAGGAAATGGAATAAACTGGCCCTGAGATGTTGTCACAAAACCCACAAACAGTACCAATTCTTTCTCACTCTGGGAATGTTTGGGGCCTGAAGCAGTGTCCTCTTTCTTGATATGACAGTGGGAAGAAACACTGGTCTACCTTTCATTCCTCTTTTCCCTCTATAATCAACACTCTATATGCATGATAGGCTTGTGAATTAAAATTTTCAGCCAGTTCTTAAGAAATACTCATTGCATGCTAATTGACTCTGTCTATGACCCTGGTACTATAAAGTAAGACCTACTCCCTACCCTCAAGGATATTATTCTGAAAGAGACACACCCTGTGACCTGGTCACTGGAACTGGATAGACAATGGAGCTAGTTGACCAAGTTACCAGTGGCACCTGACAATTCTTAGAGGATTAGTTCCAATTTGAACACTTAAATGAAACTCATTCAGAGAGACAGATGGGCTGAAAACCCAAAATATCCAAAGATGTCTTCCCTGAGTTAACGTATCTTGTCAGAACTGACTGAAAAGTTGGCTGCTTTCTGTATGATAGCATGGAAGAAGATGATCTTAACTGAACAAGGACTTCTTACTTCAATGCATTCATAGCCTCTGTCTGCATGTCAGTTCTTTTACCATTTATAGGACAGCCATAAGGTGCTCAGTACAAGCACCTGTTATATAATTTTATTAAATTTCACTTTTTAAAAACAAGAGGTGTTGGAGTATCCAACAATGATTGAATTTGTTGGAGGAACGTCTTATCAGAAAACGTAATTTAAATTCACTGTTTACTTTAAGCTATATTAATATATAGTAGGAAAAACTGAAGGTAAATCTCTAAATACTGTTCCTTGGGTATAGAGTTCAAAACAATGAAGGCAATTATGTAACTTTGTATGCTTTATTTCTTCCTTATAGACAAGAAAGGAGAAATATAAGACAGGGAGTCTTGGCACGATGGCGAATTTGAACATTTTGTTAGTTTCATGGATGACTTCTACTGACTGCTTGTACTAGAAAGTTCTTGTTTGCAGCCTTATTTTGTTCACTATTTTGTAGTGCTAGGTTTGGAACTTGAAGTCTCACTCAAGCTGACCAAAGATTCTACCATTGAGCTCCATGTGTGGAACAAGTGGATCCATGCCACCAGAAGAAGAACTGCAAGGTCGTAGCAGAGTCAAAAACCCTAGTATATCTCATAATTGAGAACAAGTAGGTATTACACTTAGCTCCTAGCCAGGCTACCTGTCCTGGAACACTTGACCATTACATCCCACTAAAAGGACCATGACAACCATTTGTGTAACATAAAAACCTAGAGTTCTTCATGCTAATGGAGTATCTAGATAGGCCTTGAGTGTGTAGCCAATGAACTTCCCTTTCTGCAAAAGGTATTTAATCCCTAATTTACCCTGAGTAAGATTTATGCATCATCATCCATCATGAATAAAACAGTTTGGATGTGTAAGGACTGTCTCCTTCATCAAGGACCTCCATGAGAGGAGGCCTTTGTCAAACAGAGCCAGGCCTATGTCTCCCATCTCCCGTAGTAGAAGGCCTCTCTTCCAGTCCTCCATACTTCTAGCACTCAATTGGAGCTAAGCTGGATTCCATTCTGTCCCAGGGTTAACATGGGCTGCAACTCCTCATGGTCCACAGTGGTGTCTAGGTACACAGGAGGTTAGGAACCACTGTTTGAACTCCTCGCTCTTCCTAGGCGTAGGAGAACTATAACACCCATCCCAGATATCTCTTTCTTCCCTGAGAGAATGCGGACTGGGACCCCTATCCTAGACTGTATTCTGCCTTCCCTGAGTGATATTACAGCATCAGTGTGGTTCCCAGTGGCAAGGCAGGCATGCAACCCATCGCATTCCTAAACCTCAGCAGCAAGTCAAAAACACAGACCAACATACATCCTCAGATATTAAAATATCTCTTAAAATATAGTGAGGTTTGAGAAGCAAACCAACCCATGGAAGCCCAGCAGTAATCTCAAATGTTACTTGGCTTGCAGTTACTCAGTCGTCTGTCCGCCATGTCCACTTGTCCTCATTTCCTCATTACCACTTCCTGCATCATTGCTAGAATGAGTTCAGTGTTCCCAGTTCAAAAAATCAACTTTCAATGGTTTGGCTTAATATTTTAAAGAATTGTTATTAAGTACATGCAATAGAACCAACTCTGTTAACCATTTTGTTTTTATTAAAAATTTATTTTATTGTTTTTGAGAAACTCATACCTGGGTGTTATATTTATACCATGTCTATCTCTTTCACTTCCAACTCTTTCTGCATTTCCCACGCACTCTCAAAGTTACGACCTCTTCTTTTATTGTGTCTGTGTGAGAGAGTGTTTAGTGTATGTGTGTGTTTGTGCATGTGTGTGTGTGTGTGTGTGTGTGTGTATGTGACCTGTTGAGTACATTTAGTGTTGCTCATTTGTGTATGTGTTTAGGGAAGACAACTTGAGATTGGTAACCTATGGTGTCTCATTCTTGGGGAGGTCTGACTGTCTTTTTCTTAGCAGCCATGAATGTCTTATAACTCTTCATCTTGGGTTGGGGAGTTGTGAGATTTTTCACCATTCACTTTGGGATGTCAACTGGTATTGTCATTGTTATGTTTATATGACCATGTTGTTAAAATTTCATGGCAGTAACTTGCTGTCATCTATAGAAGACACTGTCTTATAGGTGACATGCTGGTCCTCTGACTCATACAATTCTGATCCACCTTCAGAGATGTTTGCTGAGTCTTAGGTGTAGGGGTTGTGTTGTAGACATATCAGTTGTGTGCAGGCACCACATAGCCAGTTGTCTGCGTTTTAACTACTTATGGATTAGCCACATGAACTGGCAAATACTAGAAGTTTCAGAATCTTGGAGGTGTGGACAGGAGTTTCAGGATTTCAAGAGCATCCTCACTGGCATAAAGTTTGAAGCCTCAACGAATATGCCTCAAATATTTGAAACAAAGAAGTCAAATAAAATAAAATGCACAACTTATTGGTCCAAGGCACGTTAACAAACTCTATCATCATTATCCAGGTCCATGATGCTTCTGCTTTTAATAAAATTAATGCAAAGCGAAACCATCCATTAATTAATTTCTTCCTATTCCCTTCTTTCCCCAAACCCTGGCAACTAGGGCTTTCTACCCCTGCCGCTTGCTTATCTGTTCTGCATAGTGTGGCTAATTAAGATGACAAGCCCTGACCTGGAGCCAACACTTCAGTGCCCAGCATTCTGACCCTGTTCTTACTCTGTGAAAAGCTGGTGAACTTTTCACCTTTTGTTCAAATTGGGTGCGCATGTTTCAAATCTTCTCTGCTGTAGGACATTGATGCCCTGGTTTTTAACCCTGCTTTGCCTTCAAGCTCCTATTTTGTTTATAGGGCATAGCCAAGTTGTTAAGGATCCTGAATGAGGCGTTTTTGTCTAGGAGAACAGAAGGCACACATATGTACAAACACACACAAGCCTGGAAGAGCCTATAGTTACTAATATTGAGTCTGTTGAAGGGACTGAGAAGCTAGGGTGTCTGTTGTCAGTGGGGGGTGGCAGTAGTGGTGGTGGCTGAAGCAGTAACAGAAGCAGCAGGAGCAGCAGGGGCAGCTGGAGCAGCAGGGGCAGCAGGGGCAGTAGGAGCAGCAGGAGCAGCAGGAGCAGTAGGAGAAGCAGGAGCAGCAGGGGCAGCTGGGGCAGCAGGAACAGCAGGGGCAGCAGGGGCAGCAGGGGCAGTAGGAGCAGCTGGAACAGCAGGAGCAGCTAGAGCAGCTAGAGCAGGAGGAAAAGCAGGAGCAGCTGGAGCAGCTAGAGCAGCAGGAGTAGCTGAAGTAGCAGGGGCAGTGAAGCAGCAGGAGCAGCAGCAGCAGCAGTCAGAAATAAACTTTCCCAGCAGGAAAAGCTTGTGTGTCTGCATGCATTGTTTTGTTTGTTTGTTTGTTTGTTTACCTCAGATGTCATTTTCATCTGGGTGGAAGCAGTAAAATGCTGCCCCATTGAGGACGAATTTTTTTCCCCTCCTCACTCACTGTTGCACATGACAGTCAGCTCAGGAAATGCCCCCACACAGATACACTCTTGTGTTTAACTGATATGTTAATCCAGTCTAACTGACCACCAAGGCCAATTATCCGAGATGTCATCATAGCTACAGGTGAAGTTGTGTAAAGGTCAACAAAAATAATATAATGAATAATACATTAAGAGCGGAGAATTACTACTGTGGATTGCTCTCCCCCTCACCCCACAATGGTCATGAATGCTTCTAAGTGTGAAGCATTGCTAGAAGATTGAGAATGTTTGGGAGGGACTATGCTGGTGATTATACAATTTTCTTCAGAAGCCAAGGAAACTATCCTGTATCTGCAGGCTAATGCTCCCGAGGAGGAGATTATCAGCATGAGGAACTTTTTGTGTCTCAACAGGAATTTGTATCTTGGTTGTTTGACCTGATCTTTTTACACCAATTACTGTGTGGATCTGTAACTTTTGAGTAAAATTTGAATCAATGGTGGTGGGTGAAAAAAAAAAAAACTGTGAGAAGAAAAGAAAGAATAAATATGAACAATTTAAGGAGAGTGAAGAAAAATTATTGCAGATTCAAGGCTTGCCTGGGCTACAGAGTGAGTTTAAGGGTAGCCTGGGAAACTCAGTGAGACCATGTTTCAAAATTAAGAAGAGGAACAGAGCTGTAGTTAGTGGTAGAGAACTTATCTGGAACATGCAAAGCCCTGAGTCTAATTTCTTGCACTACAAAAAATAAGCCAGGAAGGAAGAAAAGGTAAAAAAGAAAGACATAGGAAATGAATCATTAATTTTTTGTTGAGAGTCAGTTATTTGAAAGGTTTACTTAGCGTATGTCTTTTTCCTTTCTTGTGAGGAACAAGACCAGTGCTGGGTTTCTGTACTGTTTTAAGGATGTTTGTATAGCAAACATCTTTTATCTTTTCCTGGAGGAAGTAAGGGGTCCTTATGGCCTCTTTCAATACACAGGAGTTTCCTCAGGGCAAGGTTCACTCCCTTTACCTTAAGTCATCCCATGCACAAGTCCCCGACCCTCCTCACATTATCTTGTGATCTTTGGAAATTAGGAGTTGTGCTAGACTTTGATAGTGATTAAAGCTTTCTCTGTGACTATTAAACTGAGCTCTGGCTCTGATCTCTGAGCCTCTTGTCCTGTACCAGAGTCCACGTTTCTTGAGAGTGTAGTAAGAATTTCAGACAGATGCTTAATGTTGTTATACAGCCTAATGTGAGCTAAGATCTGAGCTGTGGTGTCGATGGTGAAGATTTTAGTAAAAACAAAATGCTCAGAGGCAGAGGCAGACCCTCCAGTCAACATTGTTAGTGGTTATATTGATCCTTCGAATATACTTTGGGGAAAAGTGAATCAGGTTTGACAGGTGCAGATTTGGAGGGGTGGGGTGGACAAATAGAAGGCCCTGCTATTTAACTGACCAGAGTGAAAAGTCAGAGGCTGTAGTAACTGTTTTGCCCTAACAATCTTTATGACAACCTTACAGTGACAGATTAAGCACCCCATGTCAAGCTCATAGGATCAGGGAATAGATACACTGCCAAATCTGAAACGCGATGACGTAGAATAAAAAGGTGACATGTATCTGGCTATCAGTAGGATCCCAGAAAGACTAATAACATTTAAAAAGAAAACAAAAGAAAAAGAAAAAAGAAAAAACTATTTTTTAATTACATTTCCTTTTTTTCCTTTGGTGGAGGGGTCTGCTTGTAACAGCACATGTGTAGAGGTCAGAGGGCAACCTGAGAGAGTCTGTTCTCTCCTTCCACCAAGTGAGTCCCAAGGATTGAACTCAGGTCAGTAGGCTTGGCCGCAAGCACCTTTACCTATGGAGCCATCTTACAAGTCTCTAATATTGTTTCTCATGAAACTAAACCATGTAGTAAATAAAATTTCTGAGGTTCTTTTAGATATGTATCTCTGTTTACACATAGCAGGCATTATTCTTCAACAATCTTATGAATGTATTTGTCTTGGGTATGTTAGAAAAAGTGCTCACAAATACAGTCTGGAAATGGGTCACAGTGTTAAGTAAGAATGTTTTTTTGTTTTTTTTTTTTTTTAAAATGGGAATGAGGAGCTGCTTTGCGCCTGTAATTTACTGTCTGTCAAACTAGCACACACTCAGGGAGCGGAAGGAATGGAGAACTTTCTCTAAGTACCCAGAGGGGAACTAAGATGGTGCCAGATGAACACTTAGTTGACTTACTAATGTTTTTCTTAGAGCTTCCAGCATGCATAGTTAGAAGACTCTTCTCTCCACGAAAAGAAAGACGCTTATTGTTATTATTTGTACCACCATTGTTACATGAATATTTATGATTATGTCACAATAAAATATGTCTTTGAACCAGAAATTAATGAAATTCTCTCATTTTATGGCTTTCTGGTGCCCCAAGTTCCATAAATAAGTTTTATTTCTGTTTAGTTCCAAGGAATAAATTTAGATGTATTTCTTTAGGGCAGTATTGGTGTTAGCAATATTCTATTAGGAAAATAAGAGAAGAAATGACTTTAGAAGGATAAATATATGGCTTTATTTATGATATCAATATGCACTTGTATCATGAAAATAATGTGTATAAAATCCACTTGTAAATTCTGATTTTCTAAACTACAATAACCAAGGGGAAGGGCAGATAGCATGTGGATAAATTTCACAGTGCTATTTTTCAATGCATATCTTGAAATTTTACAAGGCTTTTTTTTTTTAATCATATGCTTTATTTATCATCTCTATTATTTTGGAGTTGAGGGATTGTACAGACTATTTAGGGAAGTAGAAGAGATACTGAATCAAATTCACACAGAAAGCTGCTTACAGAACAGTGGTGATTTGGAATGCTATTATCAAAATGTGGGCCCATAAAGGTCTGGGTTCTGTTTTCACTTCTGTTCTTCCATCATTCTTCGTCTCTACTTCCTTCATGCACCCAGTAGTAAGACATCTCAAATACAAATGTACGGTTTCCCCAAATGAGGTAACATCCCCAGAAGTTTTCAACGACAGTAACTGTTGAGGGAAAGTGAAAAACCGTGAAAAAGGCCAAAACTCAACAACGCTTTTCAAAATAACTCTATTTTTCCTCCTCATTTAGACGTCACTGCCATGTGGTGAAAAAAAAAATTTCTCTTCATAGACAAACTTTTACCCAACTTCTGAAAAGTTCTCTCAATCTTACCCACAAGCCTACTTAGACATAGCTTCAAGAAGAAAAAAGCAAGCTTCTCCCTGCCTTTCTGCCTTCCAAATCTGGTCCTTCCTGATATCTGGTCAGGGATTCTTCACCTTCATATCTGCTGCTCAGGACCCCAGGGAATGTCGGATGGCTCTGGCATGCCTTAGAGAGGAATGCTGCTAGATCAGTTGAGCCAGTCTCTCTGGACTTGATGTTTCCTCCTCGTAATTTTCCAGCCACTGGTCCCAACTTTGCCCCTTGTATAAGTTTCCACTGTCCCATGATGTATTTGAGGAAGCTCTTAGTCTTTCTTCCTGTGTCGTCCATGATCCACCAGTTCATGTAGTGGTTGTGTTGAGTCTGAGTAAAGTGTTCCTTTTGATGTTTTAGCAAATGCTATTGAATAAGTATTTTCTTTTATTTGTTATTGGTTGTTTTATTATTTGCATTTCAAATGTTGTTACCCTTCCCAGTGGTTTCCCCTCTGCAAACCTCACATCCTATCCCCTCCTCCTGCCTCTATGAAGATGCTCTCATACCCACTACCCACTCCCACCTCATTTCCCCTAGCATCCCTCTAAGCTGATTTTAACCCAGAATTGTTCTTATCTAAAGGCAATACAGGGACAAAGAGTAGAGTAGAGACTGAAAGAAAGGCCATCCAGAGACGGCCCCACCTGGAGATCCATCCCATCTGCAAACACCAAACCTAGACACTATTGTGGATGCCAAGAAGTGCTTGTTGACAGGAGCCTGGTATAGCTGTCCTCTGAGAGACTCTGCTAGAGCCTGACGAATACAGATGCAGATAATTACAGCCAACCATTAGACTGATCACAGGGACCCCAATGGAGAAGTTAGGGGAAGGACTGAAGGAGCTGAAGAGGTTTGCCACCCCACAGGAAGAACAACAATATCAACCAATTGGAGTATTTACTCGTAGCAACAGTGTCACCTGTGATGCTAGCACAGTGCAATGAAAGCGTCTTGGGGATCTTAAGCAAGCTCCCAAGGAGCAGAATTGGTGGCCAGAAAACTGGTAGGAATTTGGGTAATGGGGCGGAGGCCTCTGTGTTAACAGCTTGGACTCAGAGCACTTTCTCATTAAGAAGCCCTCGAGAACTATAAATATAGCTTCCATTTTTAACTCATGGAGCCAACCATCTTCTGGCTCTCAGAGGTCCTAAGGGAAACACTTCTGAAGTAAATAAAACATTTTTATCCTCAACTAATTTGTAGCCTCATTTTGGGGAGGGGGGTTAGTTCACCTGTGTTCCTTAAATATTATTAGCTAATACCTTAATAAGGGTCATTAGGGGACAAGAGGAGTAATTAAGGTTGGGGGAGAGAGAGGAATTTTGAACACTATTTGATTTAACCCAAGACTGGATCATGTTCAAAGACTGACAAGGGTCTTTGTTCCATCTCAACCCCAGTCCTTCATTATTCACATCCAGTGCAGGCTCTGTGCAATTCCGCAATGACACACCATCAATGGCACTTGGTAGTTCTTAAACCACTTACATGGCTTATATTTATCACGCCAGGAACTTTATGCTTTCTGCAAAAATAGTTCATTTATATTGCACCTTGATTATTTTTTCACTTTTTTCTTAAATAAGGAACTGTTTTAAAGATTACAGAACATCTGGGTGAGAGCAGTGACAGAGCTAACAGCCAGTAGCCAGCAGCCAGCTGTTGTTCTGGCAACCCTTCTGCAAACTGGGGAAACCGTGTCTTGTCCTTTGTAAAGTTTGAATTGTTGTGATTTTGAGATTATATGCATACAAAGCAGCTTAAAAAGCTGTATATTAAGCTAATAATTTTGTTTCAAAGTTCTGGAAGCGTGGCTTAGATTATAATATGATTGACATAGTTCAAATGGAAACATCCAAATGAATATCATCAAGCTTAAATTACATAGTAAGATTTATTTTTATTTTCTAAAAAATTCAGAAATTTTTGTAGTTGGCTTTGGAGCTAAATTAAAACTAGAGTCAAATTACTTTTACCATTTAATCATATTTCTTGTATTTCCCTAACTTTTTTTTTATCAGATTTTGATCCATAGGATCTCCTGTATGCTTTCAAATTGAAGTTCTGTTTCCCAAAATTTTTATCATACTATATAATTTTTTCCAAGATCCATAATCTTAGGTTACAGTAAGTAGCAGTCATTGAATTCTTACAGTCTCCAGTGAAACAACTATTCTAAAAAAGATGGTATTTATTTTGGTTGACATGTGTGGCAGGTTGATTTTTTTTTTCTTTTTTTTTTTTTTCTTTTTTTTTTTGTTTTTGTTTTTTTTTTTTTTTCGAGACAGGGTTTCTCTGTGTAGCCCGGGCTGTCCTGGAACTCACTCTGTAGACCAGGCTGGCCTCGAACTCAGAAATCTGCCTGCCTCTGCCTCCCAAGTGCTGGGATTAAAGGCATGCGCCAACACCGCCCGGCTGATTTTTTTTTCAAAAGTCAGTTTACTAAATGCCACAGCCCATATACTTGTCTATTTCAAAAGCAATGTAATGGTTGGAAATCAGCTCTGGGGTCAGCGTTCCCCTTGAGAGCCTTCCTTCAGTAGTAGCTTCTGTCTTGTGGTGGGCTTGCTTATCAGCTGCCTCAAGCCCTATGCCCACTCTATCATAAAAATGCCTGAGCTAGAAGTTCAGCAGAGCAGGAGCCAGCGGTTGCTAAAAGTCTTTTCTAAAGAGACCTGTAGCTACAAATCCCCCTCTAATATTTATGCAGCTATTTGCAAAAAGAATTTCTGGGACTTGTTTATGAGTGGATGGCACATAGCCATTACAACCACAGTGGTTGTATGTGCTTGGAATGTCCAGTAGGAAGCTCTTGAGAATTTTAAAAGTCAGGAGACTTTTATTATGAAATGGGTATTTAATATATAGGGAAAGACAGCCACATGTGCAAATAACATACTGATGTTAAAAAGACAACAATTGCTTTAAACAATTTTAAGAAGGCATTTTTTGTGGTCTTATAAATTTATTGCTGTTGTTTTCTAAACCTAACAAGATTACCACAGTGGTGGAATTCAGTGGTTTTAAATGCCAGTCCCTAATACATTGTGTTAGAATGACCAGGATATTTTAAAACTGCTATCACTTTGAATTTTAGTTATGTGTGCTCCTTAGAGCCTAAACGTGACAATGTTGAATCTAAATTTTAGATACTAATGGATCGCTAATTTTAAAAACACTCAAATGAATGCAGACATAGCTGAGTTAGGAACTGCATCTGAGACCTCCTGGAACAACAACAAAAAAGTACCTTTAGCAAATGTCTCAGCCTAGCTGAAGAATACAATTCACTCTAGAAATGAGAGGTGAAAATCACATGACTTCTGCCTTAAGAAATTCAGTGGGAGGGGGAAGAGCTCTGGGTGACAGGTTGTGAAGAATCTGCTCTACAGGAGGAGAAATGAATCTAAAACATTCTGCAAAACCCAGGGAGACTTGCACACGTGGTAACACTTGGGCAGAATATTGTAAGCTGGTGTGGGGATACAGAGGACTAAGAGTATGTAGGCAAAGCCATGGGCTCGAAACAGCATGTTGCACGTTAGAATTCTTTAAAAAATGTCCTCTGTGCCTTCCTTCTTAGAGCCCTAGTTCCCTCCAGGGGATCTTTGGCAGATGTGCTTTGAGCTGAGAGCAGAAGGTCAAAGGGTGTGACCCTTGCCTTCTAGCCTGGTCCTGGCAGTCTCTAACGCAGCTGTTAGAGATGCTTATCAGCCTTCAAAAGGCGCCTGCAGGGACTCCCTGCTGGGTGCCTACTGGCACGGAGAAGTCTCTTTTCTTCAGCAAGTTTCTCCTGCAGCCCATCTAAACACCAAGTGTTTAGTTCAGGACAGGGTATAAAATGCTTTTGTAAGCACTGTTCTATCTTATCTTCACAGGCCTGGGACATAGGCATTGTGTCTCTCCCCTTTTTAAGGGATTAAGTCACTCGCTTAAGAGGATGGGCAGTTAATAACCTTTGGGGCCAGAGCTCAGGCTTACCTCTTTGGCTCCTAATCCTGTGATCTTTGCTCTACATTTAGAGAGCTTCCCTGCTTCTGAGTAAATGGAGAAGATGGAGATTCTCAGTCTATGAGGCTAAAAGCTACCCCTAAACTGGTTCTAGCTCTGCTTTGTACTTTTTAAAGTTTCCCCGGAAGACGTCTAGCAATATTTATGGGAATGATGATAAAAGCACAATAAATATTGGTTGGAAAGAAGCAAATCTTCGTACTTGGAGAGTCCTTGCAAAGTTGGCCAGGTTTCACCTTCGTTAAAGGTTTGATTCAGATTTGCTTTATTTCTCCCAATTCTCAGAGCCGCAGTGCCATGCCTTTAATTAAAGAAATCAATAGAAATAAAAGCAGAATATCCTAACTTACACAGAAGTCAGCAACTGGCCTGAGATGTGAATGTTGATGTGAAAAGGGGAAGATAAGATATGAGATAACAAAAGGCCTGTGGAATAGAGGGTGGTTATAGAAGTGAAATTTGCGGGCTTTCCCTTTTATAATTACAACTAGGGTTTCTCTACTATACACCTGTTGACTTTCATATGTTTTGCAATGGTTGGTTTATTAACAACATTAAATACATTGCCTGACCCCTTCACTCAGCCTCATGTCATATACTGATGAACTACGAATCACTCTGTTCCTCAGCAGATGAATACATGTAGACATAAGTCGTTGAACTAAACCTGGTTAACATTAGGGACCAAATTCTTTTGAAAACCTGTATGCAGCTGAGTTCATCCTTTGAGCAAACACACACAAGGTCTAATACATAGAACAGAAGCAGAGATGTTTCGTGAGAGAGCAACACTCCACTCCCATCATTTCGGCCAACTTTAGATGTGTCCAGGAGGGGTTGTAAACCAGTTAAACCCTCCAGTTTTGTTCTCTGTCACAGAATAAAATAATGATACATCCAATATACTATATGTTCATCTTACTTTGGTTTGGGGGCACTGAACGACTGGGAGAAGCTATAGCAATAAAGCTGCCCCCAAAGGCACATAGACATGAGATTGGACTAGTGAAATTTCTTTCTACTTTTGTCTGAAAAATTCACTGTGAGCATATTTTCCTGCAAGAATAAATGTTCTGTTTAGGATATAAAGAATGGGATACGTAACTTTAAGATATCCTGGAAATTGCATTATATCTCTTTGATTGGTGGCTCACCTCCACCATCCGTCATCATGTTAGAAGACAAAAAGAGGCCTGGGATATCAATCCATCTTCCCACGTTGTCAGGGCTCCCATCCTCAGATAAACACAATCTGTTTCCATTATTTATTTTCTGAGAAGGTTTGAGTAAACTGACGTATACCTGCTTTTATTTTAGACATGGTCTTGACAGGACTGAGTGACACTGGAGTCTGTCATTATGATAAAAGCTTAGCCAAATGTAGGTAGAGTGAATGAATTAATGTATATTTACATCACGTTTATATTACATTTATATTTATATAGACTTTAGGTCTGCTTGCTTTAAGTAAATCTAGAGGATAACTGGCCCTTTTGTACTTCTATAAGTTCTAGAAAAGATATTTGTAAACATTTGAAAAATAAAGTATATTTCAAAGTACTCATCGAATTAAGAATATATATATATATATATATATATATATATATAGAGGAGAGAGAGAGAAGAGAGAATCCACATTATTATTTCTACATTTCTACATATATTAATTAAGTAGAGTTTTAAGTGCTTTATTCTTCTACCTATGTGTAATAGCTATACATTTTAATCAAAATGGAAGCTGTCATCATTTTCTATATATTCCCTCTGGACAGTTTTTACTTTGACTTTCATATGGCTGATTCTTTTGCATTCAATCACATTCTTCATTCATTTTACCATATTCACACCAATTTTGAGCTTTGAGGCATCTTATTTTACCTTGAGTCAAACTTTCTTTTTTGTGTTTGTGTGTGTATGTGGTGTGCTTGCATGTTTGCATGTGTTTGTGTGTGTGTGAGCATACCTGAATATGGGTATATGTGTGTGGAGGCCTGTGGTTGATATAATCCGAATAGCTCTACGTCTTATTAATCAAGACAGAGATTCTCAGTTTAACCCAGAGCTCACCAATATGGTTATCCTAGCTACACAATATGCTCATAGGACTACTAGTCTCCATCTCTTGAGCAAACACTTTATTCAAGGAGTTATCTCCCACTTCAAATTAAACATTTTAAAATAATTGGTAAACTCCAAATACTACTGAAACCTAGGAGATTTAGTGAGTGCTTATATAGTTTGCTCTATAATTATTTCATTTTGGTGCCTTACACACTTACTTCCATCCCATACTGACCTGAAAGGCCTTTACATACAATATAAGAGATGCTAGATATGTCTGCATACATTGTGGAAGTACCAGGGTTTTTTTTTTTAGGATTTTTTTGATGGTTTGTTTTGCTCTCTCTTCTCTCTCTCTCTCTCTCTCTCTCTCTCTCTCTCTTGCTCTCTCTCTCTCTCAATCTCACTCTGTGTGTGTGTGTGTGTGTGGGTGTGTGTGTGTGTGTGCACAAACACATGTGCACTTTGGAATGACTTATTAAGAGATATAAGAGGGTGTAGTGTAGCATAATAAGGAAGATAACGTAGATCATGGACTCAGGAACAAAAATTTCTGTGAGCCAGACTACTTTTGTGAGGAAAATAACCACATAGACAACACACAGGATTTTAGTTCACAGTGTAAGAAAAAATATCCTTGTTTTTATATGCATGGGGTTATAATTCCTTTGGCCACAAAATTGTATCGTTCAGCGCAGTCCTCCTCCGGGCTTAGAGGGCTTGTGTGAGCTTTTCTCAATGCTTTTCTCTTTGCCGCTCACTCTGGAGATGGCAGTTCATGCCTCGATGGAGGGTGTTGTGAAAATAAGTTTTGACATGGTTGAGGAAGTAAATATGAACATGCGGGGCTTTGTCAGAATGAATCAAGTAGGAACGATGCTCTTTCCCAGTTCTCGTGGGCACTCCATCAGATTCAGAAATACTCAGAGAAACCTAAATTCCAAACATTCTGTAGCTTTCAAAGTTTAGGCTTCTCAGAAGACCCTTCTCGGAAGAAGGTTAGAGAGGAAATGACTCAACAGCTTAAGAGTTCTATTTTCAGCGAGGAAGTCTCCTCTGTGGTGCTGTTTCCGTGGGACACAGCAAGAAGGCTCATCCCCTTTCCAGCCTCTGTAATTATGACGGAAAACGGACACCAGACCGTGTATGATACTTGGTAATTTTTTTTTTTTTTTTTGCGTTTTTCATACACTCAGCTGTTCTGCTCTATGTTTTTTTTTGTGCAGGGATTTCCCTTGGAGGCCAATCCTGATGTCAGTGCTTTCTGAAAGCACACGCTGTGACTGCTCATTCCTCTCCCATGTTTTGGGAGTGCCACTGTTTTCCCTTATTGTCTTGGCTGTTGACTGTATTTTAAAACAGACATTTTTTGAGCAGGTTAAGAGTCACAGTAAAACTTCAGAAATAACCAAGAATTCCTATCAGCTTCCTGTCTCTCACACACAACTCCTGCCTTTATCTGCAACCCTCAGGAGAGTGGGGCTTCTAGTACAAAAGAGGAACTCAGTGCTACTCGTCCTCACCCGGAGACGGCAGTAAGGACTAGGGCTCACTTTTGGTGTTCGTTCTGTGAGTTTTCACAGTGTTCTGAGTGAGGTACATATTCACCAGGAAATAGTCATATGATATTCATACAGTCTGGGGTCTTCTGCAAGTTAAAGAATTAAGAGGCAGGAGAAATCTGGAGCAGCAGAGAAAACTCTAACGCCATAAACAGCAACAGACAGAATCAGCAATTGAAGAAAGGCATTTATTGGGGTGAGGAACTACGTCCACACAGCAAACAACCGGAGAAAAGACCTTCCCCAGAGAAGAGTGTGCCTTGGGAAGCGAAAAATTCCAGTTACTTTTTGAGGGCTTTTGTTTGTTTGTCCTGGAAAAGTTTTCCTCCGCTAATTTAGGGTTGGTCCGTTTGAAGAAAGATGGTAAGGTTGATCGTCCCACAAGTATTGTGTAAGTAGGCCTGACCAGGACTTGTGGAGTCAGTCCATCAACAGGGGGATTACTGGTAGGAAGCAAAACAAAACAAATAAAACAAAACAACCTGGTCCTTGGTCCTGGGAAGGCTAGATGTCCCAGTGTAGGGGAATGCCAGGGTGGTGAGGTAGGAGTGGGTGAGTGGGTGGGAGAACACCCTCATAGAAGGAGGGGAGGGCGGATGGGATGGAGGGTTTGTGGAGAGGAAACTGGGAAAGGGGATAACACTTGAAATGTAAATAAATAAAATATCCAATTAAAAACAAACAAACAACAACACCAAACCAAAACAACCTGCCTTTGTCTTTTAAACTGCCAGGGCTTGTCTCTGCTCAGAAGGGTAAAAAAAAAAAAAAAAGGGGGAGGTATCTTTGGGGTTCTCCAATTTTATTATCTACCCATGTTCTGTCTATCTGTGTGTGTATGAGGGAATCGGTCTAATTCCTAGCCTGTCAATATCACTCTCAAAATCCTGTACACGCCATCCATGTCCTCCTTTCCCTCTGGCCACTGATGCTTTCACGCACCCCACTGTTTAGCATTTTCCACAGTGTCATGCAGCAGCGGTGATTAGTGGGCAGCCTTTTCAGAACAGACATATTTTAAAGTTCTATTTATTTTGCAGTGCTGAGTTTGGAATGCATTGCATGTGTATGCAAGGGCTCTATCGTGGGGCTACTCTCCCAGCCCAATCATACATTTTAAAAAAGATAAAAAAAATATTCAATTCTAAATTATAGAATTCATTTATAAACTCATTGCTATTTTTAAGATTAAGACATCAGTAACAACTGTTTCTTGAAGCTATGGAGACAGTGCTCTTCCTGGAGTGGCTACGTGCAATTTCAGGAGAAGATCTTGGAAAAGACAAACTGTTGTATTGATTCCATGAACAGGTAGTTTCCTGCTTCCAGCTGCTGTTTTTCTGCATGAGATACTGGCTGAGAAAAGAGACAAGTAAAGTTAACTTGTTTGAAAAAGTAAGTAAGATTCATTGTTTCTCTTCTCATCTACCTTTCTGGGGCCAAGAATGGAAAGTTTGTATCCTACTAGGGGCATAACTTTCAATATACGTCCTTCCTGACTACAATTTAGAGAACTAAGATATTTCAAACTGGGGTGCTGACTTTTCAGTTACTTACTTTAGATAAGTTTTCCTATTTTTTCCCTAACTCTAGTATTGAATAATTAGTGTTTATGGACACACTGGCTGAGGCAAAATAAGGTGGCAGGGAGGAATGCTTTGTTTTGTCAGATGGAACTCCTGGGGACCCTGTTAGGCTGTGTTACAATCATGTAATGGGAAGTTTTAAAATCTCGTAGTGAGAAATCCATTTCGTTTGGAGCTGTCAACCAACTTACCATGTCACAATTTGTAAACATCACTGTAGTGACGAAAGCTGGAGAGCGTCCTAGGTAACTGTGGAAAGAAACATGATATGGATGAGATTCCCAAGTGTTAAATATGGCAGCCTAAGGCAAGACAGCAGAATTATTTAAAGAGAGGCTATCTACAGGATGAATGAGAACATCAATTTTAATGTCATTGTCTGGAGTCAAACTCTGTTCTTTTATCATAAAAATGTGCCTTAAGCTCTATTCTAATAGGTATGCTGCTCGAGCTTTCGGATTTATGCTAGAGAGTTTGCAGCTTGTTTTTTTTTTTTTTTTTTTTATCAATGGAATACTATTTGTTTTGAGACCACTATTCAGTGTTGGTGGAGATGAGGAAGTCACAAAACTAGGCAACACTGTTATGTGAGGAGGATGTGGCTTAGGAAACGTGTCAATCACAGTCATGCCCAGGAGGCCACACTGCTCACCACTTCCCATCTTTAGGAGCCGTTTGCTAGAGAATAGCAGGTGGTAGCATTGAAGAAAACCGCTCAGAGAGAGAGAGAAAGGA
This sequence comes from Mastomys natalensis, assembly GCA_021653895.1. Taxonomy (NCBI): domain Eukaryota; kingdom Metazoa; phylum Chordata; class Mammalia; order Rodentia; family Muridae; genus Mastomys; species Mastomys natalensis. The sequence goes on from JAJTUV010001202.1 coordinate 342,376, forward strand.
AGGGAATGGAGATACACATGCTCATACATGTGCTCAGAGTAAAAAAAAAAAACAAAAAACGAATCAACCTAAATTTTTTATATAGTAACCCCTTGTTCCTAAAATGGAGATTTCAACAATAGAAAATACATTATAGATGATATACACAAAATGCATTATGACTGAAGATAAATCTTGCTACTTATATGGTAGATTATTGAACATCATAGATGAAAGACAACATTTAAATATGAGTTGTCTTTATGAGAATCACTACTTACTTCAAATCCTGGAATCTCTCATGTTTCTTTTAATAACAGCAGGGTGAAAAATTTGTGAATAGCTGACTCAATAATTTCTGTATCAACTGTGGTTTGAAGAACATGCACCGAGGCAAGCGATTGGTTGAGCCCTTGGAGGGGATGGAGAGGGAGGGGTGTGAGTGAGAATTAGAAGAAATTGTTGGGTTTCCATGAGCAGGGGAGGATGAGAGGAAAGCAGCAGAGAAGGTAGTGGCGTGCCCACTAGATGGTTAGAGGTTAGCATGGCCCTAAGAATAAGGACTCCCAGTCAGGACATGACTAAGGACAACCATGTTGACACCTTGGGAATCTCTAGTCACAGTTTTGCTGCTTGGCTCAGAGGTTCTATTTCATTACCATTGAGAAGAAGGGTCCTGTCTCTGGGTGTGGGGTAGCTCCTGTGTTGACAATCCTAAAGAGCAAGAATACACAGAACAGGGCACAGTAATGACCTTGCGGCATTAGTGAAAGAGGTGATGAGGACACAGGAAACTGCTCTGTCCCCAGTCCCAAGAATATGGACATGCTGTCTTTAGAAAAGGGTTTAAATTTCTATACTTCTGGCGGTGAGTAGTTGAACCAAATCTTAACTAGGTTTTAATAAATGAAGAGACCAGGTGACCTTGTGAACATACACGAAGCATGATGTCTTCAATGATTGCATGTGAAACTTCAAAAAGGACTTCCTTGTCCAAGTTTTCAATCTTCCAATATGTTTTATATTGACGTCTATTATTTATTTAATTATTTATTTAGTACATGTAAGTACACTTTCATTCTCTTCAGAGACATCAGAAGAGGGCATCCAATCCCCAGCCACCATGTGGTTGATGGAAATTGAATGGACCTCTGGAATAGTCATCAATGTTCTTAACTGATGAGTCATCTCTCCAGCCCCCTGCAAGTTCATTATACATATAGGTACTATTTTTCTAAGACAGGGTCTATCTGTATAGCTCTGGCTGTACTTGAACTCATTTTGTAGACCAGGCTGGCCTTGAACTCACAGAGAGACTCAACTGCCTCTGCCTTTTGAGTGCTGGGATTAAAGGTGTGTGCTGTCACTAACCTGCATAATATTTTCTTATTTTATAGTCATTATTACTTGTATAGTATCTTTGAGTGAGCAGCAGTTTGAAATTTTAAGGATAAGTTTGTCAACATATTTCTTTGTCTGACCCTTTGATATTTTAAGAAATCTTTCAGACTCTGAAGTTCTAAAGATATGTAGACTTGGAAAAGTAACAGATTTCATTCCTTAATTCATCTAAAATGTGTCCTATGTAAGAGGAATAGGAAGCAATTGTATTTTATTTTATTGGCTTTGCAATGCAGGGCTGGTCACATGGCTATCTTAATGGTTAAGTTACTTCATCTGAGAATGCATCGACATCAGTCAGTGGCTGTCCTCTCTGTCTCCGGTTAGTTTTGTTGGTATCTTTTCTCAGGTCAAGGACGCTTTTCTTTTCTCCCACTTTCTTACTTACCTTCTTTGTGTTTCTTATGAATTATATTGAAGTTTCTCAAGTCATCCTTTTGTTTAGTAACATAATTTTCTGTTTAGTAATGTAATTTTCTGTTTAAAAGTTCCTTGTAGATTTGTGAGTTATGTTAGTAATTCTCTATTATTAATGTAGACATATGTTTCTGGAATAGTTTAAGCTCAGTGCTGATGTATGATAAATATAAATGATGACTTCATTTAAACACTGTTGCCCTTAACTTTCTGATGGGTAATTAATCTTTTCTTTGGTGCAGTAGTTTCGGAGATCTGTGAAAATTATATAGGACTGCTTCTTCCTTCTGGAAATTCAGTGCGGGTTTAGGATTATGCCAGTGTCCTCCTAGAGGGAAGGTCTCTATCCTTAGAGACTACATGATTCTTGAACTCCTACTAGCTTTTTAAGTGAGTTTTTATATCTACATTCTTATATGATTTTTTTTTCTGCATTTCAAATGATCTGACATTAATGACACCTATAGCAACTTGTCAACTTCTTTTTACTGTTTTTTTAAACTTTACTTTAAAATATATTTTATTTATTCTTTGAGAATCTCGTGTATATATACAATGTATTTTGCTTATCCTCAATCCCTGCTAAATCTCAGACCCCACCTTCTGGGCTATCTGACCCCCAAACTTAGGATCCTCTTTCCGTCTTTCTTCTTCCTTTTCCTTCTCTCCTCCCTCCCTCCCTCCTCCTCCCTCCCTCCCTCCCTCCCTCCCTCCCTCCCTCCCCTCCCTCCCTCCTTCTTTCTCTCTTTTCTTTCTTTCTTTCTTTTTCTTTCTTTTCTTTCTTATGTCCCTGACTTCATCATTGCTGCTATTATATAGAGTCATCTATTAGAGGTCTGGCATTTCCCTACTCTGGGACACTAAGCCTTCACAGGACCAAGGGCCTCTCTTTCTACTGATGCCCTACAAAGCCATTCTCTGCTACCTACATATGTGGCTGAGCCATGGGCCACTCCACATGTACTCTTTGGTTGGTGGTTAGTACCTGGGAGCTCTGGGGGAGTGACTATTTTGTTCCCCCTTCTACAAAGGACTGAAGCACCCACAGTTTGGTCTTCCTTCTTATTGAGCTTCATGTGGTCTGTGAATTGTATCTTGAGTATTCTGAGCTTTGGGCTAATATCGACATCAGTGAGTGCATACCATGTGTGTTCTTTTGTGATTGAGTTATCCCACTCAGGATGATATTTTCTAGTTCTATGCATTTTCATAAGAATTTCTCAAATTCATTGTTTTTAATAGCTGAGTAATACTCCATTGTGTAAATGTGCCACATTTTCTGTATCGATTCCTCTGTTGAAGGATATCTGGGTTCTTTCCAGCTCCTGGCTATTATAAATAAGGCTGCTATGAACATAGTGGAGCATGTGTCCTTGTTATCTGTTGGAGCATCTTTTGGGTATATGCCAGGATTGGTAGAGCTGGGTCCTCTGGTAGTACTATCTTTTCTTATGATTTCTTTTGTATAACATTCTACTCTTTTTTTTGATTTTGGGAATCAAAGAGTTACAAATACTCATGTTGAGTGTTCTATCTTTTACATCTAGATATTTGAGCATCTATTTTCTAGTCTAAGACCAGTGTCCTCCTCATCAGCTTCGACACACAGCTGTTATATGTTCAATTCTTCTGGTTTTCTTACAGACTGAACTCATATCCACCTTTCCCCTGCCCCCCAACACTTTACTCTTTTATTTGGAGTCTGTTTGACACTTATGTTTCTGGAAAAAATTTTCTTATTCATTTTCCTGGTAAACTTAAGATAATTAAATGTTTCTTTTCTTTTCTTTTTTCTTTTGTTTTCTTTCTTTCTATTTTTTTTGAAAATACAGAATCTTAGAACACTTGAAGTATGTTTTCTTTCAAATGTACATATCACTGGTGTCTGACATTTTGGTTTCTACATATGTTTAAAGCTTCAAATTAGCTCTGTTATTATTGCACTCAATACTGCTGAGATTTGAAAAAATTCAAGCACATCTTTGCTCGTGCTCAGTTATTCACTCTCGGATTGTTTCTATACCAAATAGAAATTTGACCTTCTGGTTATAAAGGATTTTTGGCAAAAAAAAAAAAAATAATAATAAATCAAAAACTTTTATTATCGACTCTAAGTTTTCCTCTCTCATTAGGAAAGTGATTCATTTTTTATTTTCTCAAAAAAGTAAGCGGATAGAATGGGGGTTGGGGGGAAAGCGAAAAGAGGATTTTCATTTCAATGGTGTAAAGGCTCTGTTTGGGATAATGATAGGAGTAGCCATGAAGGATGGTGATGAGCATTTGGGTTGTGATGCTTTCCCTGAGTTGTTCACTTGAAAACGATTGGGATGCTGTCCTTGATTTTCCTGTGTTCTAACATGTATATGCATGTGCACATAGACACACTCATTCCAACACTGGTCTTGTCATCTACTTCTTCTAAACAAAGTGATTTTGGACAAGTCAGTTAACCTTGCTCTGCTCTGCTGTTGCTCTGTGACACGGAGTGAGTTGGATATTTATCCTTATGATGCTTCAGTGAGTTCAATATTTATCCTAATAAAGAATTCAATAAGAATTCTTTCAGACTCTTGCTGCATAGAGGAATTAATGCTACCTCCCCAGTCTTTTCTGAAAAAAAGTATTCAATTATAAGCATCCTCCAATGAGGACTCCATGGATGAGTATATGCCAAATGCTTGCTACCGATGCTTGTCTGGATTCATCACATGATAAACACTAGCAAATACTATGTTTCCTCATATAGCTTACTATCCCCAAATAAGAATTGAGGCCACATGTCTAGAAAGGTTGTGTGACTCATGCTTTAAACACAACATCATTTCTTAACATCTATATTTTCCCCTTGCCATCATGGCTACACAATGATTTTTACAACTGAGTCCTAGGTTCCACTCACACGTGCTCGGTATATCCAGCTAGACTAGAATGCAGTCTTTTGTCTCCCAATATTTGTCTTCTTAAATTCTGGCTTTCTTCAGCACTATTATTTACTAATTACGTTTCAGTCCTTCAATAATTTAGTGTTTAAGGTTGTTTACGAAATTCAAATCTTCATGCACAAGGGTAACTCACCCCATTTCATATGAGCGTTCCCGTATTTCAGTACTTTTCAGAAAGCAAATAAATCTTTGGCTGTCTTTCAATTCTGCTAATAGCCTGAAGGTGCTCCTGCATGTGATGCTTGTTGGCTGTTTTCTGAATTTGTTTATGGTTTCAATCAAAGGTGTGAATCTATCCTGGATTTTAGTACCCAATTTGCTTCTATTCTTTTTAATTTTTAAAATTATTTACTTGCTGTGACAAATGTTTAGACAAAACACTTATCACTTTATCACTTTAGATTGTTTTAATTTTAATTCTAAATAATCTCCGGAAAGTCCATGGTGTTATTTTAAAAATTGGATATTTTATTTATTGACATATCAGCTGCTATCTTCTTTCCCCATTCCCCCCAAGAAACCCCCTTTTTCTTCCCCCCTCCTCTTACTTCTATGAGGGTGTGCCCCCACTCACCCACCCACTCCCATCTCCCCGCCCTTGAATTCCCCAAAACTGGGGCGTCCAGCCTTCATGGGACCAAGGACCTCCTCTCCCAACTATGCCCAACAAGGCCATGCTCCCCTACATATACAGCTGGAGCCATGGGTCCCTCCCTGTGTGCTCCTGGGCTGGTGATTTAGACCCTGGGAGCTCTGATTGTTGGTATTGTTGCTTTCCCCATGAGGCCACAAACCCTTTCAGCTCCTTCAGTCTTCTCTCTAACTCCTCCAAAAAGTCCATGTTTTTAAACACCTGTTTCCCTGTTGGGGACAACTTTGTGGGAATCAGGGAGTCAGGCCATGCTGGCAGAAGGAGGTCATCTGGGGGCAGATGGGTATAGTCCATTCAGCAGCTCTGAACTTCTTTGCTTCCAGTCATTTGCCATAGTGTGAACTGATGGACCACACATTCCCACTGCAATGAACAGAGCTCCCTGCAGTGTCTTCCCTACCGGTGTGGATGGAGATCCTCTAAAACTGAGTCAAAACAAATGTGCTTTCCCTTACGTTATTGCTGTCAGGTATGTTTTGTTATAGTGGCATGGAAGTTTTGTTGTAACAAAACTAATACATAGATTATAAAGAAAAAAAACCCAGAAAATTTTATTATCCAAGTTTATTTGGTCTCTTTATCTGAAAATCTTATTATGCATATAACATGTAGATGTTATATACATGTAGGTTGACTATAGCTAGGTGATTCTTACAAGTTCTTGTTGCATAAAGCAATTAAGGCTAACTCTCCATTCTTTTTTGAAGAATGTATTCAATTATAATCATTGAAATTATTAATATTATTCACCAAGGAATATAAGTATCCTTTTAATGCATAGAGAATGTTAAAAACACATATACATCTGTAGACTGGAAATACCTTATTGTGAGTGTTATGAAATTTAATTCCTCCAGATTTAAACATTCTTTCCTGGAAAGAGAAAGGCAGAAAACAAAACATGTGGTGTCCAAGAAGCTCATAAAACTTAGCAGGCTCAGAAGCCTCTAAAAACTGCAAGGTTTAGAAGCTCCACAGCAAAAATTAGAAAAGAACGAACAATTGTGGGGGAAGAGGAGACTCTTCTAATGAGTTGCATGCAGGATGTCATCGCCCAGGCTGGGCCACCCTTGTGAGGGTGCAACTGAGATGTCCCTGCAACAAATACCTCACCCTTGCTCTTGCAAGTAACCTTGGTAACTCTGCCACTAAGTCAGACTTGGGTGAAGTAATGATTTTTTTCTCTGTGGTGCCTTGTCTAGGGTGAATGTATGTGTGTTCAAGTCTCCCCAGGAAAAGTCACACAGCAGTGAGATTTTTACAGTTGTTTGTTTTGGGGGAATGTAAAGCTCTGTAATTACTGTTGTAATGTGAAAAATTGCAGCTCATACAGGAAGTGCTGTAGTTGATGAAATCAAGACTCCTCAATAGGAAAGACACCTGCTTTTGCAGGCCCACGGGATGGATGTTACAGCTCAGTCGTGTTCCACCTGGAGGATCCCTCATGGACAGCCATGATAAACAACTGCTTGTCTAGATACGGCATGCACGGAGGTAGATTCATCTAGGGATTGGGATATTCAGCAAACTGGAACAATAGTTTCTTTTTGTAGTGACCATGAACGAAACCTTCTGAAAAATTAGTCATGAGATGCCTTCAGCTAGGGTTTCTAATTTTTGGTTTCCAAATAGTGTAACAAACCCTCAAAATTTGGCTGCTCTACAATTTGCTACATTAATGCAAAGGATGTATGAAATCCAGTCTTTCGGATCTACAAGCAGAACAAGATCCATTATTATAGCACGGTTTTCAAACCGAATAAAACTATATCATAAAAACCTGTGTCCCCCGTTTGCTGTCAGTTTTGTTCATGGGATATTCTGAGAACAAATTCATATCAGTCTTCATCTCTAGGATCCAGTTCAAACTAATTATGTACGTAGTTTTAGTTTGTTTAGAGGCCTTTGGGGTTGGGAAGAATATTATTGAAATACTATACTAAAAGACCAACTCTTGAATGCTAAGCCCCCTGGCTACTGCATCCTAGGGCTGCAAGGAATCTTGCTTTGGATCTGTATTGTTTAACCACTTTGTGATGTGTTAAATAATGAAGTCAGAGAGACTATATCCTGCTTTCAAAATTGCCTCAAATTCAAGATGTAGTAGATGCTTTATTCTTTTCAATAGTTGACAAGGCTAGTTGCCTTCTGAGAAATGGAGAAATCTAGGCTAATACTCTGCTCTCTCTGGAATTCAAAAGATAGTTTGTCGTTTGCTGTTTAGAAATACACTATCTGCTTCATAGTTGATTCCCTTTGTCTTTACTGTCTTTAACTATCTTATCTAATGTCTACTTCTATATAATATCACTATCTATGTAGCCTCTTAATTATCAATTATATATAATCTAATCTGCTTATCACTTATCTTCCTTCAGCCTATCTTTTCTCTCTACCAACTTATCAATCGTGATAATTTTATATAATTTTTATCTCAAGAATTGGCGTTTGATTTCTCACCAAATTTAGGAACATTCTCATCTGCTGATTTAGATAAAAGTTTTCCTGAATCTTTTTATATTTTCATAATTCAGAGATCATTTGATTTTTCCATTTATTTTGAGCTATCATATGTTTCTTTGACCTTTAAGTTATCTTTCTTTTCCTTATTCTAGTCTTTCTGTGATCCTGCCTTAGTTGATTCCTTGCTGCTCTAAAATACCCTGGCAACTTTTGGGTTGAAAGTTTCGTGGATGGGTTGGCATGCCACCCACTGGAACAGTTTTATGGTAGAATATCTAAAAGTAAGCTGATTTCAGCCCTGCACAGCACTGCTGATTCCCTTCACTGGAAGTCCTGGTGACAGGGCTGACTTGTTTGGCCTCAGTGGAAGAGGATGCACCTGGCCCTGCAGAGACTTGATGTGCCAGGGTTGGGGGATACCCAGAGGTCCCACCCTATTAGAGGATAAAGGGAAGGGGATTGGGGGAGGAACTCTGAGAGGGGAGGACTGGAGGGGTCAGCGATTGGGAATTTTAAAAGACACTTGGAAAAGCAATGTATAGAAGAAAGGGTTTTTTTCTAGCTTAGGGTTTCCTTTACAATGGGAAGATGTGGCAGCAGACTCACACAGTGGCAAGAGCAGAGGCCGTCTGTGGGAATCATATGTAAACCATAAAAACAGTAAGTAGTAAGTGGGTTTCCATAACCTTCCCGAACATCATTACCCGTTGGGGAGCAAATGTTCAGACACGAGTACCTATCGAGAGACCTCATAATCAAACCACTACAGATAGATACAAACCACTACAGATAGAGTCATGATATTTTTCCTCAGATCTTCTTTTTTTCAGTTCATTAAATGTGTCTTATTGTGAATTATCTTCTCTCTAATGTTCCTATTGGAGTAATTTTGACTTTCTAATTTTAGAAATTTCAGTTGTTCCTTTTCAAATAAAACCAGTATTTTTCTACCATGTCCTGTTTCTCCCAAGACCAATTCTTCTTTCAATAATTTTAAATATCCTGGTTTCTTTTTTTTTTTTTTTTTTTTAAGTTTTTCCAAGATAGAGTTTTTCTGTGTAGCCCTGGCTGTCCTGGAACTTGCTCTGTGGACCAGGCTAGCCTCAAACTTAGAGAATTGCCTGCCTCTACCTCATGAGTGCTGGGATTAAGGCATGTGCCACTACCATCTGGTTTATATCCTGGCTTTTAAAGAATTTATTGGATTATTTTCGTACATAAAGTTTGTAGGGTCAACAGTCATGATAGAATATCTAAAAGTAAGATTAAGCTGATTTCAGCATTGCAATTCCATGGTACTTGCATGTGTCCAGGGACTGTGCATGGTACTTGCATGTGTCCTTAGGACAGCTCTGTTCTTATCATATGGCCAACATCTTCTCAACGCACAGGCCATTTTTGTTGTTGTTTGACTAATTGTTTGGCTTGACAAGATATGGAAAAAATGCCACCCAAACTTGGCTTGGTCATCCATTCTTGTACTCCCTCCAGCCAGTAGGCGGGAGAAGGAGGACCACAGAAAGTTTGAGGCCCAGCTTGAGCTATATATGCCTACCTACAACTGTACTGGCTTAGTCACTGTTGCTGCAACACTATGACCAAGGCAAAGTCTTAAAGAAAGCATTTACTAGGGATTTCAGAGGTTAACTCTATTATTAGTGGTGGGGAACATGATAGCATGCAGGCAGGCACCAGAGCAGTAGCTGAGAGCTACATTCTGCTCTGTAGGGAGTGAGAAAGAGGAGGGAGATGGAGAGGAAGAGGGAGGGAAGGGGGAGGAGGGAAGGAGAGGGGGAGGGGAAGGTGGAGAGGGAGAGGAGAGGGAGGGGAGACAGAGAGGAGAGGGAGAGGGAGGGAGAGGGGGAGAGGGAGGGGGAGGGGGAAAGGGAGACAAGAGGGAGGAGAGGGAGGAAAAGGGGAGGGGGGGGGAAAGGGATGTGGTGAGGGAGAGGGAGGGGAAGAAGGAGAGGTAGAAGAGAGGGAGAGGGAGATAGAGAGGGAGGGAGCAGGGAGATAGATGACAGATAGATAGATAGATAGATAGATAGATAGATAGACAGACAGACAGACAGACAGATAGATAGATAGATAGATAGATTAGATAGATAGATTTGGTCTGGTCTGGCCTTCCATGGGCTTTTGAAATCTCAAAGTTGACTCCCAGTAGAACACTTTTTTCTACAAGGCCACACCTTCCAATACTTCTTATCCTACCAAAGAGTTCTACTTTCGGGTGACTAAACATTCAAATCTATGAGCCTATGGGAGATATTCTTCATCAAATCACAATTACCAGTGAAAAACCAGAAAACAATCAGGCATCTAAAGGATTGGTCCACATTTTAATTTTTTTTTTTTTAAAGGATATGTATTGAGTTTTATTGTCTACCAACCCTCATGGAGAAGCTGATATTTCCTGTTGCCTTGTTAAATTGTAGAGTGCAGATTTTCTACAAGTCTACATTTTTCTGATAGGTTTTCTATTTCACTTACTTTTTCTGAAACATGGAGGTCTCAGATTTATGCAAGGACTTCAGCTCTAACTTTACTGTATGGACTCAAGACCTCATTTGTGCGTCTGGTATTTAATTTGTACTATATGAAAGCTACCCCACTGCTAACCAGAGATGACACAGATGTTTCTCACTATTCACATGATGTTTCATTTAAGGCACCTGTGTACTTCCCCATTTTGGCTCCACATTATAAATTCAGGTAAACTTTATGTACTACTTGAGGTGTTCGCATCTGGGCGATTTTTAGTTTGTCACATTCTACCACCTTGACAGCATATGTCATAAAGCTATTAAGGGCTGCTTCCTCCAACAGCCAGATGAAGCTTTAAAATTACCCCTTCTAAGGCCAAAGACCATTTTTATCCTTGGCTCCTTTCTGAAGTCTGAATTGTTGCAGCTGCACTTTGTTGAACCCTTTCTATGGATACAGTGATTTAATTATATAATTTTACTTAACTATTGCAAAAAAGAAACTCTAAATGTCTGAATGTATACTCATTTTTTAATGTCTCAGAGAGATTAAGTTACTTGCTCAAGGTCTCATAAAAATGAGACATAAAATGGTATTGCCAAGGTAGCAACAAAGGTCTAACTGGAGAGAGACCCCTTACCTTTAAACATTTAATCACATGGGCCATGCGGACAGCCACTTTCAAGACAACTGCATTTAATGCTTATCTCTTGACATCCTTACTTTTAAAGGCTGTTAACCCTTCAATATTTTTGCTTTTAGAATGCACATATATTAGCTTACTCAAAAAGAAGTTGTCCCTTTAAGGTTTGGCTTTAATGTGTTTTACAATTTAAGAGTTTTCTTCTTAACAGATTTTGTTAGTCACACAATAAAATAATCTATGCAAGCTCATTATTAATGATGCTTCACCAGGAACTTTATAGACATGTTCTTTCACTTGCCTGCACAAGGCAATGGCAGCAGTGATGTATTGACTCAGTTGTACGCAGAATAAAACCTATGATGTTCAGTCTACCTCTCCATATGCCATGAACCAATCCCACCCCGTTATGTCTCACTCTGTCAAACACCACTTTGTGCTTTGACACAGGAAATGAGGTAGAAGGTGTCTTTCAATATCACGCTCTTGATTAGAACCTAGTGATCAGTTGGGTTGGGACCCATTTCTGAAATAGATTGTAGGAGATAAGGATTCAGGCTCTAAAAAGAAGAGACATGTATTGAACACACACGGACATTTTGAGGAGGCAGTTTTGTCCAGTTGAAGGGAGAGTAAAGCTTTTCATCCCGTTTCCTCAATTGCAATGGGTTTTTGGATAATAGGAACTGAAAATATAAAGTCCTGCTAGGCAACTGCCCTCTGTACAGCATCAGTATCTTTTATTTAACTACATTTTTCTCTATGTATTCCCACAATGCTGTGCTTACTAAGTTAAATCATCTTTATATCATACACTTTAGCTTTTATTGAATTCCATTGAATCTTTCTCCTTTATTTTCCTCTCCTCTTTAACTGTGAGTTTTTACAATGCCAAAAAAAAAAAAAAAAAAAAAAAAAAATCCACGTACCTTGACTAATTACTGTGAATGACATTTGGTGCTAAATGAATACTTGTTGGATAGTTACTTGCTAATTATATTTCTGATTCAGTATGAAGTTACACTATCAGTCCAGATACAGAAGATATCAGATAATTATGGCAGAAGGATAGGTATCAAGAAGGAGACTCATTCTGTACGCAGGAGGCTGGAAGAAAAGTGTACTGGTTGGAGCAGCCTTCGTGAAATGTGTTGTTTGACTTATTCCTCACTGTTTAGCTTGGGAGTGAGCTGCAGAGAGCTCAGTTAATTCTGTCTTTATTCTCTTTCGTGTTCTGCATATCCCTCTAGTACAGTGTTCATTTTTTCACAAGGTTAAAGGGTTGCTTAAGAATGTTCTTGCATTGCTCTGGACGGAAGGCATAGATTCCATTACCGTTTACCAGAGTTTATATGCACTTTACCCCATGTAAACAAAATGCTTCAGAGTCACACTTTTTACAGAGCCTTATTTATCATTAATAGTTTCTGTATTTAAATGATACAGGAATGTGCATGTTTTCAACGTCTATTATTTGCTTTAAAATGTCGAGAAAGGTGCAGTTTATGCCTTCTGCCACCTGCTGATGCCTATAAAACCATGCCTGCCTGAGATACTGAATTGTTTTCCATTATATTAACATTGCATGAATAAAAAACCCAAGCCTTTTAAATCACAAGTTTCCTATGGTGTTGATTGGCCTGAAGCTAGATAAATCCAGACAAATATTTATGGTGCCAAGAGTTGTGTACATAAATATTCTTGCCTTGAAAATGTTTCCAGTGGACTGTTAAACTGCCAAGGTGACATAATTTAACAAGGAAAGCAGGTAGCAGAGATCCAGCGGTCACTCAATTTGAATTCTTTTTCTATTCCCACTTTACTGCATGATTCTGAACTACCTGCCCCTTTCTAGAGCCCGACTTCAACTTTGTGAATTGCAGAGAAAACCAACTCTAGAGTTATGAGGGCAAAGGGCTGGGTCTATCCTTTTAGAAACTTTGTAAATGTAAATTACTGAGTTGTTTAACTTTAGAACTTCCATAAGAAAGTACCAGCATGCTGGACACCATTAAACATTTCTCATAGACTGGTGGAAGTGAAGGGCATGATCTAGCTGGCAAGCTCAGTTTCCAGAACGATGTGCCATGAACTCGAGAAAGAACAAAGGAGGATGCTTAGGAAGGGTTGGAGGAGAAAAGAGAAGAGGAAAATTTTATAATCATATTTCAATTTGTAAATCTTAGAAATGCAAAAGTTCAGTTTCTAGGAAGGACATTCCTTCCAAGGCTCTCCGATACTTCCTTGTGACCATGTCTTTGGAGCTAGGAGTCTATCCATGTTCTTCCAATTCCACTCCTGAGGGCTTCAGTCTTGTAACTTAGTCACATTCCAATAGCCCCACCCAGTACATCACCCTGATGTTATGGTAGCCCTTTCCCTGGAGATCTAAACCAACGTCTACCCCTTCATTACAGAGCACCACTGACAAAACAAAGTATGACTTCCCAATGTCCAACTTGGGGACAGATGTTTTTCAGGAATACAGGAGTGTAGGTGAGCCCAGAGCAACCATACCGATGGAAGTCTTACCTTAGCATGGATAACAATCCCCAAAGCTGGAGCTTCCTTTAGTGAACTTTGCACACTTTATACATTCCATCAGCCCCAAAGACATGAGGCATCATGTGCTTGAGGAATAATTACCTACAGCTAGTTGTGTGGTGCCTGGGGAGTGCTTGAGATCACATGAGGGTCCAATGACCTTCCCCATTGTCCTTCGATTAGGGACCAACAGCCACCAACAAACCCAGTTTTGAGGGTTGATTGCAGGTAGTCACAGCTTCTTTGATGCAGAGGATAGGAGATATGCTCAGAGGATAATATTCTGTAATACTTGGGTTGAGAAGAATTTATATGATGCTGAGTGAGCATGAATATTCATAGCAATGACATTTACATTTATAAGGACATGTATTTGCATTTATTATTATTCTTCAAAAGGTATTTGGAAATTAATTTGAAGTAATACTCATTCCTCAACTGTTTGCTCTTCCTCAGACATGAGCCCAAATGTTCGGTTATTCCATTGTCATTCCATTTAGTCTTTGTAATAAGTCTTTAATGCCGGTGCCTTATCTCTGCATAGCAATTAGAGTATGTGGCAAGCATAAGTTTTCCTAGGTGGAAGATGGAAAAGCTAGGATTCAAATCAGCTGAAGCTGTCACGTGGGTCTTAGGCTTTATGGCATATTGTCTTCTATGAACCTGAGCTTAGAAAGCTGCAGCGGTTTGCTGAAGCTTGACAAAGCTCTCCTGCAGGCTTGGTTTAAGAACGCCCTGGTGTGTTGGACAAGGCGACTTCTATTTCTAGGATTGTTACTCTAGTGATATGAATGTGCTTGGCATCTTCTTCACCGTCCTTTCCTCTTGAATCATGAGGATAATTGGAGTCAGTGTTCTGCTGAGTGCCCTGACCTCCCTAATCTTAAAAACTCAATCTTACTAATGAATTCTAGTAAGAGGATATGAAAGTGAATTATGTATCAAAGGAGGAGCCAATTACATTTAAATCTTTAGACATTCAGGTTCCTTTATTGCTTAAATGAGGGATTTGTATTAGGCGTGGAGTTTCATTTCCATTCTAGCTTTGCCCAGCTTGGTATAGTGCACAGTTGTTTTTTATCTCATTAAGCTTAAGTAGCTAATTTAGTGTTCAGAACTCTATAATATGCCCCATGCCAAAAATATCTGTTATCAAGATGTATACATTTTTTAAAGTTTAAAACTTGGTCATATTGCACACTCTATATAATTGCTTATTAAAATGACTCACATATTATTTTCTTTACAAGATAAACTTTTTAAAGGAAGTAGCCCAATGTACTTGAATTGATTAAACATCTCTGTTTATTATACAAAAAACATGAGATGATGAAAGAGCTAAATTATATAGGTTGATCGACTTAGAGCTGCCAGTTAATTTCTCTACATGAAGCTTTTCAGCCATGTCATCTTGCTAAGACTGTGGCATTCACAGACAACCCCACATGACTACAAGAAAAGCCTCAGGTAAATGTGAGATATACTAGTATTGCCTAAACTTTATCCGGAGAGATGCAGACAAGACTCTATTCATAAGGCACCTATCACATGCCAAAGAATGGTTTTACCAAAGTTCAGTTTTGCAAACCAGTGAGATTATTTGGGCCACAGAGTATTTGTGAGGAATGTAAGTGACCCCAAACAGCCACACCACCAGCTGTCTCACCACAGGATGATGATGTCCCAATAGCTGCATAAATGGGGTACCATTATTCAGTTAACTTTCTACATTGAAGATATTCTAGCACATCTCAGGATCACGAGAACACACATAACCAGAGCAGAATTGTATGCAGCTGGGAAAGAGGCATCACTGGGAAGGGACTAATAACCCTGCCCCACTTTTCTAATACGATGGCATGTCAGCAGGCTAAATATTGAATTTCTTGAGTGAATATTCACAGCTGATTCTGATGAAGTTGGTTTTGACTACTATGCTCAGAAGACAACAATCTACAATAGCTGATTAGTCATATGAACATATTTTCAGCAAGTTCAATTATTCTAGCTGTAATTAGACTTATTTCCCACATGTATATATTTTCATTGTACTTCTTTAGGATAGTTGTTAAAAGTCATGAGTGCCTCTACTTAATAGAGTTTACTGCAAGCATGATTTTATGTGGACAGTTGAAGATATTAAAGTTTCTGTTCGTTCAGTTTTATGTTGCCAGGACAGTCTTATATAAGCCATACATACAGCCTTTAAATACATCTGAGTTCCAGCCAGTAGTGGTGTACGATAGGCACCTTCTATCCAGTCCCAAAGCACCTTTCGTGCAAAGATAATAGCTTTTTAAGGATGTGCATAGTTAATTCTTGAAATCTGAGACTATGCTAGGTTGCAGACCCAAAGGAACTTTGTTGATACAATTAAGGCTACAGGTCTTGGAATGGGAAAAGATTATCCAGTATTATCTTTGTTTAGTCACATGAGTCCCTTAAAAGCTTAGTACATTTTCTGCCTGCAATCAGAGAGATGTAGTGTGTGAGTACAACCCACAAGAACCTTTGAAGGCTGATGAAAGGTTCCACTCACCAAGAAATGCAGGTGGCCTCTGAAAGGAGGGAAAAGGCACAGGGCAGGTTTTAATCTAGAGCCTAAAGAAAGTAATGTGACTCTTTTTGTTTGAGCTTGGTAAAAATCTGTATTGGATTAATCATCTACAGAGCTATGAGATGATAAATTTATATTGATTAAGTAACCATGATTGAACTAACTGGTTGCTTCTTGAACAGCATTAAAAATGAACAGTATCCCCGTGCATGATCCTTCCTGAACTGCAGCAATAACCAACTTTGGAAGAACTTTAGGATATGTTGGGTATTATGCTATGTAGAGAGTGTGTGTATGTGTGTGTGTCCATCATACAGTACCTCCAAATGTGTATTACTGTTTTATTTCCATACACACAAATACCACACACACACACACACCTCACACACATACATGGAAAAGTAAGGCTTAAAAAGTTTAAGTAACTTATACACACCACGTATCTAATAGCTAGCACAATTATTTTGGAAAACCATATGGATCTGAAGACAAAATCCATAATGCATCCTTGTATGTATCTATGTAAATGCACAATGTCAATTTATTCTCTTCACCAGGAAGATTCAAAAGCAATGAACCTCATTTAAAGGCTTATTGTATTATGTCAGAATGTTAATTGCCTTACTTATCAATCTTTTCCCCATGGTGCTGTCTTATTAATATAGGTATTCAGTATATAATGATTAAATCATTAATAAACCTTGTTGCGTGAAAATAGTGGGATGTAATTTATGGCACTTGTTGTTTCACACACATATATGTCATGTTATATATTCATAAGGAACACCTTGTTTTTCATTTCAAACATGCCACAAGATTCAGATTAAGATGTTAGTCTGCATTTGTAAAATTTTAAGGTATGATCCTACATTATTTCAAATAAATTATTTGCAGCTCATTTGTGCTTTATTTTAATACTTGTCAGGAGTGTTAATTCTCATTAGAATATCAAATAAGACTACTCAATAATATCAAGAAAATTAAATGGCCTTTGTTTTATCAGGCAAGGACTTCATTTTCTGTTTTTAAATTGTGATTGAAATTAGAAAGATAACAATATCTAATTAAAACATATTCTGTTCATTGGAAAACGGTCACTGATGTTGAAGTATAAACTTTTGAGCAAAATGAGACTTCAGGGACTACTAACCTTTTTTTCCCTATTATTCCATTGATAAGGGGCCACTTGGGGCCTAAGGAAAGTCTGTAGATGTTGTTGAAACTTTAATTCAATAAGAGCAAATAGTTCAGCTAATTTTTAGCAAAAAGTCTATTGAAAAGTTAACAATTCATAGAACCAAAATAAGCTCTTAACACCATTTGCTTCTGAATATTTGATGTTTCAAGGAAGACTCCTAAATGAAAATAATGATAATCTTATTAATTAGAAAAGCAGACTATCCTTATTTATTTATTTATTTATTTATTTATTTATTTAGTCTTCA
Organism: Mastomys natalensis; assembly: GCA_021653895.1. Taxonomy (NCBI): domain Eukaryota; kingdom Metazoa; phylum Chordata; class Mammalia; order Rodentia; family Muridae; genus Mastomys; species Mastomys natalensis. The sequence continues at coordinate 359,906 of JAJTUV010001202.1, forward strand.
GATATACCAGAAAAGGGCATCGAATCCCAATACAGACGGTTGTGAACCATGATGTGGTTGCTCGGAGTTGAACTCAGGACCTTTGAAACAGCATTGAGTGCTCTTAATTGCTTAGCCATCTCTCCAGCTCCAGTCTAGCCTTTAACAGAAAGATAAAGGGTATAGTGTTCAACAGCAAAACCATAGGAAGGTGTTATCTTGAATTTAATCAAAATTTCAGTAGTTATAAGCAAGATACTCAGACAGAAGCTATACTAATATTAAAGTATTTAGTTTTGATAGTAACATGCTGAATTGTCTTATTTCTGCCAATCTGAGTTCAATCCCTCATCTACATGATGGGAGGAGAGAATCAATTCCTGTCAGTAACCTTCACATGCATGCTGTGACTCCCTCTGTCACATATACATATCCACAACAATAATAAATAAAATAACTTATGCTAAAATGATCTTCACAAAATTATCTATATTCACAAAATATATAGTAATATAAATAATTATGCATGCTATAATATATTGGAGTTAAATAAGCAATTGAAATGCAAAGCATTTCATGTTGAAGCCTAAAGGTAAGTAACATGTTTGTGTTATACCACAATCAAACATTATGCCATGTTATTATTAGCCCATTCAAAATTTTAATTATGACTATATAGCTACAACTATGAAAGAATAGATACATAAAGGAAAGAAATCCTGAAATATTTCACGACAATATCTATGGTAATTTTAGAAATTCAGGTCAGATATCAATCTCACAACCAAATTAGTTCCATGGAGTGCTGGCCACCAGAGAATGGGATCAAGTGAAAACAGAACACAAGGCATAGAGAGAGGGAACTGAATGACCCGAGGCCAGGGAGCATGCCCACATAGTGATGGTAGGAAGGAGAGGCTAAGACCAATAGAGGACCACCAGTTCTGGAGCCTGTAAGACCACAAACTTCTTGAGAACCAGTGGGTAGCTACATTATCCCCCCCCCCATGTCCAAGGAACATTTGCTTCTCTGCAGTTTTTGTGATAATTTCCTTCTACATGCTACAAGGTTCTGGCCTCTGTCTCCTCTAGCACCTTGCTTCCTAACTGTCTGCAACCACCTACTTTTACTGTCCTTCTTGATTATGACTAATTCTAGTTTGTCTAGAAAACTCTTCCCACCACCTTATTGCTGGTTTAAAAAGATAGCTAATTGATTCTCTTTTCAATATTGTGTATTTTCTCATTCCCTGACGATATCTACATATAGTGAACCAAGACTGAGTATCAGACGTAGTAACTTCTGATTTGCATCAGCTCTAACAGGAAGTCATGTGTGCATTAATTATGCCTTGCCATTGACTGATGGTTTCTGGGAAATAAAGTGCCAGTATTTTTAGTTCTTAATCTTAAAATAACTCACTTTCCATTGGTATAAACCCTTGATGAATATCCACACTTGTATACATTATTTAAACTATAATTTCCTATACTAAACAGTCATTAGATTAACATGCATCTTTAGAGATCTTTCCAGATGTACCAAATTAGCTTCTTTGAGTTCTTTCAGTTTATGATTTGAGGCAATGCAGAAACGACTGCTTTTTAACTTGTATTCCAAGGGTTACAAACAGCAATTTGACTTTAAAATGCCATTTAGAATGTTTTTTCCCCTGTTAGTATTCATGCAGAAGGAAAATATAGTTTTTTCCCCCAAGAATTATTGAATATCAAAATACAGCCTGATCTCATTTACGGAGGAGAAACAGATACAGATGTTTCGAATGATGTTAAAGGAACCCTATTATCATGAGATGCTCTGCCTCTTGCTATTACCTGTTAATCAAGTACATGTGACACAGACATTTTAGTTTGGATATTAATTATCACTAAGAAAAAAATCTAATAGCTGAGATGAAGGCCATGTAAAACAAATATCAATATTTGAATCATTTTTCGGGATTTTAAGAATTAGAAATGTTTAATGGTGCCTAATTCTTTGATTTTTTTCTACCTTTTTTTTTCCCTGAGTGCTCTAATAGTTGGGTGCAGGGCAACATTTAAACAGCCTCTTATCAGTTGCAATAGGCATACTGTCCGTTTCCTGTTTCCCTTCAGCCTCTAGATTTGGACTTTCCGTCTTTTCTTTTCTCAGCTGTTAGGGATTCCTGCCACATACTTCTTTCTGCTAGTGATTAGTATTTTTCCCCCTCTGACAAGTCCTTATTTTCCTTCTCTTGAAATGGAATCCCTGCTGCTACCATTACCTTTTCTTTGGATTTCCTTGAGAACTCCTTCAGACAGCCTCCCATAGCCTGGTGTGCCAGGAACTCGATGATGGCAAGAATCTCCTCTCCTAGCAACAATATCAACCAACCAGAGCGCCCAGGGTCTAAACCACCAGCCTGGGAGCACTTAGGGAGGGACCCATGGCTCCAGCTATATATGCAAGGGAGGATGGTCCTGTGAGGTATAGATGGGAGAGGAGATCCTGGGATCCATGAAGGCTGAACGCAGTGTGTGGGGGAAATTCAAGAGTGGGGAGGTGGGAGTGGGGGGGTAGGTGGGGGCACATCCTCATAGAAGCAGGAGGAGGGGGGATGGGATGGGGGCTCCTGGGCAGAAGAGAGGAGGGAAATGGGGTAAGGGGATAACATCTGAAATGTAAAATAAAATATCCAATAAAAAAAAGAATTAAATAAAAGAATCTCTTTTCCTATTTTAGCATTTTGTTATTCAAAATACTCAAAATGCTGATTGAATGATAACAATTATAGATACAGTGTGTTTGTAAATTGCTGTCCACCTGGTGATTTAAATGTGATTTGTGTGCCTGGATTCATTAGTAGTCTAAATTTTCATGTGATATGGTCATTCAGCTTAGTCCTTTCAGTGACTGAAGAAATGAACACAGAAATACATTTTTGAAGAAATGTTACCTAATACCATGGGGCTGGAACAATGGGATAGGTTGCTAACAATAAATTCAAATATTTACCATACATTCCAAATAATTAATATATATCCAAATGTAGTTGACTTCACTAACTTTGTCAAAATAGTAAGTGGAGTAAAGTTATTACTATTTACATTTTTCTTTCAAGAAAGTCTATTTTTAGTTACCCTTACTCTTGTGACAAATACTTCTCCATTCTTCTTGTCCCAGCTATGGTCAGTTTCACATAATCTGGTTGGCTTATTATATGGTCCTATACATTTTCATTTCAAATCTTTATCCTAAGCTGTTTCTTGTTGTAGGTTTCCTGGAGCCCATGATACAAAAGGTTCCTTACAGAGGACATGTGATGGGAGGAGAGGTTGAGAGGTAGGCTTGTGGGAGAAAGTCGCCAAGGAAAGCCTGATTTTAGAAGGAAACTGGCTCCTTCGGGGACCCTGTGAGCTCACTTCTACCACAGAATTGGTTTCCTTAGGATGCATGGATCATTAATTGTGGGTCAGCCTCAAGAGACAGTACTCTCCTAGGTCAGGCAATTTGTTGGACAAGGGGAACTGTTCTGCACCCCCAGGAACTTCACAGTACCTGGAGAAATGGGCACCTCAAGTTGGTAGTGAAGGCTGGACTATACTGCATCATTCAGCTTTTCTGGCTTGAAGCAGAGCAGATCACCAACAGACTTGAAGTTATGATTTCCTTCATTTTGGCTTTTATTTTTAGGTTGTCCATGTGGCGGGGCTCAGCTAGTCAGTTCTTCAGCTCTCTGTAAATTTCCTCTGTTCTAAACCAAGCCCGTTTAAACAGTCTGCTGCTTTTTTTTTTAAAAAAAGGTTTTATTATTTATGTATTTGTGTGTGTGCATGTATGTCCATGTGCACCCCTGTGTGCATGCTACTGCACGTGAGTCAGAGGACTATTGTCAGGAGTCAGATCTCTGTCTACCATATGGCTCCCAGGGATTGAACTAAGGTCATCAGGCTTGGTAGCAGGCAGCTTTATCTGCTGAGCCTTCTTATTTACCCTTTTAAAAATAACATTTTATTACAGTGGCATATGTTTGGCTATATTTGCGTTATGAATAAGATAGCAGGCCTAGTACTTCTAACAGAGACCTTATGAACCCCAAAGCCTAAATATTTGCCAGCCGAATCTCGAGAGAGAATGTTTGCTGATCTTGATCCATAAAGTTATTTCAGGCTTGCTTGCTTGCTGCTTAGGATTTGGTGTGCAATGTCTTTTGAGACCGAGCTTTGACCGGGACCATGACCATGTCTGGTACATTGTGTTAGACTGTTAGGGTGTCTCAAAGAATGGAGAAACAGACTTCCTCTCATGGGAAAAGAAGCTATAACAATGGCCATTTGAGTTTTCACCATAGTGGGTTCCTGTCATACTGCTGAGAGAACTTAGCCCTACATCTATTCTCTTCTGCTGTTAGAAGGCTGAGGCATGGGCAAATGAGATATGAACTAATCATACAGATAGAAGAACAAAACAGAACAGAGTCTAGATGCCTGACAATATTTCTGATCAGTATCTATACCATGGAATTTACAGTATATAGTTACCTTATAAAAGCAACTTGGCTGTTGGATATTACTCCTTGAAACTTTAACAGAATTCTTCTGTATCTTAAGGAAACTCTTACAGCCAAAGTCATACCAGAGCCATTTCCCCCAAAAGTTTGGATCTATACACAGCTGATATCTGTTAATTTTACATATTTCTCATATTATTTTCACAACTCGGTCTATTCATTTACATTTTTATATCGTAGTGTACCACCATAGACTTCAGTTGTATTGATGTATTTCATTGATGTATTTATTTAGGTTATTCAAAAATAATAAATTTATTGAGTGGCTAAGGTGAGGCTGGGGCTGTAGCTTAATGAGTAGACCATGAGTTTGGTCTCCAGCTCAGCAAAAACTAAAATTGAATAAAAACAAGTAAGGAAGGGAATCATTGTCATAAGAAATGGAAACTACCATTTGCAAAAGTGAGGGATTCGAGAGACGGCTCAGAGGCTAAGAGCACTGGATGCTCTTTCAGAGGACCTGTGACTTCTCAGAACCCACATTGTGACTCACAACTGGTTGTAACTCCAGTTCCAGGGAATCCAAAGTCCTCTTCTAGACTTCATGAACACCTGACATACCCATGGCTCATATACATACAAGCAAGTGGACACACTACACATAAAATAAAAATTAACACATCTTTAAAAAATGCAAAACTGAGAAGCAGGTGGATATTTCTGTGGCTAGCATCTGATTGTCAAAGGGGTGACCAGGAGGACAACACAGAAATATTATTGTGAGGGTTAAGGACCACTACGCAAAATGGTCAGCCTTGACTATTGAGTGAGTATTCGTTTTCCTTAGGATATGCTCAGAATAACACAAGAGGCAATTTTGTCAAGCATAAACAGTTACACCAAACCCCAATGCATGTTTCAGCTCACGGTTCAGGACTCGGAGCAACAGGTCTTTCTAGGTCACTTAGATTTCAGCTTCTGTCTTTGCCAGTTATTGAATCTTTCTAGAATCTGATGAACAATGAAATTCACAATGCAGAGCAGTCCACACACTCCCCACCATTTTTTTTTTGTGCTTCCACATTAGTTTTTAAAGTGTTCAATAAAATTTATTGGTTAACTTCTTCATGAGATCAATGTATTTTCCCTGTCATCATTTTAATTGACCTTTCTACATTACATTTGTGACTGAAGGAATGCAATACTGTTCCCCTCCCCCTCTGAGTGTGTATTTCCAATACTCTAATCACTCAGCAAAGAGAGCGATAGAACCTAAAAACATTAGCTTGCATCTTTTTTCTTTTTTATTCTCCTCCCATTAAGCTTGTGATAAAAGGCCCACTTGAGGGCCGTGTTCTGTGCCTAAAGTGAATGTTTTAAATTTAATGATACAATCAAAATCATTTTTCCCTGGTAACTACTATTGTGATCATTTAAATAGATTCCAGTACAGTTGTTTTTTTTTCCTGTACATTATACTTCCTGTATAGATACAAGTGAGAGGGTTTAGTTCACGTACGAAAAGCATCCAGCTAATACAGTAGTTTAGTTTGCTCTTTGCTTATCTGTGTCGGGATGAATGCCTGCCCAGTTCCAGGCCTAAGTCCATAGACATTATTCTAATAACATTAGTTCTGCATTTTAAGAATTTCACATGGAGTTGCTGAAAATACTTAGAAGTACTTCATACCATAAGATTAAATCTCAAAGAATTTTGGTCTTGCAACTAGCAAGCTAAATTCCTCCTCACAACATTGTCTTAACTAATGTCAGGTCAAGAGATTGCAGTTGCTTTGTGCTCAACTGGAAATATCCCAATGAGTTATACAGGCTGTGCCAACCCAAAACTGATTTGAAAACCCTGAATGGACTCAAATTACTTTCTATTCTAAGAATAGCTACTTGGTTACAAATTTGGTAGTAGATTTAAAAATCAGATTTCAGAAACATGGTGAAAAAAAATAACTCTTTTTTTTCAATAGTGTCTTGAAATTCCCTAGGTACTATCTTGTCCTCCCCCCCACTCCCACCCCCAGATACTGTCACAAATATCATAGGATGGAATTAGCTTTTATTTTGACTCTGGTCTGATGCTAAATTGTTTTCTGTTCCTCAGTGAATAGTAACCAAGCTAGCTTTGTCATTCCTACATGGCAGCAAACCAAAGGCAAAGAGGAAGGCAGGAAAATAAACACTAGCCACTTCACCTCCTATCTCCCACCTAGGACTCCTTTGTTTTGATCCTGAAACACCTTCCTGTGCACTACACAAATGGTCCTTCAGAATGCTGCAGGGACTCTGGGAGGGGCCATACATGTTTGAGAGCAGTGTATGAGAAACTGATGGTGTGCTCCTGGTTTACTTACACTAACTGCAAGGTCTCACTTTGAGGAGATTGAAAGATACAGTGAGTTTTACGATGAATTGAAATCTTCTAGTTATAAAATTTGTGTTACTTCTGAGACATAGTCATATGAGAATTGATTAATTGTGTTGAAACGATGAAGATATAATGCTTAAAGTGACACAGGTACCACGAGAGAATTCAAATATCCAAATCCCTTACACTTTTAAATCCAAAACTTTGTGGGTGCCAATATGATGGCATAAAGCAGAAAATTTTGCCATGAGACTTTGTTTTATACATGAAATAATTTAATAATAAGGTATAAAATTGTCTTTGGGATCTATCTATTTATCTCTAAATATATACATCATATATATTCCAATTAAATATATCCATGTATCACATATATATACCTTGGAATACCTATCCCACACATACATACATATATACATCATATACATATATACACACATACATATACACATGCACATATACATATATACACATACACATATATGTATACATATATACATACATACACACACATATGCACACACACACGCACACACACACACATATATATATTTGGAATTTGGGTCTACATTTGGATCATACTCCAAGATATATTCATCCAAATAATCTGAGATTTTTAAAATGTGAATTCTGTTTGAGAGAATTTTATTGAGTATTTTTGCATCGATATTCATAAGGGAAATTGGTCTGAAGGTCTCTTTCTTTGTTGAGTCTTTGTGCAGTTTTGGTATTAATGTAACTGTGGCTTCATCAAACCATTTGGGTAGTGTTTGTCCTTTTTCTATTTTGTGGAATAGTTTGAAGAGTATTGGTATTAGGTCTTCTCTGAAGGTTTGATAAAATTCTACACTAAATTTATCTGGTTCTGGGCTTTTTTTTGTCCATTTCATCCAGATTTTCCAGTTTTGTTGAATATAGGCTTTTGTAGTAGGATCTGATGATTTTTTTAATTTCCTCAGTTTCTGCTGTTATGTCTCCCTTTTCATTTCTCATTTTGTTAATTTGGATACTGTCTCTGTGTCCTCTGGTTAGTCTGGCTAAGGGTTTATCTATCTTGTTGATTTTCTCAAAGAATCAGCTCCAGATTTTGTTGATTCCTTGTATAGTTCTTTTTGTTTCTACTTAGTTGATTTCAGCCCTCAGTTTGATTATTTCCTGTCCATCTACTCCTCTTTGGTGTGTTTGCTTCTTCTTGTTCTAGAGCTTTCAGGTATGTTGTTAAGCTGCTAGTGTATGCTCTCTCCAGTTTCCTTTTGGAGGCACTCAGAGCTATGTGTTTTCATCTTAGCACTGCTTTCATTGTGTCCCATAAGTTCATTTTCATTAAATTCTAAAAAGTCTTTAATTTCTTTCTTTATTTCTTCTTTGACCAAGTTATTAGTGAGTAGAGCATTGTTTAACTTCCATGTGTATGTGGGCTTTCTGTTGTTTTTCTTGCCATTGAAGACCAGCCTTAGAGTACACATGAGGGGACCCATGGCTCTGGCCACATATGTGGCACAGGATGGCCTTGTTGAACGTCAGTGGGAGGAGTAGCCCTTGGGCCTAACAGTGTTCCATGCCCCACTGTAGGGGAATGCCAGGCCAGGAAGACAAGTTTGGGTGGGTGGGTGGGGGAGCACCCTGGTCGAGGCAGAGGGAAGGGGGATTGGATAGGATGTTTCCAAAGGGGAGACCTAGAAAGGGGAAAGCGATTTAAATATGAATAAAGAAAATATTCAATAAAAAAATAAATGAATTAAAAAAACTGTGAATTCTAAAATACCCTTGATGCCATGTATTTTGGATAAAGGGCACTTAATCTGTAAGAAACATAGCTTATGAGGATATAAATGTATGTATGTATATATGTATATAAGTTTATATCTTAACAATAATTAAAATTAATATCTTAAAATTTAAATACTATAGTACTCAAATATTTATAGTATTTAAAATTTGAATAACATTTAAAAACCACCAGAATATTTTTTTTTGCATGTGTGTGGGATGCATACATGAGTATGTTTTCCCATGTGAGGATTTGTGTGCACATGTGCACATGTGTGTGGAGGCCAGTGGTTTATGTCAGTTGTCATCCTTTGTTGCACTCTGCCTTACATATTGAGGTAGGATAACTCACTTGAACTTTCCACTTGCCGGTTCAGCTAGTCTAGCTAGCCATGTTGGCCTGAGAATGCCTTGTCTTCGTAGTGTGAGTCCTGTGCTTACAACCAGGCCACAAAGACCCCCAGGCACTGATATAGATTCTAGGAAACTGAAGTTTGGTCCTTCTGATTCTTGGCAAGTACCTAACCCATTGAGTTGTTTTCTCAGGTTGGAAGACATAGTCCTTCTATCTTTAGCTCTCTACTTTAGACATCCAAAGAATGTTTCTTCCTATCTTTACATCCTAGCCAAAATTTGCTCCAGAGTCACCCTGTGTATTCATATTAGGAAATAATTTTCAATTAAGTATTAAGAACTCATGGGGGTGATGAAACTCCATTAGCAATGTGTGTGGATACAAACACAGACCACAGTGTTCTTCACTCATCAGGAGCCCGTCAATGTTTGTCTTTACAGTGGTGGGTCCATTGTTGTTTCAGTTTTGCTTTTATGTATTTCAAAAAGCCATGGGGAGGCACATTTTATCAACACACTCTTTAGAAAGAAGCAAGGGGTGAAAAAAGAAAAAAAACCTAAGTTACATGAAAAGGATTTTTAGAAATCAGAATCAAAATCGATTTTACCAATTAACTTTTGCTATAATTACTTAATGATGTTTGTCTTATACATAGTGAAATGTTGTAATGAAATTATTTTTTATAATTTACCACACTTCCTTATCCTACAATAGCGTTCCCTGATGCTGGACTGTGATGTTAATGCACACATCTCTGTCTCTCATTGTTCCTAAAGCTTGCCTCCAAAGAGCTAGTGCAGTCACAAGATCTCACGTGGGAGTGCAGTGTGTGCTGCCATTTTTGTCAGCAATGCTGGGGACTGTGTCAGGACAATAAGCCTGAACCAAGGCTAGATTTCTCCACTGGGCATTAGATGGCAGTGTTCATCAACACATTCGAAACTGGCTCGTGTTTAGAAAACTAGAAGATTTCTAAAAGCATTCATAATTCTCCTTTGGATATTTCAGGACATAGTTATTTGTCCTGCATTTTCTGCTTCTGCCCAGAGAAAGCAGATAACACGATGAAGTTCTGACGTGGGATACGCGGCACGTGCTCAGACTCATTTTATAGAAACGGCTTTAAGACAATTTTTTCAGTCAGTTATTGTTAATGTATCTATACTATTTCTATGGTACGTTTTAGCTTTTCTTTTCTTGTGGCTATAAAAGTATATATGTCAAAAGTTACTATTTAAAAGTTAGATAGTGGCTACTATTAAGTAGCATTAATCATGGCGATTTAAGTACAGATCTATCGTCCGTTGGAACTGGGGTATTGCCCTGAAAAGCTGTCACTCATGTAGCGTGCCCAGGGAGACTGACCCCATGTTTCTTCACCTACAATGCTGTCAAACATTAAATGAGGTATTCTATGCAAAATGCTCAGAACAATGGCTGACATTGTATAAGTGTTCCCTATTTAAGGTAGAAAGGGTAACATGCAGTACTGTAATACCATCCCTTGGGTGCTTCTACCCAGTAGACAAAGGTCAGGAGGCAGCTTCACAAATGTGAGGGCTCCGGGCAGCCGTCACCACCACCAGGAGGGTTGATTGTTGTGCAGAACTAAACCTTGTTTTCTGACTTAACTGCTGCCACACAATAGGGAATTCTTTTCGTCAAGGGATCGACCCAGAGGTGACTTTTACAAACAGAAATGCTGTGGAATCAGATTCCTTCCATTCCTACAACTGAATAGAGCTCAGAACACAGACATGGTAGCATCCAGAAGTGCCAGGCTCAGAGTCCTCTAGGAGAGACAAGAAACTGAGGGATGCGCTGAAAGGGGAGAGAAGGCGTTTTCCGGGTGAGAGCAATCCTTGGCTGGCTTTCAGAAGAGCACTCTGGAGAAAATTTGGAGGATCATTTACCACAGTAGACAAAGACTTGGATACGGAAATGAAAACTTTTAAGATTTTGTGTATAACACTTGAGGATTCTTGGCCCTAATGCCGCCGGCATCCAATCGCTATGGACAATGGTGTAGGAACATGATGAGGGACTCAGAAAGACGCTGAGCACAGGACCCTGAATGCAGAAGAGAATACCTGTGCCTCAGATTCTTGGCATTCATTGTACATGAATAATGATTCTCTCTCACTAATCTTTTGTGGGAAAAACGTATTTCTATGATAAGAGTGATAAAAATAATTGGCAAAATGTTAAAGCTATATGCACACCATGTACTTTGCTTTATTTCATTTTTCAGTTCATTGTTTTTCCTCTTACGTTCTTGTGGTGGTTTGAGTAAGAATCCAGTCACATAGATTCATATATTTGAATGCTCATGGAGTAGCACAAATAGAAAAGATTAGAAGGCATAGCCTTGTTGGAGAAGTGTGTCATTGAGGGAAGGGTTCGAGGTTTCAAAAACTCAAACTAAGCTCAGTCTCTTCCTGCTGACCAAGATCTGGATGAACTTTCAGCGGCTTCTTCAGCACCATGTTTGTCCATGTATCACCATGGTCCTCGCTGTGATAATGGCCTAAACATCTGAAACTTTAAGGAAGCCCGAATTTAATGTTTTCCTTTATAAGAGTTGCTGTGGTCATGGTGTCTCTTCACAGTCATAGAACACTGACTAAGACAGGTCCGCAGCACAAAACTGAAAGTAACTTTCAACTACAGATGAATATTTTTGCATTTATTTGGTCAATTAAACTACCTCATACATCAAATAATTAAATTAAGAAGTTAAATATCAGTGCATAGGTTAGTGGACTAGAAAAACTGAATGCCATTTGCTAAGTCAGTCTAATTATTTTCTCTGATGTTTTTATTTGTATAACATTTTAAGGAATACTTTGCAGAGATTTATAGATATTTTTTAATCGTAAGTATAATAAGACTTGAAAGATTTTTGCCTGGTAATGTCAGTAAAGATATTGGATCCAAGACAAACAATCAAAGTAAGTATTTCCCCCCCACAGGACTTCCTTAATCGGACTTACTATCTAATGTTCCATACATGTACATGTATCTATATATTTACAGCTATATCTGTATATAGATATATATTTACATATATATTAATGTGTATAGGTGATAGTTGCATACATGTATCTGGACCTTGTATTCTTCTTGCTATGTTATCTAGTAAATATTAAGTATAAGATCATTTTTGTCATTGAGAAGCTGAGATTTTTAGGGGTTCTAAACGACTTAACGTTGTGTGTCTTTTAATTTTCCAAGAGATAACATGCAGTTTGATATTTAAACTTGGCCTTCACTGCTTTCATTATGGTTACCCATCCACATTATCTAACAGAACAACACGGTATTCTCATGCCTTGGATGGAATCAAATCTTTCACTCCAACATATCCAACTTAACGTTTATAACGAGGAACTAAGAACGTCCCTTAGAACATTTTAACTTTAAAGGCTAGAAATGAAAGTATCATTTCCAGTCTTCCTGCTGCTCCTTTCTTCTTAAAGTGCATAACATTTTTCATAAGCTTTCACCAAAGCTGTCAGTGACTCCCCCTTTCCCGCCCCATGCTTGTGGTTGACACTATAGATAAAAAAAAAAAGAAACTCATCTGCCGAGTGTTTGGACATGTGGGCTGCGCTGCTGTGTACAAGGCCCATTAGTGTTTACAGTTCTGTCACTAGTCTACATAGGCTACAAAACATTTCAGTTCAGGCGGCTTTTTATTTTCCTAGGAAGCAGTGTTTGATGGTATGGATATCCTTTGGAGGAAGGAAACTCAGAAGGGAATTCTAGTATCTTTAGTGTGAGACCCAGGTAATGCATTAGCTTAACACTGCAGGAGAGCCAACCACCCTGTGATTTGCTTGTGTGGGAGACAGAGTGTACTTTCTGAACTTCAATGTCAAAATGCTATTGCAATTTCCACTAAGCATCCTGGAAGCTTCATCTGTTTTCTCTCATAGAATTCTCTTCTAAAACAATTGTGGCTGCCGTTGGTAGTTCAGACCTACCTGCACGTTGTTTGAATATACACATAGTTTGCAAAATGTAATGTGGAAAAGAGAAATCTTGAGCTAAATACATCACCTATAAGATTCTTCTGGATACATCCACATAGTTAGAGGGACTGAGTTCAAGTTCATATGTTCATCTACATGGCACAGTGATTTCTGTATTCTTGAAACCTGTTGAGAGAATGAAGATTTGTCTTCTGTCTGAAAAAACACCAATTATGTTAGGTAATACATTAATAATGTTAGTTATTAACATATAAGGAATATATTTTAGTGAATGAAAATTACATTTGGGTTTCATTCATCAATTTACAGTTAGTAAGAGTAGAATAACATCACTGTCTAAAGTATTTAGTGAGGTCATGCCTAAGGAAAACCAAATGCCTGCAGGATGCCATCAGGGTCCTGAGACAACCTAGTTATAGTTTGTGCCTCTCTTGCAGTACACAAATCCCACATTCACAATATCAAGATATATGAGGAGTCTGAGATTTATTCTAGTTGCAAAGCTAATATGTGAACTTGCTTCAGTGTCTCAGGTGATGGATCTCAGACCAAGGACTTGTGGCACACCAGGTGGACTGAGCACTGTGTTTCAGTCCTTCTGCTTGTCCTCAGGTCTGCTTCTGATAGTGAGCAGCCCAGATAAATACCTTGTATTAGGTATGTTTGTGCTACAGCTCAGAGTCCTGAATCTTCAAAATTCCATTTTATTTAAATGATATACATGCAAACAACACTGAATTTTCCCCCAGATTAAGTCATTATTATTATCGTCATCCTTTTACTGGGAGTAAAAATAAATTATTAAAAAAAGAAAACCTGACCAACCAACCAACCAACCAACCAACCAAACTAATATCTGACCACTATTCTGAAGGGAAACACCATCTCTGTCTTTTAAGGCTATTGACCTGAAACTCTAGAACAAAAATCAGGGTGCCTTTGCATGTGAGCTGTGCAGTACTGGGAGAGTCGAGAGAATGCCTACTAAACCATGCATTTCAAAGATGAAATAACACAGTATTGATGAAACATTCAGTCCAAATTGGAGAACACAGTAGGAGCTTAATAAATAAACTTTGAGGCATGGAGCTACATCATTGCTCAGTAGACTGAATGTTGATCAAAGATATGCACCACTATGGAAACAGTTTCAAATTTAGTTCTAGGCTTGTAGATGAATTCAAGCAAAGTCAAATCACGCCTTCTCCTGACGCGACTTCATATGAATTGCTGATACACCTACCAGGGTCCAGACCTTAGTAAATCCTAAATTAATCTTTACTAAAGTAGCACATAATCTTTCAGGTTTCCAGAAGCCAATCTAATTATCATTATTTGTGACTGATAGAATATTAGTCAATCTCATCACTATCTGTAATCGTCTTGTCTTTTCTTTGCTCTGCTTTATGTAGCATAGCACTGACCCCTGTCATCCATATTTTGTTAGCTCCTTTGCCAAACAAATGCCAATTAGGTTTGGACAATGGCAGGCAGAAGCAGGAAATAAGAGGACAGCTGTGGCACAAATTCTAGGAAAAATTTCCGGTCTTTAATATTCTAATTATACAAGGATTTCTGAGCATAGCTGTATCTCTTCAAGAGCCTAGCTGACCTATCCAGCATTTCCAACTATGGCCTACTTTCTAATGCCTGGTTCTCTCTCCTGGCATTCACTAAGCCCATTTATTTTCTTATTTTACAGATATTTCCCTGCAATGATCTGTGTTATCTCCCAGTTCCACACTTGTATGTTTTGCCCGAAGAACTGTGTGGTATGGGTTCTGTTTCTTAATTGACCACTAACTGATGTGGCCAAGACATCCTTAGGCTGGTTTTCAATCATTTCCTAGATTTATTCATTTGTTTTTATGGGTTTTAGGAGATATTTGGTTGAACAAAACAGACTGTGATTCAGCAAAATAGGATAAGTTATATGAATAGGGGTTGGCATTACCCAAACAAAGGTACTACATGTAGCTTGACCTATGTTGACTGATTTAACATCTCATTTTTCTCAAAGGCTGGTGGATGCAAGTACGCTGCTTCCCGGGAAGAAAGTTTGTGAAGGAGCATACAACAAGAAAGTCCTCCAATCTCAGAATCTTTCACTGTCCATCTGACCTAAATTAAGAAACCAATCTAATGCAGGATGGATATTCTATGGCCTCCAGGAGGCAGCATGGAAGGCTCAACATGTTGGAAAAAAAAACCAACAGATTATGAGAGTAATTGGCTATGCTTTTCAGGCTTGCAGGAGCTTTATCTTGATAATAAATACCCAGAGATATCTGCAGTAACTTTTAGAAATATCCATCGGCTGTACCCAT
The DNA here is from genome assembly GCA_021653895.1 of Mastomys natalensis. Taxonomy (NCBI): domain Eukaryota; kingdom Metazoa; phylum Chordata; class Mammalia; order Rodentia; family Muridae; genus Mastomys; species Mastomys natalensis. The sequence continues at coordinate 375,205 of JAJTUV010001202.1, forward strand.
GGGAGTATCAGCGAGATATGAGTAGCTACCTGTTCCTAAGATGAAGCAATGACACAGAGTTTGAGATAAAGGCCTGAATGCGTATTGACTCTGGAGCATAGTCTAGACGTATTCGTTATGAATGTATTTTATGTTGGCAGACTTGTTGTTGTATTGTACTTCACATCTTGGTAAAATGTCTAAAACATGCAAAAAATAAGAACAATAAAAAAAAAAAAACAGCATGCAAGCCATAGGCAGAAATATCCAAATAATCTATAACTACAGGACATTTGTTCAGCTAATACAATTAGGGAGTTGACAAATGATTTTTACTGTGTGGTGGTGTTTTAAATACATGTATCAGCATCTGAAAACATTTCAGTCTCACTAGATTTAACTATCCTTTCTTATATTCACATTACTTATGAAGGGATACTGTGATTTAGCAGATTTTTAAAAATTTCATTGTGAATAGTATTCTAGCTTTTGGTTTTCCAACTACTTGCATCAGACCAGATTTACAGATGTATCCGGGGATCAAACTCACATGCTCAGGCTTGGGGATAAGCACTTAGCTGCTGATTCATCATTCTGGCACTGTATCTGGGGTCAAATAAGGCATAAGAGTAAAACTCTGGGTTTCCTCCTGATACATTAGGATACGGTCAAGCTGACACCATTTGTAGACCAGGGAAAGGGCCTGCCCTAGAAGCCGAATTTTGATTCACAATGGCAGCAATAATTGACTAGCATTGGCTAGCACACAGTATGTTAGCATAGCCTGGTACTGCTGCATGTGTTTATGGTTCCATGGTGAGTGAAATGTCGGGATGTCAGGAAGCAGTCCTGATACAGAGTCGGAATTGCACAGAGCAACACTTTGAGGAAACAAACACTTGTTTGTGAGTCACTGACATTTGTTTTAGTGTTCAGAAAAAGACTGCCTGAACCCCAAATGATTTTCTCTCTTCCAGTTACAATATGACATTTTTTGGCAAAATTAGTTATTAAAACACAAAGTATCATGGTGGGATGCAATCATTTTGCATTAATTCTGATTTAAAAGACTCACATATTTTTAACAGATTGAATGCTAAATGGAGAACAACTTGTGAACATATCTGTGACTTAAGATTTTTTTTTTCTCTTAATAGAATTCGCTTCAGACTCACAGAGCCAAGTAGTATTAGTAATGGCTGGAATCCAGAGTCTAGACACTTCACCATTCAGTTGAAATGGAAGCTGAAATCCTTCTTAAAAACAGAATAAATGCAATAATCAGTGAGTGAATACCGTGTATGTTCTTTTGTGATTGGGTTACTTCACTCAGGATGATATTTTCTAGTTCCATCCATTTACATAAGAATTTATCGAATTCATTGTTTTTAATAGCTGAGTAATATTCCATCAAGTGCTATGCTTGCCTGCCTGACATCATTGCCCTTACCAAGATGGTCATGGACCAATTCTCTGGAACTGTATACATCCTCCAATTAAATGTTTTCTTCTAGAAGTTGCCTTGGTCACAGTGTCTCTTCACATCAATAAAATAGTAACTAAGGAAGAAGTTGGTATCAGGGAGTGGCATTTTGCTGTGATCAGCCATATTATTGTTTGGAGGACTATGGAGGATTTTGGGACTTTGGATTAAACAAAGTCATTGAACATGTTAGGTGTGTTAGGTGGGGCTCAGTGGGCCATCCTAGTAGGGTCCTAAGATGCAGTCATGCTGAGGTGCAAAATGGACAAAGCAGGCCTGGCTCAAGAGGTTTCAAAAGGGAAGGATGTTAGGACCACTGTTGTGAAATTTTGTCAAGGAATATGGAGGGTTTGGGGCCTTGTCTTAAGAATCTTCTGGAGCCTGAATTGAACAGTTTTGGTTTAATATCATGGACAGAGGAGATTTCAAGAGTGTATAGAGTGGACTGTGTCACATATTATTCGTATTCACTCTTAAATAGCTCTGTTGTGAAAAAGAGCAAGCAGTGCAAAGAGAAATACAAAATGCACAGTATGGAAGAAACAGGAGCACCAGGAAGTGTAATGTTGGAGCCACGTCTGTGCTCTAGGAGGTAGAAAGCACCATGCCTGTCATCTGCCATGCATGTCTGCTTACAAACATACTGTCTGCCATGGCGGTCCAGCACTAATCCTTTGGTACTGAATAACCAGTAAGCATATTCTTCCTCAGGACATTTTCTTTTCAGGATCAATAATATGTAATTCTTACAACTTTGAATGCCCAGAGCCTTTACTAATTTTATTAGTTCTTTCCTTTCTAACAGTTGACAGAGTATCCCTAAATACCTCAGCTTATCTGTTTATAGAACTGAGCAGAGTATCTTAGAGTAACTCCACATATAGCCATTTTGCAGACATTTATTGTATATGTGCGCATTTCAGTTCCTACTAGGAGCCTATCACTCATCTTCAGGCAGAACCTACAATAATGATAACTGAGATCTCTATTTTCTATCCCCATGGTCCTAAAGGACTTCCAAAGAAAGCAAGGTTGTACATAAAGGGCCCTGGCCAGAGAGATACTTTCTGTGTGGGGAATAAACATGGAACTGATTTGTTTTGGCTTCTACTCACAATACCACTGTGGCTCAAAACATCTTCAAAGTGTTATATTCAAAAATTGTCATCTGTACTTGTTTGCATGGTGCTAATAGTAGTGAATATCTATTTTTTTTAAAAAGCAGTCATCCTTTGATTTTAGCACATCCCTTCAGAAAACCTGGTTTCACATGATTGAATATAAGTATACTTCCCTCTCTGCTGTTGATTGATCTTTCTCTATCCTCTCCTTTCCTATGTCTTCCAGCCCCTATTTCACAAAAACTTCCAAGATCCTCAGGCTGCCAGTGTCTAGTGGGATCACAGATTGCCCACAAATGACGCTAATTGTTTACAATGATGTCGTTTTCTGAAAGGAACTATATGGTAAACATTTTAAGCTTTTTTTTCCCTCTGCACAGAGCTGTTGACCAGCCTTTGTTGTTTTTCCTTTAGAGTATTTGAAAAACACAGAAGCTATTTTTAGTTCTCTGAGTGCTATAGATCTGCCAAACCCCAGGGATCCTTATCGGGTAGCAAGACTGAATGGTCTGGAATGCTTAGTGAAAACAGAGTTGGTCCTTAGCCTCAGACTTCTAATGCTGTCCCTCAGGGTAGGATGTGAGTGATTACATTTTTAGCATGCTAGTGGCTTAGAGAGGTGTGCCTGGTCTGGAGCCAGTGTTGGGAAAATGACTTGAAGGTGTCTTAGAATCACCTAAGGGTTTATTTATCTTGTGTTTATCTAAAATATTCCACTTACTAATCCTTTAGTTAGCAAACAAAGTGATAAAGTTTATCATGCAATTTTCCCTCATGTAGGTTATCACTTGTCATTTTGATGGGTCCCTTACACACTGACCCCCTATATCCCTTCTGCTTGCCTGTGGCTGGTCCTCTTCTTCTGTCTTAGTTTACTTTTCTATAGCTATGAAGAGACTCAATGGTTAGGGCAAGTGAGAAATTGTTTACTGAGACTAATGGTTCTAGAAGGTTAGAATCCATCATGAAAGGGACCAGAGCAACAGATAGGCATGCATGACACTGGAACAGGAGCTGAGAGCTTATGAGCTTACGTATGAGCCCTAAGCAGGAGGAGGGCAAGAGGAAGGAAAAACGGGGGGAGGGGGGAGCAGGGGGGACAGAGACAGAGACACAGAGACAGACAGAGACATAGACAGAGACACAGAGATAGAGATAGAACAGGAAATGGTGTGAGCTCTTGAAACTTCAGCGCCATCCTCAGTGACACACGTCCTCCAACAAGCTCACACCTCCTGATCCTTCTCAATCAGTTCCCTCAAGTAGGAATCGCATGTATGAGTACATGGGGGTCATTCTCATTTAAACCATCCCATCTTCCCTCAAACAATCCTCCCTCTGTCATTATGTCACACAAATACAATCATCTTAGGATTTCTTGCTCTCCTCCTCTTTCATGGTATCCTTTCTTCTCTCTCTCTCTCTCTCTCTCTCTCTCTCTCTTCTCTCTCTCTTCTCTCTCTCTCTCTCTCTCTCTCTCTCATACACCCACACAGAAACCACACCCTTACTAAATTTTTAACTCAAATTGCTCCAGAATCTTTTCATCTCCAGAACCATAAGAATTATATTAATGTCTTTTGAGTATAGCAATCCAATAAACTTACCCTACACTCACCCCCAATGACCTACTTACCCTACACTCACTTTCTCTCAGTGCTTGCACCTCCCACCATCACATATTGAGCTCCAAGCTTCAAGCACACTAAACTTAGGGAAACAAACCACAGCCCCACACAGCCACCAGTCAATATATGTGCATCTGCCTCATGCATCCATCTACATAGCCCCTGGCCAGTATTTCCTTTTAAAAACGATTGTAGTTTTGTTTAAGAAAGCATTTTCTATTTCATCAGGATGAATCTTCTTATTCTTTGTTTTACAAGTTTTACTTATTAAAGGTCATTTATTTTTCTAAAATTGCTTTGTCATATCTCCCTCCCCTTCCAAAAATGTAATTATGGCCATTTGCCGTAACTACTAATGGATAGGGATATCATCCCAGGAGGGAACGACCTCAAGAAAACCATATCACTGGGAAAGTAAACAGGATTTATGTTATGTTAATCTATGATGTCAGGAAATAGCTGCCTTTTGATTAATAAGTTATTTTGAATGATTAATTATCTGATAAGTTTGACTATATAAATTTATGTAAGGCATATGATTTGGGATAAAGCTACCAGGAGACAGAGACTTAAAGAATACAGAGAATGGATTCTCAGGTGACACATGAAGGACAGCTCTATTCCTTAAGGCTCGGTGCTGAGGGCTCTGCTTATCTCATGATTCTGCATTCTCCTGGGAGAGCAGGGAGATGACTTCCTGCCAATACTGCAGCAATAAGAAAAGAGAGAGTGCGTTGGAAAGATGTGTGTATGGCTTTAAGGCCTCATGCTGTTTCACCCAGCCTTTCTGCTTCTGGTTTATGCTTTTTGTCAGATGGGTAGAGATGTAATTACATTTACCTGTAAGCCAACCCAGAAAACACATTCGGACAGGAAGGGAGCAGGCAGAGTGGCATCGCCTACACCATAGAGGAGTTCAGACTTTGTAAAGTAGCTTGTAGTTACAGTTCGAGAACAAGACATCAGGATGTCTGTCACTGCAAGGGAGGCTTGTGGGCGTAGTGTAGTCTGGTTGTCTAAATTCCCGGCTTCCCGTAATGTGTATGAATGTGGCAATGTGTAAAATTGATTCTGTCACTTGGTCAACCTGAAGCTGACTCTGATATTCTGTTCTTAGAGGAGCAATTGAAGGACCAACAGTGTAACATGTTTACAGTGAGGACTAACAATTGGCCAGGGGTCATTTGGAGTGACGACTTATATTTCTCAAGGATAAGAAAGACCAAGTGAAGTGCAGGTGCTGACATTGTTGGATTGGCTGTGGTGAATTCTGCTGCCTAGCACATCTGAGTTCCTTCCCCTGTCTTCCCTCATGTCTGCACATCAGGACAGGACAAGGTGAACTCAGCTGTATCACCCATTTTCTGAGATCTCATTTCACTCTGATTTCAGCTGAAATACCTAGTATACTAAAATGAAGTACTCGATTAGAAGCAATACCTGACCCCTGAAATGTTTGGAGGAGTCATTGCTTTTATCCATGTGTTTGTGTGTGTGTGTGTGTGTGTGTGTATAGTGTATGGTCTATGTGATGTGTGTGTGTCATGTGTATGTATGTGTGTGGTGTGTGTATATGTGTGTATTTGTGTGTTGTGTGATGTGTGTGTGTGTTGTGTATGTGATGTGTGTGGCGCATGTATATGCATGTGTAGTGTTTATGTGATATATACGTGTGTATGTGGGGGATGTATCTGTATATGGTGTGAATATGTGTGGTGTGTGTGTGTATGTGTGTGTGTATGTATTCATGAGGGTACATGAGCACACATGTGCATGAGAGGAGAAACTAGGGGTTGGTTATCTCTTGATTTCTTTGTTAGAAAATGTTCACCATATGTTTTATAGAGAAGGTCTCTGGCATTTACCTTGATTTCATAGATTTCATCAGAGTAGTTATCTGGGAGCCCCAGGATCCACCTGTTTTCTTTTCCCCATTACTGAGACTACAGGTATGTGCCACCATGCCCAGGTGTTCTTGTGTTAGCTGCTTTCACATCAAGCTGTTTACTAGCTGAGCTGTCTCTCCAGGCTCAAATAGCTGCTTTTATGTTTGATATACTCAACATGGGAATAGTGAAGCCAATGTTACAGAGCTGAGCAGGAATGTCATGAAGTAATGTATAGAGCTTATCTGTTAGCATCCAAGACAATACTGAACATGGATTTTAACTTCTCTTTTATTGATCAGAAATATTTCTTTTGCAGTTATTTTTACAGGCAAAAACTCGTAACGATTTAGGTACATAATGCTTTCATGCATCTTTGGTGAATTTATGCTTGCTGCTGTGTGAAATTCTTCCCGATATTCTAAAAGTAAAGTCATTCAGTTGCAGTTTTTACATCTCCTCCTGCAAGAGAGTATGTTTTTCTGCCATTTAATGAAGCCAATTGCAAGTTAGAGCAGATTTATTCTAATTAAGTTGGGTAGCACAGATTTTTTAAAGAGTGATACCTTTGGTTTTACAGTAGAACAATAATGTTGGATCTCTCTCTATTTTCCCCTAGCAATGAAGAACAACTAGCTGTTTAGATTTCTTTGCTGAAAAGATTTTTCTGTCTTTTTCCATTGTCCTGGGTTGAGGACAAAAACCCAACCAAACCCAACCAAATCAAACCAACCGAAAAAAAAAAAAAACCACAGCAGAATGAAGCACCCGCACTCCTCTCTGCAGCTCTATGGTTTTTGCTGCAGATGAAAATCTTCCTGATATTTCCTGTTTATAGGTAATATAAAACTCAACCTGTGTTGAAGTGGTGATGGGACTAGAGAGTATTTCCCAGATGGATCAGACAGGTGATAGCAGAATTAAAGATTATTAGCTCTGCCTTTACCTTTGAGACCTTCACTGCCATGCCCAGACACCATTTTTCTAGATTTAGTTGAGCCAAGTCATCTTTTCTGGTAAGCAAGTTATATATGTATGTGTAAGCACATTTCCTGGCTTGTCACTCAGATCCCAGGTTCTACTTCTAGCCTGGTTTTTGCTAGCACCACTTTTATAATACCTTTCCTCTCTTTATAATTTAGAGCGATCTCTCATGAACCAGCCAGTTTCTGTGTTATCAGGTGTGCAGAATCAAACCCAGCCTTGTATCTGGATCTTTCTCCTAAAGCCTCACATTCAGATTCGATTAAATAAGCTTCAATATTGTGCCATTCTTATCTTACACTCTTATTCCACTAATTGCCTGAAATCTGGTGCACTCCAGCATTAGGAGTGTAACTAACAAATGTACATACTCTAGACTCACATGCTTCCCCACAGACAGCTCTGAGTCCTCAGATAAACGCAAACATCCACCCCCTTTCTCTGCTCAACTCTGTTTTTGTATTTGTTATTGTGACTGAATCCCTAAGAGAAGCAACTTAGAGGAGGAAGGATTTATTCCAGTGTATGGTTTGGAGAATATGGTTTGGGTTCAAGGTATCCCTATGTGTTGAGTTGGTATTTAATATTTGGAGCTGTGCGGGCTGATCACCTAAGTCGCGGTGGCTCTGCCTAGCTCAGCCGCCACGTTCTGCGGCCAGAGGCCACTCGAGCACATGGCTAGAAACGGCCAGAGGCCACATGCGCACCACAGTTAAGAACAGCCAGCCAGAGACACCAACCCTGCCACCCATGAGACGCCAGTGTGGGAGATGGCTCTGCCAATCTTCCACACTGTCTCCACAAGGCTGGGCTGAGCCCAGACCATCCCACCATCCACGCGATACCTGGTATAAAATGAGACTCTAATGCTTAATGATTAATCAAAGGCTTTATATGTTTGGTAATGCTCAATAAACAAAGATGCTCACACAATTGGAGGTGTTTCCCGATTAACTAACCTAGATATAAGTTGTTACCCAGGACTGCTCCCGATACAAGTGTGGTTCTCCATCCTCCTACATCTCTGTCTTTCTACTCCTCCTCTTCCTTCTCCTTCTTCCTCCCCTTACTCCTCCTCTTCCCCTCTTTACTCCTCCTACCTTAGCTCCTCCCAAAGTTCGGGAAAAATATGCTGCTACACCTATGGTATTGGGAATGGCTGGTAAAACATGGCTGATGACATCACTATGGCACCCAGGAGCAGAGAACATGGCTGGGAACGTGGGTGAACTACAGTCCTTACACCCTGATCTTATAGATGAGAAGTAGGTTCCATGTCCCAAAAACTTCACAACCTCCTAAAAAAGAGCCACCAAATGGAGATAAACTGTGGAAACACAACAGCCTGTGGTGAACATACTACATCTAGGTCATTACAACACCCACACCCAATTGCCTTATTTCATAGAGAGTTCCTTGACAACTATCCGACTTGTTCCTATGCCTGAAAGCCTTTTATCCTAGAGGAATTTATTATATATATATATATGATTTATTTATTTTATGTACACTGTTGATCAGACACACCAGAAGAGGACATTGGATCCCATTACAGATGGTCCTGAGCCACCATGTGGTTGCTGGGAATTGAACTCAGGACCTCTGGAAGAGCAGTCGGTGCTCTTAACCCCTGAGCCTTCTCTCCAGCCTCTTCTTATATATTTTTATATTTCCGTTAATGTATACTTTAACTCTTTATTGCAGTTTATTGTAGCCTTCAGTTTTCATTTTCAAATTTAATTTCAACTACACCAAGCTATCTTTTTTGTTGCTGGTTTTACAACATCTCCCTATGAAACCAGGCTGGCCTTGGGCTCACACTGGTCTTCCTGCCTCAGCCTACCACGTGCTGGGATGACAGGTTTCTGGTGCTATACCTAGTTATGCAAATACTTCTGGAAGTTAATGCTCTCTTTATAAACTTTAAAGAACATAGCATTTGATATACTTTTAAAGTGAATGCATTGAGATCCGGAATGGTGACAGGGATTAGTGTATTTCAATGTGAACAGTGTGTTCTATGGTGACAATTCTGTTCAGTCCCCACCTCTTTACCCTATTAGAATTAAATCAATGTATCGCATGTTGTATTTACTTAGATGCATACATCTATACCATAAGGTAGTAGTTAACTAGAGGGTTAGTTTATCTTAGGTTGTTTGCAATCCTATACAAAAAAGCCATTACGAGCAACTTGTTAAAAATCTCTCTCCCCCTTTTTCCAATCATGGGGAGAAAACAGCATAAATGGTTGCAGCTAAGATCATTTCTTTGCTTTGAGACCAAGCAAGGCTGTGCTACTGGGAAGTAACCCTCTGCTTAATGACTTTATTGTCATTTTGGAATTGTGTGACCTTGAGGAAATTACGGAACCTTTACGAGTCTTGTTTCCTGCTTTTAAAATGAGAATGCTTATAAGACCCTCTCAAGGACAATTTGGGGGCTTTGTGATAATATCTTTAACAGCAATCGCTTTCCGAGGCTGCCGTGCGCTTGGTTTGTACTTAATGCTGCTCACAGAAACTTAATTGTTGACATCGTATTGGCAAAATGTCAATAGATTCTTAGTAACAGTGACTATTATGTTTCATATATTGGCTGATACACATAACTGAGTCAGACTGGAGGATGCCAAAAATTTAGTTTCCCTTCCTCAAGTTTGGCAGAAAGGATTAATAAAGTTAGTTCAGCACTAAGAGCTCATGGCCAAAGGCCATCACAACAGTTGCTGAGAAAAGAGGCTGCCTAGTCCTGTGATCCCATGGTATCCTGGACCTTAGATCTGAGCAAGCTGCTCTCGGAACAGAGCTTCCCTTTGAAGCCAAGGGGGATTCTGCTGTGAGAGACTCTGGGCCAACCTGTGCTCCAGCCTTGTACAGATGCAGACTGAATCTCATTCAGCACAAAACCAACACACCCTTTTAAATGAGGCTGCCTCTGAGCACAGAGCAAAAGCAGTGTTTTCTGACTAGCTCTTGTTTTATAAGAACAAATCTAACTCTGAGATGGAGCAGCCTGAGGGAATTAGGTTACATTCTGTAAGAGATTCTGGATGTAAGGTTTTGAGCCATTGATGCACAGGAATTGGCAGTATTGGTGAGAGTTTACTCAGGGTTTGGTTTGTAACTGTCTTCTTCAACCTCTAGAGATATCTCTCAAAGGAGAAATGTGACAGAGATTATTTGAAGAGTAACTTCACTCATATCTCTATTTATTTCTAAACAAATATATATTTTAATTATACATATTTCTCCTATTTGATCGTTGAACATCATTGTTTCAGGAAAACATTTTCCGGTAAGTTCATAGTGCAGCTTGGCTTGTAAGCACCTCCTTGGAAAAACTGTGTCTCAGACACCACAGGAGGTTGGTTTCCAATCTACCAGTGATGTTGACTATGATAGCATCTTGTTTATTTCCTCTTTCTGATTGTATCTTCTGATGTGATCCACATAGTCCTGGCCAAGGTAGAGGAAGCCTCTATCTTTTTTGTTGTTGTTTTGTTTTTCGAGACAGGGTTTCTCTGTGTAGCCCTGGCTGTCCTGGAACTCACTCTGTAGACCAGGCTGGCCTTGAATTCAGAAATCTGCCTGCCTCTGTCTTTCAAGTGCTGGGATTAAAGGCGTGCGCCACCACTGCCCGGCTTATTTTTTTCTTTATAACTTCAGAAATATTTTAATTACAGAGTCCCTGACAGTTCTCTCTCCTATCAGGGACAATCATAGAGCCTTATCTATTACATGATCCCATCAGAAGCTTCTGTCTACACATAGTTAAGCCTATGACCTGAGATAATTAAAGGCATTTTAAGTGCTAAATTCATTAGTGTCCTCATTATACAGATGATGTCAGTGAGGGACAGGGGGTTAGTGTCAAATACCTTGTGTAAGGCCACACAGCTTGTGGGTGGGAGAACGTGATAGGAACCCCAAGAAGCCGAGTCCATCTGGCGTCTATGTTGAAATCACTGGAGTAGAATCCAACCACGAGACAGCCAGAGATTGGATGTAAAGAGCCTGGCAGTAGAAAAGCAGGTCTCTAGTCACAGAAACACTGCTGAAATACTTGTTTTTAATTCTGTGTGTAACTCAAGCGTACAGACAGACTGTAGAGGTGAGTCAGAGGTCAGAGCAAGGAAATAGTTACAAAAGACATGAATTTGGTTCTCAATACCCATATTGGGCGGCTCACACCCACCTGTAACTCCACCTCCAAGGCTCCAATGCCTTCATCTGTACTCAGAGGTCCCTGATACTAATATTTACACATATCGCCTATATAAAAAATATTAAAAAATACAATACAAAAAAAGGCTATCTTTTTTTTTTTTTTTTTTTTTTTTTTGTATCCACAGAAAAACAGATCTAAGAAACTGAGGTTCAAGATAAATAAAAGCGTTAACCAGACAAACTCAGAAAAGCAGTGAGGATCAGAGGAGACACAAAGAACTGTCTTCAGTGAGGAGGAGGAATGGCAGGTAGGGAACTTATCCAGGGCAGCTTTCTTTATTGTGGATATGTAGATATCACAGTAAGAAGGGAGAGGAGCTATCCATCCCAGTGGGATGATGGGAAATGTGTGCTTGTCCATGCTCTAGACAACAAGACAAGTCACAGGCCTCTCTTACCTTATCCTCAGAATACCTCTATGAGGTGAATAGCATTTTTACTTTATGTTCACTGTTACCAATATTAAATTGTGGCAGAACTATTCAAGTTTAAAGATAAACAATATTACAATACAAATTTAAACACTGCATTTTAGGGTCTTCGCCTGTAGTCCCCTATCCCACAATATTCACACCATGGTTCCTAACATCAAATGCCACCATTTTCACAGGAAAAGATTAAGCAGGGAACCAAATTCCAGCCATTTCCATTTACTGGTCTCAGTTAAGTGGTTATAGTGTCAAACATTCAATATTTATAGAAGCTGTTTAATGTCGCTGACATGGTGAGGAGAAGGCCTGCTTTTGAAGACCCTGGACCTCCTCAAAGACACTTCCCCCACTTTTCCCCTTTTCTCTCCAGTGTTTTCCGCTCTCCCTGGTGAGGCACCTCAGACTCATCCTACAAAGTTACATACACATAAAACCTTGATCGTTTGATTTATTTTTAAATGTTTAGCAGGAAAGTGACTAGAAAGGGCCCTCCCCATAGTGATGGAGAGGGCTTCATGGCTTCAGAAATGCTGATAGTATGAGCAGCCCCAGCCTGGCTGTGCTTAGTGGGACCAGAGCCTCCTTCTGTTCCTTTGGGTGTCACTTGTTCTCCCAGATATCCTTTAGTAATTTCACTGATTTGCTTATATTTTAGTTGACTATGGTAAATTGTCAACAAAATCTATCATGACTGACATATTGTAAATAGAATAGTTATGGCTAGAAGCTGCACAGACTATCCAGATATGATGAAGTATGCCTACAGTCCCAGCACCCAGGAGACTAGCCTGGGATAGAAGAGTTAAGAACCCGTCTCAAAGAAAAATAAAATGGACTAAAAGCAAATTAAAAAATACACACACACACACACACACACACAACACACATAGACTGATCAAGAAGTAGGCAAGTAGACAGACAGACAGACACACAGACACAGACACACACACACACACACACACACACACACACACACACAAGAAAGTTAGTGGCTAACAGACTATATTGATACTTTTGGATGGGTTTCTTTAGGTGCTGTCATACTTAAACTTTTACTCCTTCATAATTATGTTTATTTTATAGAATAATTTTTCTTTTCTTTAGATTTACTTGCATTTATCTTGCTCGCAAACTTTCTTTTTCTTTTTTTCTTCATTCTGCAGATTTCTTTCCTAACCAGGTAGGCTACATATGGAATATTTAATACTCCGATGTATTAAAGACTTCTCTCTCTCTCTGGGTGTTCCGCACCTCAGCTTCTCCAACTGCAGCCACAATGATTGCTTTCTACTCTTACAAGACAGTTGCTTATTTAGTTTATTTAACGCACTGTTCAATTAATGACTGAGTCACAGTCTGCTTAATGTTCCTGTGCCTCTCTGACTTTGAAACAGAAAGCTCAAAGGGGCTTTCTTTTCATTTTTAGATCTGGAAAATGATTTGTATGGAAACAGAAAATGAGGATTTTAATTCTTTCATCACAGTTGTTATCTCGTATGACCCTGAGTTAGATTGCAATAAATCTTTTCCCCTTGCAGAGTCACTTCTAAAGCTGGAGGGGATACAACTTCTGTTATTATGACCCTGACACTGTAGACTACATTAGCAGTCACCAAGTGAATAACAGGGAAGGCAAACATGGTAGTTAAAAGGATGAAAACATGGCCGGTTTTTACCCCTGAGGAGATGGCATTATTTTTCTATGGAATCTTCTCTTAAAATATAAAAACAAAAAACAAAACAAAATAAAAACTCCACCTGGTCTGACCTTGGGAGGTAATGCTTATAGAAATTGGAAGAATCTGTAGAAGTGGTTTCATACATTAACTTCAAATAAAATAAGATGAATTGGTTGCTAAGGAGCAGTCCAGAAGTCGTGAGTGGGTCAGCAAAGAACTTCCAAGGAAGGCTGTTGTAGGAGTCAAAGGGGTGCTTAAGAAGATTTCTTTAGCCATGAGGCTAGGTCAGGGGTTTTTGATGACAGAATATGTAGTAATTTAATTTCTAGTGGCTTGCACTAGTTCGTCAGTGAAGTATGGTATATTACCTTTGATTTCATGACTTCTAAGAGTATGGATGGGTGGGAGAGATTCCAGCTGAGAAGCAGAGATCTCAGACGGAATTGAAAGAGGGAGCAGAGTGGAAATGCTTAGCAGTGAACACTAGCAGCCTTCTTCTCCCAAGCAGAGCAGAGGAAGAATCGTGGAGGAGGTTAAGGTGGGTTGGAAGTATTTGGATTGCAATTATTACCATGTAGCAAAAGTCAGGGAAGAAAATTCATCAATAGGGAAGACATAAAAGGTGCTGCTTGAATATCTATAGCAAATAAAGATCACCATTCCCCCCTCCTGGACAAAGCACAGTAGAGAGGCTAGGTCTGCCTCTTCCTTATTCTGTCTTGTATATGCTGGAGTGTGATGAGGTCTGTACCCTTTAGTAAGTACAAGATCTCAAGTGCGTAGCCAAGGGCATTGAATCTTTTTGTCACTGTCTTCTGAAACTACTGATCAAAGGAGAAAGCATAAAGGTATGTTTAAATATCTGCTAATACATGTAAGAAAATTTAGGAGCCTGGAAAGATGGCTCAGTGGTTAAGAGCACTGATTCTTCTTGTAGAGTACCCAGGTCCTGTTTGTAGCATCCCCTTGGCAACTCACAACTGCTTGTAACTCCAGTTCTAGGAGAGCCAGTGTGTATTCTGAGCTCTGATGGTTTCTGCACACGTGTGGTGCACATACGATACATCCAGTCACATATACATAAGCAAATAATAAATAATTTTTAGAAAAAAAAATTTAGATATCTAATAGAAATGTGAGTACTTTTAGAATGTAAATTTATTGATGGAAATGATTCTGAATCTGTAGGTCATCACCTCTTCCGGAAGCCAAATGACACTTCAAGTTCCATCTAATACCATCAGAAAACACAGGGATTTACATGTTAAGAAGTAGCAATGAAAATAATTTGATGGCTGGGGTCATTGGAGATTTGAAAACTGTACTAAACGGTCAATGCATTAGGAAGGTTGAGAACCGCCAGTTTATGTAATGGGAAACATTTTTTTTTTACAGGTGATGAGTGATATGTTTATTTTCTATCTTCATACTTATGATTCAAATATATGAAATATTATTATAGATATAAGGTGTCTCAGAATTTTAAAATTTCTTTATGATTGGGAACAAATTTTGAATAAAAATGTGGGAATTAAAGCAGCTTTAATATAAATAATTAGGTTCAATGTTGTCACATTTAGTGGGAATTTTGTTTTATATTTTATATTTCAAGTTTTGGGAGTTCTAATTTTAATTTTTGCAAAAGCTTCTTATTCTATAGTCCCGGGTGACCTTCAAGTAATTCTTCTCCCTAATGCCGAGTGCTGAGAGTATAAGGATGAGTCACTGTGCTCCATGCACAGCAAGGTTCTTATACTTGAATGTTTAACATTTACAGAGAAGCGGAATATTTAAATTGAGAATGCAAATGATTTCCCAATCCAGAGTCCGAATGTGGAATACAAATTTGATCATAGTGTTAAGGATATGTGGTTTTCTATAGGATGTTGGGCTACTTCGACCTAAGTCTGTATTCATTCTTGAAAACTGCAAGTATCAGTACCAGTATGGGTTATTGTAGAATAACTCAGACATTGTTATTTCTTTCCTTTCCATTTGTGTTTAAGAAAGGAGATTCACACATAGCTCACTTTATATTTCACAGCAGAATGGAATGTTCTCTAGCTAACTGTGGAATGAACGCTGAAAGGAAATGACATTGGATGCTGGGCTGGGCATATCTCCCTAGAAAGTGCTCGGAATTTCTTGCATTTGGTACTTGGAACTGTATGGATTTAGACTTTTGCAAGATAAACATGACTTTTCCTGATAGAGATAGTCATGTCTTCACATGAGGACTTGTCGAAAATCAGAAACCATCTTTAGGCACGGGAATTCATTTTGAGAGTGCTGAATGGACAGACATCTATCTGTTCATCATATCCTATGGGCTAGTTTGTTTCCTATCCTTCATAAAAGTGTAAGAAAGAAAATGAATAGGCAAAAAAAAGTAGGTTAAAAAATAAAACCAGTTGCAGGTAATGAAGGCTAAATACTCAATTAACTGGAACCATCCAATGGGGCCAGGTAAGAGTGTTTGTGTAATCATATAGAACTGAATGGAGACAGCAGGTGTGAACCAGTGGGTGCCCTGGAGGATATCTGTGGAAGAGCTGCAGGTGAGGAGACCCAAACTTGTGTTCACTTAATGTCTCTAGTTGAAAGTTCAAAGACAAAGCACAATACAACCCTTAAATATATAATGCCTGCCACCTGCAGGCTGAAACCTATGTGTCTGCTTCCGGGTGTCTGTCCATAACAGTCTCCCCATAGGTGCAAGGATCCTATTACATAAATGTCCTTCTTTCCCTTTCAGACATCACCAGACATCCTTTACATTCACTCTGCCTCACTCTGTTGGTAGGTGGTGTTGTCTGTGTCTGAGTTCTGATACCTCTGGAGAACCTGTTGCAGAAATGGGTCCAGCCCCATTTCTTATTTGAACTCTCTCCTTCCACCTTGGTCTAGCTCATCCCCCCAAATGTTACACTGAAGCCTTTTGTTTCTGGTGTTGACTTACCTTTGCTGACACTCTTCTATTCTGTCCTTAGCTCCTCGAATACTGGTCGTTTAGTTTTCTCACCTTTATGAGCTTGTGGTCTCTCCTCGTGCTGAGATACATATGTATGTGCTTAATAAATATTCACTGTGAGAATGTTGGAAGAGAAGAGAGTTGTGGTGTATGTGTTTAGAAGTATATTTTGGATATCATACTTGGTTGCCCTTCTGCCTCTGCTTTCCCACCTGTATCGGCATGATTAGAATGACTGGTGATCACAACCGTGGGATCCTCAGAGGGAAATGAGGCTGGATAGGCTGGGATCAGAGGAGATTGCAGGCTGTGGTGAGCACTTTGACTCTCTGGAGGCAGTCATATATCATTATGCAAAGAGGATAAAGAATATTAAAAAATCTTGTGTTCATAGAAGAAGATGCTACTGACTGCTTAGAGGTTCTATCTGTATCTATGTTGGTGGAGTTGTAGTGTGTATGTTCGTTGTGTGTGGTCATGATAGTGGTCAACAGTATATTAGATTCTATTGCAAATTTCTTTCATCGTTTAACTCTAGTAAACAATTTTTCAAAATCTTTCCCCAAGTCCTTTAGAAGAATCAAACATAGCCACAGTGAATGGAAGATTGATAGCTTCAAACACAATATCTGACATTTTAATCTCATTCCACATGGAGTAAGAACACATTGTTGGTTCTTTTCCAGGTCTTTGGGGAAGGGGCATTGAATGGATATATTTTGATCACCTAATTTCTTCAAGCTACAGAATAGTCTACAAATAGAAAATTTGTAGATTTCAATGTAAAGACAGTACTAGTAAAATTTTTTTTTTTTTAAAATACTTGGTCTTTGAAAAACTCTTTGAAAATGAGAGAAGATCACAGTGTCTGGCATTCAACAAATAAATTCTGCTGGCGTGCTAAAATAATAATAATAATAATAATAATAATAATAATAATAAGACATAACAGGTGTCCTAATGTGGTGGTTATTTTCAAGTTCCTCTGCTTCCTGGCATCCTTTCATATACCTGCTGGTGTCAAGCAGTGCTTTAGATGGTACTGTTCACACGGTGTCCAGGGCTCTGTATATATGATACTGTTCACATAGTCTACAGGGCTCTGTGCAGTCATTTTATTGATCAGAACCAATACATGCTTCTGTTCTGTCTGCCAGTAAAGTGACTATTTTCCTTTAGACTCTACTGTATGTTTTTTATGCAGCTGGTCATTCGGTGCAGACTGTTCACACATGTGTAATTGAGGCTATTTCTCAGCAGACGTAAAAGCACACTCAATATCTCTGAACCAAGCACCTAGGCATAGACATGAAGTGCCAGAGTGGGGAGATTCCTGTTGGTGGGGGGAAGCATCTCCTCAGAAGCAGAGGATGATGGGGGAAACATTGTGGGAGGGGCAGACCAGGAAAGGGGCAGTGAGTGGGATGTAAAGTGAATAAGTAACAAATTACAGTAAAAATTTAAAAACATCTCTGAATCCTTCTTTTTCACTAATAGATGAGAAAGCGCAGTGAAGGAGTGGATGTTTAGGATTCACAGAGATGAACCTTGACCCCAAGCCACCCTCTACTTCCTGAAGTGATGTTTTTTTAAGATCAGATTAAAATCATACTCTTTATTAAAAAGAATTTCTAATTTAAAAGTTTCATTAGCTTTAATTAGTTTTTGTTGTCTGTTTATTCTTTGTTCTTTTCCAAATTTGACTTGGACCCTTGACATAAGAAAGGAAGAAAATAATGGAAGAAAGAAAGAAGGAAAGAAAGGAAGGAAGAAGGAAAGAAGCCTCAATTCTTGCCCTCCTTATGCTTCTATGTATTTTTAGCTTCAAATTCAATAACGATAATTTGCAGGTTCAAGTAGTCTGACTTAACCCCCTCAGAGCAGAGTCCATTTGGTACATGGACCAGATGCCAAATAATTTAATATGTCTTAAATGCCAGGAAAATAATGTCAGGAAAATATCTCGGATGTCCAAAATCAACACGACTTTTAGCATTCTGTTGTAGTTTTGTTTTAGAAATTTAGCTTATTAGGACAAATTTTCAAGTCACTGTGTCTCTCCAAATAGCAGAGTGGTCAGCCTTTTCTAATTTCTGCTCCCACAACAAAGTTGTTTTTCCAGATTCCAGAAACCCTGGGACCTCTGGACTTGAGAGGTCACATGACACCATATGTTAAATTCACCAAGGCTAAATTTAGAAGCTTCTTTCTCCCTGTCCTAAGTGAGACAAGCAGGCTCTGTGGCTAGAGTAGGCAGGCTCTCCATCAGTCAGGGCTGCAAGGTCATGCCAATAATGGGGCTTTGTAATATCTGAGGCGTAATCTTTCTTATTTTTTCTAGACACATAAGACATTTTAAACACACTTATTAACATTCACACATCAGTTGAAAGGATAAATTCTCAAAATGTATTTATTAAAGGCATGCCATATGAATGAATAGTAATTAATGCCTGACTGTATTTATGGAGTCTTCACGTAAGGACAGATGTCATGGATTGATTCTATTATTCTGTTTTCTCCATGGGGAAATTTAGACATAGGGAGGTTCAAGTTCACAGATCCAAAAACCTAAAACCATGTCTTTGGACTTCTCTTTTTTTGCTCTTTTTTTTTTCCTCAAAATTTGAATGTTCATGCAAGCTCAACACTTTTTGTATTTCTTCTCATCGAATGTTCTAGGATATATGTGCCCTACTCCAACAATGGCCTAAATTTGTCTTGACTTTTTAGCTTAGGGCAGAGTTAAGAGGTTCTCTCTGCACCTACCCGAGTCAGGAAGTAATTATGGAAATAGCTAGAAAGAAGCCCCTTTCTTCCTGGCAGGCTAATTTGTCACATTCCTCCCAGGTTACTTTTGGTGTTCCTTTCTGTGAGTTTAGGGACTTTTTTTTTTCCTCTTTCTAAAGGGATGGGTATAATTTTAGAGAATTTATAACTTAAAGAAACACTTAAGCAGAGAGATGCCTGTTAAGTGAGATTTTTCTGTCCAAAACCAATCAATCAAAAACTTGAGCAACTGTGATAGACTACACTTGCTTTTTAATAGCCGCCATATGTCCACTTTTATTCAAGGACCAATGAAGTGGGTTAGTGGGTTTTTTTTCTTCACAGATTATATAAATAACAGCCTTGAAATTACTTGTTTTTTCTAGGTGATACATTTTAGAGTGCACAAAGTAAAGTGTTAGGAATAAACATAAAACCATCACTAGTAGCTAATAGAGACGAGGACTAAAAGAGCTTTGATTAGTGTCTCTAATATCGAGGCCTGAGGCTCTCTGGGATATGGGCTGTTTTACAGGTAAAGATAGAGGTGACTGCTTTGAGGATGTTAACGTTGACATTATTGTTTTTTTTTTTCTTTTTCTTTGTTTCTTTTTTATTGGATATTATATTTATATTTCAGATGTTATCCCCTTACCCCATTCCTGTTTCTTCTAGTTAGTTTTCCCCTTTGGTCCTTTCAGGCTTTGCCTAACGATACATACATGCAAAAGTGAGGGTTTTTTTTTTTTTTCCTAAATTTTAAAAAAACAGTTGTCTAGCTATATTCTACCCTTTCTCCCTCTGTCTTTTCTTTCAGGAGACCAAACCTCAACTTCCCTCTGCCCCTTTGGAGGACTGTGAGGAAATCGTCCCATGCTTGTGCCTCAAGGGAAATAAGACATTCATGTTTGTGGAGTCTCTCTGTGTCCAGGCCCTGGGCTAACCTATTGCATATGTGGGGGTATAATATTTCAAAGTGCTAATTGCCCGGTATAACTGACAATTCTCTCCAGCCTGGTCCCTAAATGGAAAACCAGCATGGCTGTGGGGACGATTTACAGTGGGAGAACAAAGGTCTTTAGCTTTTAAGTTCAAAGGGCACCATCTGGGGTAGAACGAACTTTGAAAAGGAATGTAGCCAGCAAGGTCAGGTTTTTCTTACTCATTTGAGACTGAAGAGATAAAGGGAAGCCAGGAGCTTACAACTGGGTTTCTCTAAAGTGGCACTGTCCCCTCAAACACTGGGTTGAATGTTCCTCTCTTTCTCTTAAGTGGATTTCCAAGGCCAGCTGGAATCAGCACATATGCAAAGGACTGAAGAGCAACTTTCTTTTGGGGTGGATTTGAATAAAAAAGAAGCAAATGAGTACGGTGGAAATTTGCTAAGGAATTGATTAAACATGTTAGTCAGAGTGTTTGCAGGTAGTGGATTTTTTGTTCTTGTAAGTAATTCTCTCTTACAAAATGCCTCCTTTCTGACTTTACTAATAAAGAGGTCTTGACTCTCCCTTATCCTTCTCGGAGGTCCTCGCTTGGAGAAGGAAACTAACAGATGTCTGCTACACTGACTTCATTTTCTAGCAATGTCTCCACGAATATTTCCAAGTCTTTGCATTGTAAATTCTCGGTTTCCTATCTGTGGTGTATATCCCTTCTGAGTCCTCATCGGCAGCCATCTGGCTTTTGGTTCCCTCTCCCTCCCGGCATCTTTTCTCCTCCTCCTCCAGTATCTGCACTGTACTTTTGTTAGCTCTCTCTCAACATGCAGGCTAAGGGGGGGAGGGATATTTATTTTATTCATAAAAATTGTCATTTTTGAAGCCAGAGTCTGACTTCTAAGAGGGAAAACTTCAGCAGTCTATCTTACTAGGATGACTCCTCTCTGTTTCCTCCTTCTCCAGAAAGTAAGCACAGCCCTTTTTGCAGTTCCTTCCTGTGTTTCTATTTTTAAGCATCCCCAACGTAGCCATTTTGGAGCCACAGTGACTGCCAGCTGTAGGGGTTTCAGTGGGGGAGATAAGAGCTTCCCACTGTCTTTGTATGTGGCACACAGACTGCTCTAACGGTGCCGGCACCACCAGCGAGCTGGGCCAGAGGTTAGGGTCTAAGGTTCACACGTAGCCCGGTGCACAGATGTCACTTTGGACAAATCATTTGTCTTTGTCTCAGTTCTTCATCTGCAAGATGGATTTCTAGTGCCACTGAATTAGGATGAAAGGAGCTGGCAAACATGCAAACGTTTTCAAGATAAAGATGTTTTTGGAATGCGGAGGAATGGTTTAATCCTCAAAGATAAAGTGCTTATTAAAAATATACACTATCATGCACTAAGTCTTATACACTATCATGTACTATGTCTATTAAGAAAAAACGGGCACTGTTTAAATTGGATTTCTTTTAATATTTGATATTAAAGGAAGTCTATTTGAAAGACAAATACAATGCAAAGTGTTTGAACACATCCAGTTTTGTTAGTTACTTAAGTCAAACAATTCTGGGAAAGTTGAGAAAATTGTGCTGATTATAAATCAGATTAAAAGAGATAATACCTTTTAAAAAATGGCAACATGCAAAACACAGTGAATGTGGGAGCCACTCTGGGACCCATACTGCTGACAGTGAGTTGACTTGTTCTGTTCTGTCATGTTGGAAAGTTATCGTATTTTCATATTTACTTGTGACAACCGGATGCAAGCAAACACCATTTTCAGGAAGCAAACAAGAACTCTAAGATGTTTGGAAGGATATGTAGTTTCGTTTCCATTTTCACAGATGGAATGCTGCAAAATTGGTTAGAGTGTATTTGCTTCACGCAGGACAGTTTGGGCAGCACCTTTATTTCCATATTAGAACTTGTCACACAAGTGTAAAACTGTACTATCATATCACATGGAAGTCTTGTGTGGTGTATGTTTCAAAAAGTGGTAGATGAAATAATTTTTTCTACTTTGCAAAAACCGATAAGCAAAAATCCAATCACAGTTGTGTTTTTTGTTGTTGTTGTTTTCCATTGCTATGATGTAGCAAAAACAAACAAACAAACAAAAAAACAGGGGAAAAAATTTGGTCAGGGTTTCAGGCTGAAAGATGTGTGTATTGCAAATAGGTAGAAGCTGGGAAAACAAGGAAATGGGTGACAGTCGCAAACCCGTGCTTTGTGTTTCCGTGTGAACACAGTGGATGGAAATTCACACCCCATTTGCCTACTAAGCACAGAGTCATCTCAGGACTGTGTTAAGCCCAAACCTGCCATGAGACTCAGAAAGTGCCACTTCTCTCATTGGTCCCTCACCCCCCAAACATTTGCACAACTCTGGTGGCATCTTAAAGCCACACATGATGAGGTAAATATTTTAACTTGGCATTTGCGTCGTCGGGATGAGGACACCGCCGAGAAGCTTCCTCTCCTGCAGTTTGCTCCACAGACTGGCGTTTTTGATAAACACTGCTTTCTCCTGACAAGATTACAAATAACTTTGATGTCAGGGAAAAACCTCTTCCTCCCATGGCTAATTTTATCTCCAGGCAGGATTTGCCATCATCTTTTGTTCATTGTGAGGGCTTAGTAAATGCTTTTAGCTTAAAAATGAAATGTGCCCCATTTGCATACTTCTTGTGTGCTTCTATCTTTAACAGCAAATAGAATGATGCATAGTATAGAAGCAGTGGGAAAGAAGCCTGAACAGACTGTTGAAAAAGAGTAGTAAAAAATTCAGGAAAAAAATGACAACTTTTAGGAAAAATAATGTTGTGGATAATAGTAGAAGAAAATATTTACGTGAAGCTACAGTGGGGAGTCGTTTCCATTTCCCATGGCGCTCGCTCCTGGTTTCCCTAGTCTCTTTGGATAGTTTCTGCAGACACTCATGTACAGATTTTTGTTTCTCCAGGGTAAATGCCCATGTACAGTTGCAGGGTTGTATGACAAGTGTGTGCTAGTGTTGTATGTTCCCTTTTAATCACATTTATAGTGCTGTGTATATCTCTTCAGAGTCCCCTCAAGTGACTGCTCCCTCTCCAGTGTGACAGATACCCCGAAGTTTGAACGGTTGAGAATAATCCTCTAGATTCTATAGGAAATCCTTAGTCATTGTATTTACACGTCTCTTTATTTTCTGAGTTATCATTTGAATTCTATAAAATCCTTCACCACCTCCCTGGATTAAATATATAGATATGTAACCACGGAAATACATATAAAGGAATCATGTAACATGTTAGGTTTAACTTTCCTTCCTAAAACCTTCCCTTTGCACATTAACCATTTATTCTCATTTCTTATGCTTGTGTATCTGAGGATAGCCTTGGTCTTCGATCTACCTGGCCTCTTTTTTCCTACAGTAATGGCTCTGAGACTTATTTATAAATAAATGCCTAGGCTGTAAGCTTTGACGTTTTCAGGACTAGTTCATAACTTATATAACTCATTTATTCTATTCTATGTGTGTCATAAGGCTGGTTACCTTTCCACAGCTTCTACTGTTTCCTCAGAGTCTACTTAGCGACTCCTAGAATATCTCTCTCTCTCTCTCTCTCTCTCTCTCTCTCTCTCTCTCTCTCTCTCTGTGTGTGTGTGTGTGTGTGTGTGTGTGTTTGTGTGTGTGTGTTTTTCTGTGTGTCTGTCTGTCTGGTGGATGTTCCACCTTCTAATCCTGTCTTAGCCATTAGATTTTTGACAGGTGATGCTTCTGCACAGTGCAAAAGAGATTGTCTCTACAGACATAGAAAATGCAAAAAATTAAAAGCTTAACTTTGTCTGGTTAGATCTACTAATTGTTATATTCAGTGAGTTCCAAAAGATTCTATATAGCAAAAAACCAAAACTCTAACTCACAGCAATAAAGAGGCCCATTGCCATGTTACCTATGCAGTCCAAGGGGCTGTCTGTCAAGCCCAGCACATCTGCATAAATGGCTGGGAAGGACAGACACAACAAAGTTTCATATCCTGGATACAATCCAGGTGGGCAATGCTTGTAGTATCTACTACATGAATGCAGTCCTTCAGTCTTGGTGCATATGGCTTTGTTTGCTTTTAATATATATTAAAGTGAAATATACTACATTACATATATGATACCTAGGTGTTTTAGCCACTGAATATATTAGAATTGGGAGTGCAGGTAAAAACCTGTGATCTTAGAACCTTGGGTGGGGGGAGGGCAGAGGTAGGAGGATCAGACATTTCCTATATAAAGTGAGTTCAAGGACAGTTACATAAGCAAGTAAAAAAAGGAAAAAATGCACACAGGCAAATATCATCACCTCAAAATTCCCATACTTTTTTGTGAAAAATGCAATGTCTAGGTCATGAGATGTGTATTTGATTCTCAAAGAAACTGTCAGTAAGTTTCTCAAAGCTACCCAGCTACTTAATATTTCCTGGCCCATGCCTTTTAAATCTCTAATAGATAAGACATTAAACTTATCATCATATTCTTTGTTTCCTTACATCTTCTGATTATTTTTCATGTTTTTGTGTTATCCAAACATCATATGATTATATGTAATGTTCATAATTGAAATATAGATTCACATAAATGTGAAGCACAAATAAATGAATATTATCACAGATAAGATTTAATTTTCTTTCCATTTTTCTTCATATAATTTTTAAATTACATATTAATAGTATCAGAAATCACAATATGCTGAGTTAACAGTTTCTCATTTCTCATCTCTGTCCACTCCAAAGTTAGTTATTGTCACTCTTGCTTTCTGTAGGACTGTTGTCATCTACTTTAATTACGTAAATATTTTACCATGTAAGGTGAAATTATAATAATCTCGGTAATATGTGATTTAGGTTTAACTACATGGTTGCGAATTTGAATTTAAATTTGAATAAAAAATTTAACTACAAATTTGAATTTATTCAATTTAAATTTGAAATTTTGTTCACTTCATTAAAATATTATTGCATCATTTTTCTCTCTCTAGCCCTTTATAGGTCTCTGCTTTCTAGTTCCCTCCCTCATTATCCCCCTCCACCTTACTCTCAAATTGATAGATTTTGAAACAGTGGGGGATGGGGATCTGGGAGTAGCCACTAGAAAGTCCTAGATGGCAGGGAAGAAAGAGGTTCCCAGGATTCAACAGGGATGACATTAGCTGAAATACCCAACAAAGGGGAGATAGAACCTATAGAGACCATCTCTAGTAGATAGGCACGTCCCCCAGTTGAGGGATGGGGCCACCCACTCATCTCAAAAATTTTAGCTCAGAATTGTTCCTATCTTAAGGAAATACAGAGATAAAAAGAAGAAGAAGAAGAAGAAAAAGAAGAAGAAGAAGAAGAGGAGGAGGAGGAGGAAGAGGAGAAGGAGAAGGAGGAAGAGGAGGAGGAGGAGGAAGAGGAGAAGGAGAAGGAGGAAGAGAAGGAGGAGGAGGAGGAGGAGGAAGAAGAAAAGGAGGAGAAGAAAAAGGAGACTGAAGGAAAGGCCATCATCCAGAGACTGTACTGTAGGTGGCCAAAGAGACGGCGCCGGTTTCCAACATGGCTGGCGCAGCGTCCTGTATAAGCCTACTGCGCAGCCTCAAGCCCCTCCCGAAAGGGCTCATGCAAATGAGGCATGAGCCCTAACCAATCACAGGGCTTATGCTAATGAGGCACGAGCTCACGGGGGTTATGCTAATGAGACACGAGCCCTAACCAATCACAGGGCTTATGCTAATGAGGCACGAGCCCCAACCAATCACAGGGCTTATGCTAATGAGGTATTGGCCCTAACCAATCCTGAGAGAACAGGCCGCCTGGCCCGCCCCCTTGGAAGGGTATATAAGCAGTGCATCTCTGCTGCTTGTGCCCCTTCGATGGATGAAGATTGTGCCTGGAATAAAAGAGCTGTCAAAGAAGAATCCAGGCGTGTCGTGTCTTACTGCTGGCCGAGGGGACGAGACACTGCACCATCTAGGAATGTATCCCATCTACAGACACCAAAGCCATACACTATTGTTGATGTCAAGAAGCAGCTGCTGACAGGAGCCTGATGTAGCTGTTCCTGGAAAGACTCTGCCAGAGTCTGACAGATACAGATTCGAGATGCTGCAGCCAACCAAGCTGAGCACAGAGACCTCAGTGGAGGAGTTAGGGGAAGGACTGAAGAAGCTGAAGGGGTTTGCAACCCATAGGAAGAACAACAATATCAGTCAACCAGGCCTCCTGGGGATTAAACCACCAACCAGAGAGTGCACATGATGGGGACCCATGGCTCCAGCCGCACACGTAGCAGAGGATGATGTTATCTAGCATCAATGGGAGGGGAGGCCCTTGGTCTTGTGGAGGCTCGATGCCCCAGTGTAGGGAAATGCCAGGGTGGTGCGGTGGGAGTGAGTAGGTGGGTGGGAGAGCATCCTCATAGAAGCAGGGGAAGGGGAAAACCAGGAAAAGGGAGATTTGGAATGTAAATAAATAAAATAACCAATTAAAAATTGAGAGACTCTTTTTCACCTATTATTATGGCATATATTTTCATGTTAATTATGTGAATAGTTTACCATGCAAGGTGAAATAATAATTTCAGTCAAAATTTATTTAGGTTTGCCTACATATTTAAGAAGTCATCTTTACAAAGTTCTTTCTGGCGTGCAGTTTGCTTCTATTATAGTTGTCTTTTTACCTGGAAAAAAAAATGTTCTGTGTTTAGTAGCAACACTTTCTTATAGTTTTAGTTTATGTCAAAAATGCTCTTACTCACATTTCGGAAGACTGTTATCACAGATTTTTGGTTGATCTGTTTTGGAGGTGTTGTTTAAACTTGAAAGACATTTCATTGTTTCTGTGTGTGTGTGTGTGCGCGCGCGCGCACAAGTACATGTTTGTTTGTTTACAGCACTGGGCTGGCACCCAGCGTCTCAGACTGCTTAGCAAGTGAGCTGTATCCCAGCTTTGTTTATTTCTACTGAGAAACTTGCAACAGGGACTGTTTTGATTCTTGAATAAATAAAGCTTATGATTTTCCTTCAGCTGTTTGGACATTTACCTGTGTCCTTTGTTGTCTGCAGATCTCCACAGCTGATCTGGGCCTGTTTTTCTGTGTTGTTTGCTCAGCTTTGGGCCCATATTGCTCTGACTCCAGTTTGTCAATCTTCTATGCATTTTGAAGGCATTCATACAATTTATTCTTTGCATACAGTTTCTCAGTACCTTGCTCTTCCCCCCTAACCCCCTGATTCCGGATCTCAACCCTTCATGCTGCATGCATGTAACTTGGCATCTTGTCCCACACTCTCTTCTGTCTTTTTATTTTGCCCTCTACATGCGGCTAGGTATGTGGTTTTTCTTCTCACCTTTTTTTGCTGAGTTTTACCCTTTCCGCACTTTTGTTTGCTCTGTCAGCACGCGTGCCTGTTGTCTTGTTCCATTTCTTACAGTTTCAAGTTCTAGTGAATTCTGTCTTTTTGGAAGGTTTGTAATGAAATTAAGTACTTTGCTAATATTTCAGTGAATGGCTTTAGAGTCTAGATTCTGTGCCTCCTATCTCCATATCTGCATCCTGTCTACACATATCCTCTTCTGTCACCTCTATTCTCCTAGATCTGGTCATAGCCACTACTCTCTATGTTTACTTCCTATGTCCTGTCCAGGACTCTCCTCTCTACCACTCTCCATGTTCACCCTCTCTCTCCTCTCTAGGACTCTATATCCTCTCAGCCATTCTCTATGCTTATCTCCTGTGTCCTCTCCAAGACTTTCTATTCCCTCTAACTACTCTCTATGCTCACTTCCTCTGTTCTCTCCAGGACTTTCCTCCTCACCACTCTCTATGCTCATCTCTTCTCCAAGGTCAGAGCTCCTGGATTCCAAAGTTTTGCAGGTGGGCAGGTAGACAGGTGAGCAGGTGGGACAGGTGGACAGTGGACAGGTGGACAGGTAGGCAGGTGGACAGGTGGGGTAGGTAGGACAGGTGGACATGTGAACAGGTGGACAGTGGACAGATGGGCAGAAGGGCAAGTGAACAGGTGGACAGGTGAGCAGGAGGCACAGTCTAAGGGCAATAACGACATATACATGCGAAAGCATCACGTACCAAAAGCCTTCACCGAAGTGGGATGAGGAATTCCTGGTAGCTGCACAGATGGACCTCTCTCCTTCTATTCTTCCTTGGCTTGTATACCCTAGTTCCTTTCCATTCAACTGGGGCTGTGCTGCAAACAACAGGTGGTAGAAAGCCCCAGGGTGATCAGATAAGAGTACGGTCATTTTGTGGGGTAACTAAAAGATAACAAAAACACGTCACTAAAAGACTTAATGTGGAACTAACAGAAAATTGATTAATTCATATAATACATCGGAATAACAGTAAGTTTATAAGCACAATATGGTTAGCTGATCTCCTTTCAGTTACAACAGCATCACGTTCTACCTCAAAGGAAGGCAGTCCAAATTCTAAGTTTCCATTCTCAAGATTAATCTCAGAATCCTTAGCAAAAGAACTTTAAGTATTGTGGACTTACCT
The DNA here is from genome assembly GCA_021653895.1 of Mastomys natalensis. Classification (NCBI taxonomy): domain Eukaryota; kingdom Metazoa; phylum Chordata; class Mammalia; order Rodentia; family Muridae; genus Mastomys; species Mastomys natalensis. The sequence goes on from JAJTUV010001202.1 coordinate 403,822, forward strand.
ATTGGGAGTCCTGGGAAGAAGCGTTTCCCACCATAGCAGTGTCCAGTGTTTGCCTAGCAATTGTGTTCTAACAAATCCTCCCAAGGGCAATTTGATTATTGTTTTTGATGTTTAAAAATCAAGTCTTATCTTCATGGTGATAGGGGAGTTAACTACTTAAGCCATCTTATAATAATCAAATAAATAAAAATTCCTTTGGTAAAGTCAATTCTTCCTTTGCATGCATGATCTTTGAACGTAAAGTATCATTTAGTAAAAATTTTCCACCGTGAAATGGAGATATTTTAGAGTTGATAAAAATTCAGAAGCATACTAATGTCATCTTCAAGAGAACTAATTTGTATTTGAGTTACTCTGACAAACTTTGTGAGCTCAATTAAAGCTTTAATATTATAAATTCTTATTTATCTACATTAAAGTTTGGTACCTAAGTTCCTTAGTATGTTGTTGTGATAGTGTGGAAGGGACACCTATCTTCCTGTGCTTCTGGGAGCCAGCCTGCAAGGCTGCAATGCTGGGGAGGGCACATTTTTTTTTTATCTTGCAGCCCTCAATGCCTGGCATGCCCTTAAATGCTATGGTCAGTGAACCCCTGTTTCAATCAGAAGCTGAAGGGAGTCATCTGTGTTTTCTATGTTCCCCTTCTCTTTATTCATTTGCCTTTGAGAATTATTAAAAAGCCAGAACCACACAGGTTATTTTACATAGAAACTTTTAAACCAGACTGCCAAAACCAGTTTTTCACAGCTTTTAAAAAACCACTTTTCAGATGTACAGGAATTCTTATTTGTCAAAAAAAAAAAAAAAAATCTACATGAATCTAAAATTAAACACAACAACAGCAATTCATGGTAAAACGACTTTATAGAGAAGGAAACCATGGCAACAGAGTCATTTCTTTTTAACTGCCCAAGACCTTCTCTCTCCCTTCACCCCAATACTATGCACACAAAGGCCCTGGCTTCTTATATGTGGCCTTGTTCTCACTGATACTCTGCAACTCAAAAACAGGCATGGAAATTGTCGTCCTAAATGCAGTGGGAGCTATACTTCTTTTCGTGTTTACTCACTTAAGATATCCTGAAAGCAGCCTTTGAGGGAGGAACTCCAGAGGATGTCAGGGTGAATCTGAGCTCCTGCATGCCTCTGGTCAGTGAACTGCTGGTTGACCACCTCAGGCTCCCTAGCGGTACAATTGTGTCTGATCTTATCGTGTAGAAACCAGCTGAGCACACAGGGCAAGAGCTGACAATGCATTAGCATTGTAACACCATAGATCCCTGTGGTCCTGAGGAATCCTGTCTGTGTAGATTACCTGGACTGTTTGCTTTGAAACCGCCCTCACCCTCCTATTCTTCCATTTCACGGCCAGATAAGTTGCACTTAACAATGTTTATTATGCTTTCCTTGACCAAAGATTTACCACTTTCAGGCAAAAGACTGCACTGTGTTAGAACAGTGTCAAAGTGCTCATCAGAAATTTTCATGATTGACGAAACTAGAAACCAAAACCATATTTTCCTGTTTATAATTTCAAAAGCAAGTCACTTTAAAAAAAGTGAAACCCAAGTTGAGGTTCAATAAGATATTTTAATATAGGTTTGAGCATGAGGGCTAAGAAAACAGAGGTATTCAAGAAGAAAGACAGAATACTTCAGAGAGATCATGCATATGTCTGCTTCTCAGAGAAGAATAGCAGAAAGGACTTACTGAATTAGTCAGCATTCTCTAGAGGTACAGAATAGATAGGGCACGCACACACACACACACACACACACACACACACGCAGGCACACATACACTCACACATACTCACATACACAGACACACAAACATTCATACATACACATGCACATGTGCATACATGCACATATACACAACCTCTTGTTCAGAAACAAGCACACACACAGACACACACACAGGAACATACACAGACACAGAGATGCACACACACAGACACAGACACACAGACACACAAACACAGAAACATACACAGACACAGAGATACACACCCACACCCCCCCACACACAGCATTTATGTTAAAATAGTGTCAATAACATTGTCCCGCCTAAGTGGCAGAAAATCTGGTAATTGTTCAGTGTTCAGTCTTGGGAGTCTCAGAAGTGGGAGAAGTTCCACAATGGCTGTTTCCTACGGAGAGGCTGAGAATCTGGTAATTGTGCCCTTGAGGGTGGGTGCACCATCAGTCCCAAACTGTTGTTCAAACCCTGGGGAGTTCCGGGAGAGTGGTCCTTCGTAATGATGGAAACTCTGGAGTACTGGCTCTCCTGTCAGGGCAGAAAGCAGTAGCAACAGCAACAAGGCAGGATGAGAGGGCCATGAGGGCCCATGGGGAACGGTTGTTCTCAGTCCCATGCTGTTCCCTCTAGGCTAGCACTGGAGCACTCACAGTGAGTCTGCTTACATCAGTTAAGGCACTTGGGAGAATCCTTCAGCCAAAGCTCTCTAATAAGAAGATTTAAATCTATGGCAAGTTGACATAAAAATGAACTATCACAAATACCCCACATGTCAGTACTCACTGTTTGCCTAGAAACAGTGGATATGGACTCTTCAGGGGAGAGTCAGCACAACTCACTTTCACAACTATTATTTATTTGAAAAATCTAGTAGCTCATTTTAATAAATATTAACAAATCTGATCGGGTATTTTGAATGTGTCTTTCGAAGTTCCTTTATTTTTACTTCTGTTAGCAGTATTGGCTAGAAAATCTCGGTATGTCCACAGCTATAGCCCATTCTTCATTGTTTCTGATGCAGTTATTCCAAGGGCCCTAAAGGAAAATATACTTCACCGTTGAAGATCAAAGACCTTGATGACAGAAATCGGCACCTGAGTACATCTGAAGGCATGAAAGGGAATCGCCAATGAAGTCAGACAGAAAAAAATTGACCTTACATTTTCTGAAATAAATGGGAACTGTGATATATAAAAGCGTCCTGGCTGCTTGTCTGAGAACCATCCTGGGGTTAAACCAGGGCTGGAAGGAAGAGTGTGTTTTTTCACAACCTAGTTGCAGGAAGATTTGGCTCCTTGGAGTTCCATTTTAGTTTCTTCCCTACTTGTTATTGTTGTACGGGTTCCAGTGTTTCCATCTATTGGATTGGTGTGGTGGATAGGTGGGCGGTCCATTCCCTTGACTGTCATTGGATGCTTTCCAGGGTCAGAGCCAAGGTTAGCAGGTATTTGTAAGAACACAGGCAAACCTCAGGTACGTGCTCAAGAGAAAGATTGGCTATTTAATAATGAATTGAGAGCTACATCTGGCTTTCCCCCCTTGCAGTAAAAAGAAGACAGAACAGAACAAAAACCACAGTTTAGAATTGTTTCTTCGAAACCAGAGGATGCCAGAAGGACCTTGCCGTCAGCTTTGGTGCAGATAAACGGATTCTTCCTTTGCTTGCAAAAAGAGAAAAGCAGGGCTATCACACAGTTTCTTTATTTCCACAGCTGCAGTTATTCTGTTTTCTGTGATGTTTTTTTTTTTTCTTCCAACACCTCCCATTTTTGGTAGCAGCTTGGAAGATTTATTCAGCAAATATTTAGTTTGTCCCAGCATGGAATGAGTCAGTGCCCATGATAAATGATAAAATCATGACCATCAAAATCTGGCTGTGGGCTTGCAGGAACGTGAGGCAATCCAGGTGCAGCTACGTTTTGGACTCATTATCCTTGAGGGACGTGAAATGAAATCCTGATTATTCAGCAACCAAAAGATAATGAGCCCAAAAGTAAAGGAGATGGCAATAACTGTGTCCTCTGGGTTGTGGAATATTGTGAAGTGGGTGTCCTTAAAGGAAACCAAACTTAAAATTGTCCTTTCACCTCCACATGCCTGCACTATGACTCCCATATTCCCCCACTTCACAAGTAGGGTGTACATGTGTATGAAATAAACAAGTAAACAATACAAATTCAAGTTAACCTATAAACAGGATTCATTTAGGATGAAAATAATATTTGAGAAAATCAAGGCAAAAGAGAAAACCAGGGAGAACTAAGCCAGAAGGGAAGGCATGTAGAAGCGGTGACTCTCTCTCACGATGTCTACCTGCCCTGTGCCAGAGCCCTGAGTTTCCTGGTTGGCACCGGCACCATCAGTAGGAAGCCAACAATTACACATTCCAAGAGTCCATGAACAGAATGTAGAATAGTCCTAAAGAACCATAGTTATTCCTGCTACTTAACCTTGAGAAACATTTCTTCCTCCCATGGGTCCTCATAAAAAAGTCAGTGAATCGTCCGGTGGAGCTCCTGGAGAGGATCTTCATGGGAGTGGGGTGAGACTGTGGGCGGGGCTGCCTCGTAGTATGCCCCTCGGGTCTAATCCACACTCCGCTATTCAGTAACTGAAGTCACTTAACCTTTCTGAGACTAGTATGCTTCCACTGGGAAACAAGAGCCTTAGTGGCCCCTTGGGCTTCATCCAGCAGTCCAAGTCTTTATTTTGGCTTCTGATCATTTCAGTAGGTCTTTTAAAAAGTTCTGTTTGAAGAAAAAAAAACAATCCAGCTTCTAAAGGCAGAGTCCTCCTGAGATAAGACTGTGTGGGTGTGTTTGGGAAGTATGTACTCAAACTTCCTGTGAATCTACAGTGCCAAACAGTCCTGGCAGGAAACAGAATCCATACCAGTGATTAAAAGGGAAGTATTTAAGGAATTACTAACTGTTATTAAGGAAGCATCCATAATTGTATATAAAAGGACACTGAAAGACAGTCAACAGAACCTGCATAGGGTGTCCGGCCCAGTGCCCCGTGTAGAACCTGCTTGCAGAGGGAGCAGCTAGGTCTTCGGACTGCACAGTACCTAATGCCTCAGTCCAAGCCTAGTTCATTGTTGGTTCTGGAGAGGAGGGATACACAGTCAGGAACAGTATGCACCAAGTCTTCTAATGGGATCCCAGCAACTTTCGTGAGGCTGCATGGCTTCAGAACTTCCTCGCAGTCACCCTATAGAACCAGAAAGGCTGGAACACTCACTCAACAGAAGTCTCTTCCACTGGCACTGCCCCTCTGTTGGTATCTGTTGCTGAAGAAGCTGAAAAAGGTAACCAAGTGAAACCAGGTTTCATTTCCAGTCTAGCAAAGGTGCGCAGTGAAGAATGGATTTGAATCTCAGGGGCAATACATGAATGACTGGAAGACTTACAGCACCAAACCATTAGATTCCAAGATGTGCAATGTACATTTTCAAAACAAACTGTATGCCGTGTAAGGAGTTAGCTTGAGAAAGTGGCTGGGGTATCAGTAATATCTCCAATAGTTTTTAAGTAGCTAGCCTTGAGTCTGTCAAATAAGCATACTGTATTTCTGTATATAACATAGAATGGTAGTTTAGACTATTGAAACTTCACTCAGTTAGTCAATAATCATGGGAAAAAAGAAGTCTATAGTTTTAGGTATATGTTAATTCATTAATTTAGTCAGTCAATAAATATTCAATGAATAATTTACTACCAGCTAGGTACTAGGAATACAGAGAAAGGTAAAAATGAAAATGGCTCATGGCTTTATACCAATAATTGCCTTCAAGAAGTTGTGTGAGTTCCATGAAAGCAGATAGTAGAGAGACTTGACCTACTACTCAGGTCAGGAGTTAGAAAAGAATTTCTAGTTAGTGAGAGTTGTTGAATCAAAAGGAGTTAGTTCATTGTCTAACCACACAGTGTGCTAGGCGACAACCAACTATGACAAATGAACATCCTATACAAAGATCCTGGGAAGGGCTAAAGGTCTACATGGCTGATGAAGGGATGCTGGCAAGACTTCACTGACGGATACTGTTCCTCCAGGCATTGCATCTACACCTCTGCTCTCCTGGGTTTTCAGTTTAGCTGTCCAGACTAGAGATTTGAATCATCCAGCTTCCATACAGTTGCATAAGACATTTACTTTAGAAGAATTTATTTATCGTTTTTAGGACGTGGGAGGACACACGCTCCCCAGTACCCTTGTGGAGGTCAGAGGACAGCTTTATGATATTAGTTCTTTTCTCCTGCCTTCATGTGGTGCCAGAGCAGTGACTCAAGCCATTCCGCTTGTATGGCAAGGATCTCACCCATTAAGCCATCTTCCCTGTCCCACTGCTTTACAGTAGATTTCTGCCCCTCTTTATACCTGCATTTCCTGTGGCCTCTCCATCCCTTGAGAACAATACACATTTTGACAGGTTGCTAAACACATTAATTCCTCTGTGAGGAGTTATCTCTACCTTTGTGGTTCGCCATCGGGAGGCACTAGCAATGTCTCCATACATTTGGTTGTTATCACCTGACAATGATGTTTGATATACCGGCATCGAGCGGATTAGAAATGAGAGTAAGCGTCTTAAAATGAGAAAAAGGGAGTAACACATCTACCACCCAAAGAAATAGTTGAGAGACTTTGCTTCATGACTTTATGTTGCTGTTGTATTTCCCTACTTACTGGAGCTGTTGTTACAGATACAAGACTTTCATTGACACTGAGATATGTTATGCATTTCTAGATATGGAGAGTGTCTTAATCAGGGTGACTATTGCTGTGATAACACATGATGACCAGAGCAATTTGGGGAGAAAAAGATTCAGCTTATGCTTCTGTAGATTCATGTTTATGTACTGTTCATCACCAATGGAAGTCAGGACAGGAAATGAAGCAGAGCAGAACCTGGAGCCAGGAACTCATGCAGAGACCATGGAGGAGTGCTGCTTACTGCCTTGCTCCTCATGGCTTGTTCTTGTTAGGACCTAGGACGACCAGCCCAGGATGCCACCACACACAATGAGCTGACAACTCCCACCACCACCAACATAAAGCGCCAATTAAGAAAACTCCCCACAGGATTGCCTATAGCCTGATATTATGGCGGCATTTACTCAATTGGTGCTCCCTCTTTCCCAATGACTCTACTTTGTGTCAAGTTGACATAAAATTAGCCAGCGCAGAGGGCGAAGATAGAAAATAGGAGTTAAAGATAATGAGAATAACAACGTGTTCTTCAGAATCATCTCAGTTTGGAAAACATCAGACCTGCTGGTAAGTTTTTGTCTGCATGAAACAAATCAGGGTCATCTGGGAAAAAGGAATCTCAATTGCAGAATTGCTTCTATCAGATTGGCATGTAGGTGTATTTACAGAGTATTTGCTTAGCCGATAACTGATGTAGGAGCAACCAACCTACCATGGGAGTTGGTATCCCTAAGCAAAAGGGCATGGTCTGTAAAGGAAAAGTAGGTGGTTAAGGCAGATGAAGCAAACCAGTAGGCAGCATCCTTCAGTGGTCTTCTGCTCGAGTCTCTATCTCCAGGATTCAGCCTTGAATTCCTGCCTTGGTTTTTCTCAGTAATGGACTATAACCTATAAATCAAATAACCCTTTTCTTACCCAAGTAGTTTTGGTCATGGTACTTATCACAGCAACAGAAAACCTTGCTGAATATGATGTCACAAGGACTCCAGTGGAAAGCTAACAAAACCTAAATTCTAAGAGTTGTAATATGAAACCACAGACTTCTGTCTGAGCTGGTTCAAAGTGAAAGGATTTTGATTATTACTGGAAGCTGATGAAGCAGGGAAGTTTAGGGAATAGTTTAGTAACCTAGAACTCCGCCTAGTTTGGGTTATGCATATATTCCTCTTCAAATAATAAACTTGGCAGCCAGAAAGCCCTACTTCACATACTAGCCAAACCATGCAACTATGACCAAAGTGCCTATCAACATACAAACAATATAAGACGCTTCCAACTGCATCATGTACACCCCTCTCTACACAACAGAATGAATTTCACTTCCTCTTAAAACAAACTCAACAGATTCTATATTTATGTTACCATGTATAGTTAGAAGAATAGAAATACTCATCTGACTTGAACTGGTTTTAGGTAGAATAGGTCAAAAATGTTCCCTCAAGTGAATTTTCAGGGAGAATTCCTTATTTACAAGATTTTTTAAACTATCAGTATATGTGTGTGTCTGTGAGAGTACTGGTAATTTCAGAAGTCAGAGATGAGAGTGAGCTTCCCTAGAGCTGGAGGTACAGGTGACTGTGAGCTGCCTAATGTGGATGCTGGGAATCAAACTCAGGTTCTGTAAATGCAGCAAGTATCACTGAGCCATTTCGTCAGCCCCTTATTTAGCATTTATGCCTAGGCATGCTTGAGCATATGCAGAATTAGGATTATGTACATTATAGTAAGAGTAACGGTCAGTAGATTCAGCTTAATTTATCACTCCACACAAAACCTCTTTCATTATGACCAAAGTCCTCTGGCTCCTCCTGAATTCTGTAGAGGAAGCCTCAAATAATTTACTCACGCCCTTTTACAGTGTCTTCTGGTCTTTCTTTTTCTTTTAATTAGTATCCTTGCCTCTTTTGAAAATCTTTGTGAGCCTTTATTTCAATTTCTTGAATAAAAGGCTGAAAACTTGGAAATGCCAGGTCCTCAAATTGGCCTCAGGTAACAATGACAGATATGAAAAAAATTTAAAAGGTCCACACAGACAGCAGTATTCATGATAGCCCAGAAATTCTAAAGTAATCTTGTTGTAAATATTTTCAGTCTATTCAGTGTAGCAGACCTTTAACTCAGAAGGTTTTGAGACAAGGTCTTATGCTGGTCTAGGCTGGCCAAAGATGTTCTTGAGTATCTGATATTACTGCCTTCACCTCTTTTGCTTGCAGACAGGTCTGAAGTCTAACTCCAGATACCCGGTGCTTTGTGCATGCTGGGCCGCATCTCTACAGATTGAGCTATTTCGTTCGACCCAGGAACTGTAAGATTTTAACTAGCAGACCTTTATCTAATCCTTCTAACTAAGTGTTGTGGGAAACTATGAATTATAGATCCAGAAACTGTATAAAGTATACAGAGCTTGTTCAAAATGGCTTACAAATACAAAAAAAATGGATCTATCCATTGCAGGATATTTGATTATATTGTGAACCCCAAGATGGTGAACTGGAAAAACCTTGTTGTGGTGTGACTCAGTCCTAACACACAACTTTAACCCAAGAGCTTTCTGTGAATAAGAGCTGAATAAAGTCAATGATAGGTCAGGAGGTGGAACAAGCAGCAAGTTGACAGTGAACCTCAGGACGTGGAAGGAGGGTCTTCGGGTTGTAGGGTAGTTAAGTCAGAATGGAGAAGGAGGAGTCTTCCTTCTGAGGCATTGGCAGAATAGGAAGGTTAGCTGAGTGCTCTCTCTGACTCTGTGTGCTAGCAGGCTCTTACCATGTCTATAGATTTAAGTAGGCATACAGGAAGATTTTTAGAGTTCAAGATCAGCTTCAGATACATAGTGAGTTTCAGATCATTTTTAATTACAGAGGAATCCTATTGGGGGAAAAGATCTGAAATGAAATAATTAAGAAAAAGGTAAGAAGCTTTATATTTGCTAAAACTTTCATTGTGTTTTTTGTCATTAAATTATTCCTTTATTCACTTTACATTCAGATTGTAGCCCCTTTCCCTTCTCTCCTCTCAGTCCTACCCTCATACTCCTTCCCCTCGGCTCTCCCCTTCTCTTCTGAGATTGGAAAGGTCCCCATGAGTACTAATAGGCCCTAGCACATCAAGTCAGAGTAAGGCTAGACACATACTTTCACACTGAGGTCAGACAAGGCAGCTCAGCTAGGAGAAGTAGATCTAAAGGGAAACAACAGAGTCAGAGACAGCCTCTGCTCCCAGTGTTATGGGGCCTACATGGAGACCAAGCTGCATATTGGGTACATAAATATAGGGGGCCTAGGTCTATCCCATGCATACTCTTTGTTCAGTGGTTCAGTCTCTGTGAGTCCTTATGGATCTAGGTTAGTTGACTCCTTGTGATATCCTTGACCCCTTCAGCTCCCTCAATCCTTTTTTCCCACTCTTTCACAAGACTTCCTGACCTCTCACTGATGTTTAGCTGTGGGTCTCTGCATATGTTTCTATCAGCTACTAAATGAAGCCTCTCAGAAGACAGTTATGCTAGTCTCCTGTTTGCATAGATAACAGAATATCCTTAATAATGTCAGGAGTTGGTTTTCTCTCATAGGATGAGTCTCAAGTTGGGCCAGGCATTGTTTGGCTATTATATCAATCTCTGCTCTGTCCATTCCTGTACATAACTAGTGACAGGACACATTTTGGGTTAACGGTTTTGTGGTTTGTTTGGTGTCCCCGCCACTCTACTTAGAAGTTCTACCTGACTATAGGAGGTGGCCACTTCAGTCTCTATATGCCCAGTTGCTGAGAGTCTCACCTAGGGTCACCCCCATAGACTCACAAGAGCCTCCCCTGTCACAGGTCTCTGGCTCCTCCCAGAGATTCTCCTCCCAACCCCAATCGATTTCCAATCCCTCTCTCTACCTTCTCCTGCCCCACTTCCCTATGTCTGATTTCTACCCCAGTTCTTCTTCCTACCCCCTCTTCCCAGTTCCCTTCCTTCATCCACCTCCAATATCTATTTTATTTCCCTTCTGAGTGAACGTCAAGCATCAAAACAACTCTGTGATTCCATCTTACACCCATCATAGTAGCTAAGATAAAAAAACTCAAGTGAAAGCACATGCTGGGAGGATGTGGAGCTCAGGGAGCACTTCGTTATTGCTGGTGGGAGTGCAAACTTGTACAGCCAGTTTGGAAAATATAAACATCTTCATGCTATCTGGGCAACAAGTAACCATGCAGCTATTACTTAAGTGGATAAGCTTTAGAGTCTTACAATGCAAAAGACTCTAGTTATGCTCACCCTGGTGAAAAGATACTTACTTTAGTCTCTGCTGTAATCCTGATATACATGTGTTTATGTATGATGTATGAATGTATGCATGTACTTATGTTTGTATATGTGCATGTATTATTGTGTGAGAAAGGGTTTTACAGTAGATTGGGCTGAGGTAAATTCACTGTTCTTGTGCCTCAGCAACCCCAGACCGTACTAAATGCTTTAGTTAATCTCTCCTCTCCTCTCTTTTCCTCTCCTCCTCTTCCCCTCCATCCCCCTCCCTCTCTTCCTTTCTCTCTCCTCCCTTTCTTTTCCCCTCTCCTTCCTTCCCCTTCCCTCTCTCCCCCTTCTCTTCCCTCCCTTCTCTGCCTCTCTAGACCTAGACATTTAATAATATGTGTTTCTTTTTAATCCTATCATTTGTCTAAAATATAGTTTTATTGTATTTTTTTTATATGTGTGTATCTGTCTCTGTGTCTTTGTGTCTGTCTGCCTGTCTGAGGTCTTGCTTGTACCAAGAGTCAGTTTCATTTCTTTCTTTTCAGTGTGGGATCTGAAGATTGAAAGCAGATGACAAAGACCTAAATTGTGTTTTAAGAAGACAAGCTTCTTTTTGAGAAGAGACCAAGAAGTTGATATGAGACTGTAGGGAAAATGGAACTGGGTGAATTTGATGTAAACACATTGTATATGCATATGAAATCACCAAAGAGGAAATCAACTAAATAAAAGAAGGAGGACACTTAAAAATCAAAATCGCTTGTCACCAACCAGCAGTGTGTATTAAGGAGACACTTTAACAGTCATAATTAATATCATAAAGACTAAACGAGGCTTAGGACTTAGAATTAAAACTGATTTAATTCCTGGCATTTAGGGCTTCTGCCTTGTTTATTGCTGGAATTGGCTGGCTCCTTTGTCTGGAAGGGAGCAGGGGGCTTTACTTCAGTGTTTACACAGATTCACCTTTGACTCACTCCTGATAAGATGACTGCATTTCCTTGGAGACAATCAGCCCAGAACTGGTTTTGATGGAGGGCTGATGGGCTCACAGCTGGGACACGGTGATTGCTGCTGGGTTTTAAAGGCGTAAGTGTAAAGTGTTGGAAGTGCGATTAAAAAAAAAAAAAAAACTTCCAACTTACCTACCTCTTGCTCCAACACATTTTAAATCGAAGAAAGTAAAATGTTTTGACTTGGGAACATGTGGCCAAGTGCTTACACTGTAGTCCCGAGAATCCATGCAATCTACTGGATGAAACTTAAAAGATAAAAGGTTTAAAGGGTTTCCTGAATGATTTGTCTTTTCTGTTGTTTAGAAGTTTCCTTTTTCTGGGCTTGAGAATCGGCAAACGAAATACTTCAAACATTTATGTGACTTCTGCTGTGGTTCCTTTTGTTGTAGGTAGTAAAACAAAAAATCAAGGGAAACAGAAAGGGTCATGATTTGCCGAAGGTCAAAGATCACGATGAGTGACTGACTCAAGAGGTCACGAGGTCAAAGGTGCAAATGGACTGCCATAACCTTTGCTTCACATCCCGCGTTAGAGAGGGCGGCAGTGCTTTCTAACTTCTGTGAAAGAACCCTTACACGTGGTCACAGTTTGCCTTGAAAAATTACTTGAAAATGATTCTGCCCAAGATGATTTTTCCCTTTGAAACCAAGTGGCAGGAAACAGGCTTTTATAGAAATTGAAGGTGTCCTCAACCATTTATTTGTATTCAATGCTGGAATGCTGGAAGAGGAGGAAGTAACAGAGTTTGTGTTTTTTTAAATGGAAAAATAAGATCAATTTTTAAGGAGATCAAAACATGGATTGAGGAATTTTATTTATCTTTCTCTCTCTCTCTCTTTCTCTCTCTCTCTGTCTGTCTCTCTCTCTTTCATTTCAGTCTCCTGTGCGTTTCTGGACTCTGCCTAAAATTCTAGTTCTGAGTTTTAGAAAACTACAAATAACAAAGCCTCAGGCGTCACTGTTGAGCCCCATTTAAGATACATCTTCATGCTGAAATTTTACAGAAATCATTCTACTGCATTATTTTCCTTTTTTCCCCCTAATTTAAAACAACGGAGACCTTGGCGATGTCTGGGCCACTATTTAGGTCAGAATTTCTGTGGCAACCTCATGACTTAGAAGCTGGAGACGCGGCTACAGCATGTGGATCTGAGGGAAAGGACAGCTCTTCGCTTTTCAACTCCATTGGTTTGTAACCTCTCCTGAGCACTTAATTCCTCCCAGAGAAGGAAATGGTCATGGTGTAGATCCTGTGGCCCGTGAAGGGTAATTGGATAACATCTTTTGAAAGATTTACAAGGCTGCCAAAGATTTTGCCAGCTTTAAACCTGATTGATTCAGTGTGAAAAGATCGGAACAATTCCGACCTAAAAGTTTAAAGACAAACCTTCCCCGAGAAAGCATAATTTAGGGCCTGTAATAAAACTGTATTGGAAACAGCGCATGGACGTACACAGTACACTGTAAAAGTTAGCATTATGTTAAAGGACTTTGCTCTCTAGCTTAAATCTCTTAAAAAACCAAGATTGTCCCTCAGATACATCAATAATGACTTATTTTGGTTCTTACATTTTATTTTCCTCCAAGATTTCCCTAAAGAAAGACACAACTAGCCAACTACTCCACTTTCCCAACCAAGTTTACATTCTATTAATGTCTGCTTCTCGGAATTTGTACAGGTTTCATTTTATTAGGTAAAATGCAGTCAAAATTTTTCCTTAGTCAGTGAAAAGTGGGTCAAATAGATTTGTCCCACATTTTAATTTCTCAAAGTACTTATTCTCATCATATATTAATTTCCATCTTGACAAAATATATCTACTTCTAATTAGTACAATATTTTGTGGATAGGCTCCACTGCTTTTGATGACTCAGACAAATTAATGATTAAACATCTTCCAGCTAATTACTTCAGGCCATTAATTATTTATCTGGATCTATAAGCCTGTCATTCTATTAACCTCCATTTCCTGTTGCCTGTTTGAGAAGTGGCAGGTTTGAAGAAAGGGAAACACAAAAATTCCAAATAAATAAAAGTAAGTAGAGTACATGTCGTTTCTTTTTTTTCTTCATTATTGAGGAAATTGGAACTATGGCATTTAAACAAAGGTTTATTTGTGTTTAAACAATGGTCCTTTTGTGACATGCTGACTAACTGCGTTTCCTCCTCAGATTTCAGTTGGAAGGATTTAGTGGGAGGACCACATCCATTTGCCTCTTACCTGTAGTTGGAGGGAACACCATTTGCCTTTTGAAGTTTTGTTCGGTCTTAGATGTTTAACGGAGGAATCTTGATGGATGGATACTTGTGTCTCTAGACATTTACCAGGGGTGAGGGATGATTTTCCTGGTAGATTTATTAGAACACCCATTTTCCAACAAATTGTGAACTTGTGTTCTTCCCATTGTGAAAAAGAAAGAACAGTGATGTTAAGAAAAAAGTAACTTTAAAAAATGAATTAAGACATATACAGAGGAAGGTCTTCTGTAGTAAAAACAAGTAAAACAAAGCTTTTGGGAAGGAAGGCCAACACTGTAGACGCTCACATTGCTTTCCTGAGGCCTTAGATAATCGCTTGGCTCATTCTAACCAGAGTTAAGTGTCAAGGAGGTAATTTAATCACTCACCCGAGAAGCCTCCCTGTTTTGTGAATTAGAAGAGCGCCCCCCTTTTACTGAAGCCATCAGAGTCAAATAAATTCAGATGTATCAACTTCCAGGTGGTGGTCTACAGAATCCGTTGCTCATCGGATTGGTCTATAAGAGTTCTCAAAGCTCTTCCTTTATAACGTTGTAATGTTGTACTTAGTAAGCTGAAAATTGTTAAAGATGAGAAAATATCCCAGGAAATTCAGAGACCAGCAACTGACAATAATATATGTATATGCATCTATATACATGTATTTATATATGCATACTCATATATGCAAATATATGTATACACATATATGTGTGTACGTACATATACACACATATATGCATACGTAACCTACAATAACAGAACAATGAAGCTTTTAGTATGCTGATTTTTGGTTCTAGTGCCATCTAGTGGCAAGGTAGAGGAAGACTGTGCAAGAGGCCTGACAGGTCATTACTGCCTAATGACTAATATTCTTTGAAACTTTGATGTTATAAGAAATCATAGAACAAAACGCTAAGAAAGAAACCCCAGTCCCCAAACCCTATCAATTTTATTAGAGAAAAGAGTATAGGAAACCCCATTAGGAAAAGGAATAAGAGCAAAGCCTGTTTGTTGAATTGTGTTGACATTCGACACGCTCTGTCAGCCTTCCTTTACAGGACAACTTGAAACTCTTCTTTCCTAAGAGCTTTTTTTCTCAGCAGCTTGTTCAATCAGCCCCTTGACAGTGTTCACCCTCTTTGCTCATGTTAGCTGCTGGTCCAGAGTGGATACTGCCACTGGTTTGTAATATCTGGTTTGGTGGGACCTTGCTCTTGAGTTTGTTACAGTCAGTACTTGTGACATTCACAAGCCTCCCTTTTGTGTCCTTCACCCACTGACTGAACATCTTTAGGAGTGCTGCATTCAACTGGATCCAAGGTGGCTTACTGGGTTTACAGAATCAGTAAGTGCTGTCACACATTGAACCCACACTTGCAGCCATAGACCCCAATGCTAAATGCAAGTGGGGGTTCAGCACCTGGACTTCGATGCATGGTGATCTGGATTCAAACTTTAACTTTTCAGCTCTCTAACTAGGTCCCATTGGTACATGCTTTCTCTAGCTCAATTTCAGTAAATCAGATTATACACGTGAAGGAACTTATCATGGTGTATAACATGCACTTTGCAGCTTTTTTAGCATTGGAGGTCATTGTCACAGAGTGATGGTTGCCAGTAATGGTAACACTTGGAAGAAATACATTGAAAAACATGTCTAACTGGATACATATGAGGATCCAAACTATAAGATGTTATATTGGGTAATGTGCCCTGGGACATAAGTTTAGGAAGTGTTCCACACTACGTGCAGCTATATACTGTATACAGGTATATTCTCTGTTTACATAGCTGGAATAATATTCTAACCAAGGTGTAACAGTCTATGTAACTTCGGATAACTTGGCATTACCTAAACACGTAACCGAGATAATCCTTTTTCGATATAACAACTTAACATTTCATTACATATTTAGGTGCTAGGAAAGGGTGTCTCAACTCAAAATCTTTAAGGAAAAGGAAAGCAGCTGTGTAACCCCAGAGATAATGGAGCCAAAGAAAGAGAATGTGAAGTAAAAGACGGAACCAAGAAAAAGTAGCATGTTGGAAACAAAAGAAGCAAACCAGAGGGGTTTCTGAACCACAGAGAGGATCTATTCTTCTTGTAATGCTGCTGATATATATTGTCACAAACTTAAAAAGAAGGAAAATTCATTTTTTAATCTGTTATTGTATCTGTCATAATTACCATGGCTCTGACTGGCTTGAAACTGAGATGTTAACAAGGCCCTATAGACTTCTCCCTTTTCAAATTCACAAGCTGCCTGAAGTCTTGGCTTTAGGCCTTTCCTCTACCCAGGTGCCTGGATCACATCTCACACCAGAGCAAGAATCACTTCTCATACAACTTCAGTTGGATCTTTTCTCCTGGCTTCCTTTTCGATTCATAAGAATCAGAGTCCCAACTGAAAATTCCAAAACACTTCCCTAAGTTAAAGTTAATGAATCAGAAATACTCATTGACCATCTTTGACCTTAATGTTCTTCGTATCATCGGGTGTATACATTGAATGGGAAGGGTAGGGTATTGACTTTATTGTGGCAAAATAGCAGGTGAGTGGGAAGCATCTTGAAGAGGTGTTATGTACTTCTAAAAACGGGGTCTGCAGCTTCTTTCTCTTCCGTCTATCTATGCATTGATCTTCTTGCTTCCAGACAAGGGAGGAAAGCTGGGACATGAGAAGGAATTGGGGCTTTATTTGGCAGTAAGTGATGCTTATCATTCTTGCATGACTTTAAGTAAGGGTGTGATGCATATTGATGACTACGAGCAGCTAGAAAAATAAACTCCCTTGTCTGCAGATGTATGACTCTAGAAAGAATTTCTCTTCCACGCTGATGCAGACCTCTGGAAGTTTACACATGTGGACATACAGAACAACTACATAGCCTTTGGCTGGCCTTGGTTGTAGGGGTCAAGGCTCACAACCGTAAGGGTAAGTGAGAGACTCCTACGTGCCAGTATCCCCTGCATAACCTATCCTCATACTCTGTAGATCCTACTTGGAGACATGTTTTTTCATGGTCTTCTCCAGATTTCAACGAGTCTTTCATAATGTCATTGAGAGTTCTAGAATATTTCATTATATAAGTCACTCTGGTCTCTTGTATAGTCTTCCTTGTCGGGGGTTGATTTGCTGAAAGTAAAGAACATTTTATTTCAGTTCCATCTCTGCTCAGTTGCCAGTGTTTCTGTTCCTGGATTTGCCACAGATCCAGTCTATGAATGCCTTACGTGATATAATGATGAGTTTTAAATATTCCCAGAAAAGGACTCTAGTGTGTATCGAATATACATATGTGTCATCGCGACATTCAAAGTGGGGTTCCCTGTCTCCTTGGGGAGCCTGTGAGGAATGTACAAATGGGTACTCTCTATGTAGACTGGTGACAACAGAATCTCAATTGCTGCCTTATCCCCAAGTGCCTAGACTGTGCATGGACGTTTGAGAAGCTCTAAGAATGAGTTGGACACAATGCTCTGGTCGATAGCATTGTGAGAATGCCTCACATTTAAAAATGGTGAGTCAATATAAAATTCATTAGAAGATACATAATGGGCCTCTAAATACAGCGATCTTGGAAACCTATGCTAGTGACTGAAGCTCAGGAAGCAGTGAGCTGATATCTATAGGTGATCATAGATATGTGCTGAATGAGCGGAGGTCTTAGTTCTCTTCCCCTCTTGATACAACCTCTTGTTTGATTTTGATTCTTAACACAACATGTCATATTACCCAACTGCATCAGATGGCTGATGAAGACCTGGAATTCTTAGTCCTCCTGCCTTCCCCTCCCACGAACCTGGACTATCAGCATGCATAGTTATGTCCAGCTGAAACTATACCCTTGCATGACCCAACTATGTCCCTAGATCTTTCTTCCGGAGTATTCCTGGAAACTTCATTATTATTCTTTATTTTCCACTTAAGTCATTGACTTCAAGACTTTGTCTTCTTTTTTTAACCCTACTCTGCAGATGGATGCTTGCCTATCGCCCATTTTAGATAACTGACTCAGAGCCTCTGTCCTATATTCTGTTCCTCTGTCCTATATTTTATACCTATATTCTATCATCAGAAATTCCTTTAGGCTCCTAAAATGATTTCTTTGTCACTAACAACTAAGAAACTACCCCCCCTTTTTTTTTTTAGGATTTGAGCTGATTGTGGGAGCAATGGACACCTATATATTGCAGTCCTTAAACTGTACATAGACATCCACCCAGGCCCAGGATAAAATGTTAGCTTATATATAAGCAAAAGTAACTGTGAGATGCGGGAAATCAGAAGCTGTACTAAGATCCTGTGGGGGCTCAAAGAGTGTAATCAACCACATACTAGCTAGGTCATCAACTAACTTGGGCTCTTCCAGGCACCCCCCAAGTCCCCTAAAACAAAAAAACAAAACCCCCCAAAATTTGCCAGAATTTATAAAGCAAATAATCCTTTGCTCCAAATTGCTAATTGCTAGGTACTGTACCTTGGAAGAATATGGTTATACTTCCCCAATCCTGGGTAGTAATTATCCAACCATATTTTTCTTAATCTAACTATCATTAAAGCAGAAATTTTATTAGTACACTACATGGCCTATAATTTTCATATTTTCAAAGTGCCTGTACTTCATGAAGCATTTAGAGGAAAATGGTTGTCATAAATCTATTTTGTGTGTTTATGAGTGAGTCTTTCATGATATGATATAGGAGATATATAATAATATGATATGCCAATGGACTCTTTGAAATGAGCAGATCATGCAATTGTCTAACTAATTTGGTGACTTGTTTCTAGATCCAGAGGGGCATCTTCATCTATAAAATTCTATTTACTTTTATTAACATCTCCATCGGAAAATCTAAGAGAGTTGACAATTAATATTTTATTTGCTAGGTAATTGATTCAACTATTCAATGAAGATCTAGAAACAAATTGGTGAAAGCTGATGACTTTTTTTTTATCTAAGACCTGGAAGTGCTACAGCTGTTTTGATATGACAATTGCATCTGAACTGTTATCATGTATCTCAAGTGCACTACTTATATCGTGTAACTTAATGATCATAATTTCAGTACTACAGAGGAAACCCTGAGCTACCGGCAGTGGGAGTCTGGTCAACCCAGTGAACAGATTGTAGTTCTTTGCCCTTTCATTCTCCTGGTCATTAACTTAATATTTTTCAAAGTTGATGGTGTCAGTGAAGCCCGTGTCTACAAGATTAGGCAAAAATCTGCCTGATTGGAAGAACAAAATGTACCAAAATGAAAAGCAATTCATTTCCCTTAATGTGAATAAAGGGTAATTAGAATACATGTGGAGAAGTGGTTTTGAGTACAGATATATCTAGGGAAACATCTTTTCTGAGGAAGCTTTTCTGGCATTCCTTCTAATTGCATATTTTTTTCTGTTTACATATCTTACATTTGTTTTTAAAATACAGTATTTTGTACCTATATGTGTATATGTGCATGTTTTGTACCTATACGTTTATACGTGCATTTTTCTTTTATTTTATCTGCACCAGTGCACATGTGTACACACACACATACTCCATTTGTAAAGTGACTAAATATTATTAGTGTATCTCTCTTTAGAATTCATTGTAATTCTCTCATTTCCCCAGTGTTTGGGAAAAGGTGAGGTAAAGAGGATGCATCTGCAACTGCAGAGTTCATTGATCAAAATTTCCCCAGCACTGGCTTTCTGGGAGAGCCTCAGGATGTTTACCTGTGAGAAGAGAATAACAAAAGTCTAAAGGCTAAGTTATTAAAGGGCTAAATGCATCGGGAACAATCAATGGTGCCCTTCTTCTGGTCAAATTTATGGATTGATCTTTTAAGCCCATTTATTGATATGCTGAGGGAAAGAGGGCTTACTTTTTTTCAGGGGGAGGAGACCTAGTAAAATTCCAGTCGTAGCTTTCCAGTTAGAAGACAACAACTCTCTCTCCTTCTCTCTCTCTCTCTCTCTCTCTCTCTCTCTCTCTCTCTCTCTTCACACACACACACACACACACACACACACACACACACACACACACACTCAGAATGCTGGCATACTTTATGACAGTTACAAGGAAGCCCTTGCAAACACATACTTCCCTCTAGTGGGTCTCTGTTGAAGTAATTATTTAAAATGGCCACTAGTCATGCTGACTATCTAAGCTGCAGCGGCTCTGACTAGCTCAGCCACCATGTTTCTTGGCTGGAGGCCACGTGCGCGCAGCAGCTAGAACCAGTCAGCCAGAAACACCAGCCCTGCCACCCACGAGACACCAGCGTGGGAGATGGCTCTACCAATCTTCCATGCTGTCTCCTCAAGGCTGGGCATTGCCATTCCGCCATCCACACGGGCCCAGTAATAAAATGAGACTCTAATGCTTAAAGATTAATCAAAGGCTTTATATGTTTGATAATGACCAATAACAATATGCCCATACAAAGAGAGGTGTTTCCCAATTAGCTAACCTAAACAAAGGTTGTTACCAGTGACTGCTCTCCATACCTACATGGCTCTCCATGGCTCCTATATCTCTGCTCTCTCTCTCTCCTCCTCTTCCTTTTTCCTCTTCCTCTCCTAACTCCTCCCACTTTAGCTCCTCCTGTAGGTCTTAGCATTGGGGGAGGCTAAGACATGAGAAAAGCCCCCATGGCTTGTTCAGTTTGCTTTCCTAAGGAACCCAGGATACCATCCCAGGGCTATCACTGGACTGGGCTCTCCCCCATCCATTACTAGTTAAGAAAATGACCTACAGGATTGCACACAGCCTGAATTTTGTTGGGGACATTTTTCTAGTTGAGGTTCCCTCCTCTCAAACGATTTTAGTTTGTGTTTAGCTGGCATAAAACTAGGAAGCACAGTGTTTATACACACATATATGTAACAATAATACAAAATATTTCTATTAATTATATAGTCATGGTATTAAGCTGTAGGTGCTGGGGATTGAACACGGGTTCTCTGAAAAAGCAGCCAGACATATTAACTTTTGAGCCATCTCTCCAGCTCCCCTGATGTAATTTACAATAAAAATTGTATAATGATGTGAAAAAGAAATCAATTCATACCAAACACAGTAAAGTCAGGCTTCCTTAAGGAAATCTTGTGGTGCCAAGGAAGAAAGGTTGATTTTCTGAATGACACAAAAGAAAGAAATTGAAACAATTATGATTTCTCCATTACCACATAATGATTATCTCTGTGATTATAACCTTAATAAGAAATTTGTATATTTTGGGTCATTATTTCAATGACTACTTGGTTGTACAATGAAGCAAGCATACAACACCCCATTACTTGATTTTGGTCATGGTGTTTCCTCTCTCTCTCTCCTTCTTTCTCTCTTTTATCTCTATCTATCTATCTATCTATCTATCTATCTATCTATCTATTCATCTATCATCTATCTATTCATATATCATCTATCTATCATCTATCATCTATCATCTATCTATCTATCTATCTATCTATCTATCTATCTATCTATCTATCATCTACCTATCTGTCTGTCTGTCTGTCTATCTATCATCTATCTATCTATCTATCTATCTATCTATCTATCTATCTATCTATCATCTATCTATCATTTATCTATCTCATCTATTATAATCAACCCACCCATCTATCTGTATAGGAAGAGCCTGCTAAGTATATTTAGTGTTGTTTGCATGTCCATGTATTTAGGAGTGACTGCTGGGAATTGATGACCTATCAGGGGCATGTCCCCGAAGAAGACCTATTCCATGTCTCCCTCAGCCATTAATCACCTATAGCTCTTTATCTATGGGTGAGCCCTTGTGAGATTCCATCTATCTGTGTTGGCATGACAACTAGTGTTGTCCTTGTGCACTGCACTCCTTGTTTAGGAAGCCAGATATTTGAGATTTTGTGAATACAGCTTCTCTGTCTAGCATCAGGTGTCCTGGCCCTCTGACTCTGGCAGTCTTTCCAAGTAGAAGAAAATTTTTGTGACAATGTTTCAGTACGGCTTCAAAGTTAGGGCTTTTTCCTGCCTAGTCTTTCTGAGTTAGAATTGAAAGCATAAGCCTCCACAATTGGCTACAACTTACTTTGTATTTAGATTTTTGCTTATTGTTTTTTTTAGTCAGGGCTTCTCTGTCTTCTCTGTCAGGATTTTGACAGTCCTAGAATTTGCTCTATAGACCCAGAAGCTCTCAAAATCTGTGATGCACCTGCCTCTGTCTCCAGAGTGCTAGGAATAAAGGTGAGTGCCACCACACTTTGCATTGTATTTAGCTGTATTTGAAGGTTTAGAGTCTAGGCCATATCTAAGGAGCTAATATGACAGAAAGAAACACACATGGTAAAAGTTTTGGAAAATCAAAGGACTTTGTTGATGTTTTATGTAAACCTTTCTGAGATGAAATGAGACCATGAAGTATTTTTGCTTATGTAAATTGAGGATGGGTAAATTAATATGCTCAGGGTCAGAGTGCCTTGGAATGGCTTACAACTCTACTTTGTATGAAGTGAGTTTTCTTTAGTTATTTGCTCAACATAGTCTAACGAAAACATGGGAGACTTAGAATATATTTTGGCATATATTGGGTGGTTATAAGAATTAAATTGAATTCACATATGTAAGGCTGCTGACACATAATGAACAATCAGTTCTTATTACTATTAATTTAAAACTGTTTTATATACATCTCTCCAAACACCCACCCACAATGGCAGTTTTTCTCTCAAATCTCCATCGTTTCTGTCTCCTAGAATTCTAACCTACATTACCTCCTTACTGTATTCCCGAGCATTTGTCTTCTTATTGTCTCCTAAACTTTGCTCTGTTCTTTCCAGTGTAAAGTCTGCTTAGATTTTGTAGACAAAGCCTTCCATCTATAATTCATCAGTAGTAAGTATATGGAGTTTAATACAAGTATTTTGTTACTCAATAAAACCTTTCTCACAGCAGCAGCAGCAACAACAACAAAATCAACATAATAACTACATCATGGATTCAAGGCTGGACTTTTTTTTCCTATATTTTATATTCTGGACAATCTTGGTTGTTCTCAGATAAATTTTTGTAGTTCTATTTATATAAATTATTCATATATTTGAAATGAATTCATTTAGTTTCTCATTTAAGTGACTGAGAACAAATCATGATAGTTCTTTTTAGCAATTAATATAATTTGATTTAATGGCTTGAATCTATTCTGGAAGTCTCAGGGTTTTATTGATTTCTCATTGAGATTGCCAATAAAAAACCAAAAACAAAAAAAAAAAAGAAAGAATGAAAGAAAAGAAAATTCTTCTTGAGCACATTTAGAAATGACCTTTGGGAACATTTCAAAAGTTCACTCAGCTAAAATTATTTTTGATACTTAAGAACATGACAAAATGTATTTATAGTATTACTTTACTGCTGTATGATTCCCTACAGTGATTTTGTGGGTGCTGAACAGCGATGCTACCACCCCTCCAGGTTAGCTACAGGATGGGTCACTGATTTTCTGGGTTTCATGGTGTGAACACTTCACCACAGTCTATATCAAGGTTGTGAATGTGCAGTTGAGAAGAGAAGGCCAGTGGGATGCCGCTACAGAGTATTCATACCATAGATGAGCAACAAACTCAAGAGTGTAGATCATATTAAAATGCATTAGAATAATTAGGAAATTAGAAGTTTTGAGTACTTACCATGTTTGTTTCTATAGTCATTTATTGAACTTTAAGTTTATGCTCTTGGAAATACATGTGTTTAACACTTACTTTTCCAATACTGGAATGCTGAAAAATACACTTGTATGATATGGCTCTAGATCATCAGTTTTGTATATATGATAGCTCTTCTTAAGGCCTAAAAATAACAAAGTTTAAACTCATGAAATCTCCCTTCCCTTGACTTTTCTTTCCTTCCTGGATCAAATAAATTATTTTTCCAAAATATGTATAGATTTTCAGTGCACATAAATTCTTTGCCTGAGTAGGAACTAATTTGGAAAAATTAAATTACATTTATGGGTGTATAGTATTGAAATGGGACACACATTGGAAGGCCACATTTCCTTATGATTCCACAATATAGTATTTCATCACATGCCATGCTATATACACACATATGTACTTATGTATCTAGATATTTTTGTTTCTATGAAAACCATGTTGAAAGCTGAGAACAAGGATGAGTTACTTCAAAAGGGGGTGTGTGAGCAAGAAGGAAGTATTCTGATTGTCTTGCATCTCTTTAATGTTCTTAAGAAAATACACTTGGGTATTTTAGATAAGGAATTTTTGGTGAATTCTAACCTTTTTATTTATAAACAATACTACTTGTTATAAGGAGAGGCAACTAAATGTGCATACTTGTGTTAAAATGCAATGTAATTCCTATATGTGTGTACATTTTTGAGAGTTTCAAGCGTGCATACCATGTATTTTGATCAAACCCACCCTCCATTCCCTCCCATTCAAATTTCTCCTCTATTTTTGTACCACTTTCCCCCTCTACCTTTATTTGCACTTTTAAAAAATATTACTGTTTTGAGTAGGGTCTCCCTATATAGCCTTGGCTCACCTTGAACTGTACCCATAGGTAAGGCTGGCTTCTGATTCACTGAGATTTGCCTGCCTCTCTGAGATTTGCCTACCTCTGTCTCAAGAGTACTGGGGTGGTCTGGCATGAGCTTAAAAACCCCAGAGTCTATTTGGTGTTGCCAGTGTGTATGTAAGTATATAACCATCCATAAGAGCATGGGCAGCCTATCAATGATCACATGCCTAATGAAAACTGCCTCTCCCTTACCAGGAGCCATCAGTTGCCAATAGCTCTTTAGGTAGAAGCAGGAGTTGAAGGGCTCCTCGTCCTCAGTGCATACTGGGATTTTGGCTAGCTTGGTCCTGTGCAGGTCCCACCCATGTTGTGACAGCTGTTGTGTGAGTTCATGCACACACTGCCCAGGTGCCCAGCAAACATTATTTTGCAGCAGCCATACATTGCATCTGTCTCTGAAAGTCTTTCTGCTGCTTCTTCCTGTAATAGAGACGGTCCTCTGGGAATGAGCATGCAACATCCTCTCATTCTCTACATGTTGACCAATAAGTCAACTAATTTTGTTTCATGGAGATTTTTATTTTTGCCACTAATAATTAATGAATTACTATCCAAAACCACAGTAGATATTGGGGATTCAACTCTTTGTATTGTTTAATTTTTATAATCTAAATTTACTAAATTCTGAGTTCTGTCTGATTAAGACACAGAGACCCTAATGGAAGAGTTAGGGAAAGGACTGAAGGAGCTGAAGGGTTTGCAATCTCATAGGAATAAAAACAGTATCAACCAACCAGAACCCCTCCCCAGAGCTCCCGGGGACTAAACCACCAACCAAAGAGTACACATGGAGAGACCCATGGCTCCGGCCACATATGTAGCAGAGGACGGCCTTATCTGGCATCAATGGGAGGAGAGGCCCTTGGTCCTGTGAAGGCTCGATGCCCCAGTGTAGAGGAATACCAAGGTGGTGAGGTGGGAGTGGGAGGGTGGGTGGGGAGCACCCTCATAGAAGCAGGGGGAGGGGGATGGGATATGGGGTTTGAGGAGGGGAAACTAGGAAGGGGGATAACATTTGAAATGTAAATAAATAAAATATCCAAAAAAAAAAAAAAAGAATAGTGTAAGACTGATAAATAGTAGCTTCAGAGTGAGTCCCCTTATTAGATTTACCCAAATTCAAACCAAAATTATAAATGTAATCAGGTAACTTCGCTTGTTGAAATAATAGCATAATTTGTCTTATGACTAATTGCAAACAGGTATTATTCACCTTTTGTTATGGGATCTTGTTATATAAGGTACTTTGAAAAACAGAATCCTCATATTCTTTTTGTCTTAAAAGACATTGTCTAGATTATGATGTCATAGAAACTGTTGTGATTACACTGGAGATAGGGAAGAGGTGTTTGAAGGAAGTGATTTAGTATCTGTTTTAGTTACTGTTCCATTGCTCTGAAGAGACCCTGTGACAAGGCACAGGTCTTGTTTACAATATTAGTGGGATAGTCGATTGTCATCATGGTGGCACGCAGGCAGGTATGGTGTTGGAGCAGTAGCTGGCAACTTTACATCCTGATCTGCAGCCAATACACACACACACACACACACACACCACACCACACACACACACAAACACGGGGCTGGTATGACCTTTTGAAACTTCAAGGTCCACCTCCAACACACACCTTCCCCAACAAGATCACACCTCTTCATGTTTTCGAACAATTCATCCACTGAAGACCAAGCATTTAAATATGTGATCC
Organism: Mastomys natalensis; assembly: GCA_021653895.1. Taxonomy (NCBI): domain Eukaryota; kingdom Metazoa; phylum Chordata; class Mammalia; order Rodentia; family Muridae; genus Mastomys; species Mastomys natalensis. Next base: position 430,075 of record JAJTUV010001202.1, read on the forward strand.
TATGGGGCCCATTTTCATTCAAACACCACTGTAGCCATTAGGATCAAATCTACACACACTGTGTGTGAGCAAGTATGCATGCACATAGACACATACATTAACTATCCAGAATATTTTGTTTAAAAATAAAAATATTTGACTAAATTAAACTAAGTTATGAATCTTAAAATAAATAGCCATATCTATATATTTATAAACTTAGATAAACAGATTCTTTAAGTAATTTTAGTGGCTTGTACTATATAAAACTTAATAACCAACAAAATATCTTAAACAAAATTTATAAATTTAGTATATTTAAATACACTTCCTGGTATCTTATGCAATTCTGTGACTAAGTTTCAAATATCCAAATAATATATAGCAATTGAATTAAATGAACTTATTTGTAAGTCCTGTTAAATGTCCCACTATCATTATTCTAATGTCTCACTTACAGTTTTCACTCTAAGTTACAGGTTGAAATCAGTGATTTAGTGATACATATTAAATTTTGATCACAAGGTTAACTGTTATCATTGTGGAAAAAAATTTTTGTACATTATAAATAACTGATGTAAACACCTAGATGTAACTAAAATATTTGAACTAGCCCTTTGATTCTTCTAGAAATCTCTGTGATATTTCCCTGTTTTAAAAAAGTTTCCTGGATTAAAATAATATTTGTTAAATAAAAATTATATCTCCTGAGGCTGGAGAAATGGTTTTGCTGTTAAGTAAGTACTGCTTTTATAGATGATCCCAGCTTGGCTCCCAGAACCCATGAGGGCACCCCACTGGAGTCTGTAACTCCAAGTCCTTGGGATAGGAAACCTTCCTCTGTTCTCTGTAGCCGCTTACACTCATGTGCATGCACACAGATATGTACATGTATGTGCATATACACATGTGCCTGAATGCATGCACACACACAAGTAAAAGGAAAATAAATCCTTAGAAGATTATATCACTGAAAACATTTAGGGAGTATTTTTTTTTTAATTGGTTATGATTGCATAATTAGCCTAAACGCTTGACAGAACACTCACTGAGCTGTTTTGTGACATCTGTGGGATTCTCTAAGTCTTATTTTAATCTTCATATATTCATAGTCATGTAACAATTAGCCCCAGAAGTTCTCACAAAAATCTAAAATGTCCACACATGGGGTTGTATCACACAACTGGACTCTGGACATATTTAACTGTTAACTTTTGGATGCTACCTGTAGCAAGCTCAAATGCCTCCCCCCTTTTTTATGAATTCTTTTCTCATTTATGTTGGTTATTTATATTTAAATATAATCCAATTCAGAATCCAAACAAGAGGGTTAGGTGTTTATAAAACTACTTGGATAATTATTTATATATTCTAATTTACTCAGAAGTCTTAAGTATTTTCTTCTTCCATGGATCTCCTGCAAACATTAAAGTTGTGCTGAAATCTAATGAATGAATTATATACAGGAATTTGTGTGTGTGTGTGTGTGTGTGTGTGTGTGTGTGTGTGTGTGTTGGTGATAACAGTCCTATAGCTTTCATCTTTCCTTCTTTCACACTGACTTTCAGGTCATGGCTGAGGTCAGTGGTCTACTTTGTTTTGCATCCACACACTGAATGCTTCCCTGTGTGTTTCTACTCAAGTGTGAAATTAGTAATGGAGCTTGGTTTGTTATGGCCACTGACTTGCTTCCCACAATTCAAGGTGTGAGAATTACGGCTTCTATTAACGTGCCTTTGTGAAGGATTTGTGTGCCAATCAAATTTGCCCCTTGCCTGGATCAGTACAAGTGGTCATTTTTGTTATTCTTCATTCTGAAAAGTAGAGGCATCAGTTTCACCTTGTTGGAATATTTCAAGCCATGCAAGGGTTTAAATATAATATGTTAGCTTTATATCACAATGCATTGTCTGTGATGGTGACAAGGTAGAGAGGAGTAAACAAACTCAGCCACTGAGCAGTATTTTATTATGACGAACAGTCATATCCTTGCACTCCAGACCCCACTTTCCATTTCTCTGTAATATCAAGGTAACTCTGTATTCAACACAACACATTTCCTGAAGAACACCACTAGTGGACTGTAGCATTCCTGGAGGGAGGTCAGTGACACTGTTAATGGTTGTATCAGACCAACCACACTTGTTCACTGGGGATAAAGAGAGACACTTTCATGTGTGTGTGTGTGTGTGTGTGTGTGTGTGTGTGTGTATGTTGTGCGTATTTGAGTGTGAATGCATATTTAACAGAGGCCAGAGGTGATTTTCTATGGAGCTACAGTTAGTTGTGAACTTGGATGCTAGGAACTGATCTCCAGTCCTCAGGACAAACACTGTGAACTTTTATCAAGCACTTCTATTTATAGGTATTTAAAAAAAAAATGCTTCTATTGTTTATATAAAACTGTTTCACTTAAAAATCATAGAACCCTAAATCTTCTGTTTCACGCCAGTTGAGAACAGTTTCCACAACCACAACAAGGAAAAGCCTTATTCTTAATAAAGTGTTAATGTTTTCCATCTGATCTGTGTTACTCCTTAGAAAACATTCTTCTCTTCAAAACTATCATCTGAAGTGGAGAAATACACTTAGTCAACTTAGTCGACTTAACGGCATGTTTCATGGCTTTTTTACTCCCTGTTGTTTGCTTGCTTTAGCAAATTATTTCCTACTGACAGCCATTTCAGAAGATTTTACTATTAGTCAATTCAACACAGAACTTTTATTCACAGAATAGGGAAGATTTTGGTGAGAGAATCTTTCTTATGTCTTGAAAAGATCAGCCAAATTTCCACCAGCCAGTAGTTGTACTGTGTGCATTGACTTGAATTGTATGTCAAGTACATGCTTTCTTCTGTGTTTTATGCTTCAGCCCACTGCAGAGGAATGTTTGTGTCCCTTTTCCTTTTAGGAGGAAGCTGAAAGACAATTTTAATGTAATCTCAGATTCTTTGTGGGTGAAGAAACAAATACATAAATACAGAAAAATGATCAGCAATAATGTTTTTGTTTTGACAAGTATATTACTTTTGTTATTATTATTAGTAGTAGTATTTTAAGAAAAAGCAATCACTTGGATTGATACATAGAAACAGTTGGGACAGGCCTTCTGACTTATATACAATGTCTGAGGTGGGCATTTTGAGCTATACTTGCATTCTCTGCTGCCAGAACGTATTTTTTTATAAAATAATCTGAGTGGGATAAACAGTAGCATTAAACTCCTTCTTCTTCCCCAGCTAATACTTTCCTGATATGTGTATCCAGTGTCCAAAAGACTATCACTGAAGACTCTAACTCCAACTTAATGTTTTCAATACCACAGTTTTCCTAATTTTTGCTGAAAAGAGAAATCCTCAGAAAAGGAAATATATGAAAAGCTATTAGTCATCTTTGATTATGCCAGAGTAAGTTTAGATACATTGTTGGCTTTCGCTGATTCACTTTTGTTGCCCATACAGAAGCTACTCATGTCCACCACATCACTGCCTGGCTCACAGACCTTCCCATTTCCAGGCTTTTCCTTAAATATCATAATCTTCTCATGAAAGCAGGGAGTTGCTATACATTTTTTCTTCTTTAGTTAAATTTATCATGATCTGGAAGAGAAGAAAATTCTTTCATTGCATGTGGAAGAAAATCCTTGCCCTGGTTTCCATGGCTCTGTCTTAGCTTGCCTCCAACTTCAAGTTCTGCCAAAACCCTTCCAACTGACTCTTCCGGCCTTACCACCTTCTATTTCCTTGACTTGGATACATTAAGCTTTCTCTCACCTAGGGAGCTTGGCAAAAGCTCACTGGACTTGGAATGTACTTCCTGCTACACTGTGAGTGGTTGTTTTTATAAAGCCCATCTATTTATAGAAGCTTGCTTGATCACCTCATTTCTTGTCCACTTGTGTGGGGCTGTGAAAGGACAGCTTGGTTCCTGACTGGGCACAGGCCTGGAACCCTGGACCCTAGTGGGACAACGGCAGGTGTTCAGTCACACCCCCAGACCTCAGGCTGCTGACATGCCATTGACCCACAATTTTCAGTCATGTAGGGCAATCCAACCCCTCCCTAAGAGAGGTTTGCATTACCCAGCACAGGTAGAGGGCATGACTATAGGCCTCATCCTCAAGAGATTTACATACTAATGAGATACCTGAAGGCTGGAAGGCATAGCCAATTAAGCATTCTACCCCATGCCTTCCCCCTTTCCCTCCCTATTTAACTCAGGTCTGTCCTGCGTTTCATGGGGTGCATCCAAATCTATCTACCATCCACCATGACATTAAAGTCTGTAAAAACCATGGACTTCCTCATGTCTTTGGGGCCCGCTTTGGGGAAATGCTGAGAAGGCTGTTAATGAGCTGCTGTGGCCGCAGCCGCCATGCCTGCCTTCCCACTTGGAGGACCTCTCTGCGGTCCAGCCATGGGGACTGCCTTTTCAAGCAAGCTAGACGAGCAGCCTTTCAGCCAAGCGAGTAACAAAGGAATCCCTTTTCTGTGGTCCGGGCTTCCTTCCTCCTCCCTAGCTTCTTGAGGCATGCAGGACTGTTTCGCCTGTACGCCCCTTGTCTCTGTTCTGTTGTGGCCTCTCAGCAGCATCTGGGAACCCTAGAGCTTGAGACCAGTTGTTCCTCGGCCGCCTTCTGGCCAGGGGATCCCCAACTCGAGAGCCCTGCCCCCCACCCCCAGCAGAACTTCAGACTAAGTGAGAATTCCCCCGCTGGGTGGGGCCCATAGCGCCCTCCCAGTGCTGTGTGTGGAGTGAACTCAGTCAAGATTCTTGCCCTCCAGTCTCCTTGGAGCTGTGGGAATCGCAACAACCCAACAAGATTCAAGAACCCACCCACACCCATGACCACATGTGAGCTAATCATTCCCCACACACTTGTAAGACATGGATAATGGTAATTTCCTTCTGTGTTTTACACTTGGAAAACCCAGAAAGGTGTCTTACTCCTCCTCATGCTTCTTCTGGCTCTTGACTAGTATTTGTACATTGAAGAAATAAACAACCACTTTGTCTTGATTGTCTGTTGTCTACAGCCACTCAGAAACCCGTTTATCTGCTCACCTGCTTGTGCTTCTTTTTTATTATGAACCCTTCTCCCTATCCTGTTTGGTTTCTGTGCACTGTAATGGTCTTCTGTTCACCCAGCAATGGTTTCATGAATCTTCACAGGATTGCTTAAAAAACTCAGCATTTTAAATGAATGGTGATTTGTTGAACACTAAAGGGCATAGAATTATGAGCAAACACACACACAGAGACACACACACACACATGAAATAATTCTATGCCATCAGGGCACTTTTACAGTAGGTGAGAGAACAAAGGAAGAAAAGGGCATTAAATAACCAATCCATTAGAAGAAAGTGAGTCTACCAACCATCTAACAATGCCTCAACATGCTCCTTGCTGCTGCCAGACTACAAATGCCAAACCTGAATTTTCCAGTTGTGAGAATTTAATTTTATGCTTTCTTCCTGAATTTTTTATGATCGTAGCACCAAATTTAACAATCTCCTTTTAGATTGTCACATATATTTTTGTTTATCTACAAAGTCACTCAAGAATATCAACTCAATTGCCAGTTACATGAGTGGAAAGAAAAGGAAAGAGAAGAACTTTTCAGTGGCAAAGATCACAGAATAGTAAGACAGTTGCAATGTGTTGTCTTATGGCTGTAGCTAGGATGACTGTACTCTAGTGATCATCAACCATAGCAGCGACAGATACTTACACAACTCTCTCTCATGTGAGGAGAGCGTTGTTAAGATTTAGCATCTTCATGACACGATATGTTCTATATAGAATACCAAAGCCTATTTCTTAAAAGTTCAACTAGCCCCTTTAACGCAATGCCTTGTCTTTGCTTAACTTTACAAAGAGAAGCTCAGTGTTATCAACATTCATCACTTCATCCTGTCCTCTGACTGTGTGAGGCACCTGATTAGGCAACCAGCCAGAGAAAGCCTGCTCAACCCCTCTGATCCGAACTCAATGGGCCAGTGGTAATTAAGGACTGGAAGAAGCTTAATTGCTTAGCAACCACATTCCAGCAGGAAGGAAAAACACAAGACCAAAAACAAAGCGCCAACCCTGGAGAGTAAAACAATCCTCAACACTCAAATTTTAGTGGTGCTGTATGCCTGTAATTCCAGCACTTGGGAGACCAGAGCCATGAGGACCGTCTAAAGCTGAAGTGCAGCCTGGGCTACATTGCCACAAAGAGAGAAGTTGTCTCAAACTTAGATCAAAACAAAACAAAACATAAAGCTTTATAGTCTCGATTTTGTAGGTTCAATAGCTCACATAAATAAATCTAGGCAGAAACAAAACTCTCAACCACTAACAGAAATGCTTGATATCTCATGTCTCGCCAATTTAATATTGTTATGATAAGCAGTTTCTTTAATCAGTCAACGAACAGGTGCTAATATGTCATAACAGTATCCAGGTTGAATAAAAGTGGTGATTGAGGGCTCAGAAAATTATCAGTTCAAATATATTCATACTTAAAATAATGAAACAAGTGTGTGTGTGTGTGTGTGTGTGTGTGTGGTGTGTGTGTGTGGTGCATCTTCATGTTCCTGTGACATGGCATGGTACATGTGTGGATGTCAAGACAACCTCACGGATTGATATCCTGTTTACCTTTTTGAAAGGATGCTCACCTTAGCATACGGCAGGTTAGCTGGCCTGTGAGCTTCCAGGGACTCTGGAACTCCAGCCTCTCATCACAGTAGGAATGCTGGGATTACAGATGTGCAGCCTCGTATACAGTCTTATGTGGGTGTTAAGGATTCAAGTCCAGGTCCTCATGCCTTTCACTGGATGTTCTATGCTTTTCAAGCAGACATTAGTTAGCTTCCTGGTAGTAGCAGATAGAATTTCTGAAATCATGAAATGCTCTCCCTTTTTCTTTTTCCTAAGAGTCAGCATGAATCTACAACTGAACCAAGTTCAACCCAGTTTCTATTCAGCGGGAGCACTTTATAAATTTTACAAAATTGTCTGAAATAAAACCTACCATTTAGTGCCATAACATTTCCATAGGGTTATATATCCAAATAGAAGGGCACATGATGCTGTCGAATGTTGGAGAAAACAGACTATATCCGATAGGTGATCATGTTGAATTCCATGCAGCCAAGTTCTCTTCAAATCAAAATTGAGATATTTTCATACTTCATAAAGAAAATTGAAGAGTTTCACAAGTAATGAAAGCCAGTTTACTGAAAATTGGAGGGTACCAAAATAAAATGAATGTTTTGAGTTGAGGTATTTTATCATGTAACATGGATGAGAATATCATTATTCCTTCACCTTTCTGGATGCTTCCTGAGCTCCCACATAGCATAATTCAGTTTAGTGGTGTTCCCGACTAAAGAATATTCTCTGTCACCGTGTCATGAATCTTGGCGACAGCAGTGCTTTGACATCCCCAGCTGCTGTGGTTGAAACAATCACACTTTCAACGGTGTGACACCTGTCTCTTATTATGTTCAGAGCGCTTGTTAATCTTTTTAGAATTTCTTGATCCCTCCAGTACCTTTGCTTTCCTCTCTATCTCTGATGCACATTTACACGGTCCATTATATTAATTCTTTCATTTAGTCTCAAGAACCTTAAAATTATTAGAAAGTTAATTGTGCAGGGATCAGAGGGCTTCCCTCACAGCATAACTCTGTTAAATGACACAGTTTGTTCCAGTTTCTTGCTGACACTGCAAGGGATTGTCTAGAACGAAGAATTCAATTACTTTTGCAGCACTAATCATATATCATTATGTAGAGGCATGAATCCGTAATTCTTGAACTGGTGCTTGAAGCCACTTCCCTGTTCACTGCAGCATACAGGTACTAGCCCAAGATAGTAATTTTGTCTACTTGGGTACGTTTTTCATTAATTTCAGTATTTGATGCCCTTAATGTATCATGTTCCTTAATTTTTACTTACTCACAAATGTACAGGGGTTCTGTTTTATTATATATCTTTTTCTTTTCTTTTTTCTTTCTTTCATTTTGTTTTTGTTTTTGTTTAGAATTGATTTCAAATGTATTGTTCAAAACGAAAGGTAGAATTACTTAAAAAAAAAAATCCCTCCTAATATAATTCCAACACTTGTGTTGTCTGAAACTTTTCAAGGCACAGATAAAAGTCACTGAATGATAATGTTTAAGGAACAATCACAAATGACAAATGCCTTGGCTTCAAAAATGCCTAACTACACCTTCCCCCAAACAGGCTCAGACTCACAGGTTAATGTGTAACCAGGGTAATTCTCTAGTAGAGGTTTTTCCAAGGTCAACCAAGAAATGTAATGAGAGAGAAGAATATTTGCTTCATAGGCAGGAAAGTGGCTCATGAAGTCTCATAGCTGGGTGTGACCTCATTAAGATAGATGTAAAAATAACCCACAAATCCCAAGTTACGGAATCAGGAACTCAAAGCCCGCGTCTAAAGCAAAGGGCTCCTCCCTTTGTGGCCCAGAGAGCTTCTATGAGCAGACACTGCCCTCCCCCATTACTTTTCTCCTCAGCCACTGTGTCTACTGGAGACTGTGGGGCAGGGGAAAAGAGGACTATGTACCAAGTAAACCCAAAACGGAGTCAGAATAGGATGGTGCTACCTTAGTCATTTCAGTGAGATGCCTCCGTGGCACTTGCTGTTGGTATTTTGTCTAGGCTCTGCCCCACAGTTACCTGACAACAGCCAGGTATGCTTGGCTCACTACAAAAGGGTCTGCTTGCCCCCTCCTCTCTCTTTTGCTCTCTTGCTCTCTTGCTCCTGCTCTGTCTGCTTTCTCCTGCTACCTCTCTCTCCCTATTCCACTCCCTCCTCTCTCTCTCTCAACAAGCGCATGGCAGGCATCTGCTTCTCTACTCCGCTTCTCTGCCTTTCTCTGTCTCTACTACCCTCTCAATTCCCCTCCCCATGCCCTGAATAAACTCTATTTTATACTATACCTTCATGTGGCTGGTCCCTCAGGGGAAAGGGATGCCTCACCATGGGTCCAAGGAGGCACCCCACCCCCTTTCCCCACACCTTACTACACATCCACCAAACATTTCCTTCTCTCCGTATCTTTGTATTAAACACAATACTTGCCTCTGAGTCGGATGACCTGAATCTGATCCCTGGGAACTACATTGTAGAAGGAGAATACCAACTCCTACAAGTCGTCCTCTTACATCAGCTACAGCATATGTGCACCTTTTCCATCCCAACTAACTAACTGAGTAACTAACTAAGTATAAAAACCAAACTAAACCAAACAAACAAAAACAAAAAACAAAGAACAACAACAAAAAAACCAACAACAACAACAACAACAAAAAACCCAAAAAACCAAACCACCACCAATAAAATTATATTCCACAGTTGTAGGCAATTCAATAGATTAATAAAGTATTTTTTACATTTTCTAATGTAAGCTTTTAATCAAGTAGCAAGATTATGTAGTAGTGTTTCAAAGGTTTTTTACTGTTTCATTTCCTTAATTTGACCCACAATTTAAATACAAATTTATTATCCCTTGGGTTTCTTGTCCCTTTGGAATCTACGCATTTAGCTCTTAAACCTGAACTTAGAAAACACATAGTTTTTCTGTAATATAACGGTTTCCTAAATCATTTGTAATTTTATCTTCTACATTTTTTCTCATTCGTACTTAAAAATCTGGCTTCAGAAAGAAAGTTGAATCTTCCAGTTAGGAGGTCTTTCATTCGTTTGGCCTTTCACACTACAACAGATTTTTAAATTTATTTTCTAATATAATGTGGGAAGTAAAATACACTTTATTTGGTATAATTGGGAGCTAGTGAGTTTGTGTGATGATCTCTGTAAATAAGACAAATTCTTCCGGGGAGGATTTCTGTAACGTTTTGCCACTATTTGTTAATGTGATCCACTAGAACACAATCACAGTTTACAAAGTTGCCACTGCAGGATCTGTGAATTTTTTATGATGATTTTTTTCCCACATATTTGTGTTCTAGAATCACAATTAAATCAAAAGTACCAGAATTAGGTATTATGTGCTCCTAGATCTAATCCGTATAAAAGCAATGACATTGGGAGTAGCCCAGGATGGGAGGAGTTGTTGACTGAAAGAACCCTTCCCAGAGAAACTGAGTTCTGTTATGTGTATTTTGAACAGGCTAAAGTAACCATGGTTATCAGCCCGGACCGCCATTAAAATTGCATGGAGATCACTTCAAAAGCACCAGCATTTAATTGTAGTCTAAGGTGGGACCAGGACAAGAGATGTTTTAGTTAGCTTTGTTTTCCTTCAAAGGATCCTAAGGCCAGTCCATGAGAGCACAGATTGAGACATTGAGTGTTCTTGAGTGACAGTCTGGTAGTCAAGTGCTGAATCTCCTCACCCATGGTCGACTCTTCACAAAGTCACTTCCCTTTCCATGTGTTCTTACTGGCGCTGCTCTCTGTGCTGTTGACAGAGATGCCACCACCAGTTTAGGTTGAACTCAGAATCATGGAGTCAAAAAAACCAAAAAATCACTCTGTTCTTGTATCAGATCAGGTCTGGAGACACTGTTGATACAACTCTTCTGTTCAGATTATTCCAAACTAATTTCCTTAACTATCATAGTGATTTTGAAATCTGCATCCTTAATTTTATTTTAACGTATCTGTTTGTATTTGGTCAAGTGGCTGAGGTCACAACTTGACTGCTGAAATAATGTTTGTTTTCCCAGAAGTCACCTCCATTAAATCCTAGATTTGCCTTTAATTCTAATATAAGATTTTCTAGTAAATTTGGTATTGAAATTTATAATTATATAGGCTGTGTGTATTAATAGGTAAAACTCATATTTCACAACTGTAAGGTCATCTTTTATTATTATTATTAATTTTTTTTTTACTCTAAAGATTTTATTCCTCTACTGGTCCACCCTCCAACTGTTTCACATCCTATACCTCCTCCCTGGCCGCACCCTCCCCCCACCATACCTCTAAACTCCCTGGGGCCTCCAGTCTCTTGAGGCCCCAGGGTGCATCTTCTCTGACTGAATCCAGACCCTGCAGTCCTCTGCTATGTATGTGTTGGGGGCCTCATATCAGCTGATGTATGCTGGTACAGCCATGTTTAAACATAAAGTCCTATTTTCTATCATTTAAAAGTCTTCGTGTAGCTGGACTCATAATCTAAAACAGAGCCTGTTGGTTAAAATATCTTGGTTGTTCAGAGAATAGTCACATTAAATTGATTCTTACTTTCCTCCTTAAATCTTCAAGTTTTTATCCATTTATTTATTTATTTATTTATTTATTTATTTATATAACAATCTTCTTTTCCCTAGATTGTATAGGTTTTCCTTGATTTCCATTACCATAATTTATAAGGAGCCTTTGTCTGGCCCACAGACCAAATATTGATTAGCTCTTGTTGTATACAAAACTGTTAAGAAATTCTGTGGCGTAAAACAAAGAACTTCGAAATCACTTCCTGTTGCTTCTCTGAGGGGTGGCTGTTGCTGGACTTCACTCTACAGTATTGCTTTTCATCCTCTGTGATGGATGAAAAGTAGAACGTAGGTAGTGGAGGCTGGAGGCATCCAAGTGGTCCCCTTTCCTATATCTCTTCTTCTAGGAATAGAGCATCAGGTGGAGTGCTTTTCATTTCAGTATGGCAGAGGCATAGAGAGTACGAGCAGGAGCAGGACACTTACAATGCTCACTCAGAAACCGCATGCTTCCACTCACAGACAGGCAGCCACGACATATTTCGAGGTAAAACTCGAGTTGAAGCATACACATACTCTTCTGAACTCTGATGTGGGCATGCAGGCACGGAAGGGGGTAGAGTCAGTCTGTCAGTCTGCCACACAGGGCTGCCCCTCGTTCTGCTCTTGGTTGACTTGTTAACTGACTTTCACTGAATTAAGGACGGCTTCAGGATTCGATAGCTGCAGCCTTCTGTGAAGCAATGTCTAATCTTTTCATTAACGAAGCCGACCATGCTTTCCTTTCATTATTTAGTGTTTATTTTCATTACTCATTATGGTTTAGAATTACTCAATGTTTTTGGAATTATAAGTTGATACAGTCTGGGCAATTGTTTAAAGCCTTGGTTGTCTAACATGTTTTATTTAACAAATGGTTCCTTTTGGTCTTATGTTAGGACAAGAGTGCAAACTATACGATACTCCTCTGTCCTCAAGATTAGGTTTGTGTAGCCAATGGCATTTTAGGAATTAAAAATCTAGTACCGGGTCTCATGCCTGTTATGGGAAGAAAGACTTCAATGGGGACATTCTGCCCCAGCCACAGCACCAGTATCCTGGCATGTGGGAACAAATATTGATACACAAGTACAATGCAAAGTACACTACTCTCCTGAAACATGGCCGAAGGCCAAGGTCAAGTGACATTAGCAGGGAATAAAACTGTTAAAGGCACTGAGATTAACCTGTCATGAACTGTTTCCTAAATGAGGGTAAAGGAAAATATGATATAAATCAGTAAATGCAACTAAATCTCCTAAAGGAATAAGAATAGTACATATCTATAAAAGAAAGACCGAGATAGGAACATGTGACTGCTTTTCAAAAACCCCAGTCTCCTTTTTGTGATCATTGTTTGAAATTGAAATTTCGGGTCTTTGGACCAAATCCAATGCAAGTAGAAAACGAGTGTGAAAAGCAGTGCTCTATAGCGCCAGCAGATGGCGCCTTAACAAGTTTCCCCGTTGAGCTTCCCTTGCCCCTTGCTGACCGGAGGAACAGTGGATTAGTGATTGGAGTCATCTGCTTATGTTTTCCATCACCCTGACCTAACCTTGAGCTGGAATTTAATATGCTTCTCTTACAGCTCTCTCCATTGATTTCCCTGCCCTGGAAATTTGACTTCGTTCCTATTTTTGTATCTTGCAAAGTGTAAGTTTCAGACAGATGGATAGATAGCAGATTCGGGGCCTTTTGGCAGGGAAATGTCCTAATTCATAAAATATTTAGGAAAAAATTCTTAAGTTAGTCTTAAGTCCCTTCTACAACATTCCTTGCTTTTGTGTGTGACCTACTGTGCCTTTGAGAAAGACCCTGAATGTTGGATACCGTAAAACACTGCCCAGAACTATCTTAAAGTTTTGAAATGCTAAGATATTACTACGGATTCTAATATTCGTCTTAATATGAGTGTCAGCTGGCAAAGTCTTCTATTTAGAAAAATAGTCTTTTTACTATGTAGCTCTGGCTTGGGCTGTAACTTGTTATATAGGCCAGTGTAGGAACAGGACAGAAAATAGGGGATGAGAGGCAACAGAGTCACATGACAAATCCCAGGTGTCAGACTCATCAGTATCAGGGTGTAGATCTCAGTTTAATGTGCAGTGCATAAGCTTATAGACAGTGTTTGAGCCAACCCCAATTCCCTAAATTCTCAGCCAAATGTATGTTTCCACACCACCACCCTGCTTCAATGAAAGTCCTGCCTGTTAAGGTAACTCGTAAGTGGAGAGGGCGTTGTCAACTGTGACAACTTCAGTGTAAACGGGAAGCAGCTACCGCCATGGCCTCAGTTCCTTTTTGATGTCTTGCCACTGTTTTGTGAGCTATCTTAGATCAGGACTCTTAGAGGAATTTCAGGAGTCTGTGGTTCCTCACTCTCCACCCCACTTTTTTTTTTCACAAGGTTGACGTCCGTCCGTATCTCCTAGCAGGCAGGTTCGCCTCAGCCTCACCTATGTCTCTCAAGTGTCTGCTGTGGTCCCTGCCTTACATGGTGAGTTCAGCAGAAAGCCAGTGCTGCAAGAGATGCTGTTATGATCTGGACTTTGGCCATTCTAAAGGTGTGTGTTGAGATCATTTAAGATGCTCCCACGATGCAGCTTGTGTTTGCGAATGCTAATTTGCCACTTGGCTATCTTCTTTGGTGTGTTTTCCAGAGACTCCTGACTTGGCACTCTTGTCTGTTTCTTGTGCCGTTTAGAACTCAGCATGACGTTGAGGAAATCATCTTATACTATTGAGGACACTAATGTCATTGTCTTTTTTTTGGTTGTTGTTGTTCACTATGAAAACACCCAGTGATTCCTTGAGGGACAAGCCTGACTGCATAGGGGTTGATGTCAAAAGTATCTGATCTCCAGGAAAAAGACATCGAGATGGTTATGGCCCTCATGCCTCACTGGACAACGACAGGAGGACCAGAGTCATTACAAGGTCCCTTCAATTATTGAGGTCAGGCCTCTATCCCTGCCTTCACAAGATTAGAATTGCCACGGTTCTTCTATACTTAGAGAAGGGAGGAGATGTCAGGAGCAGCCCTGCATATACACTAAAGGCCTAAAATCAGCCATAGGCCTAAAATCAGCAATAGGTATGACATACATACATGCTAACACAAAGTCTTGGGTCTCTGTGGAAAAACACTGAAACAGAAGACTATAAGCTATTGTAAACAGGCAGCTTCTGTGGAAATTTACCAGCCTAAGTAGTCATAGATCTTGTAAATAGGTAGCCTAGGCAGACAGTACCAACTTAGATAAGGACAAGTGAATCATAGGCAGAGTCATAGTGACCTGTCTCCTGAACCTTCACCCAACTGATACCCTGTTCTGAGAGATATCTGTACTCATCCTCAACACCTATACTCCGACGTCCTGCCTTTTTGTGTTTATAACCTCTGTGTATATAAGTAAAATTACGATTTGATTTAAATAATAAAAAAAGAAAAAACCCCAAAAAACCCCAAACAAACAAACAAAAACCCAACCCTCACATTGAGCTAGTGTATGACCTAGCTACACACACCTGAGAACACACCTGAGGGACTCTGCTTACAAACGAGATACTTGTACATCTCTGTTTATTGTAGTGAATTCACAGTAGCCAGTGTTTGCCAAGGTGTCCCTCAGTAGAAAAACAAAGAAAATGTAGGTTGCAGGGATGGTGAGTTGGTGGGGATCCCTACGACCTGCCAGAGACCTGGGATGGAGGAAGCTCCCAGGATTCTTAGCTGAGACACATAGCAGTGGCTTCATCCAGTGCTGATAATTCCCTTGTCAAGCTTCTCCCCACACTCACATTCACTATGACACATCTCCCTTTTGTGTTTTCATGAATTCTATAGTTGGTTATGTTATTCTGCTGTTTATTCAAACAAAAACGAATATCTTGTTACATTTTTGTAACTTTAAAGTAATATTTTCCTGTTGAAAGTTTCCAGATGACACTCAGCAGGCTGTCTGTGCTTACATAGTCTTCCATGATGCTTATATTTTCTGTTTTGAAAGTCTCTGGAACCAGGGAAAACCAGAGTTGAAGACTAGTGTTAGATTATTTTCCTGTCTTTTGATAGGCCATTTGTTTTTATTTTTACAACCCCAATTATTAAACACATCAGTTGAAATAAAAAAAAAAATCACCCAGTGAATGTTCCACTGGCTCCATGCCTTCTGTAGTGGTCTAAATAAGATTTTTCTATTTTATTTTCCTGGTTCTCAAAAATCATCAAATTTCTCCAAGGGAATGGATGCTGCATACTATCAACTCCTTATGGTCTCCTGTCTGGTTCATTTGGTGTTAGCGTTTGTTGCTTGTGAATAAATGTGAGATGTAAACTAAATCACTTCTGTATTTCATTTGCTTTACTTCTTCTTTGAGAGGACATTAGTATCCTTGAAGTATTTTACCCTGTTTGTACTTAATATTAATTTCATTTCCACACTGTGACAGGGCAAGGCAATGCAGAGGTTCCCTGCACTTTGTATACTTGCCAAGACCATTTCTGCTTTAACTAGAATTTGATCTCCTTGATGGAGAATCTTGTAGAAAATCACACAACCCTATTCTAGGATCTCTCTCAGGTCAAGATGCCCTAGCTAACTTATCCTAGCTTCTGCTAAATGGCTTGCTTGCACAGACCATCCCATTCAGCTAACTGCTAATCTTAGTGTCTGTCAAATATCTTGCTTACATCTTGTCCTGCCCTGCATCTGGGCAGCAAGATGCCAGGATGCAGTTTCTGCCTTCAAAAAAATCCGTGCTCTGGACACTTATGCTACACTTATGTCTGAATACCTGGGTGTGGTCACAGGCAGCTTGAATAAAGACTTTCAATAGGTTGTAAACTGTACCTGAGTGGTCATGGCTGGCAGACTCTTGTAGTAACAATGTACAAATTGTTTTTGCATAAAGGATAAAAATTGCACATGTTGAGTTTTTTCGCCATGAATTATTATTTACAAAACCACTTTCAGAAGTAAAAATAACACTAAAAATAGTCTGCACAGGATCCTGAAAACGAATAGATATTTAATCAAAATTAGTTTTTCTTATTTTAATTAAATTCTATAGTGCCGCACACAGCTTGGCATTTAATGTCATAAAGTGCACTAATGCTATGTAGCTATCTTTATGTCACAGATAGACCATGGTGTGTGGTCGAAGGGCAGTAAGCTCGTAGAGACGTTAGGTATGAATCATTACTTTTGTGGCTTTCTGATGCTGTTTTGGAACCTTCTCTTAGGTGTATTGAACTTGCTCAGTTTCTGCCAAAGCTCATACTCTGTCTTTATTATGCCCCCTCTCTTCACATTAGCAAAGTTCATTGCTCAAGCCTCAGATAGCCATTCATTAATTGAAACGTTAGCTTCACCAACTTTAGTGAAAGTCTGTATTCACATCCTAAATCCCTTCAGTGTAATTTCTTCTAATCTTGTGTTTGTTGTTATTTCGGTTGCATTTTTTAATCTTTGCAGAAAATGACTAATGGAGTTTTGATTCACTCATGTGAACTGAATGACTGGGTTTGTAACATTAATGAATAAAATACTAATACTCTTTGCAGGTAATCATTTTTTTAAAAATAATTTTCAGATACGTATGATTAAATAATATGAGAAAAATAGTATTTTAGAAACAGGATCCACATATTTAATATTAGGAAGATTTGGTGTGCCAAATATGCTATTTTGACTCACTTTCTTGGTATTATCATAAAATGGTTTAAGACACCATCACACAAACAAAATTTTAGTATCTCTTTTTCCTGTATCAATAATATTTATGTGTAACATTATACAGACAAAATCTGTTACCTTTATGTGTTTAGGAATACACACATATAGTCACACAGATATCAACATATATGAATATAAAAATAATCAATTAAAAAATGGCCTATAAATTTGAAAGTGAGCGAGGAGATGGGTGTGTGGGAGAGTTTGGAGGAAGGACAGGGGAAGGAGTAAAAATGTTGTAATTATATTAAGATGAAGAGAGAGAAAGGACTAATTGAATGATTCTAAATGCATGTAAAATATTTAAATATGCCACAACTAATATAATACGTATTCTGTATATACATAAACACATATACAGATGCACACAAAAGAATTATTCCATTAAAACCTTAGTGGTAGGAAATAGGACTTTAAGAACCAGCCATCTTGTGCCCTTTGTGAAGGGGAGTGAGTTTCCGATGGTCCTTCGGAGAAGTGGTTTGAATGTTTACTCGATAGTCACAAAGCTGGAAACCTTGTGAGTAAATTAGGTTTTACAAAGCGCTATGTATTTATTGGTGTTTAACAAAATTGCATGATTCTGTCGACTCGGGCATCAGCAGGAAGGGACCCTTGGGAGAGAAAGCCTCGCAGCTGGGAATAATTAAGCCTGATTAGTTTGCTGCTGAGAAAATCAAACTGGAGCGAAACTTGTCTTGGCATGGAGGAGGGGAGTTCCAAGCTGCGTTCCCAGTGGATTCTGCTTCTCAAAGTGACTAGGAGAGAATGTGAGCCTCAGATGCTTGGAAGTTCCCGGCTAGACTATTTAACGTCTGCATCACCCTGTTTGACTCCTCTGGTGTTTGTTAGAAGCTCAAGAAAATTGATCCAACTTTTCTTTGCATATATTTTGCAACTTTTCCATATATATATATCCATATTCCACGGATTCCTTCCTATTTTCATTTGACTTTATAAATAGATAGAATGTAAATGGTTTCATAATTTCTATTCACTTCACACAGACCGATATAGCTGAGGTTTCTGAGAATTTGGCAACGAATATAAATATTAGTTCTAAAAAAAAAAAAAAAAACCTTTCACATCATAGGACGTACGATTGGCTTGAATTATCCTTTAGAAGCTTTCAAAGAGGACAGTGGGAATTTAAACAAGAGATAGGCAGACACATCATCTATCATTCCCGAAGCTGCCACCCTCGATAAAGAATTGGTGCCTAAGATCCAGATAAGCTGTGCTTAATAAGGCAAAATAAACAAAATAAGATGACAATTGAATGCATAGCTTTTATTAGCTTCTTTCTTTTTTTATATTTGAGTTATAGATATTCATTGAAAACACGTAACATTTCTTTCAAATAGAACATTACATCACTAACAAATTATGCATATAAATTAAATATGATGTTTTCTTTCAGGCTTTTAAGAGTCTATCAGATTACTTATTTTCAATTCTGTTGTCAGTGGGTGCTCACATTTGCTGCTTGATTACAAATGCTCAAGCTAATACAGTAAACTGTTCACAGTGAAAATATTATGACTCGATAATATGAGGTCATAGGCAATAATGGTAATAATTTGATTTTTCGTTAGCAAGTGAAATAATTTATTTATTTATTAACTTTTTATTTATTTATTTAGTGTGTGTGTGTGTGTGTGTGTGTGTGTGTGTATGCTCACACATGTCTATGAGGGTCTGTAGAGGCAAGAGGAAGGACCTGGATCCCCTGAAGTTCCAGGCGTTCATAATTCAATCCACATTCCTTTCCTCATTATAGTACAGCAGGTATTTTTAACAGTTAAGCTAATTCTTCAGCCTTGGTTCCCTTGTTTCTTTATGCAGCCAGCTCAGCCAACTCTACCCACAGTAACTGTCAAAGTTGGCGAGGACAAAACATTTTGGAGAAGCCCTTATTGGCACCTAATATTGGAACATCAGGGGTAGGATGCAGGAAGGAAGACTAAAATGGCTAAAAAGACCAAAAAAGCTGTCAGACTGCGTATATAGCTAGAACAAAGGGAACAGGGCATATCGGTTCCAATTTCCACGTCTAATACCACAATCTTACATTCACCAGAGGAAACTCTCCTCCTGGGTCTAAGTAAGCATAGCTACAAAGAAAGATAGAATCATCAAGAAGTCACCGGAAGCTTTGCAGGGCAAGTGCTATCTCCCAGGAGCTGGTTGCAAGCTGTCTGGTGAGCCTTTGACTGGACCAACGCATCCTGTAGCAGAAGTGGCTTCAAAAGTGGCAATGATTAGTAGTCTTCATAAGATGTTTTGGGGCTCTTGTTATGAAAGTTCAGCCAGTAGTCTAAAGGGGGGCTATATAACGAAGCATTTTCTGATTAAGGCAATCAGGCACAAAGAAATAGTCTGAGAGTTGTCCATCAGATGGCCAACTTAAGGTCACTTGAAAGGGAAAACTTCAGAAGAAGCTTAGAATAAATATCTATCACGGAATTAATATTTACAACAGTGGTTAAATGATAGGATAACTTTCCTGAGATGTGTGCTGTGGAGAATGACTAGCATCTCCAGTGCTCATCTAGTAAGTGGCTAGAACATCCCCTACTTATGTTTTAAAGTCACTGAAGGAACATGTAAGTATGTCAGCTCAAAATCCACATGACAGATGCTCACCCCTCTGTTAATTCCCTGTAAAGAATAGTGGGTCTTGAATTCATCATTAAAGGAAAAACAAATGGAAGTAACTGTTTGCTTTGTCTTATTTTGCTGCTGTGTATGACTGTGAAGAACATGCAGTCTGGTCTGCTTTCAAGATGCAAAGTGGGAGTTGACTTGCCTACTGCCCACATCTCAGGAGTGTGAAAGTCAACATCCATCATGAGAATCGTTAGCACATGTGCCATGTACCTTCCAAGCTAGCTCTTATCAGTAAGACTGTCAGTATGTCAATCATTCTATCCCTCGAGTTTGTCTTATCTGATCTTGGGAAGGAAGAAAAGAAGCTGTTCATAGGTCGACTGCCACCCCTTCATATAATGTCAATGCATGGAAAATTTAGAGTGAAGTACAGTCTTCCAGGAACCATTCCCCACAGAGCACACATCCTGAGTGTATTAACCCAGACGCTGAAACTCAAAGTAACACTGCTGTACCGTGAACTGCCTAAAGTCAGTTAAGTAGGTATGTGCTAAAGCCATCACCATTTCTGTCTTACTGTACGCCAGTGGTTTTTGTATTTTTCCCTGTACCTTTGAAAATAAGAGGTCAAGGTTACATAGCAGTGTCTGCTCTTGTAACCCCATGTCACACTCTCTAATCGCGTCACCGACAGAGCCAGGCTCACTCCCGTACTGCAGTTTGTACTCTGCACACAATGAGAACGCAGCCCTCAGTGTTAGATGGAGAGGTGTACTCTCTTTGAAGCATCGAACCACACTTTTTTTTTTAAAGGGAGAAAGTCTTTATTTTGTGGGATAATGGAGGTGTCATAAAATGGAATGTTATCAGATCTTTTTTGTCAGTGACTTCAAAAGCTAAACACATTACCACATATACCCTGAAGTTGAAAATTCTTGTTTTAAAATGCTATGGATGGCAGCATGGCATGACAAAGGGAAGCTAGCCTCTGGAAAGAATTAAGTAGTCCATTTATTCCTGGCCCCCCTTTCATAGTGCCCTCCAGCTCTCTGCTGTTAACAAGTTTGTTCTTTATCGGATACGATACCTGCTATTTCTCAAACTATAAAAATGATATTAAAGTGTCAGTAGGTGTTTATTATGTTAACTCCACATCCAGTTTTAACTGGTTGATTGCATTTTAATACATATCAGCATGTCCTTTTGTTTGTAAAAAGATCCTAGCTAGCATAGGTACTTGGATTTATCTTATAGGGTGCTGATGATGGGCTTGGGGGATGGAGTCACAGAGCCATTTCAATAATATGACATGAATGATTTCTTCATGGCTTTGGATCCAAGCTGCTAGTTAGTTACTTCCTACCTTTGGTCCCTCGTAATCATTAAACAGGAGACAATTTGACTATTTGAGTGGAGGTTATGTGTATTGTTTTATTTTGGATGAGAATTAGTTTAGCACACATTTCTTGAACTTCAGCTGTGAATGGAGAATAATAGCAAATATGCACATAGTGTAACTGTGTTAGAAATTGTTCTATTGCTTCTGTATACCAATGCATATTAATCCTTACAGCAGTACAATGGGATAACAATATGTATTATTAATATGTCCATTCTACCCGTGAGGAAATGTAGACTAGGAGGGCAGTGTAACCTGCCTAATATGGCTGTGAGTGGTGGAGTTAGGTTTGAACCTTTTCATTTGGCTCAAGTTGGATAATAGGATTAGTACTGAAACAGACACTCAAGATTCATTTCAAAGCAGTTTTATCTGTATAATAAAGGCAACAAATGTACAAAATTTCTTAAGAGTAACTCTAATGATGAGCAATGACTCTCAAGTGCTACAATTGTATCTGCATTTATAATGTCCCCCTTTCTCTAACAAACATTGTTACTTCTTATGTAGGTAGAAACAGATATTACAGAAATAGAATGTGTAGGCTTATCGCAGGACGGTATAGCATTTCTGCATTTTAATTTATAAGTGATTAAAAATCTATTAATAGTGGCCTAGTTCTCTTGGAAAAAGAAACTTTATAAATTGCTATTCAAACTAATAAAGACATGCGATGATTTGATATCATTTAAATGTACTTGTAAAATCCCTTTAAAATTTATAATAAAGAGTTTGTTTTCATATGCATTATATTCTTACTTTTAGTTGCATATACTTGCCTACATATCTTAAATTAGTATTTACCAATACGTCACAATTAGCCAGGTCATAAGCTTCATGCATTATTCCTTGTAATTGATGCCAGCTCTGAAGAACTCATATATAGAGCTCTGCTTACTTAGTAATAATGTTTTGAAAATTATACCACCTCATACCCAGAAAAATGATTTAAATACATAGATTTATCCACCTATATCTCTGGAATAGTTATGTCTATACCTCTTACTGAAAGTGTTGAGAGAATGAAATGATTGACTTGATTTATCCTAAACTAAGATGTAAATTAGAAATTAAAGCATGGAAAGTATCTTTTTTTTCTCAATAAATCAACAAAGTACACCAGGGCTGCTCACTTATTTAGAATGCTGACATCTGGGAGTGGGCTCTGGAACCCCCAGTAGTCAGTTGAATGGTTTTGTGAGAGCTATCTAACTTCTTCCAACTTGGTCACCTCATTTATCAAAGTAAAAGGCTGAAATCGGGACATAATGAAGC
Organism: Mastomys natalensis; assembly: GCA_021653895.1. Taxonomy (NCBI): domain Eukaryota; kingdom Metazoa; phylum Chordata; class Mammalia; order Rodentia; family Muridae; genus Mastomys; species Mastomys natalensis. Next base: position 452,319 of record JAJTUV010001202.1, read on the forward strand.
GTGTCTTTCTGCTCCATCCAGTTCTCTGATTTTACAGAGATCGCTGTTCTCTGGAGGAAACCTGAGGGATGAATCAGTTTTGAATCTCTTCACTCCCACCCAGCTTATGAAAATGGCCACCAGTCAGCCAGGGTGCTAGTTTGCTGAGTATTGGTCATTCTTCCAGGCCTGAATTCCTATGAGAGACCAACTACTGTATGCTCTACAAGCTGCTCTTTATGGCCCCAACCCACACCGAAGAAACAAGGTGACCTCATCCTAGCCCACACTTTTATTATCTCTTACCTCAGAATTTAAAAGCTGCCCAAAGAAAATGAGGAAATTCTTCCCAGGGCATTGTTCTTCAGAAAACTCCCGTGGGGTTGAAATGGAATGATACGATCACAAAATGAATGATGTTGATCACAAAACATCAGTCTGACATCTTTCAGACACGAGTATTTGCTTGTAACAAATGTAATAATTTCATATTGTTATATATTAAATTTTATTTTTCAATGCCGGTGATGTGGTTGCTGATTTAAATTTGGGATGCCCTGAGATTGGGAGTTAGATAGAAGAGCTGCATCATCAGGATTCTAACAAGGAAAACCACACACATTATTGGAGATGTGGAAGAGAGAGGGGGAAATGAAGGGCAGGGAAAAAAAACCCAGGGTACGAACTGTGCTCCCAGTTCAGTCCATAGGAAACATCTAGGTCAAGTCCAACCAGCAGGGTGTATCTAGGGGTGGTGTGTGTCACACCTCACAGTTGTCCCTACCAAAGATGAGAGACCTGAAATATTTATAGACTGTTATTGATTAGTTGTTTCTAGCATCTAATGGGGAGATGTACGGTTTTTAGGTGCCCTTTTGGCTTTTCCCACACATAGACAAAGGGGTTCTGGCAGATGGAGGTGAATCTCTATCAAAGATAGCAAGCACTGGCTTTGGGAATTAAAAGGAAAGAAATGAGCAGAAGAGTTACCAGCTCTGCTACAGACCGTTCAAACCACATCTCTGAGCCACCATGGAGCTGATGAAATAATATTTAATGAGTTTTTTTTTCTTTAGAAAGAACAGGGTATAGACCTCTTAGTCTGTTTTACAGATGAGCTTTTGTATTAGCAGGAAACAGATGGCATGCCTCACTGGGTAATTTAAGGAGAGTTGAATAAAAGAGCCATTTTCTAAGGTGCAGGCAGAAAGTCAGGGTTCCCGAGCAAGCAGGGTGGTATAGGATATAGCATGCACCCCCATCCCTAGGTTTGAAGGAAAGGAAAAATGCCTGTGACTGGGTCTTTCTCAGTAGGTGGGAAGGATGTCTGTGGAATGAATACTTCTGTCTCTCCCTCCTCCTTCTTTCTCCATCCTGCCAGTCCTGCTGTCAGGCAGACAGAGCACAGGAGCTCAGAGAGGGGCCCTTGCTTTGATTCCTATTGGAGACTCTGCAGCACACAGCAGGGTCAAGGAAAGGACAGGGGACACAGGGGCAAATGGAAGTCCTGCACATGGTGAGTGATGAATTGTTAAATGATTTTAAATCAAGGGAAACTGCCCTAGACTACACGCAAGGCAGTTCCATCATTCCGTCTCAGGAAAATAACACACAAACATTGCTTCGGTATCTTCAGTGATGGAAATGGACCCGCCAGGCCTGAGTTTCCTTTGCTGTGACACTGCCACACTCACGTTCAGATTTGCTAAGAGAAATCGAGTCCTAAGTAGCCATTTCCTGTCACCCAGAAGCAAGGCTATGTCTCAGTGTCTCAAGATCCAGCCTTGGCTGTACTACACACTGCTTTCCTAGTGTTTGAGTCGCTGTGGCCTTTTGCTTTTTATACAAATTTATTTTCTCTTTTTCTTAAAAAATTAGCTTTGGGTTTGTCTAATTAAATAGCATATGCTTGCTATAAATAATGTCATCAACACAATTAAAAAAAGATAATGAAATTTCATTTAGTCTATCAACCCAGAAACAAAAATTGCCATACCATGTTATGTCTATCCAGTATTTTTCAATTCACACACATGCTTGCACATACACTTGCTTAAAAACTCAAACAATTTATAAAATAGTTTATATTCTTTTGAATTTTTATTGAAATTCTTTGATATTTAGGTAGTATATAGAGATAACATGAATAGCATTGTGAATCTTCCCCCCCCCTCTCTCTTTCTTGTGTGTGTGTATGTACTTGTATTTATATTAGCATGTGTGTGGAATCCAGGGTTACTTTTAGATGTCGTGTCTCAGGAACTACCCATCTACATGTTTTGAGAAAGGGTCTCTTGACAGAGTCTGGCACTTAGCAATTGTTTATTGATTTTTCTCTAAGGCAAATCTAAGTCTTGAATGAAAGATTGCTAAGATATAGGATGCATGGGAGAAATATTCCCTCCTGCAGGGGTATGCATTAAGTTCAGGAAGGAAAGAACTCAAAAGCTTAACCAAGTGCCCAAAACTGATCAGATACACTAAGGCTCCTTCTTTCTCAAGCATACATACTACATACTCAGTAGTGATAGTTGAGGAACACTCTCAGGCCAAACAAACCACCCAAAAGAGATGAAACCAGCTGAGCTATCCAGAACACTCTGATTCCAACTGAGCTACAGGAAATGACACTCTCTAGCCTGTTTAGCTCCGTGAAGGCTATACAGTGTGCTGTAGACTTGCAGCATTCATGAGTTGTCACACATGCTGGGGTGGGCTTTCCTGATGCAGTTGCCTTTGAGTCATTTTACTTACATAAGCAACCCCTCACCCATACTGTAGTAAGTAACCAAAATAAAACTCATTAGTCTGTCAGTTCAGCTTTGGAATTACCTGTACTTTGGTCTGTCATGCCCTATCTGTGGTGAATAGATATTTGTTCAAGTCTCTTCAAGAAAACTGTCAGATAACAGCAATTAGTTCAGGAACCACTGAGCCCTGGAAATAGAGTCAAATAATCTCCATCTATCCAGTGCTGGGACTTCAAGCGTGCACCACTATGGCTTGTTTTTTATATGTGTTCTGGGGACTTCAACTGGGACTTTTGGCTTAAGGAATAAAAACTTTACAGACTGAGGTATCTACCAGACCACCAAGATTTATAACGTTAAGGTTTAGCGAATTCAATGGTTCTGAATATACAGAGGGCATGTAGCATTATGGCCGCCATTGCTATTGTGAAAACTGTGACGATGATCTACTTGTACATGTTTTTAAATTTTGTTTCTGATTTCCCTATGCTAATTATTCAATACTTATGTCTTACTGGAAAGTTTTTGTTCATGGAATTATGTTTATTTATTACAACTCCAAGTGTGTTTGCTGAATGAGATTTCTAAATATCCAGTTTAATAGACTCTGAAATTTGTTTTATCTACTCTGTTATAACAGGAACATTCCCATCAATATTTATTAGTTTATTCTGGTCAAAATTAATAGAAACCAACTAAGACTATTATAAATAAGAATGGAGTAGGCTTTGTGGCCTTTGACTTTATAACACAAGGTCAAGTTGATATAATCGAGTCTCAAGAGCAGCTTTGAGCATAGCAGGTGAAAAGTAACCAGGAAAACCAGTGTGTGTGTGTGTTCTTGCTGTTTCTTCCTTTTCCATATAAGTCTGACTGAAGCAACTCCTCCTCACTATTTTGTCCATAGAAAAATATTCCTAATAATTCCCTGGCCCAATTCCTAGGTCCCTCATGGAATACCTGATAGGATGATTGAGGATTTAAAACTTCATTCATGCTATCTCTCCATTCTTCAAAATGGAATGTAACTAAATAATATTTTATAAACATGATCACAAAGACACTGGAGACATCAGGCATATTTCAGCATAGGCCCCAGACTCAGAAGTAACTGGCCAATACAAAACTAACTAACTTTTTTTTTTAAGAGACAAAAGAATGTAGAATTGGGTGGGTACCAAGGAGGCAGGATCTTGGAACCATTGGGGGAAGGGGAAGAAATATGTTTAAAATAGATTGCATAAAATCTTTAAAAATATAATTCTAAACCCATGTTCACAAGATACCTCATTCTTATGACCATGTGGTTCCTGATAGCATGAGACAGTTCTGTGCAAATGGGTGGAGAGTAAGCCCGGCCCATGTCAACAACAATTGCTGAAGACTTCAATAAACATGCGTTACCAGAATGACTAAGCTGAGTATCAATAGGGAAGAGAAGATTTATGGGATGGAAATACATCACTGGATGGGACTAAGCATGTTTTATATCTAACAATAAAATAAAATTCTAGTCTTTTTTTGTATTTCTGACTGTAATCCTGGCATCTGACATTCCTGTCACAGTTTCTTAGCTTCTTGCCTGTCTACTCACCAAGAAGTTACTTCTTCACAAGAATGTATCATGTATAATTTTGAGACTTATATTTTAAGTTGACTTCAAAGTGTCAGGGAAAAAACAGGTAGTTGAAGAAGTACTGCTTATGAATGAGAGATTTTTTGGGTGAGGGAAAACTGAGGTTCAACTCAAGGTGGTTGAGTATCTGAAGGAGGGGAGGTAAAGTGATTGTAACATGTGACTGCCAAAATAGAACACTGATGGGATAACTTGCTATAGATTTTCAAAAATGTCTGGAATCTTCACACATCAATAAAACTTTATTTTGTCCTCATTTTCAAATAGATTCTCTAGGTGGCAGCAGGGAAGTCTGTCCCTTCTTTAGGGGTTTTGCTTGCTCCCTTCAGGATGGACGGTACAGAGAAACTTGTCTCCACCAGGCAGAATCCTGTGCTCTTTCTTATTTTCAGATTTTGGGTCAAATCTTCTCCCTGTAGCATTTTGACAGCTTGACTAGCTCTCTTTAGGTTAGATTCTGTCTGTAGCATCACAGTGAGAGAGAGTTTTCCTGTAGGAGGAATGCCAAGAAAAGAACAAAGAGAAGAAAGAGAGAAAACAAACAGAACAGGTCAGTACTGCAATGTGCACACAGCCAGGCATTCAGGATGAAAAGGCAGAAGGACGTGGAGTTTAAGGCCAGCTCGGGCTACATAGACACATGAAACCAATCAATCAAACAAACACAACAATAAAACAGAACAAAATAATCAGAAAGCAAGAAACCAAAGTCCAAACCAATAAAATGATATAAATAAAAATATGTTATAAAAATTATAATGAATCTAATAGTAGCATACCAAATAGCCTCACTGTTCACATGTTCCAAGAAAGACTTGGGTATGGTAGTACATGTCTGTAATACCAGAACTTAAAGGTTAAGGATGGAAAATGGCTCAGTTGGTAATGACGTTTGCTGTCAAGCCTGACTAGAGACTGGACTTCAATTCCCAGGACCCCTGTGGTAGAAAGAAGGAGAGAACTGATCTTTTCAAGCTGTCCTCTGACTTACTTATACACAAACTGGCATGCATGCACTCCTACACTACATACACAAAATAACAAATATTCGGCATAAAGATTTTTTAAGTTTTGACACATGTCAGAGTGACTCCGTTTCCATTACTTCAGGCTGGCGGCCACCTGTCATCTCTTCTTAGAGGCTTCCTGGGAACATAATTATAGTACTTTTAGCTCCTATTTTTCCTCTACATTCTCTCAATGACAGTACATAAGAAAACCTGCAAGTTGTTATTTTTTTATTCCTTGAATAGTGACGGAGAGTTTCTGTCTAACTCCTCACCGTACCAGAATGATCTTAAAAGATCTGTCTAATGGAATTTGAGAAATTGAAATAAATAAAAATCATCTATTTATTAATAAGTGTAATTTTGAACCTCGACAAGCTTTAAGGCACTTCATTCACATTTGTCAAGGCTGTGAAGTGCATCAAGCGATTTTACTTGCATTGTCTTTTTCTGAATTTGACTTGGTTTGATTCTAATCTGAATTTATCCTCATGTTCTCATTTGAAATGGTGAGAAACCTTGCTTTATGCTTGTTTTTAATTTTCCAATTTTAGAGCGTATAAATTCACAATTGTCACTACACTGGTTAAAGTTTACCTCTGCAATTTGAATTATAAATATGTGCATGCAAAACATTTGTTTCTAAACAATCAGCATTCTTTCTTCTGCCGTGTGCAGCCTATTATTATATGCTGTCGTTTGATTACTTGGCTGACGGAAAACATCAATGCCTCTTTTCAATACATTTTTTTTTGTGTGCTGGGTTAGATGTAAATTTATATTTAGGCTTTCTTGTATGATTTATACACAATTCAGAACCTTTAAGGACTCGGGATGATTAGTTCTTATTGAACATACCATAAAATTACCAATATAAACTAGGATTAAAATACAGATTTTAAAACAGATTCAACTGAAGTAAGAGAGATCAACCCTTTTAGAGCAGACGTATTTCTTTTCAGCCTCTACTATCCGATAACAAGGAAGACAAGTCTTAGGCCTCCCAACTTTTCTTCTCACCACTCCCTGTCTCTTTTGGTCTAAGATAAACTTCAATTATATAAGCTTTATTTCCTGTTATTAATAGCCTACTCCAGTCAGAATTCTTTAGCTAGTCATTAAGGAGGGGATGAGATCTCTATAATTTCTGCAACCAAAAGGAAATTTGGAGCAGCCCATTAACAGAACAGGAAATTCTGTCATGTCATCAGACTATGTGAAGTTAGCCATCACAATTAAGTACAAAAGGATTTCACATCTTCAGAGGATATTTATTAAATAAACTGTCCTAAATACATCTGACAAATACATTATCTTTCCGCAAACTGTCTCATTACCAACATCCATTTATCTAATTAAGTGACCCTCACACATCCTCTTTTTTTTCTTTTGTAAATCTTTTATGTTGTAATGAATCAATAATGATGGATCCAGCTTGTTAAATGATTATCAGGAACATCAACTCATTTGTACATCTTTGGGATGCCTGTTTTAAGGAAAGGCATTCAGATAAGAAACAAACAAAACAAGAAACAAGCAGAAAACAAAACAAACCAACTAATCAGCCAAACTAACAATCTTCTCAAAATACCAAAACCAAGCGAAATGAAAGGAAATGAACCAAACCAAACCAAACCAAACCAAACCAAACCAAACCAAACCAAACCAAACCAAACCAAATGTCTAATTCTACCTTTTATAATTGAATATAGTATGTTTCCCCAAACAAATTATCAAGAGAATAAAGGATACTGTTCCATTATTATCTTTAAAACTAATTAAAAAATGAATGAAAAAATAAATGTTTAACATGACTTTCATTTGTAAAGAAATGTCAACTTTAACTTTAATGTTGTAAACTAGCATGCCATTTTGTTTACTAGAACCATGATGTCTCACAAAATAGAAGCGTTTATAAAACAAATGCTTTTTATACCAAAACTTATCCTGTATTGAAATTTGGAAAATGGAGGATTAGTCTTGAAGCATTTCTCGTGAAATACTGAAAACGCCTTTCAGTGTCAACGTCTTTCAATTTAACCTCTCACAGTCTGCTTTCTGTACTAACACCTGTCCTCATCATCTAAGAAAATCTAAATACAGAATTTCTTTCAACTGTTTGTTTCTTTCTCTGCAATATTTACTCATGCTTTTTCCATCCTTCGGATATTTTCCTCCATCCCTCCTTGTTGAGTCTACGTTATAAGTGATAGCTAGGGAAGAGTAAAGACTCAGTCATGTAGAAGACATGAATTTCATCTAAGTCCTTCCTCTTCCTAACTGTTCGAGGTCAGAAAGCAAATCTCAAAGTTTGATTTTATCATTTGTAAATTGATGACTTATCCCTCATGGGATTGATCTGAAGGTTAAATAATACAACTAGAATTAACTGATTCTTTCTTTCTTTCTCTCTCTCTCTCTCTCTCTCTCTCTCTCTCTCTCTTTCTTTTTTTAAGGTTCTGACATATGGAACATTCTCTATAAATCTTAGCTTCTTTATAAATATTTTTCTAACAATTTCATCTATAGCTTGCTCTCCTTTGAACAGTATACACCAAACCAGAACATATTTGCTTCTTCGTACATGCCTTGTATAGGTAATTTCAACACTGAAAACCATCTACTGAATGATTGACATGGGATGCCCTCATTGTTAGGTGCTGGTTGTCATGGTTTGGATATGACGTGAGTTCATCTCCCAGAAGTTATCATGTTTAGAGGTGTTCTTAGTGTGATAATATTGTTGTTAATTGGCCACTCTGTGATCTCTTGCTTCTGTCATTTTATGTTATTTATTCGCTTTGAATATGGTCACCCACTGGACAATATCTTTCAGTAAATTTAGTAAAGGCAAGCTTGTTCTAGATGAATCTAACATTCTTTCAGGGCTGGTACATGTAACCATGGATAGACTGGCCTAGCTGATTTTGGAGATTTATTTTACTTTTAATTGTATTTACATGTATGTGGAATGTGTCCATATGAGTGCAAGTATACACAAGGTCCAGAAGAGTGTCAGACCCTCTAGGATTTTAGTTACAGGTAATTCAGAGCTTCCCAAAGTGGATGCTAGGACTGAATCTACATGAGCAATACATGCTCTTAATAACTGAGCCATTTCTTCAGCCCTGGGATAGTTTACTTGTAGTGACCCTCAATAAATGATATAGTTTCACCCAGGAACATTGGGCAAGGTCTGGGATATTTTTGTTTCTCACAATTTGGGGGTGAGTTACAGTTGTCCTCAAGCAGATACACAATCTGCTGAATATCCTACCAAATACTTGGCATCTCTCCGATACAAAGAAAAATCTCCTTCAAATTAATTAATGCTGGGACAGAAATACTGACTTGGGTAGTAATGATGAAATGAAGGGACTTGTTGAAAACTAAATTAATGACTCATTGACCAAGAACAAACAATATTGGCACACGTCTAAAACTGTGGAATGTAACGTGTGATCTGCGAGTTAATATTAGTAACTAAGGCTGGACTCAAGAATCTACCAACTGCTATCCTTATTGAGTGCGGCGAGGAGTGCTTGGAGAGTTACAAGTGATGAAATCGATGGAGATTGCGAATCTGTTTCTGTTTGATGAGTTCTGAAGTTTCAGAAATGCAAATGTCTGTTTATCTGTGTTTCTGACATGATTCACTCAACAACAGTGAGGTAGAAAAGTAGGAAGCAGTGCTGAGAAGGAGACTCAGTGGGGAAGAATGCTTTGACTCATGGGTGAGAACTGGTGCTTGAATCCCAACACTGCAAAATGACTGGTATGGGGAAAAGTCTGGTGTGGTAGGCTATGCCCATGACCACAGTTTTGTGGGAAAACCAAGGCATCATGAGTATTGGTAACTGCTAGCTCTAGCTTGCAGTTTCAGAGAAAGAAACCCATTTCAAGGGAGTAGAGAGGGATAAGGCAGTGTTTGCTTTCCAAACATGTACAGGAGCTCATACATGCACATGTGTCCATAAGCCACACTGGCATACACAACAGTGAAATGCACACACACACACACACACACTCATACACACACACACCATACTTATATTACCAGCATTCTACCATGTTGAAGGATGAAGTTGGATGGGGAATTTAACTAGCTACATGTCCTTCCTTTTACATCTGCCTCTGTAGTTAATGAGTAATAAATACTCTAGGGTCCAAGGCTGCTCATGACTTTGAGTTGCTATGATTAAATATATCTTAGCAACGATAGGCAATATTTTTAAAGTCACCAAGTGCCTTCAGATAAACACTAGAATCTAAGTAATGTTTCAAAATCATACTCAAAATTTGTATTAGGATGCTGAAAACAGGAAGGGCACATTGATTTATTATCTAGTACCAAATGGGTTGCCTGAAAAATATACATACAAGTAGCATTATACACACCAATCAGGTTTAGTTTAGGAATACATATTATATACACATACACATATACATACATGTAACAACTATTAATGAAAAACATGCCACAGATTTGAAAGAAGGCAAGATGTATATTGGAGGGATAGGAAGGAAAAAAAGAGAAGGAAAAAGTAATATAATCTCAAAAAAACATGATTAAAATTGTTGTTATGAAATAATGAGATTTTATGTGAATACAGTCAAGTGCTGCCTGTCATTTCCATCAAACACTGGCTTCCTACACATGTATGTTCTCTTGAGATTACTGGGTAATGACCTGGCCCTATTAGTCTATGTGAGTATATTGTGTAGTATTCACAAAATAACTAACCTCTCAGTGATGCATTTCTCAGAGCTAGTCTGTGCTGTTATCCAAACCATAAGTCTGTGTGCAGCAAACAGCTTCTGGTTTGCTGATATATATTATGAATTTCTCAATGGTAAGTATTTTAAGCATACCTAAACATAGCCTCCCTGTAAGAATGAAATCCAATGCAAAAAGCCTATGTCTCAGAATACATAATTATTAATTTTTAAGACAACTAATTATTCCCAAGACTCAGTGAAAAGTAAAGATTAAACACATCTTTATTTAATTAATTTCAAATTATAAAACTGTTTTAAAATTATAGAAACAATTTAGACTGTGAGAGAAATGAATGCTGAGAACCACGATTTGGAAGCTTAAATAATTAACTCATTAGGTTCTGATTTGACTTTAATGTTCCACAATTACCTCTCAAATACAGCCTATCTCAATAGGATAGCACTGTTCACTACTGTTTGTTTGGCATTCTGGCTTCCTAAGTTACAAAGTCCTTAAAAGATATATAAAAAATAAAAGCAACAACAAAAACCTTAAGAAACCACCAAGACTCATTAAAACCATACAGTATATATTCTAATACTTTAAGAGATTAAAATAATCATTTTCCTAATATTTAAATATCAATTTACAAAAATACTTGTAGAAACAGGAAAAGCACAGTGCCTGAGTGTCTTGTCAACATTTAGTGTATACCATTGAGTTTATTTGGAGATCAATTTATTGCAGGTGCATTTTAATTTAGACTGTTATGCATTATAGCTTTTCTTTAAAAGCATATTGTAAGTCAGAGACACTCCCTTTGAAGAATTGAAAATACAAATCTTATTTGCTCCCTCTGCTGGAGAGATGATTTTGAGCCCCACCAAGAAATACATTCGTTTTTATTTCTTAAAAGGAAGAAGTGAGTTGATAATCTAAGGTCATGGCATCCAGAGTAAAAGGAAGAAGGCTATGTGCAATTTACTGTCTATATTCCATTTCAAAAATAAGCAAAATAAAGAGATTTACTTTTGGTAAGTGTTTCTTTGAAAAAGGAGATTAAGTGCGTGTTTCTATAACTTCCGTTAGCATTTGTCGTGTGGTTGCTTCTCCTGCAACTGCTTGTCTACTTATTAAGGTGGCTCAGTGCTTTGTGTTTCTTTGTAGGTGATGCGGATTCTTGAGTGTTGTGTTTGTTATGGCATCTGTGCAGAGCAAATGCAACAGCACTCCCACAATTTCTGCATTTTCCAGTTTGTTCATCTCAATATTTCCTTTGTCCTCCTCTTTCACCAGGTATCTTTGACTCTGTGTTCTGATGAAATTTTAGCATATTCTAGGCTATGTGACTTTATGTTAGCTTGTAGACAGAATAACAACAAAGGTACTTAACGAAGTGCTAGGAATTCCGCTGAATTCTTTATATGAATTATTTTACTCAGTATATACATGAAGGTTGCCTTTTTTCTTTTCCTTTTTGTTAATAGTGTTTGTGATAGAACCCAGAGATTCACAAAAGATAGTCAAGCACTTTACTCCTGTACCACATCCTTAGCCTCTGAGGTTGGTTTTAAAAACAGCTTTGTTTCTATAGAAACAAAGGAATTGACTGAATAGCTTTTAAGCTTAAACACTAATATTTGGGCCAGTCAGGATGTTAAACCCGTGAGTCTGAGTTTAGACTGGGGCTCGAACATTTAAACAAAGTAAGAATGTCTGAATGATGTCTGTAATTAAATGTCACATGTAAATGGCATGACAGGTTTCTAAACCAGTAGACATTTTTATAGATCATGCGAATCTACCACTTCTTTTAATAAGCATTATATTAATGCAAATCATCCTAGTAATTCAAGTTTGGAGGAGACTTTGTGTTTTCTGAGATTCTGTAGGCAAGACTGTATGCTATGGTGTGCTTACAGACAGGAGCCTAGCACTGCTGTTCTTGAGAGGCCTATCAAGCAGCTGACTGAGACCACGCAGATAGTTACACCCAACCAATGAACTGAAGTCAGGGATACCTGTGGTTGAATTACGGAAAGGCTGGAAGAAGTTGAGGAGGAGGACAACCCCATAGGAAGACCAGCAGTCTCAACAAACCTAGACCCCTGAGATCTCACAGACACTGAGACACCAACGAGGCAGCATACACTAGCTGGTACAAGGCCCCAGATACATATAAAGCAGAAGACTGCATGGTCTGGCCTCAGTGAAAGAAAATGTGCTTAACCCTCGAGTGACATGAGATTCCAGGGAGTGGGGAGGCCTGGTGGGATGGGGTAAGGTGGGTTGGGGTGTTGTATGACTTTTCCTGCCCATTGTATTTTCAGTGGAGTTCTGCGATTGAATAGAGAAGAGGTAGGCAGAGCTAGGAGTTGGGAGGAGGAAGGAATGAAGGAGAAGAAGAAGAAAGATGGAGGCAGATGCATGTGTCTCTGTTACTCTCTAGTAGTTATTCATATCAAGGTTAGGTAATTGAGTTAACAATTTAATTGTGTGGGCATCTTGTGTATTGAGTATTAGCTAATATATAAATCCATTGGTTAATCTTTAAGCATTAAGAGTCTTATTTCTACTGGGTACTAGAATTGTTATATCTACTGCATGGGGGTGGCAGAGTTGGCCCAGGAGCCATGCTTAGAGCCGTGGACTCCATGGAGCTGACCAGTGGAGGCAGCAGCCACACCAACGCTGTTAGTGCAGGAAGTTAGAGCAGGAACATGGTGGCCAGACTCGGAGCTAGCCGGATGCGCCACCTTTTCTAACACCTCCCACTATAGTGGGGAGTTTAGGGACATCCTGTCGGAGACAAGGTGAAGGAGGAATGCCAGAAAGCTACCATTTCTCTGGGAGAGCCGTAGTTGCTCTTAACCACTGAGACATTGCTACAACCCCTAGACCATGCTCTGTTTAATATGCTCTATTAATACTCAGTAAGATCCTAATAGCCCTAAAGATTTAATATGTAGCTATATTCTTATTCATCACATATGGTAATGTAATCCAATAGAAATCTACCTGAATAAAACTTTTAGAACATTAGAAGATTCACCTCGATGGTCAGAAGCTGAAGAGTATTGAACTAATGCATTAATACTCATTTAATGATTTGAATATTGACTTCATGCAAATTTAAAGGAAAAAATAATGCTTCTGCTTTCTATTTATGCAGTCAAACTGTAACAAAGGGCTCTTGTCTCCATTGCCTCCTGAGTGAGTCAGGATCTGCCAAATGTCTCAGCAGATGATTGCTGCCTAATTGATTTGGGTCACTTATACATCGGATTAAGACTGACTCCTAGGCCTGCTTTACTGAGTGAAAACAGTGATAATAGAATGTATATTCTGAACATGGAATTCATACTTTTAGGATGTAGCAACTATATTGGTTAATCAGTAACAGTTAAACTAATCACACATTATTTATTTTAAAAATTGTCAATTGAGTTTTATAGTTAGTCCTTAATGTTGTGAAATGATTTCTCTATTAGAAAAAAGGAAAAAAAATATTTGTGTTTCTAATAGAGAAAGTTTTCCAATATAGTATAACATTGCACAGAAAAATCTCTTCTGGAGGACTGTACCAGTGGTGTTGAAAATTCTTCCATAGTCCCAGTTAGTAATAGATATTGCTAGTCTACATCTCAAGAAATTAGAGTTAGAAACAGAAAGCTTAGTTTCTGAAGCATTACTACAAGAAGGCCTAGTGGACACGCAGGCAATGTTCAGGAGGGTGTGGGAGATGTTCGGGGCCACTGAGACATATGCATGAGGATCTTTCAGAAGTCCTATCACAGGGGCTGCTAGTAAAGGTGAAACAATTCTGCCTTGATTTTACTATGATTTTATTTGTACTTAATAATAAATATGACCTGAGAAAACACAAATATATTTATGTAAGGTACACTGTACCTGAAAAAGTTATGATGGTGTGTGTGTGTGTGTGTGTGTGAGTGTGTGTGTGTGTGTGTGTGTGTGTGCGTGTGTGTGTGTGACTTTTCTAAGAACTGAACTTTTATGATAGAAGATGAATGGTATTTTGGGGAAGAAGACATACATTATGGTAAATACCATGGTTGAAATAGGCTTTCCAGTCAGACAGATAAATCCAGAGGCTCTGTTTGTGAGGAAGGAGTGAAATATGAGTTGATTAAATAAATTATGTCACATTCGGTTCATGGATTTCTGTGCTACTCTTGAAAAAAATGTTGAGGGGAGTAAAAGTGCTGCCTGTGCAAACATGAAGACTTACTTCTGATCCCAGAATCCATATAAGAAGCCAGGTATGGTAGTTTGTACCTGTAATTTCAATGCTGGCAAAGCAGAGAAGGAAGGATCCCTGGGCTTGATGGCTGCCAGTGTAACACCAAGTTCAGTGAGGAATGAGGAGAGTTGAATGAGGAAGAAACTTAACATCAATCTGTGACTTACACATATGCACACATATAGTCATACACATACACACACAGAGCCATACCCTTACATGCACACTTGTACACACATGTGCATACATACAAGAACACATAAAAACTTACATATACACAGAGAAAAGTAACCGTAAAGGCATATTTGTATGACTTTATATGAATGATTGTTTTACCTGCATATATGTGTATGTGAAATGTGTGTGTGTGTGTGTGTGTGTGTGTGTGTCTACACACATATACCTGGTATTGGCAGAGTTCTAAAGAGGATGTCAGATTCTCTGGAACTGGAGTTTCAGATGTTTGTGAGCCACTGTATGGATTTTGGAAACATAACCCAGGTTCTCTGCAAGAGTGTTCTTTAAAAAAATGGAACCATTTTTTTTCTCGAGCTCCTGAAGTCACTATTGATAAAACTGAATTTCAAAATATGTTCAAAGGAACCACAGCGAGCCAAGAAACATAAGAAAAGCAGATGAAAATCGGAATAAACAGAAAAAAAGTTCAAGGGCAGATGAAGCTTAGCATATTAATAAGTTCATTAACTGTTAATGATGCAAATATAAATACTGAAAAATTGAATTTGACAGTGTGCCTAATAAAATATTAAACTATATCATATCTGTAAAAAGTTATATCCAATGTAATGACAAAAATCTAAAACTGGGAAAATCAGGACTATACCAACGTTAAAGAAAAGGAAGGAGATGTGGATTTGTTGACAGAAGATATAGTAGCCCTTAGGTGCAAAGAATATTAACAGAGAGAAAAGCATTACACAATGATAAAAGAGCAAATCCACCATGAATACTCAGTGATACCAGGAAACACAAGATCTAGACAGTTTTCTTACATCTCTCTTGCTTCTGTATTAGTTAGCATTTAAAATAATTGTAATCCATATTTTATCCATATGATATCTAGATGGAAGACTTGGCTAGTTAAACTTCCTAGACCACTTTTTGCCCCTGTTCAAAGTTCCATGGGTCGATGTACTCAGGAGTCCTTCATCAAGTCGGGGTATCTTCTTCAGTGGCTATCAAAATTGCACACACACAAAAAAAGATAAGACATGGAAATTATCTTAAGTTTGCTGATTGAACATACATACTGTCTTTTCTGGCCCCATCTCCACTTAAAGCAATGTGCATGGCAAAGCCCAACATCTGGGAGAAAGGAGAAAATATCCCCATCAGTGAAAGAACTGAAGACACTTATAAGGTATATAGATGTAAGTAAATGTTAATAATTGGGAATAATGATAATATTTTGTGAGCACATTACTAGCATATTGCTCTTTCAGTAACCATAGCCCGTATACATTCAAGCATAGCCAAGATATGTTCCCATTGACCTTCGGCAAATTTTTGGTTGGATTATATTTAGCACTATAATACTCTCCAGGACCATGGGACAGACTTTATTTGTAGGTCGATGTCATGAAGGATAATGGCATTCTACTACTTTGCCAAACACCCCAGGAGGCATTCTTGAAACAAAGAGGCTGACAGTGATCTGGGTCATATCATCTGGAAAGGAAAGACAATTTTTCTTCTATGTCCAGAAATTCCCCTGTCCACCAGGAAACTGAATATATATGACACTTTGACATTTTTTCATACTATTCTAAAATAATGGCTTAACTGGGCTAGAGGAATTTGGATACTTTATATTTTATCTATCCAAAATAATTATGTTTTTTAAATAATTCTTGAGATATAAAAGGAGGAAATTTTTGACATTTGAAGATTTCTCCCTGTGTTTAATAGAAAAACACATAATTTTATAACCGTTTTGTCTTTGATTTCTCAGCTTATTATGCATGACATAGCTGGTAGGATCATACTTGGTATTACGCTATCACCCCTCTGTTTAATAGATGGGATCCTGATCCCTGACATGAGAAGTGGCTTATTTCTAAGCACGATTAAGTCAGAATTAGCATTCCTGGATTCAGTGCTGTATTTATGTATGAAAATGGCACATAACAAATTATCATAGTCTTACTAGCTTAAAGCAATACATATTCATCATCTCAGATGGAAAGGAGCAGCCCAGGAATAGTGTAGCTAGATTCTGTACGAGGATGAAACTGATCTAGGGAAGGGTTAGGGTTAGGGTTAGGGTTAGAATCCCACTCAGCTTTTGGCACTTTCTCATGGCAGTGGGTTCCATTTTAGTTCAGTTCTTGAAGCCAGTGGCAGAAAGGTATTACTATTCTTGCAGACGCACCCACACCACACTACCCTCCCTGCCTTTCACTGTTCAAAAGCAGGTCAGTTTCAGCTGCATTGAGGTGAGAGGATTGCACAATGCATAAAATCTAGAGAAGGGGACCATGGAGCTTGTCTGCCCATTGCAGGTACAATATTGTTTCAGCTCTCAAAGTGAAATGTTAGAAGGTGAGGAGCAAGTTAATAAAGGTAAATATAAATTAAGACATTCTTCAGTCAAACCCTATTCCTTTGAGTCTGGACTGGATACCCCAATTTTTTGAGTCTAGACTAGATTTCACAATTCTTTTCTAAAACACAGAAAGTAGGAAATGGGACAAGGGGCAGCTGAGACAGAAAGTATCCTAACTTTCTGTTTGCTCGTTTGTGGGTCACTCTAGGGAAAGCAGGTGTCACATCTGGAGGACATGCAGAAGTTCTGTGCAACAACCATGTGCTTTGGCACCAAGGCTTCCCATCACACACAGAGAGGGTTTCTGTCAACCACTGCGTGAGTGTTGCCTTCTGCTAACTGCCTTGACTCACACATTCCGCAGTAAGTTTCTGTAGCCTTATCAACTCTTGTGGTAACTCCAGGTGTATTCCGTGCCACTTCCTGAGAAAAATCTGAGACAGAGCCACTAAGACCAACCATTCTCAACATCCTACCTCACTCAAATCATAAGATTCTCAAATTTCACAAGTGCAAATAATTCAGTTTAAGGATCAATTTTGTACCAAAGTAACCAAAATTTTATGAAGGCAAAGTATTTATTGACTGATTTCATGTCCATCAATAGCTTTCAAGGAAATATATTCCTTTGTTGATTGTACCTTTGTATTCTTGTAAATATTTTAATATTTCTGATTTATATTCTACTCTGAATTGATATCTACTAAAGATAGAAATGTCCAGTTTTGTAGACACGAGTTCTCTGTTTTGAAAAATACTGTGCCCACCCAATGCCCTGTGCCTTGTTGGGAGGGCGCCGTCCTTGTCCTTCGCTGCAGTAAGCTCTGCTTTATTTAGCATTCACCTCTCACAGTTGCTTCAGCCCTTGTCACCCTGTACTGTAAGAGGACACTCTTCTGCATGAGCACACAGTCTTGGGTCAACACATTTACTACAAAGAGATGTTCCAGAGACAAACAAAAAAGATGAGACCGCTCATGCCTGGATGGTTCCGGGCAACTGACACTGGGTGCCAATGCAAATGAATGTGCTCAAAGGCTTCCCTACAGAGAAAACATTTCAAAAGATAAAATATACTAGAACACTAGAAGGCTTCAAAGAATTGAAACATCCTTTGCAAGACCTAGGGGTTGCCCTACTCTCCAGCTGCATCAAAGGACAACATCATCATCACAACAACAACAACAGCAAAAACATCAAAAAGGCCATGACAGTTCATCAAAGTGAATTGGTTTTCTTAATGGGACTAAAATAATTGTGTCTAAATGAAAAAAAATTAAACTCTATTAAGTAAAGAGAAACAGGGTGATTCTCACATAGTTTTCAAAATGAGTGACGCCACAATTAGATGTTAGCTCAGGATGGCAATCATCCTTGTCGGTTATCGTGTTCTATGCATTATACTTTTACAGTTAAGACCAGACTAAGCAATGATAAAATATATTCACTTTTCAGTTTTAAAGATTATCCTAGAACACTTATCCCTTAGACTCATCCATTTCACAAATAGTCTTACAAGTTTGCTTTCAGTGTTGGTATTCCCATGGCTAAACTGAAGTCACCTAATGGATGTGTCAGTGTGGAAGAAGTAAAATGCCTATTAGTTAAATTTAATCCCTACTAAATTGTGATATTTGTGACTTGAAGGGGTAAATTTAACAAGGCTTGGATTTAATTTATAAAGTAGACTGAAGTAGGTAAATAACAGCGAGGAGCCTGAAGCATAATGAGATCAGTAGGTAAGCCCTCCATAAAATTGCTTGGGGCGTCGGAAAATCAGACATAGCAATTATCCTTTGCAAGAAGAAGCATTTCTAGAGAGTGTGAAGCAATTAGTCAGATTTACAATCTCAAAGTAGAAAGGGGAAAATTACTTAAATTCAAGGAAGAAGACTCCTAAATCATCATTACACTGAATTGATCTCCTTTGAAAGCAACTGACTAGAAATGCTTGGTTTATGTTGACCACTAAATATTTCCATAGTGTTTGGGTAGAACTGAGGATATATATAACGTAGCATTTGTAGTGAATTACAGCATAAAAGACTTCATGTCTGCGTATCTTCTGGAAGAAGGCTTTTAGAACATTCAAGAGAGTCAATGCTAATCTATAGTAACATTCTATTGTTTTAGTGTTCTTACGGATGCCTGAAAGTAAATGGTTGGGATATACATTAAGGAGGATGGAGACATATTCAGTAATGACTTTAACTAAGAAATATGCTGTGCTACTTTAGCTGTTTGGCTTTAAATCAATGCATGTCGTTGCTCATTTGTTTATTATAATCTTGAATATTTGTGGACAGGTTTATTTTCAGAGATTTAATGTCTCTCAAATATTATATAAAAGATTTTGAAATATGCAACCTCATGGTAAAGTAACTACAGAGAAATGTTCTTTCACTGATGTTTCTGGATATTGCTTAATACGTTAAACTGTTCATTGGAACACACTTCATTGGAAATATGTGATGTCCTCATTTACAATTTCGGATGGGAAGGAAGAACATAAAATTACTCCTGCTTACAGGGAATTCTGTCCTTGACTTTATCTTAGCAATACTTGAAAATGAAATATTCATCATCTGTATGCTTTTAGCAACAGGATTAACTCATTCTTTAGGAGGAAAGCAAATTAATATTTACATAATTACCTATGAAAATATGTGTCTTGTAAAAAAAGGAGAGTGGAAAACAAGAAAAGGTAACTGAATCAGTAGGTAGGTGTGATGCTGGCTTTGTGTTAGTCTTGTGAACTTAGGAGCTTATCAGTAGTATTTACTGTCTCTTCCCTTCCCTGCCTTGTCCCTTTCTCTATCTCTGTCACACACAGCTTTCAGAGACGTTTTCAATATTGCCATGGATACTATATACTCAAAACTGTTCACTAGAGAGGATAACAAGAACTAAGAATCAAATAATCAAATTTCAAGACCCAATTTGCTATTACTAATGACCAGGGTTGGTCCTTGCCACAGAGTGAGGTTTGCCTGACTTTGCTCCTTCATGGCACGTTTTGCACATTAGTCTCTGTCACAAATCTTCCCCTATCTTCTAAGAAGTCCATTCAATGATTCTTACTTAATCTGTATATTAAACATGTCTGAAGAGTAAGTTTCATAGACAATGCTACAAGGGATATTAATTTCCTTGCCTGGACAGTTTTTCTTTTTGGCAGAATGAAGTTTTTTGCTGACATTTTGGCCATGGTTTTGCTGATGCAATAGTACTGTCTCCTCTAGAATGGAAGAGGCACCGCTCTAATGGAGGCTTCATATTGAATTCACTGAGGGCAGGAACTGCTTTGCATTTATGTTTAGCTCCTGGAAAATTTATGTGTTTCTCTATTTTGTCTTTTTAATAATGGGGTAGACAGGGTAGGTGATTTGTTACTACTATGTAGATAAAGAAACTACAAATCAAGATTCTAAATGTCATATCCAGAATCTATTAACCATACAGTAATCTGGGAAAGCAAACTTTTAGCCTGTTGGCTCTATGATTTTTCTATTAAACTATAGCATGTGTATGGACTCAATGGCTCAAACATATTGCTTAGCTAGTTGTTTAGCTGTGAAAAGTTGTAGGTATTAATGTTAATTCTGACCTTAAGACAGACGGTTTAGTTTTGTGTAAGTGCTTCTAGTGAAGTTTATCCTTATCTGCTATCTTGTAATTGACAATCTTGACTCAACCAGGTACACTTGTTCAGTGTGTGTGTTTCTCAGATGAGCCTTTATCCTGGGCGCAAGGGACCATTGTTCGTAATGCAAGAGACTGAGTCTGAGCACACCAGTATTCTGTAATCACAGGGTCTTTCCTAGAAAAACAATACAAAAACAAGTTAAGCTGAAACCATATTTTTTTTTATTTTCCTTTTATTGAAAACAGATTTATTTTCTCACATAGTATATTCTGGTTATATTTTCCCTCTTTCTACATTTCCTGGCTCCTCTACATCTCCCCTCCCATTCAAATCCACCCCCTTTCTGTCTTTCATTAGAAAGCAAACAGGCTTCTTTGTGAAACATTATTCTGTAAGTAAAAAAAGGAAGATGTTAAGTCAGAAAAAATATCATCGTGGCAAAAGCACGTAAAAACAAGAATTGTCAAGCACCCATTGTGTTGATATAAGGAAACAAGAAACAAACAAACCAATATAATGTATAGCTGTGCATTGAAAAACTGACTCCACGTATTTCCTACTTTGCTTATAAACTCTTTCAATCTTGTCAGGGCTGCAAGGTTGATACCTTTGCCCCATTTTGCTCATGAGAGAATCTAGGCTCAGTTGCCAGTAATACAGAAGTCACATTAGAACAAAATGTTCTCAAGCAAAATGTCACTTTTCTCAACACTCTACTAATAAATCTGGATTTCAAAGTCAAATGTCTGCATTTCCTGTCATCCCGAAAGACATATATTTGTCTAAATCTTATACTAAACAGAAAATGAATGCTTAAGTAAATTAGTCAACGTTTGTGTTTGCCTGAGCAATCAAAAGAAGGAGACAAAATGTAGAACTAAATTGTCATAACTGGTTCAAACCTGATAATCAGACTGCAGAGCACTCAGCCCTACATTGGGCATCTGTGTTACCCCCTCAAATGCACCCAGGGAAAGGGGAAGAGGTTGTGTAGGAAGACTATACGAACCAGTGGGTAGGGACTAATACTATGGAATGCTGCCTGGTAGATTTAATATGGATGTTATATTCATGAGCACACAGAATCCATAATCACTTGTACAATGCCTACGAACACGCCACACACACACACACACACACACACACACTCGGCATGGAAGTAGCAGGGGAGAAATTGAGAAGACAGAAACCAGCAGGAGAGGGAAGGGAGCAGAAGGTAATGAGGAGGAGGTCAATATGATCGCAATACACAGTGTACAAACACGATGTCAAAAATAAAGTTAAAATTGACTTCAGTTGAAAATTTAAGATGCATTAAGGAATGACACATAATTAAGCCCTGTGTAGAATTTAAATTTGATAGTAGAGAAATATCTCTGAACCTCCACTTTCAGGATCTACTTTAGTTCTCCAATACTCTGTAGTATTTGACCTGAGAGTATGGAAATCTCTCTTTCCAAAAAACAGAATCATATATTATTGTTAAGATTTGATAGTATAAAAATTTAGAAGGCATTGTCTTGTGTAACGACATGTGAAATAAGCAGATTTAGTATTCATAAGGTTTTTATGTTCTGCTTACAAATTTAAAATTTAATTACCATGGCACAAGATTAAAAACAAAAGGATGCCTTAGTGCCATAATTTAACAGCTACATAGATTTATTTTCTCAGAAGAATTATATGATTGATTCCACGTTAGCACTCCTAAAAGCCTTCGAACTTTGCTTCTTCATACAAAGTTTTTACGTTTAAAAGGATTAATCACTCATTAAGGATTCATTTTCAATTTGACGATTTGCATTTTAAGTATTGCTTGGTAAATTCTCCTTCTGAACAGTGGTGAGATGAATTTAATTTGGAATGGCTTCTGGGTTATGCAGAACAACTGTAATAAATCAGCGGTTAAAAAAAAATTTGAGCGCCACTATATTTGCTCCAGGCCATTCAAACGCAGAAAAGGCTTTTGTTCAGACCCCAAGAAATGTTTAATTCTTAGTTCAGGTAGGGGAAAAAAAGCATTGTTTATGCTTTTTGCTGGTATTTTGCTTGAAGATTAATCTTTTCTTCACCACGGATCTGCAGAAAAACAAATTTCTGTGAAAGGAATTAACTGTCACGCGGTGATGTGGGTCTTGGTTTTCTTAAAGGGAATTGGGAATGGCCTAAACAGTATTTCAGTTTGAGGCCAAAATGCTTTTTGGTTTCCCCCTGATGGATTTCCCTCCTGGTCCCCCGGAGGTGAGGAGAAGTTGCCTGCCTGACATACATTGCCTAAAGCATGTTCTCAAACTAGGATTTATTCTTCATTCAAGTGAGGGTTGATTTCCATAGGTTGGCAAGCATTAGAATACGATTCATTTTCTTTTTTTAAAATGGTTATTTTATTTATTTACATTGCAAATGGTTATCCTACTTCCCGGTTTCCCCACCACAAACTCCCTATCCCACCTCCCCCACCCCGCACCGGCTTCTATGAGGTGCTCCCCCATCAACTCAACCACTCCCACCTCACTGCCCTAGCATTGCTCTAAGCCGAGGCATCGAGCCTCCATAGGACCAAGGGCCTTTCCTCCCATTGATGCCAGATAAGGCCATCCTCTGCTACATATGGGGCTGGAGCCATGAGTTCCTCCAAGTGTACTCTTTGGCTGATGGCTTAGTTCTTGGGAGCTCTGGGGGAGGGGGTCTGGTTGGTTGCTATTGTTGTTCCACACCCTTCAGGTCCTTCAGTCCTTCCCCTAACTCCTCCACTGGGGTCCCAACACTTAGTCCGGTGGTTGGCTGCAAGCATCTGCATCTGTATTTGTCAGACTGGCAGAGCCTCTCAGGGGACAGCTATACCAGGCTCCTGTCAGCAAGTGCTTCTTGGCATCATCAATAGCATCTGGGTTTGGTGACTGCATATGATGATTCATTTTCTTAAACAAAAAGGCTTCAATACTGTTCTTTTACAAGTGAAGCTATATTATGTCCCAAGTAATGAAGGGAAGGAGTAGAAACGGAAGGGATTGACCACAGAGCTAATTTTTCTTTGTCCAGGAAGCTACATAGTATTGAACTTTTAAATAGGTTTTACATTTAGAATTTATTTACTTATCTTTAATTACATTGAGATTATAGAGCTTAGGGTCCCCTCCCCCTTATTTCTGGCCACAGATGAGCAGCAAGATAATCCAGCACTGATAACATTATATAAGAAATCAAGAGTGTGTGCCACGTTCTTCCTCGTGTCAGCAATAGCAAAGGACAATGTAAACTTAGTCTGTCATGTAAATCAAATGACTTTTCTTGTCCAGGTCTACAGTTTCATTGACCAATGTATTCAGTGTTTGATGGCTGGACAAGAGGAGATTGCTGCCTTAGCATCATTAATAAAAATATGGTTGGTACACAACCTTCAAGGATTAGCTTTGGTGACGTTTCACTATGTAAAATAGTGTCTTAAAAATAGATAATATCGCCGGGTGGTGGTGGTGCACGCCTTTAATCCCAGCACTTGGGAGACAGAGACAGGCGGATTTCTGAGTTCGAGGCCAGCCTGGTCTACAGAGTGAGTTCCAGGACAGCCAGGGCTACACAGAGAAATTCTGTCTTGAAAAAACAAAAACAAACAAACAAACAAAAAAAAAAGAGTAAGTTTCTGAATGCAAAGTTTTTATTGTTATTGTTCAATTATTAATTAAAAGGTAAATAAATTCTATAGGTCATGGAAGTTCCCAATCTAAAATTAGGTGGAAGAGGAAGGAATTACCCCAAACCCTACTGATCCGTGTCCTGGATGATAATTGCATTCTTCATTCTCTGATGACTGATCACCTGTGCTTCTCATGCAAAATTCAGTTTTATAATAAATATTTGTAATTAAATTTTTATAAAATTTTATGTTTAAATATAAAATACCAACATTATATTGAACAACATCAAATATTAATGTTAAATACAAATATAAAATTTATTTAAATTTTTTATAAATAAAAATTCTAAGTTTTTAAGCTCTAGTTTGATTTCAAATTTTTCTTTATTGTCATATAGCATTTGTTCTTATTTATGTTTGATAACAAAATAATAGGGGCCCATCTGTCCAGGGTCACATGGAATGATTGGCAATTACAGTTTATAACTCTCTCTTGTACATTAAAAATAACTGGAAGGCCAGACCAGGCAGTCCTCTGCTGTATATGTGTTGGTCTGGCCAGCTGGTGTATGTTGCCTGGTTGATGGCTCAGTGTCTGAGAGATCTCGGGGGTCTTGGTTTGTTGAGACTGCTGGTCTTTATATGGGGTCAGTCTCCTCAGCTTCTTCCAGCTTTTCTCTAATTCAACCACAGCGGTCCCTGACTTTAGTACAATGGTTGGGTGTAAGTATCTGCATCTGTGTCAGTCAGCTGCTTGTGTGCCTCTCAGAGAGTAGCCATGCTAGGCTCCTGTCTGTAGGTACATCATAGCATCAGTAATAGTGTCAGGCCTTGGGGCCTCCCCTTGAGCTAGATCCCACTTTGGGCCTATTAGTGGACCATCTTTCCCTCAGTCTCTTCTCCATTTTTGTTCCTGAAGTTCTTTCAGACAGGAACAATTATGCGTCAGAGTTTTTGACTGTTGGATGGCAACCCCATCTCTCTACATGATGGTGGATTCTCTACTGTAGGTGGACTCTACAAGTTCCCTCTCCCCACTGTTTGGCATTTCATCTTTAAGTCCTGAGAGTCTCTCACCTCCCACGTCTCTGGTACATTCTGGAGGATCCCCCTATCCTCCATCTCCCGAGGTTTGTATATTTCCATTCATTCTGCTGGCACTCAGGGTTTCACTCCTGCCCCCCTATACCTGATCATGCTCCCCTTTTCACCTGCCCCTCCCCTTCCCCTCTCCTGGTCTGCCCTCAATGAGAGAAGTCACACCCTTGAGAGGCTTGAGGCCTCAGGCAATGGGAAGGCCTGACTGGGTGTGGGGGGGACATCCTCTTGGAGATGGGGGAGGAGGAAGGGATGAGGAAATATCAGAAGGCAGAATGGGAGGGGGATAATGACTGAACTGTAAAAAAAAAGATTAAAGATAATAAAAAATAACTAGAGGGGATGAGATTTAAGTTCACAGTCTCACACTTTTTTGTAACTACTATAATGAGGAATAGTCTTAATATGGACTGATTCTACATTATAATTCTTTTTGCTGATTCTTCAAACCAGTTCCCAACCAGAATTCCCATGGTTTATAACCTCACTGGAAATGTCCTGGACCCAACATACTACAGTAACTTTTTTGACAATTCTTGTGACTTAATTTCTGCATCCCATACCTTCTCTACTTATAAGTATTTTGTCTTCAAGATGTCTTATTAATTCATCCTATTTCCCACAGATTCAGTTTCTATTAGCCATGAGTGACAGGCTAAACTAATTCAGACTATCATAATAGTAACATAGATGCCTTTTCTTCCAGGATTTAATATCTTATTACTTTCATCCACAGACATTCAAATAAGTGACCCCAAGTTTAAGGACTAAAAACCCCCTTTTGTCATACAACAAAGACAAATTATTTGCTGAGCTGATTCTAATGGAAACAGGGTCAGTCAGAGAAGAACCGTCTGACATGGTCTCTGGCATACTCACTAAAAGGGTGGAAAATGGAGTGCCTGAAGAGGCAAGAAGCACCAAAGAGAGCACAAGGCCAGAAGGCTCATGGGAAAAGAAATGCACAATGGGTGAGAGACGTAAGGGATACTGTGTTCCTTTCCAGAGGCAGAAGATTATTTTTCCACCCTCCCTTCTTTACTAGTTAAAGTCCATCCCTTACTTTGCCATTTCCCTTCTTAGAACTGTGTCTTCCCATCCCGCCTTGAGCTCCCTTGCACCCAATGGTCTCTCTATTTTCTTAGCTTCCATGGTTACACTCACATGTAAAGCCTGGGAGCTAGAGAAGTGCAGCTTGGACTTCATGTGGGTCCTCCCACAACTGAAGCAGGGACTGTCCCTGAATCTGATGCTTGCCTTTGGATCCTGTACCCCTAAATTCCGCTTGTCTGACCTCAGTGGTTTTCTACTCCAGAAATCCAAACAACCCAGTTAAAATGGGGTACAGAGCTTAACAGGAAATTCTCAACTGAGGAAACTTGAATGACTGAGAAGCACCTAAAAAAATTTTCAGCATCATTAGTTATCAGGGAAATGCAAATCAAAACAACCCTGAGATTACACCTCATACCAGTCAGAATGGCTAAGATCAAAAACTGAGGTGGCAGCATATGCTAGCAAGGATGTGGAGAAAGAGGAACATGCCTCCATTGCTGGTGAGATTGCAAACTGGTACAACCACTCTGGAAATCAGTCTGGCAGTTCCTCAGAAAATTGGACATAGTATTACCTGAGGATACAGCTTTACCACTCCTAGGCATATACCCAAAAGATGCTCCACCACATAACAAGGACATATGCTCCACTATGTTCATAGCAGCCTTATTTATAATAGCCAGAAGCTGGAAACAACCAGATGTTCCTCAATGGAAGAATGGATACAGAAAATGTGGTACATTTACACAATAGAATTCTATTCAGCTATTAAAAACAAGGGCATCACAAATTTTGGAGGCAAATAGATGGAACTAGAAAATATCATCCTGAGTGAGGTGATCCAGACTCAAAAGGACATATATGGTATGTATTCACTGATAAGTGGATATTAGCTCAAAACATTCAGAATACCCATGATACAACTCATAGATCATACAAAGCTTAACAAGAAAGAAGGCCCAAGTGTGTGGATGCTTCAATCCCATGTAGAAAGGGAATCAAAATAATCACAAGGGGTAGAGGGAGGGAGAGACCTGAGAGAGGGGAGGAGAGGGGAAAAATATGGGACAGGATCAGATATGGGGGCAGAGAGGAGAACGAAGGCCAGGAGAATGAATAGAAACATGCAGCAGTATGGAGTGGGGGGTAGGGGGCGGGGAACCACTAGATAGTCCCAGACACCAGGGATGTGAGAGGCTCCCAGGAACCAATGGGGATGATATTAGCTGAAATACTCAACAGCAGGGAGATAGAACCTAAAGAGATAACGTCCAGTAGACAGACATGGTCCCCATTTCAGGGATGGAGGCACCCACCCATCTAAAAATTTCTGACCCAGAATTGTTCCTAGCTAAAAGATACATAGGGACAAAAAAATAGAACAGGGACTGAAGGAAAGGCCATCCAGAGACTGCCCCACCTAGGGATCCATCCCATATACAGCCACCAAACCCTGACACTATTGCTGATGCCAAGATGTACTTGCAGACAGGTGCCTGGCATGGCTGTCCACTGAGAGGCTTTACCAGAAGCTGACTGAGACAGATACAGATACTTACAGCCAACCATTGCACTGAGCCCAGGGACTCCTATGGAAGAGTTTTCAGAAGGACTGAAGGAGTTGAAGGGGATTGCAACCCCATAGAAAGAACAACAGTATCAACTAACCTGAACCCCTCAGAGCTCCCAGAAACTAAACAAAGAGCATTTATGAACTGGTCCTCGGTCTGTGCTACATATGTAGCAGAGGACTGCCTTGTTGGGCCTCAGTGGGAGGGATGTACTTGGTCCAGTGGAGACCTAATGCCTCAGGGAAAGGATGCTAGAGGGGTAAGAGTGGGCAGGTGGGTGGGTGAGCACCCTTTTAGAGGCAAAGGGGATTGAGGATGTAGTGGGGTGCTCCCGGAGGAGGGACCTGGAAGGAGGACAACATTTGAAATGTAAATATGATAATAATAATAATAATGATAATAATAATAAAATAGTTCATCTTAAAACTGTTTTTCATGTCAACATTAGTTTTTAACCCCAGAAGAAATATTCTCAAGCTTTCATGACTCTCTCTAATTTTGGAATACATTTTCCTGGAAATATTGGAAGAGAGTGTACTGAGTACAGTAGAGCCAAGAGAAAAACTATCTTTGACATGTCTAGTGAATCTGACTTAATCACTATTGTCTTGAATGTACTGCAGCAAAATGATGGAAACTGCAATCTGCCATTTCCCCGGTAGATGGCAGAAGCGCACTGCATGCCCATTCACAATGGGCTGTATTTTGAAACTTGTCTATTGAAGGCATGAACAAATGGTTTCAACCTGTTTTAAAAATCTGCCTTTGTTGTGTTTGGGACACTGTAGATGTAAAGGGAATTGTGGCGTTCCATTACAGACAGTTCTAATTCTGGCAGGTTTCGCTGAGAGTCTGCAGAATAAGAAATGAAATAAATAAATTACAAAAAAAAAAAGAGTTCACAGGAAAGAGTTATCATGTGGAATTAGCAATCCCCTCATGCTAATGCAGTAGTCAGCTCAATCAGGCTTCTGTTGTTTTGTTCTGTTTTAATAAGGAAAACTAGATATAACACGGAAATCATTTTAATTAGAAGAAAGACAAGTGGAATTTGATAATTATAGACCCGTAGAGCCATTATTCAGGTGGTACTCTTTGGCAGAGTTGAAAGATATGAAGAGACATAGCATTAATATTCCATTGCTGTAAACCAGTTGTTTAATACTGGTATTTTCAGGGACTGTATATATTATTACACATATTATAAATTAGACAGCACAGGCATTAAGGATTCTGTTGCTATTCTTGCCTGTTTAAGCTCCTGTTAATTTTTTACAGTACTGTAATTTAAACTAAAAATATTACACACGGATGTAATGTCAGTTAGTGAGAAATAAGGCAAAATTTACAATTTTCCAAAACAGCATGAATTCGGCAAAATCTGTATAATTTTTTCTGTACCAACACCATGTACTAAGGGCGTATGCAACCAGAATTCAGCAAGATAAATATTTTCTTTATGTCTTCATTACAAAAAGTGAGCCATCTTTCTGCATAAAAAGACCATACCACTACTGCTCTTTGCTTTGTTGGTCTTTTGAGCTTCAGTAGAACATTTTATTTAGTATTCCCAGGGAGCTGTCTGTGCTGAGCAGGAGACTACTTACCCAAGAGGAAGGGTTACACAGACACAGTGAGAAGTTTGCTGGTAACAATTTTCAGGGAGTAGGGAGTGAAGTTTCAGGCAATGATAGCCTTGGTTGGTGAGTCTGTGAGCTAAGCAGTATAAGGACAAGAATGAATGCTGAGGTTTATAGCTGGGAAAGAAGAAAGCACAAGACGGCACAAGCTGTGGATGAATTCAGGCAGTCCAGGAATTAGCTGTTGAATCGACTCTACAAGCCTGGGTACTTTTCTAGTGTGCCACTGGAAGGCTTTCTGTTTAAAGGCGTGTGCTAGAGGCGTATGCTACATTGGTGCCTTCAGGGATTGCTACTCTGTAAAGCCTCTCGGACTGTTCCCTGAGTTTTGCTGATAGCTCAGACACAATTAGATTGTAAATGGGATTTGGATGGCCTTTTGCCTAATACATTATCTTACATATGCTTACAGTAATGCTCTGTTGGCATTTTCCTATCCACTGCAGAAATCTTTCATGACAAGCCATTCTGACTGGGCATTTTATTATCTCAAAGTGCATGGTTTTGGACGGTAGTTGTAGGGAATTTATTGTGCTTTCTATATTAGTTAAAACCTGAGTCTACTTTAGCGCTAATCCTTGGAATACCTTATTATTGCCCTTTCTTTGTACAAAAGAATGCTGATTTCCTATTACCGAGTTTCCCTGTATCTATGCTTATTTATCTACTTTTCAGTATTATAGGATTTTAATAGTGATGGAAATAACTTTATTTATAAAGTCTGCAAACACCCATTTTTTACATTCCATGTTTTTCTTAATTTTAAATGCTGCATTAAATCAGTTTAGAAAGTGTAAAATTTTTATCCCAAATGAACTACAAATGTGGATATATTGAGAAACAAAATGTTTAAAAAGAAAACAAAGGATTGGTTGGAGAGATGTTTCACATGACTAAAAGCACCGTCGGCTCTTCCAGGGAACCCACGTTTAATTCCCAGCATTCTCGTGGCAGTTCACTGTCACCTTTAGTTCCAGGTGACTGTACACCCTCTAGTGGCCTCCATGGACACTGAGCATGCACATGACACATAGATATGTATGCAGGGAAAACACTCATGGAGTGTGTGGTGTGTGTGTGTGTGTGTGTGTGTGTGTGACAAGGATGCTGCAGTGGAACCATGACACACAATTTTGCCAATTTCCTCACTTCGAAGATGACACAATCAGTTGACTGACTTTCCAAAGACACTGGGCAACTTTTATTTTTAACATATCAAAGTGATTTTTTTAAAAAAATGTTTCTCATTAATTTCATGTGTATAGCTTTAGCATGAACATTTAGCTCTATGCATTAAATTATAGCATGAACCCATCTTCTTTTAGCTTGAGATAGCCTCATCTCATAGACAAAAGCACCAACAGAAAGCAGTGCTACAGCACAACAATCCAGCTTCTCCTATTAATTTACTATGAAAGGACTCCAAAAGTCCACACTAGTCATTTAAGTTTCTCTTTCAAGTTCTCAATATCAGGATGCTCTTTCTTTAACAAATTCTAAAGAATTTCATTCAATAATCTCTAACACATATTTACTGAATACATTACAGATATAGTAATGAATAAAGCTGAAAGAGTCCACATCCTTATCATACTTCTAAGGTAGAAGGGGAAGTAGACATTAAAGGCAAAGTTGAAAGAACCTAGAGTGATGCACATGTCTAGAATAGCAATGGCTAGTCGAAAAAAGACAAGGAAAGACATTTTCCCGTCCATTGGGAGAGTATAATAAATTAACTTCAAATGTAGTGTCTTCAGAAAGACCTATTGTGCTCACAGATTCAGCAGGCTAGGAATTCAAACAGGCGAAGGGAGATGAGTGGCCTTTTGTCCTTGATGTCTGGGAACTCAGCAGGAGGTATCACAAGGAGAAGGCTAGAATCTTCATGAAGACATTCACTTAGATGTCTGGGGCATGGTGCCAACTTTTAGTTAGGATATTAGCCAAGGCGGCTGGATACAACCACATAAGGCTTCTGCATATGGCTTGAGCTACTTAATACCAGGGAAAGAGAGAGAGAGAGAGAGAGAGAGAGAGAGAGAGAGAGAGAGAGAGAGAGAGAGAGAGAGAGAGAGAGAGGCAGACACAGAAGAGCTACATCCACTTGGTGACTTAGCACCAGAAGTCACATAGCATCATCTATGACATAATCTGGTTGGTACAGTCAAAAGACATCCTAGATTAAAGGACTGGTAAAATAGGCTTGTCCTTTAATGACCAGTATTCTGTCAGTGCATATGCAAATACACACACTCACATATATCTGTATTGTAGTAATTTTGAGAAAAATACTGTCTGACATAGTATATTTGAGAACATACATTTAATTGAAGTTGGTTGCAGTCCAATAAATAAGATTGAAGAACACAACATAATCAGGACAAACATTGAGAATAAGGATCCTGGGATGAAGAAATGATTAGCTGGAAAACAAAAGCCAGAATAGTTGTACATAGACCATAAAAAAGCAAGAGGTAAATGAATCAGAATCAATTGGGCATTGCAAGCACTGGTTCAGTCAGAGTTCAAGCAAAGTCTCTAACTTATACTGAAAATACAGACACCTCTTCCTTAGAACAAGAGGATATGGCAGGTAGGGACAATTTGAGAGTGACATGGTAAGACTTATGGTTGTATATGTCAAGAGATTGTATTGTAACATGCAAGAATAGACGGATGGGTCACTTAGGGAACTCTTGCAGTGGCTGGGACAGTGTGGTTGTGCTGGAGAAAGAGACAAGTCAATGGTTTTAAGATTTAGAAAGCTATAATGAATTGGAATAGAGAAGATTATTGGAGTTGTTTATAAAGCTTAAGAGAATGGCCATTATTTGAGGACAGTCTAGGTATATTGGTTTAAATGTATCTTTAAAGATGAATAGAAAGAAGAGGGTTTGGAGGAGATCATAAAGCACCTTATAGAAATATGTATCTGAAGATCTCTAGAAGTTGTGTTGAGACATCTAACAGTAAGTGGGTTATATGGGTCTGGGGCTTAGGAGGGATGGAGTATGCATTTTAAACCATTGGATGGATGAGATCAGAAGAAGACATCAAGAATGTGAAATGATTCATAAGAGATTGGATGGTACTACATCAGGCAAAGAAAAGTGGCCCAGGAAAAGAAACTTGACTTTGAAACGTATTTTGAGCACCTCCACAGATGGAGCTATGACTGTGTAGGATCAATTTGTAAAATACTTGAAATAGAGTGGACAGAGTTTGTGGAATGGTCTGGATATAAGGAACCACTTTCCAAGACCCCACTTTCTGGAGTATGAAGGAAACATACAAAATTGAAGCTGGAATATATTTAATTCATGACCAGTAAGAAGTATTACATATATTTGTAACTGAAGTAAAATACATTTTTTATTCATTTAGGTTCATGTGTTATAGTTTGTTTCTGATACAAATTGAAATTGGCAATAAGTGTTAAAGTGAGAAATTCATAGTAGTTTTCAGCTTTGTAAGACTATTCTGAAATTATGGCCAGTAAAACTATGAAGTTTTCTACCACAGCGAAGACTTTCTACATTCTGCAGTCCATATCTTTGAATCTTTACACTAATCGTTTTCACTGTGTACAAAGGACATAGGGATGCACCATTCACGGTAATGAAAGGGCTTGCTTGCTGTTGTTAATCAGATCTAAGGAAGCCTCTGGTGGATTAGTGTGAACATCTAAAAACACAACTAGAGAGTTATTGTCTATCTAGAATAGAATGTTTCTAGCTGAGCTGACCTGTTTAGTTCTTTGGAACCCTGCTATAATTTGGATCTAGAATGGACCTTAATATACCATATTGTTAAAGGCTCAGGCCCCAGTTTGGTATTATTTGGAGTTAGTGGAAAACATTATGGAGTGGTACCTGGTAGGGAGTTTCTAAGTCATCGGGCATGTGCCCTCCAGGGGAACTGTGTGGTAATGATCACTAGTTTTTAATCTTCTATCATTCTCTCAAACATAAGGTGAGTGGTTTTATTCCACCACACAGTCCTATTTTATTTGCTACCCATCAGTTATGAGACACCATGAAGATTGCCTACAAGGAAGGAGGGTTCATTTGGTTCCCAGTTGCAGAATTTTCGACCCATAGTCAGTCGGCTTATTCCCTTTGGTTCTTAGTTTTGGAAGAAGCTTATAAAGAAACATGTGATGGAACAAATTAGTTCAGTTCATGGCAGCCAAAGAGAAGCATACCTCAGTATAGGGCTGAGGGCTGAAAGGATTCCCAATAATCCCTCAGGGAAACAACCTAGTAATTTAACGTTTTTGTCTAGTAAGTGTCATCTCATAAACATCACATTACAATACTATCACTTTCTGAAGAGCAAGTGTATAACACACACGCCTTTGAGATTTCCTTCCAAACTGTTGTATTCACCACAATGTACTTCCAACTCCAGGGCCAAAGCCAGTGAAGAGTCATTGACTGTAACCTCTAAAGCGAAGACTTTTCTCCTTGCAGGTTCATGGGCTCAGAAAATTGCTGTAGTGTTAAAAAACTGAGAAACCTAAGTTCTAAGGGAATTGACAGGAAATTATAACTCCATTGGCATATACAAACACATATTATATACATGCTACATTATATATAATTATATAAAATCATACATAACAATTATATTTATATAACTTATAAATATTATAATAATTAGATAGTATATAATTCTATTATCTTATAATTCTATTAAACATAGCATAAATATTATAATTACAATACTTATATATAATAATGCATACAACTATATACAATATTATTTATTATATAATATGCTATATAGTATTATATATTATGTAACATATAATGTACAGCATAAAAGTAATAAATTATATATTACTACATATTAGATATACAATAAAATACTATATACATATATAAATATATATAGTTTGGCCCCTGCCTTATCATTTTAAAGTAATGGCTCATCTTGATGATGCATAATTACAAATACTAAACCTTTATATTGTATTTTTTGTGATTTGAGACAGAGTCTTTCTACATAGCTCCTGCTTCTCTGACACTCATTCTGTAGACCAGACTGTCCTTGAACTCACAGAGATCTGCCTGCCTCTGCTCCCTCATGTTACGGGATTAAAGTTGTGTGTCAGCACTCTCAGCTTGAATAATAGTCCTTTAACAAAGTGGTTTTAATTTTCTGAGTTCACGGTGATAATTTTTTCAGCCTAGACAGAGCAGATGGGGAATACAGACTACTGAATATCTACTGTTTTCATGTTTTCCAGTCTGTACTGATGCAGGGTACCTTTTGAAGATGGAGCTTATGACTAGAAGAGTCACATAACTTTCACTCCTGACTGCATCATAGATTGTAAGGAATTTTTTTGGAGTAGTAGTTGGAGTATTAATGAATTCACTTACTGATATATTGATTGATGTCTGCTTCTTACAATTTGGTTCTCCTCTGAAAGAGGAGCATACAACCGACTTTAAAGAGTCTACAATGAAGTAGCTGCTGTACTTAAGTTGGAAGCTTTCTTTCACGTCTGTGATCATCAATTAAAATTTAATCCTAAAACAGACTGCAGCCACCAGGATGCCTGACATTTGTAACCATCCTAGAAAGGAACAAAGCGGTATGAATAGGTGTAGATAGGCTGATATTTCACTTTGGCCTAAGACAGATGGTCTCTATGTGAGTAGGAGGACTCTGCAGAGTGTTGAAAAGACTGAATAACTTTGTTCATAAGCTTACATTTTTATCCTAGTTGTTGCACTGCGTCAGGCATTGTTGTTAGGTGTTTGAATGTGTAGCGTCAGGCATTGTGTTAGGCCCCCAAATGTGTATCATCATCAGTGGCTCTCAAAACTGTTGTTGACCATGGGAATTGTCACAAAGACCCTTTCCAGCAAAGTATTGGGCCCTATGCCCCAGAATTCATTGCTTTGCTCTTTCTAAACATTCTGGGGTTGAACTCAAGGCCTCACATATAAATAATCTCCACTTAGGCTATCCAGAGTTTCTGATTTAGCAGCTGTAGGCTGGCACCTAAGCATTGGCACTTCTGGTTGTTTGTAAGGATATGCTAAGGTTGCCAGTCTCAGAGGTGCACTTGGAGGATTATTACATTACCCAGAGACCTTGTCCTCAGTGTGTTTATAGCATGCCCGAGGGAGCAGGGAGCTTACAGTAGAACATTGCAATGAGAACAAAGGGAAGGCATGAGCTGAGACAGTGGAGACCAGCACACAGTTAGCTTTATGTTTACTGGTGTGTTAGTGATCTGCAGCAGGCAAACATCTGGTGCAATAATGGAGACTTCTTGTCCACAAAGTCCAGGGGTATGAACCTCCTAGAGAGAAGGCAAAGTTGAAAAGCCACCTTACCTGCTTGATGATGTTTATTGTTGTCGTCTGTTAACTGACTCTTTCACAATTCAACCTGACTACCATGTAGCCTAACTGTTTCAGAGCTCCTTTCCTCTCTAATACCATCAGATAAATGTTGACTGTTTCCCGGAAGTTATGTGAAAGTTCATTTTGAATCTGAGTTTCATCTTTCTTCCTCTTATACATAGTTTTAAAGACAATGAATTATTTCAGAGTCTAAAAAATGTCATTTCTTTCTTTTCCTTTCCTTATTTTTTTCCTATCAAGGTTTATCTTGTGAACCAATGTAAGCAACATCAACTGGGAGATTATTTTATTCATTGAAGAGTGGGAAGAAAATCTCTAAACTTTTGAAGACAGATTTTGTTAGTACGAAGAAACGATGTGAAGAGTCTGTAATCATTTTGCTTGAATCATCAGAGGGTAGAAAAGTTATTTCTTTCAAATTTTGCTTTAGAGAGAGACTGAAGAGGTATTGCACATAGTGTAGGTGTTTTCCTCTGAGGTCAGACACTTAGATTTGTTCCAAGCAGGGAACAATTACCTCCCAAAGCATATTTTGGAAACTAATGAATGCTTGTCCCCATATTTCTATCATCTGAATTGCTTTGGATGATTCTCTGTTCTCCTGAAATCTTGCTTGCTGTATTCTTCTCTCTCTTTGCACTTGAAGATTCTTACAGAAAAAAATGTTTTTTTTTTTTGCTAGCTAATATCTTAAGACTATTTATGAGTCTGATCTTATATCCTCTTTATCCATCTTCCTCATTTATTCCTGGGTTCTGATTCAACTTTCCCAATGGACACTGACTCTTCCTCTGACGTTTGATGTTTCTTTAGGATTCCATGGAAAGAACCTAAGAGTCCTAATCTCAGTTCTGTTCTTTAAAAAGAATATAGATCAGCTCATATATTCACATAATTTTAAGATGACAGTTATAGGTAAATAAGATTAAAACACGCTCAGAATGGTATAGAGTCACTCTGTATCATGCTGTCTCCTTGTAGCTGTATCGGGTTTTTAGCATGAACCAGCCTTGGCATTTAAATGCCTCCCACCTGACCTCATGAACATAACTGCCTGATTTCCTAAATTGGCTCTTCCAGGAAACCCAAAGGTCAAACCACCCTCATCCCCTAAACATCACTGTCCTTAGGCTTGACCTTCTTTCTGTCCCCTATTGACAACATGTCTGTATGCTAGAAGGGTGATAGTGGGAGCTGGGTTGTCAATGTCTGTATTCAGGGTCACCACAGGTGAGAACAAATTTTATCTTATTAAATCTTCATTTCATGACACTGAAATATCAACATTTACTTAATATTCTTCTATTAAGGACCCCAGAGTTTTCTTTTACTGTCTAATCTCGAGTTCCCCAGGTTATCACAGTTAGATTGAGTCCTGTTTCTTAGCGATGCATTCTTGGACTTCTCTGCCTTCTGACTCCAACTTCTTCTACCCATCTGCTCCTTTCATAATTATGAGGACTTTTTTCTTGGCTAACTACCAAATCTTGGGTACCGGTCTTGGAGCTTGTTATAAACAGAGACGATTGGTTACAAGGAAATGGAAACTTTCAAGATTATTTAAACAATACTGCATGTTTTCTGTAAAGGTTTGGGTCTCCTCAGTCAAGTCTTATAACAGTTGTAGCTGGCAACAAACTTTTTGTCTAGAGCCGTGTTTGTTCTTTTAAGCAAAGAGAATTTGGAATTGTTAATTTGGGCCAAAGAGTCTACAAAGGGGCTTGTATTCAGGACTCTGATCTGTTTGCTCCATGATTTTTACTTTGTTTCTTTTCTTTTACTTGCTTCTCATAGCTCAGTGATTTCACATCCCTATGTTTTTCTAAATATATTAACAAAATGGGTAAATGGTTTTTAATCAATATGTTGTTATTTGTGGTGTAGCTTTAGAGATAAATATAATCTTTGAACCATTGGAAAGGTTTCACTACATTATTAGATATTTTGTCAGTCATGTTTACCAAAAGTTTGGATTTACTATTAAAAACAAGCAATCTAAAATAGTTAATATAGGCTGTATCTATACACAAAGAGTACTAAAAGTACATAAAAATGGATTTTTCAGTTTTATCTTTGTTGTATTTTACAAGTCAAACTCCCTCCTATAGCTGTGATTTAACCATGGCAGTACAGTTATATTATAATGCTTTGCCTTTTAAATCTATCGTGCTATCGTAGTACAAATATCTATTTAACAATTCAGGTTCCTTTTAGTGTACAGTGATTATGATGAATCACTTGAAAGATTGTGCCTTATGCTAGAAATAAGTGTGCATATAAGTATGGATAATAAACAAATGACTAATTTACAAAGAGAACTATTATTTCTCACAGTAAAACATCGTCATGTATTTGTAGAGTAAATTCTACTGAACAGAAGTACTTATTAAATGCAATAAAGAAATATTTGATAATTGATTATAAACTTAAGGAGGAAAACATTGACTATACTTGTGATAATTTGTCTATTTACTTATTATATAATGGAAGACTTAAAATTTTAACTCCATTGTTGGGTGCAACACTTCACTCCTACAACCAGTACTTGAGAGACTGAGATGCTGAGGCAAGAGAATGACTGTGGGTTTCAGTCTGATTGGGTTATGTGATGACATTTTGTCTCAGAAAACAAGATCAAAGAAGATCTTTGACACAGTAAGTAAGAAAATACAAATTCTTAATACATAGTTAAAAGAGCTTTCCCATGCTCTCTAAACCAGGATTACCTGAGCACTCAGTTTGACAGGAAGTGTGAGTGTTAATGAATAAAGACAGAGACCTAAGCTGGTGCAAGATATCTGCCAAACAAAATAATCATCAATGACTATCAACAACCCAGAGAAGGAAAAAAAAAAAAAAAGAATAAAGATAGCAACTGATTTTTTTTTTTAAAGGAACTTGACCACAATTTAAGTGAGCTGTGAGCAAAGTTCTTGGCAATCTGCATATGTCATTTCCTCTTCATAATTACGTGATGTTTCCTCAGTTGTTTGGTTTCTCCAATAGTTTACAAGCGAATGAAAATGGAAGAAAGCTGAAGCACGTTAAAATGTATGGTATAGAGCTCTACAACATCAAACTTTCTCTACTTCTTATATGATTCAGATGCAATGAACCATGTTGAAGACTTTCTCAACGAGGAGGATTTAGAGAAAGACTTTGAAAGGGGTCATTATGGTACTATCTTCTCTAGAGCCATCATTCCCCAGAGACACCACAGCCATTGTCCACCCTAGTGGAGTAGAGTCTGCTATTTACATTTATAGAAATCCTTTAAACCAACTCCCATTAGAATAGTTCGATATATTTGCTGGTGTAACTGGAGATAAGCATGTTGTGTTTGAATCCTTTTTTCTGAAATTAAGGCTGCAAAGCTTCCCCTTTCCTTGTTTATCCAATGATGATCCTTTAGTTTTTCATTTATCTTATTTTAACATTATCCTTTAGAAGCTTGTTTGTTTTCTAATAAGAGGAAGAAAAGTAGAGATTTGGATTGGGGAGGAGGTGGGGGGACTGTGAGGGGTAAAGGGACAGGAAATCAAAATCAGCCTATATTATGTGAGAAAATATCTATTTTCAATAAAAGACAAAAGGAGGGTGTCTTATAAGAAATGGGAAATGACCAGGCATACGAACGAATCAGTAGTAATTATCACACTGTATTTTCTTTTGACCTCAAGAAAACTAACCAAAAGTAATGTCTGATTATGTTTTCAAGGCTGAAGAAAATCATACAGAGTTTCTCCTGAAGAATAAATGTAAAAATTGTAGCTGTAGGGAGGACTTTTTGAAGCTTGTACCAAGGGAATCCTGTCTGACTCATGCATTGTAGCCTGTGTCTATGGACAGCAGTGCTTCTACAAGCTTCAGTTAAGAATGTCCCAAGCCATTAAAGTCAACATGAAGGATTAGGGCTGAATCTAGAGCTGGATAGGATACTTTGCTTAACATTCAGAGAAACAGCTTGGAACCAGAATTCCCAAACCTTTCAGAACCTTAAACTTGTTTCCCAGGCTCTAAAACTGTAAGCCAGCATATTTCCATATGCTGGAAGTAAAGCAGAAAGATGAAAATAAAAACAGAATCTAACAGACAAACTAAAGTGTTGCAAAAGAAGAACGAAAAGAAGAAAGATGAAATTATATCTGGTGCTGAAGCAAAATCTAATTTGGTATAGTAAGATAATGAAGTGATTGGACAAAGGTTAGTGGCTCCTCTTTTAAACAGGGAAGTTCAGGCTCTACCAATTTGAGAAAATTATAGGAAAAGCTAAATGCTAGGTAGAAGATTAAAAGGAGTACTAGATACAGTGTAAAACAGCCCTTCATTCTGAAGAATACTTGGTTTTTGGAAATGTATATTTGAACTTCATATCAATGCCAATTATTTGATATAATAATATGACTAGTATCCATATAAGATAATTTATAGTAAAATGTGAGGTCAATATTATTTACATTTTGGCTTTTTGTTAAGAAGAAATTGTTTTATATGTATTTACTTGGAGTTAGATCTTTTTTCTAACGTCACCATCCACCCTGGTGAATCCTCCTGAGGTCGTGGAATGACCCTTTTCTCATACTGCAACTAAACTCTATGGGATCGAGTGTCCAATACTAATGTTCCACCATCAGAGTCAGGACAGGTTCTGTGACTTGTAACTATACACCACTACACATTAAACATGTGATTAAAATGTTGAAAACTTACATATTACATATAGACAGTGTATTTAAGTAGAACTTTTTATATGTAAAATTCAATTTATGCTGAAAATTTAGTGCCTGCTGTGTAGTTTAGGGCTTCTTATGACAATAAGATGAGCAAATGCAGTGGAACCAGAAGGGGAGGGCTGCTTTAGTCTGGCTGCACTAACCTTTGATACTATATCTCCTACACAAAATTCTTCTGTTATTTGCATCAGACCATTGAACAGATGAGAGGTACAGAATGTGTGTAGTTCTGAATGGAAACTAGGAGGCAGTGAGGTACATTTGATATTTAATGGATGGGGAGCAAGGAAACTTGGTACCTGGTTGGTATGGAACTGGTCCTAGAATGAAGTCATCAGGTAAAGCTATGGTCTGGTCACAGTAATGCTAGTTTGAGATTAACATACCAGCTTTTCATGGGTGATGTGGATTTATATTCGTATTAATAGGTAAAGGGAGGGACCCATTGACAGTCTCTGTTGCAATTATCTGCTCTGCCTTTTCTACAGTAATAATAGACAATAGGTAGATGGACATACTAATTCAAAATTACTAGAGAAAACAAAAACAGAGTGGCAGGATTTGACTGATAGGCCATAGTTGACCTTCCTTCACATAGTCTTGTTTGGAGAAGGTTCTCTGGTTTCTGTGTCAACCTCCTCAGGTCATCCTGTAGCAACCTTAGAGTGTTAGGTAAGGATGCAGAACTCACCCCAGTGCTTAACAATCAGTCCACAAAGTACAGTAAGTCCACCAGGAAGGGACCATTCCTGTGCTGTACTCGTCTCTTTTCTCAGTTGTCCCAGACTTAGGCTCTGGCCAGTGAGATAATTTCTATAAGGCAGCCTTGGCTTGAGTACAGCTAATCTTCTACAGTCACACATTCACTGCCTGTATTCACAGATTTTCTACTCTAGATGTTGGATTGAATTCATGATCCTCTTTTAAATCCAAAAATCCGACTGGTGTCAGATCCTTATCTTGTGGTGAACATGGCAGCTAAAGCCTGTCTGTAACTCCAGTTTCAGGAGGTCCAGCACTCTCTTGGCCTCTGAGTGCACTGTACACACATGGTGCATAGATATAAATACAGGAAAGCACCCCAAAGGCTCACAGCAGATGCAGCAAAATCTCAAAAAAAATTTTAATTTGTTTTCAGCAAAAATGGGAATGTGTTTAAGACACATGGGAATAATATGGGAAAACACTGGCAGCAGTTTCTGCCTATAATATAAGGGGAAACACAATTTCATATAAAATATATGGTGATTATGAGTAAGTAGCCTGTAAAAGATGACATAAAGTAAATATGGTGGTATAGACTGTGGTCCCAGGCACTCAAGGCTGAGGCAAGAAGTTTGCTTGATCCTAGAACTCAAGGCTAGCCTGGTTAGCATAGGAAATTTCCATCTCAAAAACCAATCATTAAATAAAGTACATTTAAAAGGGAAAAGTCGCTGGATGGCTGTGTTAAACACAAAATATTAGGTTTATCAGTGTGGTTTTGAGTTAAATTTGAAAAGGAAATTTCCAGAAATATTCTTTTCAATGTCTGGATCTTTCTTTCTTTCTTTCTTTCTTTCTTTCTTTCTTTCTTTCTTTCTTTCTTTCTTTCTTTTTTATTTTATTTTATAAATTATTGAGGGACTCCTTTAAAAACATGGGGTAGGCTATTTCCATTGTGTGTTTGTTTACCCATCCAGATCTTTGTGGAATTATCTTCAAATTCAGATTTATGGAAACTTACCTTGTGTGAGAGATACATTACTTCTGTCTTTACAAGACCATAACTTTCATTCTAAATCTCTACTGGAGGGTTAAGGAAGCAGCTGGGAGTTCCTTTCTGGGTGTGGAAGCAAGGAGATAATATGACTTAAGATTTCTTTCTGCACCCTCTGGATGATTGACACCGTGACGGAAGCAGCCTCAGTTCAGGCTACTCCAGAGGCTTTTTCTAGTGACATTTGTGACAATGTTAGGACTGGCATCTGAGTTTTTTCAACACAATACTTCTTTATTGGTTCAGAATCTGAAGATGCTTCCCAAGTATTTCCACAACGTCCCTCTGACTGGTGCCTCCAATATAGTGCGCTCTTCCTCATTCTGCAGGCCTCAGTCTTGCCTTGGCGATCCACACAGAGTTGTTCTCCAGACAAAATGGCTCCTTTGGGCAAGTAATAGAAATATTTTCCTTTGGAGTTGAATTACTAAGATGAAATGACAACCCTGAAATAAATTTTGAAATTCTAACTCCATGACAACATCAGAATAGAAAATGAATAGGAAATGCCTGTTAAGCTTTCTTTTCTGAAAATCATCATTGAGAAGAATTTATTAAGAGAGTTCAAAGAGAATTTAAAGTGCTACACACACCAAAGCTAATCACCGTGCAGAAATGAATTTGAATAAATTCAAAAGTGCTTGGTGTTATTTATTTACACTTTTGATATTTTATTGCTCCAATCTGCTTTTGGACAATTTCCACATGTACACCATGTATCCTGACGACCCTTACTCTCACCCTTTCCTGTTATTTCTTATTTGTTAATTAGAGGTTGAAACAGGAAGTAGGGAAAATGTGCATTTTTCTCTGACAGAAATTATTTGCATGTATATGGACTTTTCATTGAGATTTCTATGAATTAGCTATAAGGCACAGAGCTGTAAGAAGCTTGTACTGTGGAAAGCACAGTATCCTACATTTAGATAGCACAGAAGATGTGCTGGGTGATAACTTACTTTCTCTACACGATACTGAGAGGTTTACACTTTGAAGATGTGCAGTAAAACTCCTGTTGGAGTTTAGTCACCATGTGGTAGTATTGATATCGATGGATACTAGGGTCAGTAGACACTTCCTGAGGGATTCCAGGCTGATGCTTCCTGGAACAAGAAATTGAACAGAGAGGTACGAATGGTAGCAGAACCTGGGAGTCGGAAAATAGTTACACTTTCAATGGAGGAAAATGGAATGAGCAGTGGGAAACATCTATCTAGATTTCACCCTCGGTCTTATTCTCCTGCCTCAGTATTAAGAGGTGGATCTATAAGGAATGTCCCATTGTGAAGGCTCACATTGTGAGCTCCTGCTGACACGAATGAGTCTAGCTTGATTTTCTTGTCTTGCACGTGCTTGCTTGCGGGCTCCTCTGGCATGTTATTACATAGCACAAAGACACATACCAGATGCATCCCTTTGATCTTAGACTTGCCAGCCTCCGGAACCATGAGCCAAATGAATTTCTATTGTGAATAATATGCTCAGTGTGTGGTATTCTGTGATAGCAGCAGAAAACAGAGTGTGAAACCTAGCAATCTTTTTGTTCTATTTATGCCCTCCACAGTCTATTCCCAAAGAACAAAGAAAAGAGACAGAGCTATGCATGAAATATGATTTTATCTTCTTTCTAAAAAAAATCAGTTATGAAACCATAGGTATATCTCTGTTTTCTATGCTGACTCCGTTCTTCCCACGGTGAGGTCCTGGAACCAGCTTGTGCACAATGCGAAGGGGTCCAAATATACACTGCATCTGCAACTCTGATTTTGATCACTTTTGTGCCTTGATAGTGTGTCTCTTTTGTCTTTTCCTCTTTCAAGGAGTAAAGAACTGAATTGTTGGATACATTTAAATTCATACCCGAAAAACACAGCTGATTAGCACTGGTTTTCATGCCTCATGGTTATACTCCTAGCATCCTGGAGGTTGAGGCAGGGGGATTGCTGTGAGCTTTGGGTGACTCTGACCTGTATAGTATGTTCTAGGTCAGAATGGAAGACAGAATAAGACACTATTTTAGAACAATCAATCAAACGAACAATAAAAACCTAAAATAGTCAAACTAGTTAAGATAGATTGTAGTCTGCCTATATATCAAAGGAGAGAAAGAAATACTTTCTAAA
This sequence comes from Mastomys natalensis, assembly GCA_021653895.1. Taxonomy (NCBI): domain Eukaryota; kingdom Metazoa; phylum Chordata; class Mammalia; order Rodentia; family Muridae; genus Mastomys; species Mastomys natalensis. The sequence goes on from JAJTUV010001202.1 coordinate 496,887, forward strand.
CTGCTTCCAGTGTTCAAGAGTCAGTCATTCATCTCATTATGCAGGGTGGTATTTAGCTCTTTCCCTAATTGAGTGGGCACTTTTGAACCTTCAGAGAATTTGAAAGGAAGCTTATATGTCTTTATGGCTGTACCCTTAGTTTCCAAAATGAACTTTTGAAGTAATTATTGTCTTAAGGAGTCAATTACACTCTTCCCAAGGGCTGTTATTATGCTTGGTGTCAGTCTAGGAGCCGGAGAGGAAGGCAGGCTAATCCTTTCTTTTACAAATGCTTGTTCTCTTTGTTTTTGCATTTTCAATGTGCAAGGATGAGGTCGGCCACTTAACTTATTGGACTTTTGTCTAAACAAGAATCTTGTAAATACCCACATCCCCAAGAAAACAGATGGCAACCCTTTTTTAATAGGGGGAAGGAAGAAACCATTTTGGACTCTGACACCATATCATATCTGTCAAATCAAGTCACCTGGGCCATAGTGGCTTTACAGCAGCACAACGTATGTAACTGACAGTCAGCGCTCTGATCTAATACCATTTTATGTATAGTAGTAAGTACTGGTGGTGGATTTGGCCTGTGGGACATAGTTTGCTCTATCACATCTCAAGTCTTTGTTGATAATAAGTGAGGCACTTTGATTACCCTTCCATCAATTGAATCTGTTCAGAGGTCTTTCCTGTTGTTTAGATTTTAAAAAAATGTGTGGGAGAGCAGAAATTATACATCACAACACAAAATCTATGAAATGGTATATCATCATGGAATTAAGCCTGTGATATAATCAAACAAAGGATCTCAGACTCCACATCCTGGCCATCACGTGGCTTCTCCTATGTTTATTTTACTTCCTCTGGATATTGGTGACAAGGAAGTATTTGTGGCCACTGAGAAGATACAATTGTGTGTGCAAATTCATGTGCTTATGTGTGTGTATGTGTGTGTGTGTTTCCTGTAGTTTACTTTTTAGGGACTACCTGTTTCTTCTACTTTTTGGGCTACCTGTGTACCTCTCCATGGTACTGAAAGACCCAGAGCAGCTGTGCCCTGAATTGTGGAACTTGGAGTCAAGTACCAGATTAAATGTTTTCTTTTTTTTTTTTTTTCCACCAAGTACATTTTATTGACTCCACTGTGGACAGACAAGGGAAGGTAACATTTGCATACGCATAGGATAAAGGGTCAGGGCCTCAGCCTGGGGGGAGAGCCAGATGTGGACCGTGGAACATGGGGCAGCTAGAATCCAGAATGTGGCGCTCTTTGTGAAAGCGATTGCAAGACTACCGCAGAGGTGGTAGAGAAAATAATGATGCAGATAATGACCATGAGGATGCTGAAGATCAGGGAGCTGATATTCAGGCACTTGGCAGTAGAGGCGTAGGCCTGGGCTCCAATCACATCGCCCACCATCTTCCTGTCCCTGGACTTCACAGAGTAGGCATAGGCAATGAAGCCCAGGCAGCAGGCGTTGAAGAAGAGTGTATTGAACAGGGACCAGACCACATGGTCAGGCACAGAGACCTCTCTGGGCATGTTGATCACGGTGGTCCTCACAACAGCTGAGTTGTTGGGTTCCCCCAGTTCAGTCACCCCGTACTCTTCTTTGATTGTCTCATAGCTTGGAGGAAGTCCCGCATTGGTGGGCAAGAAGGCTTGAGAATTGTGGCTCATGGTATTGACTCTGGAACAATCGCCCCGTCTGGTGGATGGCTGCTGCTACCCTGGTTCTGTAGCCTAAATGTTTTCTTTTAACTCGACTTCTAGAGGACATTTAAAAGATTCCTTTAGACAACTTAGCATATAGATGTGAATATAAAAAATGCATTGGAAAGGCATCCTATGAAATAAACAAGAAGACTTTCTTACCTTATCTTTGAAGGACATGTTATACTGTTCAAAGAAACTTCAAGGAAATCTGTATCTATGTAGTACTCCAAAGAAATTAGCATCTACTGGTCACTCTGTGGATACCATAAGTCATGAGGGTGAGCTCCTCACGAAGAATCATAAAGCTCCCACTACGCTGGATCAAATGTATGTGGGCCTCTACAGTTCAGAAGTCCCTCTGAGAATCCCAATGCTGGGTAGAAACTCTTAATGTTACCCAACCCTGAAGATCCTTCCCTAAGAAGAGGTCTTGAGTCTTTTCTAGAAGTTTCAGTCTACAGAAACAGTTCTCTACTTTGGACTTCTTACTCATTCTTTTTTCAGTCTATAGAATGCTTGATACTTACCCTATCCCACACATTCATCAATATCTAAGCATTTTGTGGAAATAATTTATTGCTTGTTCCATTTAAATGTATGTAATTTCATTTAAAAAATTCTTGAAGATTTATTGAAACAAACATCTTATCTTGTCTTGGAATCTTCAATATTTGAGGTTAAGAATAATATTATCTATTGATTGATAATTTATATTTATTTGGAAAGAACCCGTTCAAAATCATCTGATTTCTTCTTGCAAAGGAATGCTCCTCATAATCATAATAACATAAGTATCCAGACAGAAGTAGTTAATGAAAATAAAACAGGACTGCCACTTTCTTCACCCATCCTCATTCACAATGATAACTCAATTTCTTTATAATTTGTACTAGAAAGTTCTCAACACAGAAAAATTATCATCTGAATGATAAACTCATTTCAACTGTTTTTAATAGAAATTTTTTTATCAGCATTTTCTCAAATTACAGTTCAAATTCAGGGTTAGGTTATATGTGGTTTTAAGCTTTTTTCATATAGCTATGTAATAGATTAAAATAACTAAATAGTATAAATTGAATTGTTACACTAAATAATCAAAACATACCAGATATTGAAAAATGTACAAGACAAACTATAATAAAAATGCTCTATCCTTACATTTTTTTTGAGAGGAAGTGAATGTTCATGAATATAAATTCTAGCATGTCAAAGAGATTTGTCAAATTTATTTTAGCAATGGACAGTTCACCTTACAAAAGGCATTAGAATTACGTTGCACAATACTTACTTAGCCTAGAGTGCCCAAACACATTATCTTTTAGTACACAGATTATTTTGAAAGAAAATTACCAGTTGTGACTGAGAAAAGACTCAGAGGTTAAGAGTCCTGAGGACTTGGTTTGGATTTCAGTACCATATTGAGCAACTCACAAATACCTGTAATATTTACTCTAAGGGATGTGACACCTTCTCTGTAGACACACACACACACCACACACACACACACACACCAAACACACAAACACACACACACACTTACACACAAAAATGAATAATAAAATAAATCTTTTAAAATAAGTTGAAATAAGAAACCTACTTATGAATTACAACTTACGGAACAATTAGTAGCCTGTATTTCTTTCCCTTTTCACATTTTAAACTCTGCATCTACTTCTCTGTGCAAACTGGTTCTTTGGAAAGAGCATCTGGTTTTCTTGTCATTGATTTTTCAAGTTTTACCCTTCATGTCTTTGCATTTGCCTCCCACGTAGCCTCTGAATGTAAACAACAGGATGGGTGGAGAGGTCAAACAAAGACAGTCAGGAGTCCATGTCTCTTAAATGAAATGTGTATTTCTGGTCTTTTCATGATGATAAACTTGTCAAAGTCAATGTGCAGATCCGAGCCAAAAATGACCTCATGAGCTTATGGGCCAAAGAAGGATGTGAGAGGAATGTAAACAGCAGAGTAGTGCTGAACACTGCTGTGCTCTAAACAGGTAGCATCTGCAAGTTCATCCAGAGGGTGATCCATAATCTGGAGCAAAGCAGCACTGCCGATTGCAGCACATTCCTATTTCCCAACCTGAGCTTCAGGGCCATGGGAAAGTATCTCTCAGTCAGAAATTAAAGTTGACATTAGATGTTTTCTCATAGCAATTTCAATCATAATTCAGTTAAATATTCTGTTTTCATAGTATGACTTGACTATTCTTTTCTTATCCTCTTTCCTTTCTTACATCTATTGTAATAGATGATATAAATTATTTGAGAATGGACAATTCAAAAGCCATTAAAACTATATGTGTATCTTTATTTACGTTCTAAGATGACTGATATGCACTCAGTATTTTATCCAATTGAATGGATTGTTTTGTAGAATGGTTCTTACTATAGAGCCCTGGATTGCCTGAAGTGTACTGTGCAATGTAGGACAGGATACTGTCAGACTTAACAAGCTGTTTGCCTCTCTTTCCTGAGTGCTGAAACCACAATGTGTGTCTCCAAACTCAACAATTGTATGATATAAAAATGATTTAAAACCTGTACATTTTATTCCTGGGCCAGGAGTTTACTAAAATATGGCAGTGTAATTCTTTAAGATTAAAATCACTATTGCAATTATAAAGGAAGTAAATACCAACAGGCTAATATTCTAAAACTTTAAGAAGAACATACTTGGTGTAGTGAGAAGAGTCAGCAGGTAAAGGATGCTTCCTGTGCAATTCTGGTGATGTGACTTCAATCCTTGGAACCAATATAAAGTTAGAAGGAAATGATGTATTCTACAGAGTTATCCTATAACCTACACACACCCACACCCACACATGCACACACTATGCTATGTATAGCTCTTATCATATGCACATCAATAAAACAATGACAAACACTGGAGATCCCTGTGCTCTTGAGAACCTGTATTCTTTTCTTGTCTAGGGCATGAAGGCCTTGTTTTCCATGTTTAACTCACAGATGTTTAGAATATATGAGTTTGGAACTTTTTGTTTCATTATCAGTAACACTTCTCCCAGCTTCTCTATCAAAAAAAGTAGCAGGAGACTGTCTGCCTTAGGGGGTTATTCTGGCTGGACCAGAAGAGGCCATACTGTGAGAGACTTTTTCAGGTGAGAGATTTTGGGATGATCTAAGAAGAGACTGAAATTAGTATCTGCTACAAGAAAAATATGAACTTCCTCAACTTTTTCAATATGTGTTGTTCTTTGAAACTTGATCATCAAATGGGAGCCTGGCTCTCCTACATAGAGACCAGAACAGTGAAGGCTGGTGAGAAGCTAGACCTCTGACAGACAGTCCTTTGGAACTGCAAATCACAACTCATGGAGAGAGCCATGAAGCCTTCTGCAATTCCTTTCTCTTTGAGGATAAAATTTTGTTTTATTTATTTTTTTTCCCACAATTCCATGAATTGTGGCAGGGACGGGACTCGAACTGGGGACAGACTGAGCATCACGACTCCGGAGCGCGGAGATTACAGCAGTGTGCCACCACTGGCCGACTGTTTTGTTTTATTTTTTAGAGTGTGGTTTCCTCCTTCTCCTATGGAGATCAAGATGTGATTTAAAACACAGGGCATGAGAAAGATTCCACGAAGACTCATAAAAAACCATATTAAACATCTCATGTTTTTAGTGAGAGAAATTGTTTGCTAACGTAATTGAGTTATGTAGAGACCAAATTTCTGGGGCTCTTCTATAAAGTCCTTAGGTCGTTTTGGTCTAAGGCTATCTTTATTATGGTCTCTGCTGATTGTGCAAAGACCTCTGTATGCTCATAATCTTTAGAGAGAGGTCCAGGCAGTCATGGCTGAGATATCCACACCCTGGCAAAGCAGCTCCCAGCAAATCTGATTACTCATCTCCTATCATGATTTTCTTCTTGTAAGGTTAGTGCTACAACTCTAGTGGACTTGGTTTTCTATTACCAGAGTTTCTGTGTCCCTCATATTTCCCAATAACCTGAATTTAGAGAAAGAGCAATAAGAGAAACACAAGATAAAGGTACTGGTTCAGGAATACTGGGTGTTATGTTTTGGCACAAGTGCATAATGCTTTTGCCCTTTCAGAGCTCTGTGATGTGAGGGGAAGAAAAGCAGTTCTCCCAAAGTGCAGCCTATGATAGATACTATGCAGATTAGACTTTGGATATCAATCAGAAGCATTCTTCACGTGGGATCCATATCTAAAGGAAGGGCTAACTGCTATATTATTGTACCAAAATCACTTTGAATGCAAAATAATACTCATAAATGTATCAGAAGGATGTAGTAGAGAAATTGGGCATCTTGGATATGTACACTTAAGACTACAGTTGCTTCTGGCAATGCACTTAGATGATGGGGTCCTCTGGGTCTCTGTGAAGCGAGTATAAATTACTACATTATAGTTTTATTTCAGAGTCTGGAAAACAGAAAACATGCCTGGATACTGCCTCCAGGACTGGTGCCGGTTCTGTTATTTTGTTTGCTGTAGAATTCTGCAGCAGAAGCATTTTCGGGGGTTTTCTCATAGCAATGCACATTCTATCTGAACACTATGGTAAGTCTTGAAAAGTTTTTTTTTTTCCCCTAACTGGCAGCTCAAAGAGAAATGTTCCACACTGTGCAATGTGCACTTTTCTCTACTTCTTTTTTATTTCTCAATCTCTTTCCCTGTAGATTTCTATCTTCTGCTTCCATTTCTTCCTATTCTTTCTCTACTTTTACATTTGCCTTGCCTTATTCATCCTCTATTTCTGACTGCTCAGTGCTGAATCTCCACCCATCTAGGGACTTCAGCATCTCTTAGCTCGTCAGATGATATGAAGACCATCAAGGGTGTGAACCCAGAATCTGATCACATATACCAACATTTCAATCCCAACAGTGTCTTAACCCCAAATGGGAGGAGAACATTAATTATATGTCACAACTTGTCTGCTTGTTCCTACAAATTCCACTGCCACACAACTTTTGACAAAGTTCAAAGCAAGTAGGTTTAGAAATGAAAAATGTGTATATTCTATTCAATAAGCTCTATGTTGAAAAGGGGGGCAGTGATCTCAGACCCTCATTTTCAAGTCATGTGTGTGTGAACATGTGTGCAAACACGCAACAGAGAGGACAGACCACATACTGCCATGTCGTTTACATCTGGATGCTAGTAGCTTATTTCCAAAGCAACCCCCTTTATAACAATCGGTATATGTCTTGAAAATGCCAAATATATTAAAATGTATTAGAAGATAAATCCTATTATTTTCATAATGATAGTACATTTAAAATATTTTTTCCTTGCACTATATATGCTATATTCTGGTCAGACACATTGACATTCTAAGATAATATACAACCCCAACGTATCCATCTTAGAAACCATAGTTTGATATGTGAAAGACTAAACATAGTTTTCTTCTATCATAATTTCAGTTTATCAATGAATATGTGCCTATTCAGTTTTAAAATGCTCTTACCTGTTGTTTCCTCTTTAATATTCTCATCACTTTATTCAATCCTTAGTCCTCTGTGGATTGACGATTATACCATTATTTTCACATGAAAACACCCTGGCTATAAAGACCTTATGTAATACTTTCAGCCATGTAGCTTGTTAGGTACTTCTTTGATGACAGGTTGGTATAAAAATACCTCACATTATGTAATCGAGAGTGTTTGACAGTGATTTATGCATTTGTAACACCTTAAAACTTTGCCATTAACAAGTGTCATCCACGTCAAAACATAACAGGTAATTGCTTTGTGGAAAGAGATGTTACCCCAGTTCATTCCTTAGCAGTGGAGGTAACTTCCTGTAGAAATGAAATTGCATGCCACTGTGAACGAGAGCATTTCTCATGCTCATCAATGCATAATCTCAGTCTTAATGAGGTCCCAATCACATTTGGCTGTCATGGCTTTTAAGTCTCTTGCAGGTCTGTTAGTTGGTTCTATTAATTAGTATGCATATTTTTAGGATCCTAAAATAGACATAATATTAAGCAGAAGATTTTAAGATGTGTTCTTGACACCCTTTTTAGTTTTTCTGAACTATTTACAGTCTAAAGAGACTTAAGCATTACTTGAACAACTCTCTCTTCTGAAAAGCTTATAAACATGTTGCAGATTCCCAGCCTCTTCCTAAGAGCACCCTGTTAACAGTCTTTATATTCTTTCAGTTTTACTACAAATTAAGAAATGTAATAAAGATCTAATATAAGCACCTTTCCTGTCCTGATGAGCAATCGATAAGACTGCAGACATAGCTAACTGGCATTGAAGAACTCAATCCACTCTCTTGGAGATGCTCCAGCATTAAACCCAGGTTTAGGATGATAGGAGAATTTAGTAATAGCCTTACTTAATAGGCACTGGGAGGAAGTGCTCATCAAAGAATACAGTTCCGGCTTTTCAGGAACCAAAAGCCAATCCACCTGGAAAACCTCATAGTTCTAAAGTCTGACTCACAGTCCTTATGCCCCAGGGACATATTTCCCTTTAAAGTTGTTAAGCAGAAAGTGTATGTATTAAATATGTGCTGGAAGCATTTCACTGTCAGGCGTGTCTCAATGGTGTCCTCCAATAGGTCGTCAATGTGACCTGTCTGTACATTCTCTGAAGTAATCGAGTGACTGTAGAGCTTACTCAGTTCCATCTGAGTCATATAAACATTGCAGATCTTAAAGTCAGCTCATCTTTATTTAAAACAAATATTAGTGTTTCTGTGATATACTCGCAAATGCCTTTCAAATATAAATGTTGTGTTGTACATTTCAGTGGTTCTAAATAGCACCCACTAACTCACAGATTTTACTATTACACTGGTTTCTATCTAGTAACAATGTCATTAAAGGACACAGGAGGAATTAAAATAACAGTCTGAATGATATTGTTTAATAGTGGTGACTTTCTCTGCAATACTAGCTTCATTTTGTTACTCTACCCAACACACAGTAAGGTTCTAGGATTTATCAATAATATTTGTTTGTGTGTGTGTGTGTGTGTGTGTGTGTGTGTGTGTGTGTGTGTGTGCATATTTATAATTTAAAAGAAGTAATAGTTATGAGACTTTATGGTTCACTCCTTTGTATTGGGAGGCTTTCGTATAATATAATTGTGTTTTCTATATCAGAATTCTATACACGAGTGGAGTCAACTTCAGTCTAGAAATTGAAAGTAACTCTTAGCACAGTGTACATTCATATTCACATTAGAAATTTAAAATGCCATTTTACTATCTTTATTTAAAGAGTTAGATCATATATATTTTGAAAGGTGTATGGGTGGGTTCAAGTCCTTTAGAAAGACTAACTTAGAAATAAATTGAAAGAAATAACATAGACAAAACAACCTTAAGAACTGCACACTGCTGAACAAATCCCCAAGGCATGGACATTTCATCTTCCCTAGGTGGTTCAGGACTCATTCTAGTAGAAAACATGTGTCACAATGCCTTGGGCCTATTACTAGGAAAACATATTCCTCCATTCTGAAAAGTTTATTGGGACTCTTTTCTTGTCACAGTATCTTGCTATTGAGCAATCACATGTAATTTCTGAGTTTCATTGCTAATGTATGACACTTTTTTTTAAAATGCAAAACTCAAGATACTTAAATTTAGATGAAGAAACTCAAAAAGCTTTGCAAATGTATAGAAAGATTTGCTTGTACTTGTTGTTTGTGTTTTATATGATACAGAAACCAGCATCCTCTAATGAAGTTGCCTATTGTATGCAATTAATTAGAGCACACAAATACCCCTGAGCCTGAACAAAGATGTCCTGTCACTGAGTTCCTTGTGAATAACTTATGTTTTCAACACACATTGATACATTAAAACATGTTCAAGTGTATCATTGGGAAAAAATACATCACAGTAGGTATTTTGTTATGGTTCGCTCAGAGCAGGAAACAAAGTATTCTAAGAGACAAATTAAACCAAGAATAAAGACCAAATTTTAACAAAGAAGCATTTAATTTAAACACAGATCATTTAAGTGGGTTTACTGGAATTTGGAGACCACTTTTTAAGTAAAAGTTATGCATTGAATATTATGAAAATAAATAGTTTCACACATACAATGTATAACATTTCTTTTAACTGACCTGAAATTTAAATTGCAGAGAAATAAAGAAAAAATAACCACCTTTGAATCCTAATTCTACCCCTAAATACTGATTAATAATGTGTAAAGAGGCAGCCAGGAACTTTTCTAAGGGCTGGAGGTGGAACCAGGATATAGTTTCAAGATAAAGGAGCTTACCACTATGTCAGAGAATCGATTGTTGATTCCCTAGACCCACTGGAAGGAGAGAAATAACTTCTTCAAGTTGTCCTCTAATATCCATATGCATTTAGTAGTATGCACATATGTGTGCACATACACAGGAACACACACACAGTTTATTAAACTGTAATAAAATTAAAATAATTGGGAAGGCAGAGACTTTTTCTTAGGCAGATTAAAGTACATTCTATGTGTTTTTTCATGATCAATCTTGTTAGTAATACTGATATGCTTTCCAACTTTGTCACTGTATCCATTTTGGTTTTCAAAGGAAGAATGGATAGTTTGATAGATCAAGAATGAGATTGTTTTGGGCAAGGTGAGAGCATAAAGAACAAGGATTGTGTTTCTGGGTAGAACAAGGGGTTATTTTTTAAAAAGAAACTAAATTATGGCATATACAGCTTACATGTCAAGAGAAAGCCATGCTTAAAGAACTGGAAGCCACACCCACATGCAGATGTAGGTCAAGCATTCTCGTAACCAACCACCAGGTGGGGCCAGAGCCCCAGAAGAGGTGGTAATTACCATGCCATACAAAGAGCATTTAGAGTTGAGAAAGTTCAGAGGGAGAGTTGGAAGTCTTCAATGTGAAGTCCTTACTCACCCACAAGAATCTGAGTCCTCTGGCTTACAGAGAATGTAAAGTTGTTGAGCTATATTTCATGATTTTCTAAATGTCTAACTTACCTATGTTCATATTTTAAAACCCTAGGATCTTAGAAATGAAAATTGCTTTTAGTTCCATTGTGGGGTATTAAAAATGGAAGAGATTTATACTAATTTGTATTGTCATGGTGATTTCAAATACTCAAGTCAGACAGAAGTATGATTCCATGTTGTATTCATATTAGAAGTGATTTTTGCACTTAGAAAATTGGACAATCAGCATGTAATCTTCGCGCAAACACATCATGCACATTTATTTGTAATGAAAAAACAAAGTAATAAAATCAGCTATTCAGAGTATGAATATTGCATTTTTTTCAAACATTCTGAGATGTACCAAAATAAAACTGATTATGTGAATAAGATTTTATACTTTACTAATGAAATCAATTACAACTATGTGACTTTTCCCATTTGAAAGTGGAATGGGCTTAGTGTCATCTTTTTTTAGGTGATTGTCTAATATTACCCTTTTGACAGTAAGTCTAATGATCAATCTACAAACAGTTTTCTTTAGGAAAGAGTTACACAAATATATTAACATTTCCATCCAAATGATGAGTGACCACATTTATTATTAGTAAACGGGAGTTTTTCTATTGTTCACACTTCTCCTGCAATCTCATCATTTTAAATATATTCTTTACATAATTACATAAAGACAAATTTAATCTTAAAGTGTCAGAAAGTATTATCATTTTTTTGCAAGCAGTACTCGAAGGTTAATAATGTCTGGGACTATGAAGTGTTTTTGACTGTAAGATTAGCCTCCTTATTTGAAAAAGGCTTTAAACTTTATTTCAAAGGAGATTTCACGCCCCATGAAATTTAAACTATGACATTTAGAAAAACATTCACTTTATTATAAAGCACGGAAAAATTATAGTGCAAATGCTTCTTGTTGCTATCCATCAAAACTGTTGTTGGAAATGTAAAGGGATTATTTTCTTAGGTAAAAAATTATGTGATATGCTGGAAAAATGAATATCTCCAGCGGTTCATCTTGAAGTCAGGTAATTACTGCTTCAATTATGTTATAGAATGTTTTGAAATTAGGTCTTGTATTTGGTTTCTGAAGAGTTTATGTTTAGATAACCTGTTGTTCTTTGAATTTTTCTAGAGCTAGACTCCATGAAATGATTTGCATGTTTTAAAAATAAGTTTAAGGAAATCTTTTTAGAAGACCCTTAATAGTACTTCTCTGTGAGAAACTAATACTTGAAGACAGTAATGCGTAAAAATGTCATTTTAAATACAAACATGAAAAATTGACTTATTACATATTTTTGAATATTCTGATTAGAATTCACCTTTGGTTTGATTGCCATATTTTTAAAAACAAACTATGTTTGTAATACCAAAATGAAGAAACTCATGTAGATTTCTATAGAATTTACAGCATAATGTAGGTTATTTTCCTTCTTGAGTTTTGGCCTACAATCATATATACCTGTAATTACACTTAAACATCTATTTTGCTTAATCGACTTAATTGTTCAGTGCTTCTAGAAGCTACTAAGTGAGGTAAAGCACACTCTTATAGTAAAAACTCTGTCGCTTGGCACTGTTAGGTTAATAAGTGGGAGAAATGATGTGAATTATATCTGATTTGTTTCCAAGTTACAAAATCTAAGCTCAATCTTGACAAAGGTGATGAATGTTCAGATTTAATGTCTAAAAAGTGTAATCTTCATGCAAATGAGCTGCCTTATATGCTTTCTTCTCTACCACAGGGCTCAGGAACATCATAGAACAGCTGGTAGAGCTGTTCACTGTGGACATAGGACTCCTGATTCTTAGGCTTTTCAGTGTGGACTTATACTGGTGATTCTCCAAGGAGCTTCTAGGACTTTACCCTCAGACTTGATCTGAATTATTGGTTACCCTTGCTCTGTGTCTTTCAGCTCTTTGATTGAGCAACTATTATGCTCTCTGACTTTATAATATAATATGCAGCCAGCTGTTATTGAACCATCTAGCCTCCAATAGTTTAAGCCAATCTGATAAATTATCATGTGTGTGTTTCTGTGTTTGTGTATGTGTATGTGTGTGTGTGTATGTGTGTATGTGTGTGTGTGTGTGTGTGTGTGTGTGTGTGTGTGTCCTAATTAGTTTTTGTCAATTCGTCAGAATCACAAGTTAGAGTTCTGGCAAAAAAAACCTACAAGCACATTTGTAGGTATTTTTTTTTTTTTTTGATTGATGATTGATGTGGGAAGTGCCATTCCTGAATGGGTGGTCCTGTGGTTCTGGACTGTATAATAAATCAGGGTGAGTAAGCCACAAGGAGCAAGCCAGTAAGAAGTGTTCCCTGCGGCCCTTCTTCAGTTTCTACCCCCCAATTTTGGCCTCAGTTCCTACTTCAGGGTCCTATGTAGGTTTCCTCCTGCCTTGGCTTCCTTCAAAGGATTGGGATTTGGAATATGTTAGACAAATAAATCCTTTCCTTCCCAAAAAAAAAAAAAAGAACAGTGGTAGAAATGATGTAAGAACCAACTCTTCCTAAGGGTCCCAAGCTCCATCCACTTTTTGGATATGGGTCTCTGCATCTGTTTGTGTCAGTTGCTGGGTGTAGCATCCTAGACTTCTGTCTGCAAGCATAAGAGACTATCATTCAGAGTATCAGGGACTGATGCTTGCGCATAGGTTGGTCTCTGGTTGGACTGGTTATTGCTTGGTCATTACCTCAGTTTCTGAATTTTTTAAGTTCTAATATTCTTAATTGTTCTCTCTTCCTCTTACCCCTAAACCCTCTCATGTACCCCTCCTTGTTCTCTCTCAAATTCATAGTCTCATTCCCTTTCCTCCTTCAATCCCCTCCCTTCCCACATGCCTCTCCCTACTCTTCTTCAAATTTATGGTCTATTTTTTCCAATCAGTTGTTATTGAGTATGTACATATTTGTATATAATATATTCATATACCTGTATGTATCTATACGTTATGTTTGGCTGATATAAAGCTGGTTGTACATATGTTTTGAGGGTTGATAGTTTGCCTCTGGACAACCAGTTGGTGTGCTTTTCCCTGGGGAGGACCGCCTCTCCCACTACCAGCTTTGCGCAGCTGACTTGACTTTCCTTCCCCCATGCTGTTTGTCATGCTTGCTGATATTCTTTGCAGAGCTCATATATGGGTGTTCCTATTGGTGAGATTTTACGGGGAATAGCTTTTGATATTATAGAAGACACATTCTCATAGCAAAGTCCTCTATTCTCTGGCTCCTACAATATTCTTACCCCCTCTGTCACTTTTAAAAACCTTAAACTTTAAAGAACTAAATGTGGGCCACATGTATTTTGGCACGTTGTCCTTAGTCCTCAAGTGTAAAGTGTGTGAGAATTTAAAGAACAATGAAATGATAATGCCAATGGGCTTTTCTAATTTTTGAATGGTAAAAACTCATGAAGGATCATGATGCGTGAGTTTACATTTCTTGTGTCTGCCTCCATTAAGTCTGATTGCATGGCAAAAAGGCTATGTGCATTTTTGGAGTAAAAATTTTTATTTATTGATTCATTATTTAAAAAATATTTATCATATTTTATATTAAAATATAATTATTTTTCCCCTTTCTTTTCCCCAAGTCCTCCTTATCTGTCCCCTCCTGCCACCCCTCCCACATTCTTCCATGTCTTACTCTCAGAGTTCATTTTTGTTCTATGTATATGATTTCAGGGCTGAATACCTTACCAACCATGGTTAACTGGCTAGGCTTTGTGTTTCTCCAGGCAAAGAGACCAGTATAGCAAACCCAAGCTGAATACTATGCAGAGATAGATAGTGGCGATCCCAGCCCCAGTGGGCAGATTTACAATGTAACTCATGTGCTCATGGAACATTGTTGAAGAAGACATAACAATGATTCTAAAAACTAAAGAAGCAGGAAGTCACTTCTCTTAATAATGGTTGTCAAAATAAGACATAAATAATGAAAATATCAATAGACATACTGTTGTGAAAGGGGGCTGGTCTCACAGGGTCCAAACCCATAGATGAACAACTGCAGACAAGTAATGATTTCTTTAGGGAGATGGGAATAGAGGTAGGTGAAACTGGTGGATGGGACAAGGGAGGAAAGATAAGGGGAAATGGTGTAATTATATTTTAATTAAAAATGAATTTAAAAATTGGTCATTAGTTGTCTGTCATTCTTTGTCTGGTGGTGGACTCTTGGGATTTTCCCCTCTGTATTAGCATTTATATGAACATTATCATTTAACTTGTTTGAATTAAGTATTCTCAGGTTTTGCTACATAAAATACAGGCATTTCTATCAGTCGGTATAGACTTTCAGTCCTTTTTTCCTTACTTTGAGTATAATTTCTCAAATGTTTTTACTAGATTCCATTTTATAATGGCATGTTATAATAATAAAATAAAAATTATGCTCCTAGTGACTAACATTTACCGAGATGATTAATAAGAATTAATACTGTCCTAAGGACCTTAATAGCAGTTAACATTTATCACTTTCTCTCAGAACTTTTTCATAGATCACCAAAATTTAGTAACTTCCTCGTGGGTGCAAAGCTGCTAAAAGCGAGACTGAAATTTAAATCCTAGATACTTAAAGCAATGACTCTAAAACCTAATGAGGGCTGTGGTCCCCCTGAGTTGGAGTTTAGTTTAAGACTTTTCTTTCAAACAAGTTCTGAAGCAAATCTGATAGTCCCTGTAGTCTAGTGACTGCATGTATAGGCAATCAATTGCCACAGGATCTATGTGTTCTGAAGGACCAGGCTACACTATCTTCCTGCACTATCACTGAATCCTGCTATCAAGCCTGAGACATGGACTACCACATGCTCTATTTGTATGTATGATAATGAGAAAGAATAATCAATTTCCCTTAAAAGATAAAAATTGCAAAATAAGAAATTGAAAACACATTCCCCCCACTTTATCTAATTTCTGAAAGAGAGAAAGAGATAGATAGATGATACTGAAATAGATAGATAATGATGATGGATTGTGGATGATGATGGATGAATGGATAGATAGTGCATGAGAAGAAGTTGTTTAAAAACAACTTGTAATTAAAGTTCTAATTGAAATCCTGAATGTGTGGAATACACGTTTCTATCTAGATCTAAACAGATAATAGGTGTTTGGATAGATAGTTTCAAATCCATAGAGGCCAAACTAATTTATTGATTGCATTCAAAAATTATTATTAGGTTTCATAAGACATTTTTATTTAGTCAGGTTGGTCCTCAACTCATTGTAAAGCCAAGTATGACCTTGAACTCCATGTTTTATCTCTTTCCTTTCTGCCTACCGAGTGAGAGGATTATGTTCATGAGCCACCATGCCTGGCTTTAATTCTTTTTTATTTTTGGGAATTTCATACATGCATGACAATTAATATAATATTATCTCTCCAATTTACATGTTTCAACTACCTCCAGAGCCTCTCCAACATGTGCCCCTGGCAACTTCATATTTGGTTTTACTCAGTTTTGATAATCTAGTAAGACCATTTCAAGCTGCCCATGTGTTTATCAGTATGGAGCCATCAATTTTTGTGTGGGAAAGCTACTAGTGGACACATGATCAAGAAAGAATAATTTTCTCCTCCTCAGCAACTGTTCACAGTCAATGGTGTCTTAGTGAGGAGTAGGATTTAGTAGTCATGTATGCCACTTAATCCATGATTACAGCTGTCTTCATCTGTGCAGGTCGTTTGTAGGTAACCACAGCTCTGTGAGTTCAGATGGTAATTCTCAGCACTGTGACTAGTTCTACATCTCACCATTGACTGTTGCCCACTACAAAAAAAAAGCTTCTTGGGTCAAGATTGAGAGTCACTTAGGTCTATGGGTATATCAAGAATATTTAGAAGTAAATTTAACAGCATCATCATTTAGCAAAAGAACAACAGCAGGCTCTAACTTAAAGCTATCATCTTTTCACTAGAATTACGGTAGCAGGCATAAAACTCCCTACTGCAGAGCAGGTCTCAAATCCAATCAGAAAGTGGTACATACCAGTCACACCACTATTGTGTACATTATGCCTTGAAGGTTGATATTATATAGTATGTCATGTCCAGTGCTGGGTAGGCCCCCTGGTAACTTTTTTTCCTAGTGCAATCTGCATCACAAACTTCCAGTATGACAGACCTTGCCATCAGGGCAAACATTTTCTGATTGATTTGAGATTGATTTCTCTGTGTTCTGCCACCAAAGTGTGTGCACACTTTGCTTTGCTGGAAACCTGTTGTACCTTTTTACTATAAATTAAAATTAAAAGATCAATTTATATGTTCCCAGAATCACTTATAGAAAAATGAGGAAGCAACCGTTGCCTTCCTTCTCTTGATTCTGGATATCTATAAATGTTTATACATTTTATAAATTCATTAAGAATTAAACTTTTATTGTTAGTGTGTATTTGTTTGCACAGTGTGCATATGTATTTGTGTGTGTGCATTTGTGTGTGTGTGTATGTGTGTGTGCACATGTGCATATGGAGTTGGTGGTTAGCATGTCATGGCACATAGGTTGACGATAGTGGACAACTTTGTGGAATTTGCTTTTCTCTTCCTATCTTCTTGGTTCTAGAGATAAAACTCAGCTTTCCAGACTTGATGGCAACTATATTTAATCACTGGACCAACTTAACAGCTCAATGTTCAGATTTTTTTGAGGCCTTGTTTTTTTTTTTTTTTTAGTAATTCTTTAATAAAATAAATATTTTAAATTCAAAATTAATAAAAGATTAACAATGGCTGAAAAACTATGCCTTACTTCATCTTTTTATTTGAACAATTCAGGTATATCTAAGTTTCTAGGCTCCCATTGGGAAAATGGCATCAAGAGACTGCAGACTTTGGGAAGACCCTGCATCCCAATTCTTGCATACATCATTTTACTGAAAACTTGGCCCCTCATTTCTGTTTTAGGTATCTCAAAGCACTCACAGGCATCAAAGCCTCCATATTTATCGCTTCTTGTTCTCAGTCTTCAATTTTTAAAGTTAAAGTATTACTTTTAGATCAAAGCATTCTTTGGTTGTTCGTCCAGGAAACGGACCTGATATGATGGGAGAATTTTAATATATAAGGATTATCTTATGTGGATCAATGCAGATACTGTGGAGACCCAGAGATTGAAAGGCTGTTTGAGAGCTTTGACATTTTTCTTGTATTTGGAGGTCAAGAGATACAACTGACATTAACAGTATAGTGTGCTTACATGGGTTAACTCATATGCTTAGATTTATAAATATAGCACAAAGTAGACTAATTTATTTCTAATATTTATCATAGAATGGTTTATGCGTTAAGGCCGGGTTGAGTTTGGGGCTAAAGAGATATGATACTGCCATTATCTTTTCTCTTTGAAGAATCTTTGGAAATGAGCTCATTGTAGGAAGAAGCAAATGTCCTACCACATTTTTACTATGTTTCAGTGCTACTGAAATCCTCAGCATGAGGAGGTACTGAGAAGGGGGAATGGGAACAGCGTGAATCAATTGTGACTTGGAGTCAGTAGTGGATGCAAGCTGTCAGCTCATGTATTCTCTCATTGCTTGATTGATCTGATCTGAGAGATGATCCAAGTCTTTTATTTACTAAGGACACATCATCAAAGTTTTGAGCATTGTTAATCATTTCTTAGAAATTCTTAAATTTCCATACATTTTATAAATCCAGGATCATTAATCCCAACCCCTACTTCCTTACAAACAGAAACTAAACACAAAGCAATAAGTACATTTCTTTATAGTTATTAGCCAGCCTGTTCTTCATGGTTAGTTGGGCACAGCTCTATGGGTTTCCTGGTACAGCAGTCAGCAGTCTTTAGAAACTATTTTCATGTCAGAACAGAAAGGTGACAGACTATTAAGGTTAAAATAATTTCTTACAAAGTTTTAAAGTTTATGTAAGCAAAGCAGTTAGCTCTCTCTAATATCTCTCTGGCATTGTCCTCGCAATCCTTCAAGTAGCCAGGAGAACAAAGTACTAACTTTTTTATATACTTGCACATCATCTTTTAATTCTCTAATCTTTCTTTCCTATATTCGCAATTCCATGGACTCATGTATTCTCCTTTTAATACTATTTATTTCTAGATCATATACAAGCCTTCCTCCTATAAGATAAACCCATCTATCATTTGCTTGTTTTTTAAATATTCCATTTTTCCTATCTATGCTTTTTCTTCTTGAGACCACTTTAATTCTCTATCCTTGATTCAACCAGAGGATTCATATATCTCTTTATATAATTTAAAGTTTCAGTCTAAGTCTTGCAATGAGCAATT
This sequence comes from Mastomys natalensis, assembly GCA_021653895.1. Lineage (NCBI taxonomy): Eukaryota > Metazoa > Chordata > Mammalia > Rodentia > Muridae > Mastomys > Mastomys natalensis. The sequence goes on from JAJTUV010001202.1 coordinate 515,807, forward strand.
TCTACAAAGGGTTATATAGCTTTTATGGCCTCTGCCATTATGCTGTCTAGATCCTTTCCCATGGTCATAAAGACCAAGCAGAAGGTTTGTTCCTTGTCCCCATAACCTCATGGCTACCTCCACTTCTCATTCCTGAGAACTGCTTCTGTTTCATTCATTGTGGAGTGATTAGCTCTGAGTAATGGGAGAAGTATGTACCCCAGAAAGTGAGCATGAAAGTAAAACACATGGATGCAACAGCAGATCAGTTTTAGGCCAACAGCAGTCATCAGCACACATGGGGATCAATGGCCTGGAAATGTTTCAAGGCAGGAACTGGGTCACACTGGGCCTTATAGAGCCATGCCTGATCCAGCACTACAGACTCTGTTTAAAGTTATGCAATAAAAATTTAAATTGAAAAAAATTCTAATTCATTGCAATATTTCTTATCAAGTGCCCACTTTATCATCAGATGTGGTAAGTGGGCTGGGACTCTTTGGTGAGGTTGCTCTTGGAAGTGGATGGATAATGTCACCCTTCACCTTCAAGTGGCAAGGAGATCGCTTTACAGGGCTCAGAAGAGGTCAGTAAGACATTGACGACCCTACATGTTGGAATGTCTGAGACGTCTCACATCTGGAAGAACATTTCTTCTTTGCCAAGAAGAGAGGACAGGTCCAGGTGGTGAAAAAGAGGACCTGGCCATAACAATTCTCAGGACAATCTACCCAGCAAACGTTCACCATAAAAATCTTCTCTGAACTGTGTAGAATCCAACACAGGTGTTTTCCCATGAAAAGAACTGGGAATGGATGGCATCCTTCTTCTTAATGACCTCATAGCATGTCCTTAAATTTTTTCTTTCTCAATTTTGAGCTCATAGACCATTTTAAAGTTCTTATATAAGAATTTTGCAGAATAAGTTCATCTCTTAAGAATTATCAACTAGTTACCATTTTCTAAAACATAACTCCATTGCTTACTTATAATACATTATTAAATGTTTCTATACTTCTTAAAAATTTATATTTTGTTGTTGTAGTTCGTAGTTTTCATCTTTCTTATTTAAAAATTTTTCTTTCATAAATTACCTCCTGATGACAATTTCTCCTCCCTCCCATCCCCTATGTCTCTTCCTCCACTTTCTCTTCTAGACCCACATCCTGCCTCTGTCTTCCTTCAGAAAAAAGCAGGGCTCCCAGGGACATGAACCAAATGTGGCATAACAAGCTACATATGAGCTGTCCATACCATTACATTAATGCTGGGCAAGGTAACCCGCTAGGAAGAAAAGGGTACCATAAATGGACAAAAGAGTCAGGGACAGCTCCCACTCCTATTGTTAAGATTCCCATAAGAATACCAAGCTGCTCCGCCATAGCATATATCCAAAGGACTTAAGTGAGACCCCTTACAAGCTTGTTCATGAATCCCTGAGTCCCAGTCATTGGATTCTGTGGACCATGTTGTTCTCATAGTATGTCCCTAACACTTGTAGTTCCTCTGATCCTTCCTCCCTGTCCTCTGCAGTACTTTTGGACCTCCTCTTAATGTTTGATTGTGGTACTCTGCATCTATTCCCATCAGTTGTAGATGAATCCTCTCTGCTTTCTTTGATGATGATTCTGCTAGGCTTTGGTCCCAGAACACTCTGCAGACAGGACAAATAGTAAGTTGAGAGTTTGTGGCTGGGTTGGTCTCTCAATTTCTCTGCTTGAGGCCTTGCCTGGTTATAAAAGATGGTCAGGTCAGTCCTTGTATCCTCCATTACCAGGAGTCTTTGCTGGGGATATTCTCCTGGAATCCATGGAGTTTCCACTGCGTTAGGCTTCCATGTATTCCCAGAAATGTCCCTCATTTTTCTTAGTATTTTCTCCCTTTTCCCTGCACCTGAGAAGTGGAGGAGTGTTCCCCTTGCTCCACCTACTTGCCAGAATAAGCTGTCACTTGTATTTTTGATCTTAGCCATTCTGACATATATAAGACAGGGTCTCAGATTAATTTTCATTTGCATTTCCCTAATGGCTAAGGATGGTGAATATTTCTTGATGTGTTTCTCAGCCATTTGTGATTTTTTTGTTGTTGATAATTTTCTGTTTAGATTGTTACCCCTTTTTCTAATTGGATTATTTAGTTCTTGAAGTCCAGTTCTTTAGTTCTGAATGTATTTTGGATATTAGCCCTCTGTCAGAGTCTGAGGCAGTGAAAATATTTGTACAGTGAAGGACCATTTCCATTGCTATGAATCACTCTTTTGAGTTTTGTTTTTGCTTCATATCACAATTTACTACGAAAACTAGGCTATCTCCATGCTTGCGGTGGTCCATCTGTCTCAGCCTCTCTCCAGGTATCGTGTCTCTCTGAGTTTATTTCCATGTTGTATTTGCCTTTCTGTCTTTGTATTGTCAACCCATAGCCATTTACTACTCTCTCCATAAATCATCATTTACTTCTGTTGGCCTTTTTGGGATTTACTCTTAGATTCTTACATAAGATACTAATTCCAAAAACAAAAACAAACAACCCTCCCCCCCCCCAAATACTAACCCCATAATCTCAATGCTTTCTTGAAGAATAAGCCTAACAAGACAAAATGTGTCTGCATGTTTTATGAGATGAGCAGCTGTCAGTCAACTCTCCCACTCCTAGTGGCAGCAGAATGGAAGATGGTGTGCATTACCAGGCCTACTTGGACTTGAGTATGCTGTCATGGTTGGGATCCTCTTACAAAGCTGTAAACACCTTTGTTGCAGGACTGGGTCTATTTTCTTTTTTGTGTACCAGTACCCATGTTAAATAACTAGAGTTCAAGTTGGTACAGGAAGTTTATTGTGTAGTAAACTAAAGAAGAAGAATCAATATTTTTAATATTGTTTTCGTCTGTCAGCCAACTTACAAAAACGTTCGTGTTGAAATAACCGGATCGTCTGTTTTCTCTCTGATTCGATGTTATTGTTTGATCAGAACAGGGGGGGAAACAGTCAGTCTTTAGGCTACAAAAAGTTCAGATGTTTACTAGATGGTGTTAGTGATTTTTGAAATTGCATCAAATTAAATTACTCAGTTTTGGGAGAGAGAATAAAAATACCACGATTTGGTGAGTTCAGTAAAAGAGAGTGTTATCTCACAGTTCCAGAAAATCTGTGTCTGTATTGGTTTCTTTTCTCATTGCTTTAACAAAATACCTGGAAAAGGCAAATTAAGGAAGGGAGGGAGGGGAGGTCTTAATTCATTTATAGTTCAGATTATAGTCGATAATGGTAGGGAAGATGTGGTAGGGACCTGAGATAGCTGGTTACATAGAGCCCACAGACAGGAAGTGCAGAGACATGAATGACACCGCTTACCCGGCTTTCTCTATCTTCCTCTGTATCCAGGCTAGACCTGCTCACGGAATGCTGCATCCTCGTGCAGGTTGAGTCTTCCCTCCATAGTTAGACCTTTCTGGAAACAGATATGCACAGGAGTGTGTATCTACGGCTGTTCTAAATCTAGTTAGCCGTCCCAGAGTACAAGTTCCCTCAAGTCCATACGTTGATGAGGGTCTCCTCCTGAATTGCAAGTGTTCTCATTTTTTTTTTTTTCTGAAATCCTCTTCTGCTTTTTCTTGGTGCATGAGTATAACGGAGTCATCCCTTGTCCCCGCTCCGTATAAGATCATCAAACCTGTTAGATTAAGTCTCTACCCTCATGATTATTTTTAATCTTAGCTACCTCTAAAAGCTTTATATCCACATGTGGTTTCATTGCTGCTAAGGACGTCAATACATGGATCTGGAGTGATCTACTGGCCCACAGAAGAGACATATTTTCCACATGATATAATTAACACTCTGCAGAGTGCTTTATTCATTTAGGTGTGATCATTTGTAATACAATGATGAAGGATGGAGGCTTCATTCAGTTGCATCTATGAAAATCACCATGTTTCAGAGATGCAGAATGAATTGGTTTGGCAGACTTCCATTCACAAGGCTGTGGCTATTGAGAGAGAAAAAGACTCTGAGTCCCAAGTTTGTACCACGAATATCCAGAACATAACATAGAGGAATCAGAGGTTGGGATATGTTTAGGAATAAACACAAAGACAGTTTTTTTCACACCAAAATAGGTAATGAAAATAGTTGGTTTAGAAGGGAAAATTGAGGACAGAAAATGACAATTAAAAAGAAGTGGATGCTTCTGAAAGGACTCTGGCCCTGGGCTTTTCTGAGAATGTGTCTCAAGGGAAGAAGACACTATCAGTTCCTTAGTAAATTAGAACACTTAGTACAGAAAAAAAAAATTAAGTATTTTTTGAGATCCTTGGGAATGAGTCCTCTTCTAGAATTTTTAAAGGCTTTGTAGATGCTGAGAACTTTTTCTCTTTCCAATTGTACATTATTCCACGCTTACAATGAAAGCTAACTTATTTGCTTCTTAAATTTCCAAACGCAAAAGGCATTTCTTCCAGTGAAACATACTGGGGAAAGCCAGGAATATGTCATGTATTGAATTTAGTCGGTTTTCTCATGCTTTTAAGAATGCCATATGGTGGTCCCCATTTTGGGCACATGGCTATACATTTCTTAGTATCACATTCTAGAGATGAAAGCTCTAGCTCTAAACAGCTTTTCTAGAATTTTTTTTTTTTTTTTAAACTTTTTACCTTGTTCTTGAAAGCATCTCTACTGTGAATCTCTGCGACGCCCATGGCCTTTTTGAATTTTCTTCAGAGACTTCAGAACTTTAGAAGTAAGTGTAATTGGCATTTGGGCCATCTTCAAAATGTCCACAAATTGAAAGCTTGGTCCTCATCTGGACCTCTAAGAAATGGGAGCTAGTGTGAGGAAAGGTGCCTTTACAGGTGACTCCAGGACAGTGGCCTATTGCTCCTTATCCTTCAGCTTCTGGCCATGAGTTAAAAGGCATCATTGAGTGCCAACGGCTACTGCCAGCATGTGTTGACACCAAAGGCAGCTAATGTTCAAGGAGCAAAATGTCTGAAAATGTTAAATTAAACCTTTGTTGCTTTTAAATTAACATGTCTGTGGTGTTTTGCTAATTCCACGAAGTTACCTAACACAGGGCCAATCTGCAACAAAATGGCAGTACAATAGTATTTATAAAATAGTAGACCAGGGAGGAAAACTCTGTCTCCTTGAATTGAGGATTATTTTTTCCTGATATTGAAAACCAATCCCTAAGATTACAAGTTTGATTTTTCCCTATGCCTTCTCACAACCTAGATTCATTGCTTTAACATTTTTCAATTTTTGATTGAATGAAAGAAATCTGAATAACATTATTCTAAGTTCTGTAGAAAATTTAAGATGAAGTCTTGAGGAGTGTATGCAATGAGAACATTTAAAATAGTGATCAGAAACAAGGTATAATAAAAAACTTAAATCTATACTCTCTTGGTTATAAAAAAATCCTCTCTTAAATAACACAATATACTTTTTCTTTGATTTCTTTGATCATGTATAAGACAGTGTGAATAAGAAATGTCCCCATAGACTCAGATTTTTGAAACTAAGTTTCTAGTTGGTGACATTGTTTGAGGTGGTTTAGATGGTGCAGCTTTGCTGGAGGGAGTATGTCACTCAGGTTGGGCCCAGAGATTATATAGCTTTTCCTACTGCAAGTTTGCTTTGTTGCTTCATGCCTATTGAGATGTGAGCTCTCAGCTTCCTGCTCCATCCACCATGCCTGTTGCCTCCTGACATGCTCCCGACCAAGATGCATTCTTTTCTGCCTGGAATTGTAAGCAAACATAAACTATTTATTCTGTCAGTTGCTTGGTCGTGGTGATTTAATCAAAGGAACAGAAGCATAAATAATACAATGTGTTTTTCAAAGTGAATTTTTTCAATAATAATTTCAGTTAATGACTCTAACTCATGATTTTAGTTTTTAACTTAATAGATTCAGTTTTGTTAGAAATATTTATCTATTGTATATATAGGCCATGATAATACTATTGGTATGTTCACAGTGTGACAAAATAATGACATCGTCTTTAAGTTCACATAGTAGCAATATTACTTTTAATCAGATCATTTTGGTGACTGAAACTCTGAAAATATAAGAACACTGTAATGTACTAAACCTACATGGATATTTTGCACCTACTAGGCATATTTTGAGGAAACTTTCCCCTTCTCAGATCGTAAAGCCAGCATGCTCTGTTGTTAAGCAGCATCAGGGTGAATATTGGCAACATTTTTTCTGTTTTGCCAACTCAGTTAAGTATGTCAGTCAAGCTTATTACACAGTAATTTAGGATTTTGGAAATTCTGCAATACAGTTAGAATAAAGATAATGTTGTTTGTAACAAAAGAAAAACACAACAAACACTTAAACTACTGTGTCTGTGGTTTTCTTAGGTGCTGTGATCCTTTGGATGTGAAGTTGGCACAATGTAGAAAAGATGTTTATTCCAAATAGTCATCTTTTCAGTATGACTAACAACAGCTATGAGTTCAATTTCTTTTCCCTTTTATGTAGTTTAACAAAAGCCCCAAGGTACACTATTATAACGAAAATCTGTGTCATAGATGTTTACACATTACCAGGGTTTTACTGTCAAACAAGAGTAAATACCAAAACACCCATTTGGTAAGATTATGGTAATTGCAGAAGGGGAAATGAAATTAAATCCCCTTGAGTTTCTGTGTTTGTAGAAGAGAAGAAATTCTGCATGAACATGGTATTTAAGAAGGTAACTAAATACTTTAACACAATGCCAAGCCTTTAAGAATATGCTTTCAATTTGTTGCATCCTAATGAGACAGAGAGAAACATTGGACTAAATACTTTTATTTTTGATAAAGCAAAAGTGTCTAAGAAACAATCAGTTTTCATGGCTTTTAAATGAAAAGTAAAAGCAATAACTTTAAATCACAAAGTATCACATCAAAGTTAATATGTCAAAACCACATTGTTTTTGTATTCAATTGTATTCATTGTTTGAAACGTGATGGCCTCATTATACATATATTTAAATATTTACATATGCATGTAAATATATGTATAATGTATATATTTATTTTGCATTAATAAGAAAAATATGAAATTAGAAAAAAATATTTTATTCTTATATTATAGATGAGAAAGTGAGTACTGTGAAGTAGTAAATGACTTTTCCAAATTATAAAATGTGATGATTAGCTTTAATTGTTACTAGATACCACCTTGTATCACCCAGAAAGAAAATTTTAATAAGCCTTTATCTACACTGGGTTTCCCTGTGGACATGCATATGGAAAACTATCTCAATTAAATAACTGATGGGGGAAGATTTATCCCTTGTGGGTGGCACTACTCCCTAAGCAGGGGATTCTGAACTGTACAAGAGTGGGGAAATGAAGCCAAGTACACAAAAGTAAACAAGTAAGCACTCCTTTTTCTCTAAACTTGCCTGTAGAAACAATGTGACCAGTTGATACAATGTAACCAGTTGTTTGTAGTGACCACTTTGACTCCACCCAGAATCACTGGCAGAAGTGAGCCTTCTTCTCCCTTAAGTGCTCAGAGAATTATATTACAAGAACAAAAGTGAAACTAGGACACAAACCTAGAAAGTACCAGTATTCTAAACCACATAGTCTATCAATCCAGTCTCATGATTATTTTATGTACTGTACTACCACTAATGTAATAGTAACAGTACCACCGACTCCCTCCTTTCCCTAATATAGTTACCACAACTCAGTTAATTCACATATCTCCCAGAATGGTAGTGCTTTTATCGCACAAATTTCTCAACGCAAATTTATGGAGAATCCCAGAATTTAAACGATTTGTTTATATTGCAGCCAGTAATGATGATGATGATTTGTAGTAAGAAAATGTGGTTATGGGATCTGTTATTAATAATTCTACTATTTAGATGGCTAATATTTTATTAATTTACTTACTTACTTACTTATTTATTTTTATGTGTATGGGTGTTTTCCCTGCACCATATGTATGCCATATGGAGCTGGCTAATATTTTCAAAGGAAGTTAATATATGTTCTAGACTAGGTAGTTAATGAGGAATATTTTATTATGCTTTTACTTTTTGATTTTTACATTTTAATTGCTAAAAGCAATGGAAAACTCTTTTGCAAAATCATTAATTCATTCTTTTTTGCTAAGAATGTGACACTACAGATTATGTCTGTTAGCAGTCTGTCAAACTCCACCTCCAGAGTTACCTGGCAACAGCCAGGTATGCTCCTCCCTGCAGCTACCTGGCAACAGCCAGGTAGCCCTGCCCACTATTATAAAAAGGGGCTGTCTGGCCCCTCCTCTTCTCTTGCTCCTGTGACCCAAGCCTGCAGGTCGTATCTGACCCTCTCCCTCTCCCCTCCCCCCTCCACGTGGTCATGGCCGGCCACCACCTCCATCTCTCTCTGCTCTCCCTCTGCCCTAAATAAACTTCTCCTCATGGAACCCCTCGCCGCCATTTTTCTTTTCTTTTTTAAATAACAACAATGTCTACCCAAGGAAAGAGGTTTATTTTGGCTTACAGTTTAGGAGATGTGAGTTTCCTGAGCCACATCGGATGCTGGCAGTATCTTGAGACTGCTCAGATCATGTCAAGGGACAGGAAGTCCAGGAATATCTCTCTTTTCTTCCTCTACATTTGTCTCTGTTTTTTCCATCTCCATGTATCTCTGTTTTTAAGTATAAAGGCAGAGGGCTTCAATTACAGAAGCAGAACCCTAATGACCTATTTTATCTCTAAGTACCCCTAAAGAAGTTACACTAGAAATAGTAAAAACTGTTTCTAAGTAGCATAACGTTTTCAAGCTCTGAGGTCTCTTGTACAGACTATATCCTGACCCATAAAGCCTTCACTGACATTCAAATCATATTTAACTGTGGCACTGAGCAGGCTAGAAGCTAACCCCATGAGAAAAGGTGAATGAGTCTTTAGTTGGATTTCTGGGATGATTCATTCAACATTATCTTTACTAGATTATTGAAATTATTTTTTCTCTAAGTATTTAATGCAGGTAAGTCACAACTTATGTTCATTAGTAATTAAACATATACTACACAAAATAGTTATGGATATCAATACCTAAAACATATCAGAAAGTGTTGGGAGTCAAGTCCTAGCAGAAAGCAGCTATCATTTTGCAACCATCTCAGGTCATATACCCTGACAAGAGACTTGTTTTCAACAGCCCACAACAGCTGAGCACACTCTGATAAACATCTTGTTTTTCTCACATATCTTGTTTTGTTGTTCAGTGCTCCCAGCTGCAAGGCACAAGTAGCAAAGTGCCTTCAGCTGCATTCCCCTGCTTGTGCATATATATACCCATGATTTTCTTTCAATAAAAGGGACTTGATCAGAATCTCTGTCTTGTCTCCATTCTTCATGTCTCTTGCCCCTCCATCCCCACTCTTTCTCTTGCTAGACTATGTTGACTGAAACCCATGTACCGGATCAAGAAAGTGTTTGATTATTTCAAGAAATAGTTGTACAAACACTAATGATTCCCCAAGAACCACTTTCTCACTGAATAATAAAAGATGTCATATCTGTGAATCTATACAAGAGCTACCAAGTAGACTTTTCCATGTTATGGTAGTCAATTGAATACTACCAGTACTACATAATTCTCTAGTAGAAGTTCATTCCTTCAGGAACAAATAAAATTATCCTATTTTTTTTTTTTTTTTTTGCATGTGATTCACCCTCTACTTGTTCCCAGCTGTCATCTAGGTAACTGTAATTCATTCCCCTTTTTCCTTTAGTTAATGCGGTCATTTAAATAAGAGTGACTTCTATAGGCTCATATATTAAAATGTTTAGTCACCAGGAAGTGATACTATTATAAAGGATTAGAAGGATTAGGAGGGGTGGCCTTGTTAGAGAAAGTGTGTCACTGAGGGTGGGCTTGAGATCTCTCTCTCTCTCTCTCTCTCTCTCTCTCTCTCTCTCTCCTCTCTTGTGTGTGTGTGTGTGTGTGTGTGTGTGGTATTTGTGGATCATGTTGATAATGAACTAAGCCTCTGAACTCTAAGCAACAACCCAATTAAATGCTTTCTCTTCTGAACTGCTTTGGTCATGGTGATTTTTCACAGCAGCAGAACAGTGGCTAAGGCAGGTATTTACTGAGGTGTTGTTAGTGTAGAACTTCCCTGAACATAGACTTCAAATGGTAACTTCATCTCTAATCTCTCAATCTCTACATCCTCCTTATCCATTTTATTATTTTCTGATAATTTAGTCCTTATATATCTTTATAATCTCATCTGCTTATTTTCTGTTCATGTTTGATGGTTAATTTACATTTTATGTATCAATACTGGGTAAGGATTATTTTTCCTGATAGGAATATAATTTCCATGGGAACAAACTTCTTTGTTTTTCTCTGACCTGTTTTACCAACTCCTGTATAACATTGACACATAAAGATCTCACTCAGTTACATCCCATACATGTATAGTCATGGACATGTACAAGGATTTCTGATCAAAGGCAGTATTACATGGAAACTGGTACTATATAAAGATGATAGTTTTTGTAAGTTTCTATTGAACTGTAAAATTTGGAGCCTGTTTTAAAGTGAATACGAAAATGATTCTGCTTTCTGCTGGATATATCTCTGATCTGGGACATTTGTCACATTACTAAGAATGCAAAACACAGGACAGATCTCAGTTTCACTTTCTGTCAATTTGTATTCAACAGAAATGAAAATTCTTTTTCCTGTCTCCAAAAGGGAAATTTGAAAACTCTCAAGATTCAAATTCAAGAAGACACTAGACCATGAAAAGATTTTCCTATTTTGAATTGAAAGAATTAATATTATGAAAATCACAATCCCACAAATAGCAATTACAGAATAAATGCAATCCTAATCAAGATCTCTGATGACTTCTTGACAAAATAAGAAAAAAATTCATGTTTATATGCAAATACAATCCCCATGTATACAAAACAATCCCAAGCAAAAGTAGTGAAGATGGAAGCAATATAAATACCTGACCTGATGTTTTATTGCAGAACCATGATCATAAAAACAGCTGGGTGGTCACATAAGGAAGATGTACTTACTATGTGTTGTAGTGGCATGACAACTATGAGGTAACCACCCATCGCCTGTTTAGATTTGAGGCCTGTTCTACAGTAGGGATTTCAAATAAGGCACAGTAAACAGAGTAAGAACAAAAGCAACAACAACAGAAAACCTCATGACCTTAGCAATTACTAGCCTTAGGAAGGGCAAATTATTACTGTTGTTTAACTCAATCAACATGGTGTTAACCTGCCTTTTAAAACTCTATGCTTATAATCTTATTTAACAAATGCTACATTCATCCTTAATCAGATAAACCTCTTTTCAGTCAACTCTAGTTAATGCAAAGATTATTTTGTGCTCAAGCTGTTTTTAAAAGGGAGTGATTTATGTATATGTGTGTGTCTGCGCATTGTGTGCATGTAGTAGTCAGAAAAGGGTGTAAGATTCCCTTAGAATTGGAGTTAACACATGGTTGGACACAGACTGATAGTGAGGGATGCTTGGAACAAAACTTGGATGTTCTCTCCAAGATCAGCCAGTGGGTCATTTTTTTTGTTTGTTTGTTTGTTTTAGATTTACTGATTTATTTATTATGTATATATCATTTTGCCTGCATGTATGCCTGTAGGCCAGACAAAGGCATAAGATCTCATTACAGATGGTTGTGAGCCACTATGTGGTTGCTGGAATTGAACTCAGGATCTCTGGAAGAGGCAGAGTACCCTTGTTAGAAGCAAAGGGGAGTGGGGAATGAGAGGGGTATTGGGGAGGGGTGACTGGAAAGGGGAACATTTGAAATGTAAATAAATAAAATAATCAATAAAAATTAAACAGAAAAAAATAAAATGGAATGATTGAGTGCTCAGTCTTAAACAGGACATTGATACTACTTTCATTAAGGCTCAGGGAATATTGCCACAAAAGAGGAAAATCAAGAAGGCAGGGAGGAGAAGTGTGATAAAATGCTATCTACTGAGTATGACACAACTGTTGCAATTTTAAGTGCTCTAAGTGCGAAGTTGCAGTGGTTGTCTGCATTGGACCAGCACATGGCTGAGCTTGTCAACAGTCAGTCATGAATGAGGAAGAGGTTTATAGGGTCCCACCTCTAGCTATTGAACTACTGGATACTAAAATATTCTAAGGTAGGAGATTCATTATTTTCAGATAAATTCCATCAGTTTCCATTGATAATTCTTGTGATTACAGTGCTTGTTGGTCTCAGCTGCAAATGTGACACTACCTAGAATCACCTGGGAGAGGATCTTAGTAAGTCATTATTTAGATAAGTTTGGCCTATGGGCATGTCTATGGGAGACTGTCATGATTGTTAACTGATGTAGAAAGACCTATGCTGAATGGGGTGCCATCATTTCATGGTCTCGGCTCTGAGTAGAGAATTGGCAGACTACTAATCTGTTAAGCAATGAAAGATATATGCATTTATTTTACTTTGTATTTGTCTGTGGTGATGATGGGACTAGCTGCTCTGAGCCCTTGCCATGATGACTTCTCTGCTATAATGGACTGTAATCTAGAAATGTAAGCTGAATAAACTCTTTTCTACCTAGACTGCTTTTTGTCAGTTTTGTTGTTGTTGTTATCTTAGCAACATAAATGAAGCCAGGATAATGGTCATGTTGGTTTATTTTGAATTTCAAATTGTTAATCATCATTAGCTATTTATAAAACAAAGTCCTACAAAGTTTAACTTGGATGCAAAGATACAAATGATACAATGTTTTAAAAACTAATTAAAAGTATTAGAATTAATGGATGTTTTGTCTAAAAACAAAAATGAAAATAGTATCAAGATTGAACATATATATCTATATTAATATTGCTCTTACTTGCATTCTGTCTTATTTACTCCTAGGTAAATCTGTAGGCTATGTGAAAATTATTATATTCATCTTCAAGAAAGCCCACAGAATCAAATGATTCCAATTAATAGCATTCTTCACAAGTTGAATTAGTTATAAGTGCCTCCTGGGAAGATCATAGTGAATATCTACTTAGGCTGTTTGGAGCTTGATTTTGGAATAGCAGTGTGTGTCTCAACTGCTGAGCTGTCTATCCTAGAGCTTCGTTTTAAGTCTTTGATTTCAGACCTGAAATCATTTGGTTATCGTTTACTATCTGATAACCAATTGTCAGTCTCTTCTCTTGGGAAGTCTATGATCCTGCTCTCAGTATATTCTTTAGTGTCTGTAGTTCATTGTCTAGAGTTGAATTTCCTCCCCACCAATAAAATTCCTCCTTCCATGTTAGAATGTCTGTTGGTGTCCTTCAGGTCTTGTTTAGGCAGCCATGTTGACAAACCTTTATGGGTGTAGTTTCTCTGACATTTATACAGACTGAATAGGTTGTATTGATACATTTAGGGATATATAGGGATCTCTCTCTCTCTTCTCTCTCTCTCTCTCTCTCTCTCTTTCTGTGTGTGTATGTGTTGTGTGTGTGTGTATTGTGTGTGTGTATAGCAACAGTTAAAGAAATGAAGACTATAATGTTCAGAGAGAGAGAAATAGAAGAGTTGGAGGAAAGGGAAGGGGAAAAAATGTTTCATTATATTTTAATTTCAGAAAAAAATAATCTATATTGAATGTTTTTTGAATAATGTTTTTGAATGAGTTTTAGGTAAGATACCTGAGTGTGTTGGAGCATCACCTTCATATCCACCGTTTGGAAGAAATTAGACAACAATGAAAGGTCAAAAGAGATCAGTTATGAGGAGGTTGCCATATTGAAGACAAAATGACCTGAATTCAGGTCATGAGAGTAACAATGGATAAAGAAGTATTGATGTAGTCATTACAAAGAGAAAGGAATAGGATGTAGGTGGAACCAACAGAGTTGTCTTTGGCTTACTTCTGGTAGTGTAATATCCTCCAGGTTCATCCATATTGTTGATAATGGAGACATTTATTTCCATGGTGGAATGACATTTCATCATGTTTGTTCATCATACCAGTGCATTCTAAAAAGAGAAGAAAAAGTTAAACTTTGTAAGGGAGGTTCTAATGCTAACCTGTTTCCAATTGGTCTTTGATTTGTCAATAAAGAAGGCCGGGCCAATTGCTGGGTGGAAGGTATAGGTGGGACTTCCAGATCCCAGGGGAAAGGGCAGATGCAAGGAAGGAGAAGACTATTTTTCTGACATGCTTTGAGGAGGGGATAAAACAGTTATGTAAGTCTTCTGGGGAGCTGGGGCCTGTGGCCTCCACTACAGGTGGGTGGCCAAGGTTGTTTAGCAGGGACTAGGTGGAGCTAGCCACTAAGTTTAGGGCAGGAAAAGAAAAGGAAATGATAAATTGGTAAGGGCATGCTTTTCCAGGTAAAAGTTATCTGTGCCCAGGAATTTTGCCTAGTAAGCAAGTTAAAGTAACAAAACCGGGTTGTGTGTGGTGTGTTGTGTCTGTGTTGTGTGTCGTGTGTTTCATCCATGGATTCAAGGGTCTCTCACGCAGGAACTGGTAGTCCGATCCTTCCCAGAGAAAAGGTGGGTAGAAAAGGAAGCTGGGTGAGGACTGGTGACTGATGATCCAGGAGCTAAAGGCAGGAAAATCAAAAGGGTCTTGGAAGGGGCTAGAAGCATGGCAAGAGCCCTGGGCAAAGGTAGTGAGTGAGCTTTGAAAAATACATGCAACAGAACTTCTTCAAACAAAACCTTGGAGATTATGTCCAGGAAGATGGTGCAAGGATGGGGAAGTTTGGGGTAGACAATACAAAATTCATCTATGAATTCAGTAAGTTGTGATGGTTTAACTTTACAAGCTAAGAATAGTTAACAGCACTGCTGCATACCTTACATTTGCTAAGATAGCATATATTAAGCTTTCTCCACAATAAACTGTGCCCTTCCCCTGGCCTTGAGCAGGCCTGAGACCTTGTTTACCACAATAGACCAAGTGATAAGGATCTAGGTGGAGTTACCCACCTTGGCTGCACAGAACTAAAGAAGAACTGCCCCAGGGCTTGCTTTGAGACATCTCCAGCCGTGACCCAGAACAGATTATCCCACTCATCTCTCTGGCTGAAACTAAAAAGGGTTTTGGCGGGCTTTTCCTTTAAGTTGATAGCTAAACATTAAACTTCGAGCCTTGATCAGAGAACTTTGTCTTGGCTTCATCTCTTCTCGCCCTCCGTCCCCCTTTCGTTCCCAGCCCCCTTTCAGGTGAACCCAGTTGACTCGTGGCGCAGGCGGCTACAATAAACTAAGAACAAGCACAGTAAAAAAAAAAAAAATAGAGGGGTAGCTAGCTATGTGGTCGATATGTAAGTTAACTAGACAGACACAGATATTTTATGTATATATAATCATAGTCTACGCTTAAACGTCATAATTTTATTTCTAAATTATACCCCCAAAAGCTAAAACTGAGAAATGGTGGGAAATTAGGGCAGAGGAAATGGGCGTGACTCTCAAAGGATCACATATTTCGTAGGATGATTGAGGTGAATATGGCATTGAGTATGATAATGTCACAGAAATTAATCAAGTATTTGAGATGAATAATAACTTCAGCGTTGGACAATTTACCTTCAAGGGTTTCCTGGGACATTTGCTTGTCAAGATCTAATAATAATAATGAAGTGTCTATACCATTTACCCAGTATTTGTTGCCAGGCAGTGTGCATTTTCTTCTATTTAATGATGATGAAAGTGAGGTCTATTTAAGATAAATAATTTGGCCTCTGAGTAGTGGCTGGGAGTCACACACATATATCCTCACTCTTGGCCTTTCTATTCATACTTAGCCACTGAGCCATATGGCTTGTGGAGCTTAGAGGGATGCTAGGGATAGAGACAGGGATTTGAGAGCTATTAGTTTCTAAGTGATCCCCGCAGTTGTGTAAGGAGATGAGTTTTTCCTAGGGAGAGATTACAGAAGAAGATGTTGGCTGAACACATCTATACAACTTAAGCAGAATAAAGTGATTATAGACATTTAATGTCATGCGACGTTGTAAGACTGCTCTAATTGATTTCCTGTTGCAAGCAAATGGCTTTCTGAATGTAACGATGTGCCTTTGTTCAGTGTAGTTCATCTTTCATTTATTCTTTGGGGAATGGAGCCAAGGTAATAATATATATGACTAATTCCTTCCTTAAGAAATACAGATGAAGAGGTGACCTTTTACGTTTCCTTATGGCAGGTTAAAAGAAAGATGGGGTTAAATGGAGTTGCTCGTTCAACATGTAATTGTGCCAACTTCTTTATTTCTCCTACCATAGCTAGATTATTAATATTGATCAGGACAGCAGAAAAAAACACTATTGAACTAAACTTAAAAAAAAAAAATCCAGGTTTTTTGATATTACTCTACAGAATAATTTGAACTTATTATATTCACTGCAAAATAATAATATAAGATGCTTTTGTTCTTTTGTCATCAATCTACTTTTTAGTTTTTGGACCATTGAAATCTTTCTGAATTAAAGAAGAAAATTGAATTGTCAAGAATGCAATCTCCAAGGTTGACAGTAATTCCGTAAACTAACTATGCTTTAAAGTAGATTCTCTGCTTAAATAAAATTGGTATTGGACATTATTATTAGTCAGAAGTACTTTTGGACTGAATGAATGAGAACTCTCTTAAATAAGCTGTTTGGAAAGGAAAGTGAACTCGGTAATGTGTAATTAAGTTCACTTGAGGCAAAAGCGGACCTCAGTATTTTAATCAGTGTCAGATTTCAAAGATTTAATGGGCTAAGTAGAGCTTGAGTGTAAGGGGCAAGATGGAACTTATGTCTCAGTTCTGAATTAAGGTAAAACATTCCAGTATTGAGAACCTGCACTGCCCTGCATGCTTAAGGGAAAAACCAACTCCTTGATTCTTCAGTATTAATGTTGATCTTACATTCATAACTTGAATTTTAAAACTTTGGTCTCTTCAGTGTTTATTGAATCTCCCTCTGCCTCCACTTATAAGGAGATATATTATATATATATATATATATATGCATATATATGTATATATATGAAATTGGTATGTAATATATATGAATATATAATGTATAAAATTCATATATATTTGCATCAATAGATAATGTATAAAATTCACACACACACACACCACACACACACACACATATATATATATATATATATATATATATATATTATATATGAATTTTAGATCCACATTGATTATACAGGAAAGATGTCGGGAGCCGCTCCGCCATTAGAAGATGGCGCCGGTTTCCTACTTCCTGGTTCTTCTCGAGAGTTGACGCATGCGCAGTTGTCCACAGAGTGATGCAAGCTGCTTTCGTCTGATTGGTCCTTGCTAAAGCACCAATAGGAGACGCACACGCCTCACCAAGCCCTATATAAGTGACGAGCTCCCGAGCTCATGGTCCTTCTCCATCTTGGAACAGAGCTGAACAATAAAGAGTGCTGTCGGAAGAATCCTGTGTTGCCGCGTCTGCTTATTCGGCGGAGCTGGGCGCGACAAAGTGGTGCCGGAAACCGGGAACGGCCGAACCCCGGGCGAAGGAACGACTCGAAGGACCCCGGACTGCTCGTCGGGAGAGGGTTCAGAACTGGCAGCGTGAGGAGCCTAGGCGCTTTTCTGCAAGGTATGATTAGTTTTGTGTGGGTCATTCTGATTATATTGCTCGCTTTCATTTTCGGCTTGTTTTGCTGCTTTTGTCTGAATTGTGGGAAGCGTGACAAGATCTGTACGTACCCTTTCTGTAACATCGAATAGCCGGCTGTAAGTCTCAGGTAATAACTGAGCAGGCATTCCCGCTCCTGTAGATAAAGGAAGCATGGGAAATCAACAATTGAAGCCTATGTCTGAAGCGGTGTGGGCGCTGCTTCGAGGGAGACATTTAAAGGTTCCAGAAAAGGTTATCATAAGTTTCTTGAAGGAGGTAGATAGGATCGCTCCTTGGTTTATTACATCTGGGTCCTTGACTATGGGTCTTGGACAAAATTAGGAAGGGATCTGGCAAATGAGAAAGAGAAAGGGAAGCTGCGGCCGGGTACTTGGCCATTATTCAAACTGATTAAATCCTGCATTTCAGACGAGAGATGTGAGAAAGAAGTTAAAAAAGGGCAGAGACTTTTAGATGACCACCAAGACAGTCTATCAGAAGCAGAAAAGAAAAAGAGTTTAGAAGGAAAGAGAGATCTCAGAAGAAGACGGTAAAAGATAGGGTTAGTAAAACAAGGCAGAGTTTGAGGCCAGTTGGAGAAGAAAAAGAGGAGAAACCGCCAAAAATATATCCAAGTTTGGCGCGATTTCGAGAACCCAGGGCCGAGTTATCCTCAGAAGGGGAGACGTCCTCTGACGATGATGACTCGATGTTGGGAGATCTAGACCCCGAAGAGCAGGCAGAATTAGAGGAGGAAGCCGCAAAATATGAGGCGGAGCGGTATAGACCAGATCCTCCATGTGCTCCGGGGTACCGCCCTTCACCCCCCCCTTGAGGGAAGGGCGGAAACAGCCAGGTCGGAGAGGAAGCCAACTTGGCTACCAACATCCACTTCCTATATATCAGAGAAAGAGAGAAAAAAGATCTCGAGAGCATTTTCCTGTGTGGGAGGAAAATGGTGTGAGACAATATCAAGCATTAGACTTAAAGTCTCTTAAAGCTGTGGTAGAAGCAGTACAAACTTACGGAGTTAGCGCAGCTTATACTACAAGTTTAATAGAAAGAATGTCAGCCACTGCGATGACTCCCGAGGCAGCTAAAGTATTAGATATGATAGAAGAGTCGTTGAAAACTGCTATGCTTGTTCGCTTTGATTTAAATGCTCCCTACCAGTTATGTATTATTCCTTCCCCACAACAGCCTACTGCTGTGTTGTGGCAAAATGGTCCATTGCTTTGGATACATCCCCACACTTCTCCAGGAAAAGTGTTGAGCCATTACCCTTCTACAGTTGGAGACCTGGCCCTAAGAGGTATCCAACAAGCTATAACTCATTTTGGTGTTCCCCAGATTCTCTTATTGTTCCATATACAGCACATCAGGTATAAGTGCTGTGTTCTACTATTGATGTTTGGGCCATTTTAAGATGCTCATATTCGGGCACCATTGATAATCATTTCCCAAAACACCCTTTGTTACAATTTGTCTTAAACAATGCTATTATTTTTCCAACCATAACCAAAGTTGAACCCATTGAAAATGCAACAGATGTGTATACCGATGGCTCTAATACTGGAATAGGAAGTTACATTGTGGAAGGCGAAGTTGTTAAAATTCCTTTTGATTACACCTCTCCCCAATTGGTGGAATGTGCAATGATTGCAGTGGTTTTAAAACAATTTAATCAACCCCTAAATATAATTTCAGATTCCCATTATGTAGTGAAAGCAGTTCAAATATTGGAGACGGTGGGTGTCATTCAGTCTAAAAGTACTGTAGCACACCTATTTTCTGAGATTCAACATATCATTAGAGGTAGGACACATCCTTCTGCATTGTTCATATACGAGCACACTCTCTATTACCTGGACCTATGGCTGCTGCTAATGAGTTAGCAGATAAAGCCACCAGGCAGATCATGCTGAGTCAAGATCCTGTTCTGTTCAGCTAGCCACACAATTTCACCAGCTGTATCATGTGCCAGCAAACACTCTTAAAATCAAATTTAATTTATCTCGTGCTCAAGCTCGAGATATTGTTCTTAAATGCACAGATTGTGCAGATTTTAGACCTTCTGTGTCCTTGGGAGTTAATCCTCGAGGACTTCTACCACTACACATCTGGCAAATGGATGTTACTCATTTTCCGTCATTTGGAAAGTTAAAATATGTTCATGTATCAGTAGATACCTGTTCTGGCATTATTCATGCCACGCCTCTCTCAGGAGAAAAGGTGGCCAATGTGATCACCCACTGCCTAGAAGCATGGGCAGCCTGGGGAAAACCCCAACAGTTAAAGACAGATAATGGGCCAGCCTATACGTCCAAGACTTTTCAACAATTTGTCTGTGTATGGGTGTGCGCCATATCACTGGACTGCCATATAATCCACAAGCACAAGGCATTGTGGAGCGTGCCAATGGCACCCTCAAAGTGACATTACAAAAACAGAAAGGGGGGATAGGCCCTGGCAAAGGACCTAAGATCTCCACCTCCTGGCCTTATTTACCTTAAATTTTTTAATTTGGATTCTGCTGGCAAATCCGCAGCAGACAGACATGCCTCCCCCAGTTCTTTGCGAGAGGAGGTTAGATGGAAAGATGTCATTAATAATATATGGAAAGGCCCGGATCCCGTTCTTATAAGATCCAGGGAGCTATTTGTGTTTTCCCGCAGGATCAAGACAATCCGATTTGGGTCCCGGCACGACTGACCCGGCTGGTATAAAACAAGATGGGAAGCCCCCTGAGCCTATCCTGTGGCTGCTGAGTCTGACGCTGTTATGTGCGACCACACACCCACCACCACAACCGCAGCTGAGATGGGAATTATGACAACGTTCCCGAGACCTATGCCGGTCATGCATAGTTCATTAACCTTGTTTGGACAAAAACGCGATTTTGGTATTACGGCTGCTATTGTGGCCATCATAGCCACTTCTGCAGTTGCTGCCTCCTTGACTGTTTCCTCATTGGCCCTGTCAGGACAAGTGGCCACTGTTAATACCTTAAATAATTTGTCATCTTCCCTTACTCAAGCTATCGATACACAAGCCTCCTTAAATACCCAATTGAAAGGTGGTTTGATGATAGTTAATCAACGTATAGATCTGGTTCAAGAACAGGTAGATATATTGTGGCAATTGGCTCATTTGGGGTGCGAAACAAATACCCCGCTTGTGTGTTACTTCTGTCCAGTATGAAAACTTTACTAGGGCAGCTAACCTCTCAAAGGAACTCTCTCATTTATACAATATAATTGGTCAACAGAATTCGATGATACCATGAAAAGGTTACGATTGGCTATTATTCAAATTAATTTCCACCAGTCTAGATATATCCTTTACCCAAGGATTTTCCACCTGGATAACCTCAGCCTTCTCCTATTTTAAGGAGTGGGTAGGAGTAGGATTATTTGGTATACTATTGGCTGGTGGACTAGTGCTCTCTCTTTGGATGCTTAGCAAACTGAAAAGACAACAGCGACATGACAAAGTGGTCATCGCGCAGGCATTACTTGCGGTAGAACAGGGAGCATCCCCCAAGCTTGGCTTAATATGCTCAGACATTGAGACTCTGCTCTGACCAGACATCTCTGAGGGCTCAGGTTCCCATTGCACCAGAGTGCGGCGAGCGGATCTGTACATCTCCCAGGGCTCGTGTTCCCATTGCACGGATTAAGGTGTACGAGTCTCGCCCACACGATCACTTCGAACGCCGGAAGTTGAGGAAGCTTTTGGCTGATCAGTGACGTAGTGGTGCATCCGTTTGACATTTTATTATAAAGTAAAGGGGGAGATGTCGGGAGCCGCTCCGCCATTAGAAGATGGCGCCGGTTTCCTACTCCTGGTTCTTCTCGAGAGTTGACGCATGCGCAGTTGTCCACAGAGTGATGCAAGCTGCTTTCGTCTGATTGGGTCCTTGCTAAAGCACCAATTAGGAGACGCACACGGCCTCACCAAGCCCTATATAAAGTGACGAGCTCCCGAGCTCGTGGTCCTTCTCCATCTTGGAACAGAGCTGAACAATAAAGAGTGCTGTCGGAAGAATCCTGTGTTGCCGCGTCTGCTTATTCGGCGGAGCTGGGCGCGACAGAAACACTCTTTTCATGACCTTTAAATATGTGGAAAGATTCCTTTTCCTTTTTTTCCAGTTATTGAAAATAAATATTTTCCTTCCATAATACATCTTGTTTATAGTTTCCCATCCCTCTACCCTTCCTGGTTACTGTCTACCACCCTCCCATCCAGATTCACTCTTTCTGCCTCTTATTAGAGAAGAAACAGGTTGCCAAGGGATTATTTTGTCAACATAAAATATAATAAAATAAAATTTAATAAAACTAAAGTGTCAGAGTTGTACAAGACAAACCAACACAAGATCAAAAAGCCAAGAAGACATAAGAATGAGAGAGATGGATGCTCACAGCTAACCATTGGACAAAGTGTGAGGTCCCCGAGGGAGGAGTTGGAGAAGGGACTGAAGGAGCTGAGGTGGTTTGCAGCCCAGTTGGGGAAGCAACAGTGTCAACCAGCCAGAACCCAGGAGCTCCCAGGGACTGGACCACTAACCAATTTACACATGGAGGGACCCATGGCTCTGGCTGCATATGTCACAGAGGATGGTCTTGTTGGACATAAGTGGGAGGAGTGGCCCTTGGGCCTGCGAGGTTTTGATTCCCCAGAGTAGGGGAATGCCAGGGCAGGAAGGCAGGAGTGGGTGGTGGGAGGTGGAGAGGCAGGAGAAGGGGGGGATGGGATAGGGGGTTCTAGAAGGGAGACCTGGAAACAAGGATAGCATTTGAAATGAAAAAAATATCCAATAAAAGAAAGAAAAGAATAGAAAAAAAAAGAGACTCACTCACTGAAACACTCAGTAAACCCATAAAATACTAAAATGGATGCTATAGCCTATATACAGAGGACTTGATGCGAAGCATGCAGGCCTTCTGTGTGTTGCCTCAGTCTTTGTGAGTTTATATGGGTATCAATCATATTGATTTAGACAGCCTTGTTTTTTGGTGTCCTCCACCCCTCTGGATCTTACAAGCTTTCTGCCCCGTCTTCTGTGAAGTTCCCTGATCCCTGAGGGAAGGGATTTGATGGAGAAATCTCATTTAGAGCTGAGTGTTCCCAGGTTTCTTGCTCTCTGCAAACTGTCTAGCTATGGGTCTCTATGTTTGGTTCTACCTGATGCAGGAGGAAGTTTCTCTGATGATTAATTAGGCCATGCTCACTCAAAAAACCATGTTAGCTTGCTAACACTTTGAATCAGTTACTCTCCTTGTGATCGTGACACTGGATACAAACACACTTAAAGATGAAGGTTTATTTTTTTCAAACAGGAATTGTCCATCATTGCCACAGGAGGCTGAGTCAGCTTGTCACATCTGCAGTCAGAAAGCAGCATGAGATTCTTGCTTCTGCCTAGGCCCCTTTTCCTTCCTATTATCCAGTCTGAGATGGTGCTTTCCATATATAAAGTTCATCTTTCCATGTTCATTGACCTAGTTCAAAAATCCCTCAAAGACAGGCCCAGATGTGCACTTCTATGTTGCTTCCAAATCCTATAACTTTGATCATCAAGGTAAACAACGCAGATCTCCATAGGTGATTGAGACAAGTCTCAGCTTGGGGTATGGAGTGTCTTGTGTGTGGCCATGTTCAGCACACTGGAGCTGCTGTCCTTTAAGTCCTTTGGTCAGAGTTCCACATTTTCAGCAGGTATGAAACAAACAAACAAACAAAAGACCCTAAATGTCAGCAAACTCATACCCTGTTTCTCACTCAGACAGAATTCTTGGACACCAGCTAAGGTTCCCTTAGAAATCTAATGTCATGCATTAGATTTGCCATGCATGATCAAATCAGATTTTCATAATCAGTTATCTTACTCAGTATCAAACAATGCTAAGCAATTTCACAACACAGACAAACAAGAGACCAGACGGAGCTGAGATTCAAAAGGCTGAAAAAGGTGCTTTCTAAATTTCTTTCTTCCACTTTATATATAAAGTTTTTTTTTTAATCTAGAATTCTTGATGAAATAACTGTGAGGATTGTAGGTGCTTCATCTTCCACCCTATACAAGACAGCATTCAAATCTTTGACCACGCTTCACGTACGCTCTAGGGTGTGATATTGCAATACAACCTTCTACATACATTGCATATTTTTGTTTCTCTTTACTATTAACTGGGGATAGCTTACTATGTATATGTTAGAGTTAGAAGCTTCTGATCATCAGTATTATTAATCTCTTTGCATAGATTACCAAATTAAACAGTCTCTCCCTAGTCCTAATAATATCTTATCTTTCTCATACCTTTTCTTTTTCTTTTTTTTTTTCGAGACAGGGTTTCTCTGTATAGCCCTGGCTGTCCTGGAACTCACTCTGTAGACCAGTCTGGCCTCGAACTCAGAAATCCACCTGCCTCTGCCTCCCAAGTGCTGGGATTAAAGGTGTGCACCACCACTGCCCGGCCTCCCATACCCTTTCCTAAGGACTGCAGTTTAGCTATTTAATTCTGTGTTCCTGACATCCTATTAAAAACCTTTGATGCAGGGAGAACTGAGGGCTAGCTTGAGAACAGAAGGGGCTTGCAAAACAGAGGCAGGAAGATGTTGATCTGAAAAACACTACCTGCATCACTCTTACTAAGGGCTGTCATTCATATAATGGATATTCTTTCATCATCTCCTTTGTGAACAGCAGTGGGGATTCTGGGTTAAAACGGAGACACAAGATTCTTAATTGGGAGACAAACAGCTATGTAAGTAAATGGGATATATGAGAGAACTGAGAAGAAAGTTGTCGAGAAGCAGAGATGACAGTGGTGGGGGTGGGTGGGGGGTGAGGTGGAGATGGGGCCTCGTGGAGACACTCTTAAGCTGTATGCTCTAGGACAGTGGCAGGGGCTTTATGGAGACACTCTTAGGCAATATGCTCCAAGGATGCCTCTTCTGAGAGGTGATACTCAAGTGCAGAGCTGCAGAATGAGAATGGCAAACAAGCCTGATGCACGAACTGCTGAGAACAGGGCCTTGAAGGCAGAGAGGGGAACAGTGCCTGGCCACATGAACAAGTCAGGGTCCATCGTGAAGGGAACATGGTGACCTGCAGGTAGTGTAGATGAGACTGGTCTAGAAAGAGGCAGCAGGAATAGCCAGCCCAGACTTGTCAGCCATGTGTCTAGATTCAGGTTTTGTTCACGTGATGATAGAATGTTCCTGAATGGGCCAAAAAAAAAAAAAATACTCATCCCTTCAAAGACTGTCTTGAGCTTCTCTGTTCTGTAAGACTGCAGGCCAACATGGAAAAGCAGGTGCATCACACAGCTAGGCATGCTTGTTTTGAGTCATCGAAACGACCTGGAAAGTCAGCAATAGTTAGAGCTGTCTATGATAGCATAGAGTATTATTCAAACTGACTTCAGAAATATATGAAACTAAATAAAGATTAAGAAATGTCTGCTCCTTCACATATAGTGTAATGCCTCCATGGAATTCTTTATTGTAGTAAAAGCTAAAACATAAAAATATACAGCAGACAAGCCAAAATAATTTACATAAAACACAATGGAAAGTGGCTGAGAGGCGGACACTTCTGGAAAGAGTCACTGCAGGAGTGCTGCCAAGGGAAGTGGTGGTCGATATCGATTATATAGACCTGCCATGGATTGGTTTAACCAGACATTCTGAAAATTGAATTGGATTTTTCTTCCTGAAATGATGTTTTTGAAGCCCTGCCAAATGCAATTGCTCTCCCCACCCACGCTGGTTAGGACTTAATCCTTAGACATTTATAATGTTGGTCACAGGAAATTCTTTTTCTATGCCCGGAGCAAACTGATTACATTCAATCACTGTATATGACAATTCTCCTCACTTTATAAATATGATCTATTATGAAATAGAGTATGTATAACATGCAGTGCAGTGTGAAAATTGATTATGCATTGTTGAGAGGGAAGAACAAAAAATTTCGTAAGATGTGTAAGATGAGTTTATAATTTATCATCCAATCCTAGAAATGTTTTAGTCTAAATTAAGTAGTTTGTTTTCTCTTGTCTATCAGACTTAAATTGGGTGTATCCTGAGCAAGGACATGTTGGTGACAGTAGGTATTTGTTTAAGAGACAGAGTTAGAACTAAGCTTTGCAATTAGACATGTGTTTATCATAACGGGTTGCAGAATGGGATGGTAGAGATTGGGGCTTAAGGAGGGCTCTTGTGGTAAAAATAATACGAAGCACATTAAAAGTGACTAGAAAGTTGATTGAGTATAATCTTTGACCCTGTTTCAAAGTGCCTCAATTATATAACTGATGCTGAGCAAAACATAGATATTATCTTATGACAAGGGGTGAGTACATAGTACAATAACTATAATAAGAGAAGGAAGACATGATGACCACAAACATATTTATACTTTCAGATAGTTCAGAAGAACAATATACTCTTGCAAGCATGTCTGGAAAATATGGAAAGGACCAGTTGGTGCAGGAGGTTAAGTGAAAAGGAGGATGTTTGAAAAAAAGAATGGTAACTTCAAGGTATTTCTAGGTAATAGCTTTTCTGAGATACAGTTCTTCCTCACCCACTCACGCAATGCTTCTGACGTTCAAAACATGTGTCTTCTCCTGATTGCAGGTCCCCCCAATAATATTTCTCATGCTTTCAATAGAAAATTAAATTTAGATAGCTAGCAGAGAGCAATCTGAAATGGAAGATCTTTACAGTCCATAAACTGGGTCAGAATAGAAAATTCTCTCCATCCTTATCAGACTTATTAAATTAATTCCTTTCCCTTTATTTTGGGTCTGCCTTTTAATAACATGCTAAAGAGATTGCCTTTTCATTTGAAGTGTAAAACTGATTCAGAAAGAAGGAAGGAAACAAAGTGGGCAGAAAAGGATTGGCTTAAGCCTCTTGTCATCCTTTGTGTGGGGCTGTTACTACCTAGAGATCCTGTTATCACTGACTCTGCTGGCTTTGATGGTCTGGATGGTCTCTGTCTGTGGTGGCTTGGGTAGTGAATGAAAGCTCACTCTTCTTACTACTCCACACAACTGTTTTCACACCTCGTGTTTGTTTTGTGGTATATTGAAATCATATCCTCCCTGTGTTTCTCTCTGATTTATTACCTCAACCCAGGGTCTCTAGCTGAACCCAAGGCTTGTTGTTCTGAGTAGACTGGCTGCCTACCACTGTAGGGGTCCACTGTCCTCACTGCCTCTGCTGAGTTTACAGGTGCTCATACCCAGTGTATTGTAAAGGTGCAGGGGATTCAAATGCAGGTCTTCATTTCTCAACTTCCCCAGATGTGATTTTAACTGATGTGGGCTCAAGAAGGATTAAGAAAACTAGCAAGTATGAATAAGCAGAATATATTTACACAATGGATGCATGTTGGCTTTAGGGGATATCTATGTTGTGGACAAAAGGTTAGCCATCTCTAATTTCAAAAGGATTTGATGTGTTAAATTTCTTACAGGTAGGCCATCTTTTCTTCATGGTCTTGAAATACTTCAAAGTTTCTTCTCTGAATGTGCTAGTTTCTCCCTTAACTCGTGCTGATTTCAGGTTCTTTTCTGTTCTCTCTACAGTGACTTTGTTATGGAAGTAAAAGAGTATCACCAGGCAGACCATTTATCTAGCTCAAGGCTAGCACTTGCCTAGACAAGGTTGCACTCAGGTTGTAGACATAGTAAAGGACTGAGAGTCACCTGGGGTGTATCTGAGAACCAAAAGGCTTGTGAAAAGTCAGTCTTATCCCATTCTGTCTCAGCAGCTTAGAAATTTATCTCCCCTTTAGCAGGAGTGATGCTTACTTCTCACAGCCTGACAGCCTGCTAATGGCAGAAGGGCCTGGTGGCAGGATTGATTTTACATGCTTTATTCTAGCCCCCCTAAGATCTCAGAGAAGTTTAGTAGATCCCAGGTAATACAGGTAATAAGCAGAAGAGCTACACTCATATCCGTTCACTTCTTTGGAAGGCCAAGCCTCATACCAACATGTACGTAGTCACTGAACCTGTTCTCCCTTTGTCTTAGCAAAGCGGGTAAACCTATTAGCTTTTGTTGTTGTTGTCTGCTGCTGCTGTTATTGTTGTTGCTGAACTCGTACGAAAGTTCTTAGTTAAACAGAAAATAACATTTTTTAAATAAATGCTAATCATGAAATTAAAGGCTTTGAGTCTGTGCCAAACTTTGCTTCTTAAAGTTGATTTATCAATTGCTTTTATGTCACCTCATATTAAAGTCAACTGCATTTTGCTTTTTTATAAGTTTGGGCAAATGGAGTAAAGGAAAAAAAATCTAATAAGATTTCTAAACTACAAAGGAATCAAATCATGTTGGCACGCTTAGTCCAAATATACTCGATATAAAAAAAAATAACACAGGAAAAGAAGATTAACATTATGTTGAGCTTTTAGCATATTTTCTTTTGAATTTTCAGTGATAAAATTCAGGGTAATGCTTTTCTAGACTCTTTTTGCAGTTGACTCTATGTATTCAACCTGAAAATTAACTATATTGGCATAGATATCCATATATTTCTATTTAAAAAGATCTAATGGTCTAGGTTGGAATTTCATCAAATGCATTTCCTATCTTAAATATAGTATTCAGAGTAAAACCACAAAATTTAAAACTATTTACCTAGTTGTATATTTAACCTTTATATTACTAACTTGTCATTTAAATCCACAAATGAGAAGCAAAGCAGTAACACATACAATACAGTACAGAATGTATAGTAATAGACCAAACTACATAGATTTAATGAGAAATACTAAATGCCGTGTTTTATTTCCACATAATCAAGAATTCAGAATAGTATTTATTCTACCGTTTTATCTGAAAGCATCTACATATTTATTTGGAGAACAAATAAACTTTTTTACACAAACATTTTTTTGTTACACATAGAGCTTCTAATGTGAAGCTTAACATTATTCTATTGTGATGATTATTTGTGCCTTTAATTACATCAAAGGTTCAAATGAATACATATTTATATGTGTGTAAGTATATAAAATGTTCTGCCTCTTAAAATGCTTCAAAATAGATCCCTTGGATTTAAGTCTTGAAAGGCCTAACTGTTGCTCAGTCTCTCACAGCTGAGAGCCGCCTTCATTCTTTTCATAGGAAAGCAATTGTGCTGCTATTGAGGAGTCATTGATAAACACAGGTTTCTCCTCTCAGGAATCCAATTTAATAATTGCTATCCCTGACATTGTGGGGCGGATGATACACTTAGTGTTTCCTCCAATGAGGTTAAGGGCATATTTTCTTACAAAAAGTGCCACTTTCAAAATTGCAAACAATGTTCATGTTCTTCTGAAGGCATTTTATCAATGGTATTGATTTGACCCAGAAACTGGATTTGCTAATGACTGCTTTGCTAAGTACATGTCATAGTTAAGTTTCCAACCCCGCAATTTTCAAATAAGTAGGTTGTGCATCGATCAACTCTTGTTCTTAAGACGACACATGCTTACTAAAATGATGCTTATTTAAGCTGGTAAAAGACTATTTGTGGAAGCATTATTGTTTTCTTTATGACACTATTTTTGACATGCTTCAAAATTTGTGCTGTTATGAAAAATACTCTTTTTATGAACATTGTGAAGTTTTAATCTAGTAGTATTAAAAGAATGAAATATTGAACAATTAAAGGTAATTTCACATTTCTAACGTATTTTATCTGTAATGCTTTATTTGAACTACATAAAGATATTAGCTTTTATTTTTAGAAAATTATTAGTTTTTCAGTTTTAAATATCCATTAGTGTTTTGCTTGCAAGTATATCTGTGTGAGGGTGTCATATCTCCTGAAACTGAGTTACAGATCGCTGTCAGCTGCCATGTGGGTACTGGGAATTGACCCCAGTGCTCTTAGCTGCTCTCCTTTAGCCCTGCAATATTAATATTTCTATAAAAAAACGTTCATCTGAAGATGTAAACCTAATATAGGAATTGTTGGTTATGAATTTACTAGGTCTTATTTTCAATAAATTGACTGAGTTTAATATACAGTTACATAAAGTAAATGTGGACTCTTCTGCTTGTGGACTAGAAAACTAAGAAAGGAAGAACACAGAGTTTATTGTAAGACAATAGGAATGTAGAAGTTAAACCCACCAAGTCTCACCAACAAGACTGCCTGAACTCGATCCCAAAGCAACAACAATAAACACACTAATGTACTCAGAAAAATTCCAAGAGGCCTCAACCCTAATCAAAGATTACTACAAGAAATACACTTCTTCAGAGAATAGCAGATGAAAGGGTTATCCAATAACAGATGTGCAGTACTGAAAATATGTATATAATTAACAGTTGTATCATATTTATATTACCAATTTTCTTTCTATCCATCATCTATCTATCTATCTATCTATCTATCTATCTATCTATCTATCTATCATCTGTCTACCTATTATCATCTTTCTGTCTACCTACTATCATCTATCTATTAATCAATAAATCTATGAATCTATCTATGTATCTATCTTTTCATCTAGCTCTCTGTCTGTCTGTCCTATCTGGATTCAGAAACTCATGTCAACCAGTCTGCTGGGTAAAATCCTCCAGATGTTTTGAGTTTCTATATTTCTTACAAATGAGCACTGATATATATATATATATATAAATTCATGGATATATATATATATATATATATATATCTCCAAGAATTTGTAAACAACAAGGAAGATATATGGAATTGTTTGAACGGAGCAAAGAGAAGGGGAAACTATGGAACTGTATTATAATCCCAGAAAAAAATTATTTTTAAGAAGTGGAATGGGAGCAAACATTAATGAAGAGATCTGAGGTATTACCCTACTTGTAAGCTCACAGATTCAATTTGCTAAAGCTTCATGAAAGTTGTCAGAAGACTCAAGACTCCAACATCAGAGAAAAGAAGCTTGATTACTCCTGGGAAAACAGTTCTCAGTACACAATTCCTTCCATCTCTCTAAAATCCCGTCCTAACAGGTGACACAGGAGAGCAAGGCATTTCTTATTTCAGCAATAGTTATTAGGGTTACCAGAGACAAACCCTGACATTTGAAACTGAAGTGTTTTTCTTATGGGCATTAAGAAAGTTTGACTTTTGTCCCATTTCCAAAGGCAGTCCTTAGACAAACACTCTTCTAAATATGAGCATTTGTCCCAGGACACCAATCCTTTTCTGTAAGAAATATGGAATCTTGAAACATTTGCAGGCTGTTACTCCAGCAAACTGGTTGCCATGACTTTCTAAATGTAGATAGGTTGTGTTCACAGATCTGTGTCTGTGAAACAGAATTGGGTCTCAGTCAAGTTCAGAAATAAATGTCAATCCCCTAATGAGTTCACATTCCATTAATTTAGGAGGAACAAAAGAAGGGGTGGAATTGCCAAGACATTACACTAGTTAACTTTCATTAACCATGTATCCAGTGATTTAGCAAATAGCTTTCATATAATACATACTCATATCACAAATATGCAAATGGGGATTTCAAACTCCAATTAGTGAAGTTTTTCAGTTTACAGGGTTTTTTTTTTTTTTTAAAGCAAACATTATTTTTCATGTGACATTTGTAATCCATTGTGTATGCCATGTAGAATGATCGCAGTTGACTTACATCCTTTCAAGTTAAAATGAGCTCTGTCAACATTATAATGTGATTGGTATCATAGTTTAAAATGTGACTGCAATAAGGGTCTTAGAATATATTTCCTTTGGGTGACAATTTTTGTTAATATTTGAAATCTCATCTAAAAATATGCATCCAGATGCCACCGGAGTCTCTTTCACTCCTAGTTTTCTGTTTAGGTTTTACATAATAGAAAATTCTATTTGATAGAGGCTCTAATCACTTACTTTTTTGAATAAATGGCACTTAGAGCATATAGTTAGGAAGTGTCTAGTAATTGACTACTTGTAGTTTAACGTTTTTTCATTATCAGCCAGAATTCTTCATTTTCTTAGTTTACACTTTGTGAATTTCTATGATTATTTATTTATAACACCAAAATAGATATTAGTTTTTCATATTTAGCCTTTTTTCATTTTTTATTGGATAGTTTATTTATTTACATTTCAGATGCCTTCACATTTCCTCATTTCCCTCCTTAGAAACTCCCTATCTCATCCCCTTCCTCCTTTTTGCTTTTATATCATTTTAATTACATGCAAGTATTAAGGTCAGTTCTAAGTTGAGGAACAAGCAATAAATAGATGCAAATAGTCAAGGAACAAGCAAGACAATAAACACTAATAATTAAAGAACAAGCAAGGCATTAAACAAAATTCCGTGAACACTCTCATGATCACTGTTTCTAAGGGCTTATCAGGATGACCAAAATATCTGAACCTACTTCCCTGTCCTAGCCCAAAGTCATTTTTATGTCTGAAGCCTATTTCCTTGTTCTAGCTTAAAATTTAGATTCCTGCATGAAATTACTTCTTTGTTCTAGCCTAAGATTTAGATTCCTGCCTGAAATTACTTCTTTGTTCTAGCCTAATGTCAGATTCCTGCCTGAAGCTTACTTCTTTGTCCTTGGCCAATCTCATATTCCTGGCAAGCAGCCCATTTCCTTGTCCTTGGCCCATGTCAGATTCTTGTCAAGCAGCCCCAAAAGCTGTCTGCCTCTCTCCATTTTTTTACTTCATAAACAAGACTGACCTTGTCTTAGGTTGTTCTGACAAGAATGCTATATACGGCATTCTTGAAGCTTGACCAAAATAGAAATACTGACCTCAGGCCATGGGTAATTTTATCTGCAGTATCTGCTGCATCAACATTCAGCAGAGCAGCATTCTTTAAATTCACAAACTCACTATGTAATGTTAAAACTTCCAGAGAGGTGTTAGAATTATGCCAAAAACCCTGCTAGTGCCTTTAAACTTTTTCCTAATTATAATGACTACCACTGTAAATTTTAGAACTAACATGAATCCAATGGTATTTGGCATGACACTTGAGATGGCTCTTAAAATCTGAATCTCCTTCCAATAATTTGAACAGGTTAAAGAGCATCAATCCATTTTTCCAAATGCCTATCTAAATCCTCTTGTATATTCAACATATTAGTAACATTTTTTTGTTAAATGATTAACAAAAGTAGTTGTCTTAACTTTTTGTGTTAAAGCAATTACAGAAGCAGTGGTGCTACCAATTAATGTAATTAAAGTTGTTTTACCAGCAATAATCAAGCCCACTACCCTCTTGCTTCTGCTTAAAGCCTGATTTACTTCTAGTACTTGCAAGCTTTTTACAGAAGACCAAGGTTCTGTGATACAGGGCAATAAAATAAAAGCTGGTTCATAAACCTCCATAGCTGACATGCTAGATCTCAACACACTAACACTATTAGAAAGTTTACAATCAATGCAACTTGCATTAAATACTGTAGAAGAAATAAAAGTAACTTTAACTTGACAATTAAAGAGCCTTAACACATGTGCTAACACTTGCTTGAAATCCAAATTGTACTCCAACTTTATCTCTTGCTAATATAACATCATAGAGAACTGCAGCCAACTTCAAAATGTGTCTCTGAAAATGTCCAGAACCAGACTTCCAAATGAAGACTGTTATTTCCAATATTGGATTGATTTTTAGACCAGTACATGATTGAGTCCAAATAACTGGTCACATTTAAAAACAATACAAGAGGCACTATAACTTTCTTTTTGATTCTCTGTTCTACAAGGTCTAAAATCTTGAGGCAAGGCAGCTTGGCCCATCAGGGGTATAGGTAAGCAATGGTGGATCAGGAACATATGTCCAATACAGCTTCCCAGTCACCATTGTGGGGGTACACAACAAGCTCACAGGTCAGCATCATTCTTTGTCCTGGCATGGCAGCCACTATGCCCTTCAGCATCCTGCAGAAAAAACACAAGCATGCCCTACTCCCATATTAAATACCTGATTGGGATCATGCCATATGCCAGTAAGTGGATCCTTCCCTTTCATGTATGCATAAGTATGCCTAATTGTATAGTGCCATAGACACTCAACAGAAAGTTCCTTTGCATCTAATATTTTTTTTAAATTTAAAATAAAGAGAACATGATTTAAATAAATTTATAGTGTATGGGGATATACCTCCCCCAAAACCCAGGATATCAAAAACTATTCTCAACAATAAAAGAACTTCTGGGGAATCACCATCCCTGACCTCAAGCTGTACTATAGAGCAATAGTGATAAAAACTGCATGGTATTGGTACAGAGACAGGCAAAAAGATCAATGGAATAGAATTGAACACCCAGAAATGAACCCACAAACCTATTGTTCATTTGATCTTTGACAAAGGAGGTAAAACCATTCAATGGAAAAAAAGACAGCATTTTTCAACAAATGGAGTGGTTCAACTGGAGATCAGCACGTAGAAAAATGCAAATCGATTGATTCTTATCTCCTTGTATAAATCTCAAGTCCAAGTGGATCAAGGACCTCCACATAGAACCAGACACACTGAAACTAATAGAAGAGAAAGTGGGGGAAGAGCCTTGAACACATGGACACAGGGGAAAAGTTTCTGAACAGGACACAAATGACTTATGCTCTAAGATCAAGAACTGAAAAATGGGATCTCATAAAATTGCAAAGCTTCTCTAAGGCAAAGGACACTGTAAATAGGACAAAAAGGCAACCAACAGATTGGGAAAAGATCTTTACCAATCCTACATTTGATAGAGGGCTAATATCCAGTACATACAAGAACTCAAAAAAAATAGACTCCAGACAATCAAATAACCCTATTAAAAATGTGGCACAGAGCTCAACAAAATTTTCATCTGAGGAATATTGAATGGCTGAGAAACACCTAAAGAAATATTCAACACCTTTAGTCATAAGGGAAATGCAAATCAAAACAACTCTGAGATTCTACCTCATACCAGTTGGAACGGCTAAGATTAAAACCTCAGATTATAGCAGATGCTGGCAAGGATGTGAAGAAAGATGAACACTCCTCCATTGTTGGTGGGATTGTAAGCTGGTACAACCACTCTGGAAATCAGTCTGGCAGTTCCTCAGAAAATTGGACATAGTATTACCTGAAAATCCAGTGATACCACTCCTGGGCATATACCCAAAATTTGCTCCAACATATAACAAGAACATATGCTCCACTATGTTCATAGCGGCCTTATTTATAATAGCCAGAAGCTGGAAAGAACCCAGATGTCCTTCAACAGAGGAATGGATACAGAAAATGTGCTACATTTATACAATGGAGTATACTACTCAGCTATGAAAAACAATGAATTCATGAAATTCTTAGGCAAATGGATGGAACTTGAAAATATCATCCTGAGTGAGGTAACCCATTCACAAAAGGACACACATGATATGCACTCATTGATAAGTGAATATTAGCCCAAAAGCTCACAATACCTAAGAAACAACTCACAGATCACATGAAGCTTATGAAGAAAGAAGACCAAAGTGTGAGTGCTTCAGTCCTTCTTAGAAGGAGTACAAAATACTCATGGGATCAAGGAAGGAGACAAAGTGTGGAGCAGAACTGGAGGATGAACTTTCCAAGTCCAGAAAGTGTCCCACCTGGGGATCCATCCCAGGTGCAATCACCATATGCAGACACTGTTGTGGACGTCAAAGTGCATGCTGACTGGAGCCTGATATACCTGTCTCCTAAGAGTCTTTACCAGAGCCTGACATATACAGCGGTAGTTGCTCGAGGCTAACCATTGAACTGATCCATGTCCCAATGAAGGAATTAGAGAGAAGACTGATGAAGTTGTAGGGGCTAGTAGCCCCATGGGGAAAGTGACAGTACAAACCAACCGAGCTCCCAGGGTCTAAACAGCTAACCTGGGAACACACATGGAGGACCCATGGCTCCAGCTGTATATGTAGTGAAAGATGGCCTTGTCTTGCATCAGTGGGAGAGGAGGGCCTTAGTCCCTTGAAGGCTGGATGCCCCAGTGAGGGGAATTTGAGGGTGGGGAGGTTGGAGTGGGTGGATGGGTGGGGCACACCCTCATAGAAATAGGAGGAGGGATGATGGGATAAGGGGTTTCTTGTAGGGAGGTAATGGGGAAAGGTGATAACATCTGAAATGTAGATAAAGTATCCAATAATAAAAAAAAAAAAAACAATAAAGAAAAACAAACAAAAACCAGATAATGGAACTGGCTATCACAATCAAGTATTTTAGACTTTTGGCAGCAATTTAATATTACCTATATTACTAGGATTCCTTATAATTGTCAAGGACAAGAACTGTGGAACGGTCCCATGGAACTTTAAAACAATATTTTCATTTTTAGCATTTTAACAGTATCATTAAATGATAATTTGTAGCCTCTAATGTTTTCTTCCTTAAATATTAAATATGATGAGCATCATCAAATTTAAGTAGGTCTAAGTTCATCAAAGCAATGGAGTTTGGGTCATCGGAAGGGAACCTTCTCTGGAGGATCTTCCTGTATTGTACAGACGGCACTCGTCCCCCTCATCCCCATAACCGCTGATTGGCTTTGTTTCTGTGGTGTTGTTTTCTCTGTAAAGTTACATACAGATTGAGGCATATAATACGTGTTTAAATTATTGTTTTAGTTTCAATGAAAAATACCAGACAGAAGCAATTTGAGGAAAGAGATTTATCATGGCTCAGTTGGTAAGAATTTCAGTCCACCAAGACAGAAAGGGCGCTACAGGTGAAGCTTGAGGTGTGGGGTTGTTACAGGGCATAGCAAACAGGAAGTGCAAAGCTTGGGGTGGGACTAATCAGAGGTAGAAGCTGTGCCAGGCAGCAAGGCCTTAGGTATCAAAGCTCAAAGCTCCTCCAACCACTGGAATAGCACCAAAGCTGGGAACTAAGTGTGCAGACATACAAGGCTCAGGGGGATAGTTTACCACCAAATCATAACAATAGTCTTTTTAAATTGTATATTTTATTTATTTATATTTTAAATGTTATCTCCTTTCTCAATTTCCCCTCTGCAACACCCCCCCCCTCGTCTCACCCCACCTTACTTTTGTATTGCAATTCTTTTATCTGGCTTTTGAGACTCATCTGTTTGCCTGCATGTATTGGGTTTTTATTCCTTTTGAATTATGAAGAGCATTCCTATGTGTACTTTTCCTTTTCCTTGAGTAGTTGGATGGATATTTTTTAACTGCTTGTAGTTTTAGCTATTATGACTATAGATGTTATACATGTTCATGTGAAAGCATATGAATAAATATCTATTTTCATATTTTGTAGACCATCTGGTTTTCGGGCTTATGGTTACTAGATTTCTAATTTTCTCAAACCGGTTTTACTAGTTTGTGTTCTCAACAGCAGTACATGAAGGTTAGTTAATACATGTCTTTGCTAACTTTGAATGGTCAGTCTTTCCATTGTACAGATTAGTGGGTAGTTTCTCATTCAACTTTTGGGAATTATCTTTCGTATTTTTATCAACATAGTAATTGTACATATTTTTCACTACAATGCATTATATAATATATATATATATATATATATATATATATATATATATATATATATGTTTTTCTAAAATCATTCACATACATTTTTTCATGTATATAGCTTCTTTGGTGAAATATCTACTCATATCTTTTGAATATTTCCTAAATTGTGTTGTTTGTCTGACAACTGAGTTATATAACTTTTTCATGTGTTTGGATAGCAGTTGTTCCAAGGTGTAACTTTTACATGTTTGTTTAATACTAACTTTTGAAGAACAAAAGCTATTAATTTTCATCAGTTCTTTTTTTTCAAAATTGTAGCTAGTTTGGGAAATCGTATGTGGAGTCACTGTCAGGCATTCCCTATGATGCTCTTCTGCTTGTGGCTCTTGGATTTCTTCAGGTTTCATTCCCCTCCTGTGTATTGGGTGCCGTATGTACAACATTCACTTGGTGACTATTCCTTCTGTTTCCATGGGTACGAGTATTGTCTCTTACTGACACACTGCTTAAAAAGAGTTAAATGTTTAGGATTCTTGGATTTCATCTTTGATCCTTTTTTCCTCCTGATTCTCAGAGAGAAAACTGTTCTCTTATGGTACGCTTATGCTTAGTGGAGCTACATTCTAACAACCAAGAAAGCAAACATACTAGTTTAAATATTATGATGCTAATCACACTGAAGCTAGGTCTGAGATTTTTTTCTCTTGTCCTAGCCAGTTATATTTTAAAGGAAACAAAGAATTCACTAAAATTGTTGGAAGCTGTATCAACCTCTTTATGTATTAAAATTCACTTGATTGAATGTCCCATTAAATTTTTTTTATTAGGCAGAGTAATACTATTTAATTTAAAATATTATTAATTCAGTATTTCATGATTACTCAAGATTTAGAAAACTGTTACTTTGCCTTAAAAACTATAGTTTTTAAAAATGTGGTTAATTTTTCTTATATCTAGACTTCATGTTGACATTGCATATTTATGATACAAATATTACAATGGAGACATTTGGCACCTAAATATTCCTTTTTTACATTATAACCTTTCTTCTAAACATAAGTCTTGTAGATGTGCAAAGATCAATGGGACAAATGTGAATTGAAAGTTCACTGAAATAAGCTTGTAACTAAAAAAGAATTGGAAAAAATATATAATGTATCATTCTAAGAAGATTCTAGTTCACAGAAGAAACCTTGGCAAAAATAGCAATAATTTGAAAGATTTTAAATATATATTAGCAAACAGATATACATGTATTCATTTTTACTGTTGGCTCTAAATGATCTTTGAAAATTTCCAACTATTTAAGTGCTGACACATGTCCATGTTATAAAGGAAGGAAAATGTTCTCTA
This sequence comes from Mastomys natalensis, assembly GCA_021653895.1. Lineage (NCBI taxonomy): Eukaryota > Metazoa > Chordata > Mammalia > Rodentia > Muridae > Mastomys > Mastomys natalensis. Next base: position 554,215 of record JAJTUV010001202.1, read on the forward strand.
AGGCTCAAGGACATTTCTCCAGAACATTAAGTGCTTCAAAAGCATGAAAGTTAGCAGCTCTTATCTCCTAATTCAGAGATGTGAATCAAATACGTTTTAATGCACAGCCAACCTACCAGGGAATCTTTACCTTTTGCCAAGGTTTCTTTGGTGAACTAGAAATTCTTAGAATTATACATTATATATTTTTTTGCATTTCTTTAGTTTAAAATTCTAGTTATAAGCTTATTTCTGTGAACTTTCAGTTCACATTTGTCCTATTGTTCTTTTCACATCTACAAGACTTATATGTTTAGAAGAAAGGTTATTATGTAGAAAAGGAAATATTTAAGTGCTAAATATCTTCATTGTCATAATTTTATCATTGCATAGTCTATTCATACATTAAAGCATCATTGTAACTCACCAAAATGTATCCATCAAAACAAGAAATAAATCAAAGAGTATGTGTGTGGCAGAGAAAATACACAAGTCTTAGCTTATAAAATGATGAAAATAATATTTCACCCCCATAATAACATAGATCATGAAAATTGTGAACTTACTCTGCTTTGATTCTTGTGGTCTCTTCTTTAACTCTAGGGAAAGCTATTGCTAATATTGAAAAAAAATTCAGTATCTTTTCTTATGTAATAATTTTATTCCTTTGCTATTGATGTAGATTTTATTGTCAATGGTTTCCACTCTTCTAAATAAAACCACTTTAATTTTTAAATATTACTATTTTTTATGTATTTTATGCATGTGTATATTGTATTTTGATAAAATCTACATCCATTTTTCTCTCTTCCCATCTCCCTCATTTATCCTCTTGATTACTGCTTCCTTCTAACTACGTGGCTCTTATTTTTTTTTTCTAATGGACCCAGTGAGTCTGATTGTTGTAGTCATACAGTATGTGCACATGTATAGGGCCATCTACTAAAGAATGGGTCAGATATTTGGAGCTGTACCCCTGAAGAAAACTGACTCCCCTCACTTCAATAGCCCATCAATTGAAATAATGTCTACAACTAAATTCTTCAAGTACTTCAATTTGATGTCCTTAGCACTTTTCAACCATTATGCTGGGTGCTCTGCAATTCTTTTTTACATATAAAGTAGAAGTCACTGGCTGTTTTGTAGTCCATCTGGATGAGACAGAAATAATTTACTCCCTGTCTATATTGTAATGTCAGGAATGAAAAGATAGACCTTGTCTAGGAGCTGGGTTTCATCTGTCTGTGAAGAGAAAAGGCATTGCTTTGAAAATGCATTATTATCTGAAATGCTAGAGATTACCAACAACACCATTTAATTAGGACATCATCATGGGATAGAACAACAAAGAGGTTCTATTATTGTCTGCTGTTTATTATCAATTTCCTTCTCCTCTGGTATAATAGCTGGCGATTATTTTCTGATGCAATCTGTGTGATAGGCGTAGAACTGAGTTGTAGAATTTTCCTAAAATGTATCTGATTAAAAAAAATTTGTTTGCTCTTTTAGGCACTTCAGAAAAGCAATATTATTTCAAAATCTTCATATATTAGTCTTATAGCAGCATACAAATGTGGCAATAGAAACTTTAGAGGAATTCTGCAGATGAGTTGCTTCACTGAAGACCTTAGTTCAGAAATTTCAGGATCAGAGTAGGAAACACTGGGTCTGTTACATGTAGCCAACTATGTTACTCTCATCATCTCTGAATGTCCCCTTAAAGGCCTGTGAACCAGGAAATTCATAAAGTCATCTTAGAAACTATCCAATTGTTCCATTAAGTTTAGAGTTTAACTTAATGAAGTGTACACTTTCTATAATGTAGCGAGACTTAATATTTGTGATTTTAGTCCTTTATTTGGAGAACAAGGGGAAATGTATTGACTACTCCATTTTTCCCAAAGCATGTTTTAAAATGCCTGCAATTTTTATATTTCCAATGTTATTCTTGAATTCATATTGTTTCACCAGATTTTGTTTCGTGATTTCTTCTCTGGCCTCTTAGTCTTTAACAGTGTATACAATGCATTCTTGTTATTTAAAGTTTTATTTAGTCTTTGGATTGACAAAACTCAAGTATATTTGTGGTGCTTGATTGTTTCTGCATTGAACTTCTGAAATGTAAACCTGACTATTAGAGAGTGTTCCATTTTCTGCCAGGACCTAAATCTCTTGCACAAAAGATTTGAAGAGAACTGTCCCTCATAAATAATCTTTATGATAGGATCTGTTAGGCAGTGGTTTTAAAAATGCTATTTAAAACAGGGAGTTGTCTTATGGCAGCGGATCGCTAACTTCATCAGGTGTTATTTAGAGTCTAGGTCTGAGCCAGCAGTGCGTTGTCGGCATATTTCACAGGTTATACATGGGTAATTTTCTAGTCAAGCTTGCTTTCTTCTCTTTACATTATTGAAACTTCAAATATGCGTTTTGGATTTATAACTCCATTTTTATATCTTGAAGGAATTTCATTTCAAAAAATGAAATAAATTAAGTTGGAAGGTTGATGTTAATACTAGCAAAGACTTTGTTATAAGTAATAATTGTCTTGACATTTCTGAGATTTTCAGATGCCCAGAGAATGTGATATATGTAGCAATAATAATTAAAGAGCATGACATCACGAATTTGCGTGAGAGTAGGGAAATCCCAGGAGGGTTGTAGTCAGGAAAGGGTGTGGTAGAAACTACATATACACATTATAATGAAGAAAAGTACAAAAATAAAATAAATGTTTAAAACTTAAAAAAAAAAAGACAGAATATCTATTTGGTTTTATGACTTTGAGTTTGAATAGTAAAAAATTTATTAATTTTAGAAGTGCACTTATTTTTAGCAGCCTTCATTCTATCTTGCTTTCTTGTTACCAGAATAACATTAATGCCACTAACTATTTGTCTCTATCCATCCAGTGACCCAAGCAGTGGGAGACTGGCTTGCTGAGCAAGAGCTGCAGTCTTTGGTGGGGAAGTGTTGGATAGTTGAAACAGGCACTAGTTGGCTTCAGACAGCCCTGTAACTCAAGGCTGAACAACAGTGACCTCAGGATGTGACATAGTACTTTCACCTTTAAGCAGTGTATTGTAAGATTTCTGTAAATGTAGGCCTGAGGCATCAACTCCCATCCATGTTTCAAAGAAGACAGTGCTGCACATGGGCAGAACTTGCCAGGCCAGCATCTCCCATGTCAGGCCACCAAGATGGAACAGTAGTAGGCAGGGTGACATAAGGCACTTCAGTGAGAAGCTGTTGGTCAGGTCTGGGATCAATCACTACACAAGACATGGCTTCTGGAAAGCTGCCCGGATCTGGATAATGAAAGTCTAAGAGAGTGGCTCCGTGGAGCAGCAGAGCTCATCACAGCCTTGGCCAGAATTCCTGGGGGAAATGGCTCTTGTCAGCAGGCTTTTCATGTTCACAATGGTGTGAGCTGCCAGCAGAAGCAGCCTGTGTATATTCTGTAGTGTGCCACCTAAGTGGATTCATGATGTAAGAAACGTGAGGTCTGCCTCCTCTTACATTTACGTTGATATCTCTGGATTTGGGGGTAAACGTCCCCATTAAGTTATGATGGGATTTTAGCACAGTACCGCATAGATCTCTATTTGACTAGCTGGGAAACTCACAGAAACATCCATATGGGGATTTCAATCAGAGATTTAGATGGTGATCAGCATCTCCTATATATTCCTTATCTGGGTTTTTGCAGCTATAACAAAATATTTGAGACTGTGAATATTATAAATGATATAAATTTGTAATTTAACAGTTAGGAGATATGGAACCCCAATTTCAGTTCCTGCCAGGTTCAGTTGTCTGGAGATGCTCCTGAGCCTCTACGCCCTTACTGCTTGAATATTGACTGACTTACTCTTGTGCATGTAATCACAGCTGCTGTGAATTCAAGATAACAGTGGTCCTGTCATATCTGTAAATCTTGGCCTCTTGAACCTGTGAGTCCTAAATGTTTTCTGGCCCTTCCTCCACAGTGGTCCCTGATCCTTTAGAATAAATGGATGCCATATAAATACATAGGGTCCAGTTTTTAATACTATCCATTGACAATATCTGGGTTTTGATTCAACATATTAAAGTAATGCTGCAAAAGATATCCCATGATTTAATCAATCAATTAATTAATTAACTTCACATCCTTTTTGCAGTTTCCCTTCCATCATCTCTGCCCAGTTCTTTCTCCCCTATTCTTCCTCACATTTCCTCCTCTTCCTGTTGTCTTCAGAAAAATGGCAGCCTCCCAAGGATATCAACATACCTTGGTATATCAAGTTTCAGTAAGACATCTTCTCCTATAGAGGCTAGAGAAGACAGCCCAGTAGGTAGAAAGGGTCCCAAAGGCCAGCAGCAGAGTTTGAGAAAGCCTGTTTCCCTGTTAGCAGTTCTACATGAAAGAAAAAGCTACCCAGCTGTTACATATGTTCAGAGGGCCTAGGTCAGTCCCATACAACTTTTATCCTGTTTCATATAAATATGTCATGCTCTACCTGCATCTAGGACCTGCAGGCCAGAAGAGGGCATCAGATCCTATTATTTTACTATAGATGGCTTTGAGCCACTATGTTGTTGCTGGAATTGAACATAGGACTTTTGGAAGAGCAGCCAATGCTCTTAACCACTGAGCTCTCTTTCTGGCCCTCAGTTTTAAAAACTATTTGGCTCTGGATGTATTTGTGAGACAAATGAAGTACTTTCAAAAGTGGAAGGAGTAATCCAAACACTTTCTCTTTGATCAATGTAATATTCTAAGTGGGAGAGTCCATGAAATGTGGAATACACCAGTTTTTCTGTCTAGGAAAATGGAAGTGTTTGAAAACAATAGTGTTATTCTTGTTAGAGAGACAACGGGGATAAGACAGAAAGGAGAAGTGGGGGCAAAGGGAAGAAGAAAATATGGATAGGAGAGACAGCACACTTCTCTCCTTTCCTTTAGATCCAGGAAGAATTAGAATACGGAGGTCCTAACTCAGTTGGCACGTTTCCTTAATTCCAGATACTACTTTCTGGTGCTTTCTTTCCTTCCCATGCAGCATTTCATGCATGTTTTAAACCAAGTGACAATATGATCTACTTTCTCTGAACCTCTCAAATCTGAACCTGTTTATTATTCTTTGTCTTGGGTAGGGTTGAACTAAGACTTTTCCATGGAAATAGGGGCTGAGTTTGGGATGGACCCTGGGCTTTATGTCCACTACTTAAGTCACTAACATTGAGCTCTATGCCCTGATTTTGAAGGTCAGACTATGAGAATATCAAATTTCTTCTAAAATAAACACAAAAGATCAAGTACGGCTACACTTGACAAAGCTGAAGGCATAAGGTACTAAAATGTGTCTGAGTACCATTGGTTGGTGGTTAGTCAGTTAACCAACTGTTTTAGATGACATCTTGTTGCTCCACATTGGTTGTAAGTCTGAAAATCTGAGCTTCCAGAGAGGAAAGACCAGGACCAGATCTGGGTGGGTGAGATTCAGATGGTTATGGGTAGCCAGAGTTGCCTTTGTGCACATGAATAGACATTGAGAACCAAGAATAAGAATGACAGGAGAGGGGTCAAAGGTAAAATGAAAGAAGAAATGCCCTTTCAACAATGTTTTTTAATACTCACACTTTTCTGAGGAGCTCTCTTGTAAGCATTCTGGGAAAATGGAATCAAAGTAAAAGTTTCAATACTTAGGACAAGAACAAGATTGAAGGGTAAACAAAGCATGAGTAGGGTTCTGATGGGTAAGCCAGTAGTTTTGGCAAATAACTTTCTTTGGTGAAACAGGAGAGAGCAGCGCCATTTGTTTACACAGACCATAGATGCAAAACCAAGGAATAGAACACTCTGAAGTCAAGTTATCCCAGGCATTACATCATGCAATGAGTTATGGCTCAAATCCAAAGCTGGGCCCAGGTTTAACATAAACTGTTTGCTAGATGCAAGCATTTATGTGTCACTTCTGAATTTTGATTAACTTCATGTCAAGAGATTATCAGTAGTTTCTTGAATCTAAAGACCCCTTTGCAGGCAGCAAGATTTACAACTTCTGAGGGCAACATAACAGTAGACAAGTTGGTAATGCTATTGATGGCAGTCAATGTGTTCTGGGAATATAAACATCAATCTACTAAGTCGGATGACAGCATGAGTTGCCAGAAGACTGTAACAATAGTCTTAACAGTAAGAAAATCCAATTTCCCCTGCTGTGTTTTATGCCTAGTTTTATATGACTACTACATTATACAAATTAATATTTAATGCAGTTCAACATCGTGCTTGTCAAAGAGTAGTACAGGATATAAAATGCTACAAAATCACACATTTTTTTTTTTCTGTTTGACAGAGGGTAATATGATGTGTTTCCCTGTTTTTCATTGCAGCTGCTGGGAGCGCACGCTGGAGAGCTCTTACCAGCAAGGAATTTCCTGCAACAAATACTGTTAGGGAAATCAAAGCGACTGAAGGGAAAGCAGTGCATCCTCCAGTGAGTCCAGATTAAATCTCTTGGACTATACAATAATGCTACATGTGCTGAAAGACAGCGTTAACATCATCCCTTTAAACACAAGTGTCTATTTTCTTATGCAAATTATTTCAAGAAATATGTTTTCGAAGAGTGGAGAATAATAAGACCAAGTAGTATTTTGCTTGTTTTATGTTCCCACCACTGATAGGCTTGCTTCTTACCAACTGGGGACAGGGAGAGGAAAGATAATGGTACAATTTATAATCTTAAAGGGAAGATGGTTACAGTTTCACAGGCAGTTGGTCCTTAGAAGATGGATGGTGAATTTATTCTAGTTTTTAAGGTCTTAGAGGGAAACTGAGACATCCTTTCTTTTTTTGTCTTGACCAGAATTTGACTTAGTTTTCTTGCATTAGAAATGAACTTTTGCTCTGTAAAATCTAGCTTCAATGTATTTGATTGGAGTGGCGGGCATTACTGGATATGACCAGTTTAAGCAAAAGGAAGCACAGACATTTTTGCGTCCTTGTCTGTCTGGATCCATTCCTCCATCCTGCATTTTGTTCACATTTTCAGTACTTATTATCAGCCCTCGTGCATATCTAATGATAGGAGTTTCACTCAGACATATGTATTGACTTCTTTTATTTTTCCTGTTAAAACACTTGGTCCCTCTGTGTTCTCTCTTTGCTTGAATATTACTGCACAAGTTTTAGATCTAGTCACTGTGTGGTAGAAATACTTGCCATCATTAGCAAGATCTGTTGTGATGATAAAGTACTACAATAAGAAGAAATTTAGAGTGAAAGACCTTATTTTAGGTTAAAATTCCAGAAGGATGTGATTAATCATGTCTGTGAAGATGTGACAACAAATGGGGAAGGCAGGGTGACAGGAACCGGAATCAGAGAAATCCACACACAAGGAGAGAGAAAAAACAGCATGTGGGGCTACATATAAAACCTCAAAGTCCGTCCCCAGTGACATACATCCTCCCGCCATCCCATAACAATACTACATGCTCAAACACATGAGCCTGTGGGATCCTTCCTCACTCAAACCCACAGCATTTAACTGCATTCTAAGTTGAAGTGTTGTGTGAAACTTTATACTAAGTCTTTTTTTTTCTTTTAATAAAATGACAATTTTAGTCCTATAGGTCTTCTTTTGAGTTACCAATATAAAGTCTTGTTTTTAAATTGCTCATATAACACATGTGCATTTGGACAGTGGAAGGGATTACAAATTAGTACACGAGAATCTACCATTAGCTACTTATTTGGAAGAAATGAAATCAATATGACCAAATAACACTTGCATTACTGTGTTTGCTGTAGTCTTATTCACATTAGTTAAAATATAGAAGTAGCATCAATTTCTCCAAATAAACCAATGTTGTATATAAAGTATAAACTATGTCTATCTATCATCATCTATCTATCTATCTATCTATCTATCTATCTATCATCATCTATCTATCTATCTATCTACTATCTATCTATCTTCTATCTCTTTCTCTAACTATATCTCTGTCTATATATGCATATTCATAGCTAAATAAAGCCTAACATTTGGTAATGTGAACAGAACTGGAGAATATCTCATCAACTGAAAAAGGCAGACAGAAGGACAAATATTACACACTCACACTTATATGTGGAATACCAGAAACACTTGATCTCTTATAAGTAGGAGAAGAATAGACACATGTGGCTAGTATTCAAAGAGAGTAAGTAGATTAGGGAGAGGTGGGCTTGATCTGTGAAACTCAGTTTCAAGCCTCAAGTTCTATATCTCATCTAAGATGTCTATTCATGAGACTACTGTACAAGTACAAATTAGTTCACAAAAATCTTTATTATAGTTACGGAATAAAAGAAAATCAACTTAAATTCGTTTTCCTCTCTTCCTTTCTCCCTTCTTCTCTTCTTCCTTTTATCCTTCCTTCTTCCTTCCTTCCTTCCTTCCTTCCTTCCTTCCTTCCTTCCTCCTTTCCCTCCCTCCCTCCCTCCCCTCCCTCCCTCCCTCCCTCCTTCCTTCCTTCCTTCCTTTCTTCTGTCTTTCTTCTATCATTAAGCTATATATTGTCATTAATTAGCTATCTATAGATATCTCCAACTATGCAAAGAGGCGAATAACTAAGTAACCACATAGCTTGCTCTCATATCCTCTCATATCTGTGTAAATTCCACAAATTCAGATGAATTGTTGTTTCATCCCTATATGCCATGGATTGTGCTGTGGGTTTTGTGTGTGTGCGTTGTGTGTGTGTGTGTGTGTTTTAGAGATGTATGTCTGGAGTCTGAAAGTGATTTTCCCAAAGAAGTAGAAGTTTATGATAGATGATATGGCAAATCTGATATAGTAAAATTATCTGAAAATATACGCTGAACCATATTTTATTAAATATTATAGAACACTTTCATTTAGATTCACTTATGGCTCTGTATTTTCTTTTATATCTAAAACTGTAACAGAATTTAAATTTTTGCTATTGTTTTTGTACTTGGTAATGGTGTGTGTGTGTGTGTGTGATGTGTGTGTGTGTGTGTGTGTGTGTGTGTGTGTGTGTGTGTGTATACCTATAACATGTCTCTGAAGGTTAGAGGACAGTTTGTTTTCTTGTTCTACAATGTGGGTCCCAGGAATTTAGCTCAGGTCTTCACGTCTGGTAGCACATAACTTTATGCATTGAGCCATCTTGACTCCTGGCTACAGAGATTAATTCATAGAAAACATGTAACTTAATTGTCACATAGGAGGAGTTGACTGTGACAAAGTGGTTATTGATTTAGTAGTCCCACGGCTTAAGTTACTCATACAATGATAAAACTGTGTGTTAGTAAGGATAGTAATTAAAACCTCATCTGCATAATGTATTTAATTACATTATTTTTATCCTTTAGAAACATAAATTCTTTGGTTTCTACCTCTACTCATGTCTTTTTTTGCAGTTCATCTGTACATTTTAACCTATGTCAAACAGTAAGGTAAGTTGTACTTCTGTTTACCTTATTGGCTACTTGATAGAATGCATAGAATTATTAAATAACTCGTATTTAATGTTTATCATTGTAATTGGGAAATGTAGGTCTCATTTGTGCTTATATAATAATTTAAGCTTAAATATAAAATGAATTAAATGTTTTATACATAAATTTATTTCTTTTCCTAATCTTATTTTTATTGGATATTTTCTTTATTTACATTTCAAATGTTATCCCCTTTCCCAGTGTTCCCCCAGGATACCCCCTATCCAATCCCCCCTCCTCCTGCTTCTATAGGTGCTTACCTACCCACCCACCCACACTCCTGCCTCCTTGCCTTCGCATTCCTCTACACTGGGGCATCGATCCTTCACAGGAAGATCTGGTTTTCCAAAGGGGGAAATGTAGCAACTACAAGAATTCAGTAGTTTGCAAACTGCAATGTATGTTTCAAATTGTGACGAATGATTTCACCTTAAATTAAAACTCTGTATTAATTTCACATTCAAAAATTTCTTTTCCTTGCATAAGCATAACACAGATTCATCCTTATTCAAGCTCTCTGAAACATCTATGTAAACTTTTAGAATGACATTGTAGGTTATAAATATTGTTCTACATCATGTGTGTCTGAAAACTTACAAATTCAGTTTCCTGCTTAAAGGAAGTATGTAATACATAAGCCATGTACTTAGAGTACTTGAACAAGGTATTTAACCTTTCTGTTCTTGTTTTGCCACTTTTAAAATGAAGATAATAAGAGTAAGTACTTCAAAGATAGTAAAACTGGCTGGGAGAATTCTACTTGCATTAAATGCCCTGCCAAAACAACCTACTGGCCTAGCTATGATCTCAAAAGGAGAATGTCCTTCCAGGAGATAGGGACAAAGCTGAGGTGATGGCTATTGTTGGCTTTGGCCTTGGCCTCCACCCCAGAATTTCGCGTAGGTTTCTTTGTCACATTTAAATAGAAATTCTGATGCTATAGCAGCTTTTGTCAGGCTCTTCTCCCAAGCTTATTTGGAAAGGGTAATTTTTTTTTTTTTCTGTTCAGAGCTAGGGGAAATTTTCCAAATTTTCAGAAAGAATTTAACAAAGATGAAATACTGTACTCTAAAGGGTTTAGGTCACCTTAAGTGGATACAAGATTTTATAATTCCAAGTCATATAAAAGACAGAAACTGAGACAATGGCATGTGTATTTAACTTAAGCATCCATAGCCTTTCTGTGAGAGAAAAATATAGTCATACTAAAGTAATTTTCTTTGCTGACATTTCTTTTGCCTGAAAACAAAAGTATACTGGCTGATTTTGTGTGTCAACTTGACACAAGCTGGAGTTATCACAGAAAAAGGAGTTTACGTTGAGCAAATGCCTCCATGAGATCCAGCTGTAAGGCATCCATCCCTGGACTGGTAGTCTTGGGTTCTATAAGAAAGCAAGCTGAGCAAGCCAGTAAGTAGCATCCGTCCATGGCCTCTGCATCAGCTCCTGCCATCTGACTGCTTGAGTTCCAGTCCTGACTTCCTTTGGTGATGGACAGCAATGTGGAAGTGTAAGCTGATTAAACCCTTTCCTCTATAACTTGCTTCTTGATCATAGTATTTGTTCAGGAATAGAAACCCTGACTTAGACAAAAAGTAAGGCTTTACTTCTGTCTGGTCACTTCAAAGTTTATGTATGAAGTTTATCCATACATTTAACCAATATTTCATGTTCCTTTGCTGTAGAATAACATTATTTTAGTTACTGCCTAAGTAGAAACTTGTGGCAAACCCTGCTCAGTAGCCTCTGTCTTGAGATGGTCTGTAATGTTGGATATTGAATTCCCTCCAATGTTTCCGTCTCCAAAAGGTATGTAAAACATAAACCTGATGAGTTGCCAAATGGGTATATTTTCATTTATTTCCTACTGAGTTGAAATAAATTTCAGCGGCAGAACAGAAGACATGTTTTGTTTTGTTTTCACAGTTATGGGACAGTCATTGTCTATATATAGAAAAGTGTTCTACGTTTTCCAAACTCTACTTTTTGATTCAGATCCCTTCATCTCTCCATAGGATTTCAGACTCTCTCCTGTCTTGGGACAGATTTTATTGTGGCTTCCCCTGCTCAAATTTCTTGCTCTTCTTAGTTTTCCTGGAGTACTTTTATCCAGTTAAATAGTAAGAACTTTTCATGAATTCATCACCTAAATCATAACTAATGTTTTTTTTTAATTTTAACTTGATGAATTTATTTTTTACTTATTCTCTTTATATCCTGCTCACTGCCGCCCTCCTGGTCACCTCCTCTCACAATCCTTCTACTACCCCCCCCATTAAAACCTATGATGATTGACTCAACAAATGTGTCTAGGAGGCTGAATATCACTAGATACAAAAGGGAAAGAACTTGTAATTTGCGACACCTGAAATGCAGTTTAATTCTTTTCATGTTTATTTTCTGAATTAACTAGAAGTGCCACTGCACAGTGGCTACCTTCTCAGTGTATTCTCATTCTTTCTGGATCTTTGTTATTAATACAGATTCTGAAAACCTTTTAACACTGATTCCCTGCTCTCAGGTTTGCATGTGATTAGGTTTTGTCAGTGAAATTTATCTAGGAAATATTTCAGAGGTGAAATAATACATAGGCACTTCCTTCAGCATCAGTAGAATTGGACCACTCAGACTTTTAAAGACCTATGTTCAAAAGCCCCAGAACCTGTTCTTGGCATCTAGGAAGGTAGAGGGATGTTTCTTTCTTCTGGATTGCAGCAGCAGGTTTCTGTCCTCATGCACCTGCTGAAGCAATCTAGAACGCTAATAGAAGATCATGACTCTTATACAACCAGCCCTTCTGACAAGTTTGTCAGCCTCAAAGGTTTAGTACTTATAGAAATATCTCCTTCCGATTTTTGGACATAAATAGTATTTTTGGTTATTTTCATTGTTTTGATTATTTTCATGGTGTGAGAAATTATTATTTTTATCACATTTCTTTATATATGTACATATATTCCATATATATAGGGATGTCTATCTATCTATCTATCTATCTATCTATCTATCTATCTATCTATCTATCTATGTATCTATCTATCTATCTATGTATCTATCTATCTATCTATCTATCTATCTATCTATCTATCTATCTATCTATCTACCATATATATACATACATATCCATAGTTTAAAATGTACAGATTAATTGTAGAAGAGCTGATAGAGGCTGAAACTGAAGAATTCATGTTTCTAATGAATAAAAATATTTGTTTGTTATTCTGATGAGATTATATACACACAGATATCTATCCTGTAGATCTATCTACATCTATCAATCTATCATCCCTTTATCTCTCCCTCCCTCTCTCTCTCTCTCTCTCTCTCTCTCTCTGTAAATATATATATATATATATAATTATATTGTGTGTGTGTGTGTGTGTTGTGTGTGTGTGTGTGTGTGTTGAGTATGTGTATGTATATGAACTCTCTATATATACACACACACATCATATATACATATATATTTACTAACAAATCTATTTCAGTGTAGAAGTCCTTTTAGGAATATCTATATATGTATATAAGCATATCCCCCCTCTTTCTCTCTCTCTGGAATATATATATATATATATATATATATATATATATATATATATATATGGAGATGAGAGAGAGAGAGAGAGAGAGAGAGAGAGAGAGGAGAGAGTAGAGATAATACTGAGATTGAATTCTTTTATAGAGCTCAAAAGAGTTTTGATTTTCTGTTTAGGAGACAATAAACTTGAGGAAACCTGGCTGCCTCTTGAATGATAGTTGAAATCTGAGATCAGTTAATTTACTTTTTATGTGGCTATATGAATTTGCCTGAATATATATTGCGCAGGTGTCAGGAGGCAATGTACACACTAAATTTGGATTCTTACTCTTTATCAACCACTTCTACAAAATTCTTTACCTCTGCCCATTATAGAGAAAAGAATGAGCTTTGTACTTGGCTAGGAGCTTCAGGCATGTGGAGTTTTATCCACTAGATTTTGAGCAGAATTATTCCAAAAATGCATCTTTGAAAGTAATCTGAATTATCTTCAAAATGTCTTTCTGCATTTTCTATTAAAATTTTCTGAACCAAAATTACATCACAATTAGGTCCATATCATAATACTATCTGAATTTATTTCCTCTAAAATAGTAGTATGTTGAAATATTACTGCATACGTATCTGTGAGATCATTTAAAAGCATTAAGGAACATCTCCTGCATCCAAGATCTATGAGGAATTGTTACTATATCTGCCAAGCTCTGTGTGGTCATCACAAAAAGAAGAATAACAAAATCAATTTAGTCAAATTACTATCATAGCCCAATTATATTTCATATTTTATATTTTAATATAGGAGGTCATGACTCACTTTTATTTGTAACAGATAAGGAGATCATTCACTGAGTTCTTTTTTTATGAGTATGAAGAATAATAACATAGCAACTAAGATGGAGTAACTAGATACAACTCACTAAGGCCAAGTCAACAGAGCGAGTCTCATATTGGAATATGAAGACAGAGATAAAAGGATAAGGTGGAAACGTGCTCTCATCTCTGCCTTTTAAGGAACACAGTGACAGGACCCTGGCCTTCAGCAGCTTTGTTTCTGAGACAGTCGTGAGTGTTCTGGGTAATCGACCCAGGACTGTTTCCTGTGACAGTCTTCTGCTCTCCTTTCCTAACATTGGACTGTTTTTATTTCTATTCAGAGAGATGATGAGCTCTTGTCAGTGTGGATCTTCACACCTTCAGCACCTGAAGAAAGCCTGAGATTTGCTGGCAGGTGACTCAGGGTCAACAGGACTGTCATTTTCTTTTTGAAAAAAGAAGAAACCGTTTTTGCCTATGTTGCAGCCTTCCTTTCTCTGTAGCGGTTTGCTAACCACTGTGTGTATTTCAGTTAGAAAAACTAGACAGGGAAGGAAAATTGTCTTTCTGTTTCCTTTTTTCCTTTGTTCCTAGCTTATGATCTGACAATTTATTTCAAGGGAAATTGACTTTCACTAAGCTGCAAGTAATTGTTTGGTGTTTGGAGCATAAAAAGCAGAGGATATTGGAAATTTCTAAGATATGTGATAGTTAGTATCTAGAACACACAACAAGGTAAGCAATCAATAATATGTACAATAAATTTAAGCATGTAAGTACAAAGCATCAAGGGAGAGAATTAAAATCACATTTCCACTTTATCCTCTTTAAATATCACAAACAACTCCCTGATTCCTGAATCTCCGTCTTCCCTAGGTCTAACATCTGTTGTTGTTGTATATGTTGTTACATTGTAATGTAATTTACCATTTGGTAAATCTAGGCTTTTCTGTCAGGTACCTATAGATGCTATGGCTTAATCTGAAACTACCCCCTCTCAGTGGCTCATGCACTGAAATTGACATCCCATGCAACAATATTTAGAGGTGACTGAATCATGAAAGCTCCAGGTTTGTAAGTCACTGATGGATTCATAGCTGAATGGATGGACCAGGTGATGAAAACTTAGGGTATGGAGCCTAGATGGAGGAAGTAGGTTACTTGGGCTCATCCCTTGGGTGCTATGTCTAGTCCGTGGACCCATATTTGTTCTGCTTCTGTGTTTTTTGGTTGCCCCAAGTTAGGCACTGTTTTAACAATGTTCCTTCTCAAGGTGTTTGGACTTGCTTCTGACCTGCAGTGGTAGAGTTCAACAGCCATGAACTGAACCACTAAAATCATGTGCCCAAATATATCTTCCTTCCTTAAAGTTGTTTTTCCCCCTTTTCTTTCTCAGGGATCTTGTCACTTCAACATAAAGTAAGAGACAGTGACAAATAAGAAAACAATCAACTGGATTTCTTTTTTTAAAGTGTAGATTAGAGATTTCCTGGGAAGCCAGTGATCACACAGTATTATAGTGACTACACATGAATCCAACAAGGCATGAGTTCATTTCAAAAAGCACTCAAGAGTGCACAGTGGACAATTAGTCAAGTAAAACTTTGTTTCTGTAATACAGGTGTTTTTGGAATAGTGGTGCATCACTCGGTAGCTAAAGAGTGCATTGTTATTCATTGGGAATTCTTTAAAAAGCTCTTGGAGAGATTTCAATTTCTCTTAGTGCAATAGTTTCAAATAATTGATGGCTAGAAGATGATAGTATGCATCATTTCCTTCCCAATTATCCACTCTAGTTTCAATTACTCATTATGCCTCTTCTTATTCGATGGCTGTACATTAAGAGTATATTACTTAAAAGTACACATTTCAATTATCATAATCATATATCCAATAGGACACTGGAGGAATGCCAGTAATCTTGTATATAATACATATTTCTAAGTTATTTCATTTTCATCCAATGACACAAGACTAGAATATTTGCAGACTCTCGACAATTTTGATGACTCACTCACAGTATTATATGAATGACATTGAATTGAACAGAGAAGACATTTATAGAGAATTAGATTCCAATTTTCATTTTCTTTTCTTATGACATTTTCATTTCTTAAATGATTCTCTTTGTAAAATGAAAGACTTCTTTTTGTTATTCGTAATGTGTATTGTGTTCAAAGAACTATTATGAAAGAACAAGAGGAGAATTACCTTCCTTTCAAGTTTTATATTTGAGATTTTTAAGGTTCTTTGTGTTTAGAAAGAAATGAAGTCATTGTTTGATTTCCAAGGATAGACGACTAAATCTTTTATGCTCATTATAGCAAGCAGAGAAGACCATGCATTGGCCCTCTCTATATTTGAACCTTTTGCTGACCTAGTAAAGGAATAGTGTTTTAGGACCAATTCATTTCAAGGTAGAAAAGTGACATTTGCTTAGTTTTTAAAATTAGTTATTTTATTTATTTACATTCCAAATGTTGCCCCCTTCCTGTTTCCCCTTCCACAAGTTCTTTACCCCATGCCCTCTCCTCTTTGCTATTGAGAGGGTGTTCCCACACACATCAACGCACTCCCACCTCATACAAATAGCATTCACCTTCCTGGGATATCAAGTTTCGACAGGATTAAGTACATCCTTTCCCACTGAGGTCAGACAGTCTTCTGCTGCATATGTAGCAGAGGCCATGGACCAGTGGCTTAGTCTCTGGGAGCTCTGAAGGGTCCGGGTTAGTTGATATAGTTTTTATTCCTGTGGGATTGCAATCACGTTTAGTTCTTCAATCCTTCCTCTAAGTCTTCTATAGGAGTCTGCAACCTCAGTCCAATGGCTGACTGTAAGTATCTGCATCTGTCTCAGTCAGCTGATGGTAGAGCCTCTCAGAGGATAGCCATGTTAGGTTCCTCTGTGCAAGCACAACATAGCATCAGTAACAATATCAGGGTTTGGTGCCTGTGCATTGGATAGATTCCTAATTGGATTGGTCTCTGGATGGCTGTTCCATTTTTGTCCCTTTATTTCTTTTAGACAGGAACAATTCTGGGTCAAGAATTTTGAAGATGGGTGGGTGTTCCAATGCCTCAACTGGAGCCAGGTCTATCTTCTGGAGGTGTCCTCTTTAGGTTTCATCTTTCCACTGTTGAGCATTTCAGCTAATACCCAATGAATCCTAGGAGCCTCTCACATCCCTGGTGTCTGAGACTTTCTAGAGATTCCCCCACCGCCCCATGCATATTTCTTCTCATTCTCGTAGTCCTGTGGGCTACCCTGCTATCTCTTGACCCTGACCCCTTTTCCCTCCTTCTTTCCTTTTCCACCCAGGTCTCTCTCTCCCTCTTCCTCTCATGATTGTTTTGTTCTGCATTATAGGTGGGATTGAAGTATCCATACTTGGGCTTTCCTTCTTGTTAAGCTTCATTTGGCCTGTGTGTTATATCATGGATATTCTGAAATTTTTGGCTATCTCACTTATCAGTGAGTACATACCATGCATGTCCTTTTGGGTCTTGGTTACCTCACTCAGGATGATGTTTTCTAGTTCCATCCATTTTCCTGCAAAATTCATGATGTCCTTGTTTTTTATAGCTGAATGGTATTACATTGTTTAAATGAACCACATTTTCTGTATCTATTCTTTGACTGAGGGACATCTGGGTTGTTTGTTTCCAGCTTCTGGCTATTATGAATAAGGTTGCTATGAATATAGTGAACATATGTCCTTTTGGTATGGTGGAACATCTTTTGGGTATATGACCAGGAATGGTATAGCTGGGTCTTGAAGTAGAACTATTTCCAATTTTCTGATGAATCATCAGATTGATTTTCAGAGTGGTTGTACCAATTTGCAATCTCATCAGCAATGGAAGAGTGTTCCGTTTTCTCCACATCCTTGCTAGCATGTGCTGTAGCTTGTGTTTTTTGATCTTAGCTATTCTGATTGATGTAATGTAGAATCTCAGGGTTATTTTGATTTGCATTTCCCTGATCACTAAGGACTTTGAATATGTCTTTAAGAGCTTTTTTGCCATTTGAGAGTCTTCAAGATTCCTCAGTTGAGAATTCTCTGTTTAGCTCTGTACCACAGTTTTAAATTGGGTTATCTGGTTTTCTGGAGTCTAACTTCTTGAGTTCTCTGTATATTTTGGATATTCATCCTTTATCAGATATAGGATTAGTGAAGATTTTTTCCCCAGTCTGTAGCTTGTCATTTTCTCTTACTGACACTGACTGTCTTTTGCCTTCGAGAAGCTTTTTAGTTTCATGCGGTCCCATTTGTCAATTGTTGATCTTAGAGCCTGAGCCATTGGTGTCTGTTCTGGAACTTTTGGAACTTAAAACCTCAAGAAAATGGAGGATGGTCGATCTGGTAAAATATACCAAAGCAAGAATGTATATAAATACACAAACACACTATTTATGTGGATCTTCAGAAGTCACTGACACAGCAGGTGGAAAGCCTCCTAAGTCTTTCTACTGTGATGTCACTGGTGATTGAGTAACCAAATAGTTAGAAATTCACCAGCCTTGTTCTTTTATACTTACCTTCCTTCTCTACAAATACACGAGTCTCATCTACTTCTGCCAAGATTTTACAACCGACTAAGTGATGAGGCTGGAAAGTCTGAGGGTTCTTGACAGTTCTATAGTATAAATCCTCTTCCTTTTTAGTCATATGAACTGATTTGGGACAGTAAATGGTATGGGAACAAGGTCCCATAGCTTGTGTGTGTGTGTGTGCTTGTGTGTTTATGTATATGTGTGTGTGTGTGTGCTCACACATGCACGCATAAATCATTTTCTAACAGTATTTCAGAACACCATTTAGTAACAACATGCCAATGAAATGGGCTGATTTTATAATAACTGGAGTTTGGGTATAAGAGAGATTATTATAAAGGAACTCAATAAGCTCCAGATGCCTTAATTAAAAAAAAAATTCTAAAATAAGCAGCAAGATATTGGTAGTATATAATTTCAAGGTAAAAAGACATTCTAAGTATCTCATTTATAAAATTATGAAAAAATAAAATAGCATTATTACACAGTATAGAAATACATGTATGAGAAATTACCATAAAGTTACAGTAAAAACTGAAGTGGCAAAATATTCTAAAATATCTTTATGATAAATGGTTGAGTATTAGTTTTGATATTCATTAATAACTCTCTGGTTGGGCAGTACAAAGACATTTATCCGAGAGAGAAAGATCTTCAAAGAAGACGGTATTTTGTTCCAGTAAAAGAGAATGTTCAAATGTGTGCCTTAATGCAGTGTGTTCTATTTGAACCTTAGGTCCCCACAGACTGTGTACGGGTATCTCCTCTGTCAGTTCACATCAGGATACAGAAGTTAGAAGTATGTATCCTTTGGGAGGTACCTTGCTTGTCAGAGAAAGGATTGAAGAATGTGTAAATAGAAGCATGCTATAGCATTTTAGGAAGGTTTGCTCATCGATGAAATAGATTGTGTCTGTTCATGTGAAAAGGGAAAAACCCAACTTGATATCTACATGGTAAGCATGAGTGCACCTTGCAGGAGGCCCTGAAAGCCTCTTGAGATTACATAGGGCTGGGTAAGCTTCATACAAAAGGAGGAGCAAATATTTGTGACAAATAAAAATGATATTTTTCACTTGATTTGTAGACCTCACATAAAAACATTAAATTGGGAATATTCAGTAATATATGATCATCAGATGAAGAAATAAAAAGAAATTAGTAATACAATGGTAATTTATATTGCTGAAAAATTAATTATTCTACCTTTTCTGCTGATATTTTGATTTTTATCATTCACAATCTTACTTCATTTGTTTTATCAGAAATTAAAGTGAAGAAAATAAATTTTAAAAGTTTATGAAAGTAGTTTGTCACAGTGTACTTTTAAACACATAATGTACATCGTTTTGATGCCCCATGGAATTATTGGAATAAACTTTAGCATACTTAATATGTAAAATTCTAGAGTGCCATTAAATTGTCCTGAGGTTCTATTTACAATGTTAATGAAATCAGTAAAGACTCTAGTTCACCGTGTAAAATGTCTGACTGCCAAAACAGGTACCTGTGTGACTTCTAGCTATTTAAATATTTGATGAATTCTTCTGGGAACCAGTTCATGTTTTGAAAATTATGTTATAAGTGAGTAGAACTTGCATGCCTTTAAGATGCTTTTGAAAAATTGGGCCTAATGCAAGTATGTAAGCTTTAGTAGACACTGTTACATGAGACAGCAGCCTTCTCTCTTGCTCAGATCCAGTGGAGAGACAAGTTAGAGTCAGTCATCAATGCCAGGGACTCCGGATAACTCTCTGCACAGCTTTGTCAAGTGAAGCATTTTTAGATATTTCAGACACACACACTGTGCACCATTCACTTGCTCTCTGTCAGAACCTTCTGTGTCCTATAATTTTAAACTCTAAAAATACTCTGCAGTGAAATATTGATTTCCTCTCTAATTTTTGCTCACTCTGCAGTTGGATTCCTTCTGAAGAATGGTAAGGATTCCATTCTGAGATCATACCTCACCTTATGCTTTGTTCCTTTATTTTTAAAAAAATTTATTTTTTGCATGTCCCCTTCAGGTTCATTTTTTTTTCATTACTCTTGCATCATTGTACACATGAAGGGAAGAATCTTATTTATGTTTAGCATCCAATAATAAGAAAATTCTCAGAGTGTTTGCAGATAATTTTAAGAAGCCAAATGCATATTAATGGAAAGGCTATGACAATATATGTTTGTTATTCCTTAGTAAATTGCTCTGGAATAAACTAAATGCAATTTGTTACTTTGTATACTTTCATCTGAATGTTTAGTGTAATGAGTAAACTGTAATAATTTTACTTGTTTATTTTTATGAGTAGGTGTTATTTTCTTAAATTTAGGTCTCACTATATAGCTCAAGATAATCTAGAACTTGGGATCAATAGTCAGTGGAACACTTACATGATAGAAAAGACTAGAAACAAAAGAATCACAAATAAGTCTAATATGAATTTTAGTGAATCATTCTACTAAATTAATTTCTACTGTTTTATAAATTTATTTTTCTAATAATTACTCATTAAGTAGATATCATATCCAGATATTGTTCTGTTTGCTAGGATTATGAAACTGAATAAATCAAACACATAATTTTTTATTTATGTGTACACTGTTGTGTGTGTGTGTGTGTGTGTGTTGTATAACTTCTTTTTCTTGTTTTATGATGCTGACAATGGAGCATGGCATCTCAAACAGGCATTATTACCACTGAGCTGCATTCCTAGTCCAGAGTTTATCTTTTAATGAAAGAATGAAAGATAAATCCAGGACAGTAAGAAAAGTATATTCCCCCCCCTCCTCCCAGGAACTCACTATCCCTTCCCCCCTCCTCCTGCCTCACGTTGGTGTACCCCCACCCACCCCCCCCGTACCTCACCTCCCCACCCTCAAATATGCCCCCCCACACGACGCCCAGCCTTCATGGGACCAAGGATCTCTTCTCCCACTTATATATAGCTCCCTTGCATATATAGCTGGAGCCATGGGTCCCTCCCTAAGCCTCCCAGGTTGGTGGTTTAGACCATGAGGGCTCTGGTTGGTTGGTATTGTTGCTTTCCTCATGGTGTCACAAATCCTTTCAACTCCTTCAGCCTTCACTCTATCTTCTCCATTGGGAACCCCATGATCAGTTTGATGGTTAGCTGTGAGCATCTGCCTCTGAGTATGTCAGACTCTTGCAGACTTATAAGGAGAACGCTATATCAGGCTCCTGTCAGCATGTACATCCTGACATCCACATCAACTCTACTTTGGTGACTGCACATGGAATGGATATCCAGGTGGAATGGTCTGTAGATGGCCCCTCCTTCAGTTTCTGTCCTGCACTGTGACTCCATATTTGCTCCCTTGAGTATTTTGTTACTCCTTCTAAGAAGGACTGAAGCCCCCCCTACTTGGTTGTCATTCTTCATGAGCTTTATGTGGTCTGTGAGTTGAATCATGGGTATTTCAAGCTTCTGGGCTAAAATCCAATAATCAGTGAGTGAATACCATGTATGTTCTTTTGTGATTGGGTTACTTCACTCAGGATGATATTTTCTAGTTCCATCCATTTACATAAGAATTTATCAAATTCATTATTTTTAATAGCTGAGTAATATTCCATTGTATAAATGTACCACATTTTTTGTATCCATTCCTCTGTTGAAGGCATCTGACTCTAGACAACCAAATAACCTATTAAAAAATGGGGTACGGAGCTAAACAAAGAATTCTCAACTGAGGAAATGCGAATTGCTGAGAAGCACCTAAAGAAATGTTCAGCATCCTTGGTCATCAGGGAAATGCAAATCAAAACAACCCTGAGATTCCACTCACACCAGTCAGAATGGCTAAAATAAAAACTCAGGTGATAGCAGATGCTAGCGAGGATGTGGAGAAAGAGGAACACTCCTCCATTGTTGGTGGGATTGCAAGATGGTGCAACCACTATGGAAAACAGTCTGGCGGTTCCTCAGAAAATTGGACATATGACTACCTGAGGACCCAGCTATACCACTCCTGGGCATATACCCAGAAGATGCTCTAACACATAACAAGGAATATGCTCCACTATGTTCATAGCAGCTTTATTTACAATAGCCAGAAACAAGAAAAGTTTATTTTTAACCAATAACATTGGTGACTTTGAATAAACCCGACCCAAGGCCAGTGAAATAGAGATTCTCTAAGAGTTGCAGAATCAGGTGCCACAATCTATTACAATGCGTCTCAGAGATTAAATTTTAAAGTATTTATGAAATGAGAAAGGAAATGCTATTCGATTGTTCCTTAAAATACTTCAGGTAGTACAACAGTGTAGTTTTGATCAATAATAAAGGGGTTTCATTGTGCTGTACAAGATATGCTACACAAATGATTATAATACACCAGTGTCAGGACTGGAGGATGGCTTTCAGGTTGGTACCCGAATAATACATTTCTTTGTCCTAATTGAATTTTGTGATTCCTTGTAGCTTGGTAAATAAGTACAAAATTTGCACATCCATTTCACATTTTTCTGCTGATGATACACTAAGGCTTCTTTTGCCTTATACTACTATTCTGAAGCTTGACTATTAGTTGATTCTAAACTGGTCACTATAAAATTTCTAGTATTTCTTCTTTGTTATGAATTAGTATGAAGACATCTCAGAGATGAATTGAAATACCGATTAACACATCTTAATTTTTATATGTCTTATTGTATGTAGAAGTAATTAATGTACTATTCTCCCAAACTCCTTTATGTCTAAATACACATTTGAATACTAAAAATTCTTACTAATATAATTTTTCTTTTATGACAATATAAAATTTCCTATTTTATAGCTCATTAAATTTGAAATGATAGTATTTTATTTATTTCAATAAAGTGTTTTCCATTCCATTTAATACAGTAAATCTTTTATGCAAGTTAAGTAAAACTGAAAATAATTATAAATCAAAAGTTACTGGGAATTTATGATTAATTCATTTTAAGTACTACAAAAATCAGTTTAGCTGAGCTAAATTTTTAGAGTAGAAATATATGTAAATATCTGAAATTTAATATAAGAAGAAAAAATGTGAGAGAACTAATACAATCTGAGTGCTGTCTAATGTTTATGTGTATCTGATGGGCATGTTGGTGGAAAAAGCTTATGAGTAAACTAAAGGATTGCTGAAAACTTATTGTTTTCTAAAAGGCTTAACAATTACATTCAGACAGTCTAGAAGGCCCAACATGTATAAAGACATTGCTCTACATGTTGGGTGACCTTAGCTATATTGGGGAGCCCATGTGAAAGTAGAAATAGATAACCAACCCCACAGTGATCCTTTGACATCCATACTTGTACTATGGCATGAGAAAGTCCATATTCATACATACACATCACACATACACAAAACATGATAATAAAAATAATATGAATAATTTGTACTAGTTTTTTAGATCATTGACTATCAAAAATCTCTTACTGGTTGAAAGAATATGGAATTTATATCCAGAGTTGTTTTTGTGACAAAAAATAATCTTTGTTTCCTTCATACATGCATTATACATTTTATTATAAATAATTTGTCAAAAAGATACTGTTGAATGTATATTCTATTAAGCATCTTAAAACTCCAACAGAAAGTTCCTTGAAAGATCAACAATTTAAGCATGTGTTAGAAAATAAAATCAACTTAAAAAATCATTAGACTTCCCTTATCAAAACCATACCTATATCAAAAGAGATCATGAATACACTCCTATTGACAAGGCTTCAAATAAAATATCCAGGAACAAATCTAATCAAGCAGGCAAAATGCCTCTACAATGAAAACTTTATGTCTCTGAGGAAAGAGATCTAGGAAGATACTAGAAAAAGGAAAGACTTCCTATTCTTATAGTTGATGAAATTAATGTATTAAAATGACCATTGTACCAAAAATTTTTAAATATTCAGCTCAGTCTCAGTCAGCATTCCAACAGCATTGTCACAGAAATAGAGAGAAAATCTTAATAACCTCTTTTAACATCTATATACTTAAATCATAATTTAAACATTGTAAAACCTATGGCTCTAGCAATTTTTTTTTGTTTTTGGAGGGTGCATGTAAGAAGAGATACTTATATAAATTATGAAAATTTTTATATCACTATATTGTAAAAAACCCACAGTTTTCATGAATCCATTTGAATATTAGCAAATATCTTTTCCATGTGTTGACACGAAAAATTTCCACTTTACAATTAATTTAACAAATGACACTGATTTCCAAATATTAAATAAGACAGTGTTTGTAAACCAAACCCCACTGGTTATTGCAGCATTGTGATGGTTTGAATTAACATAGTCTATATTGCTCATACATTATAATACTTGGTCCTAGGTGGTAGAGCCGTTGGGAAGGATAATGAGATGTGACAGATTCTTTTATAAGTCTCATTGATCATGGTGTTGTATCATAGCAAGAGATAAACATTATTAAGTCCTATTCTAATATTAGCTTATTGTAAAGAATGCTTTTTTTTATACTCATTAAAAAAAATTGGTCTGTAGGCCTCACCCATACATACAGAGCAGATGTACAGCTTGGTCTTCATGTGGGTTCTGAGTAACTGGAGCAGGGGATATCCCAAAAGCTGTTGCCTGTATGTGTGATATGTTCTTCTAGGTGGGCTGCCTTGTCTGGTCTCAGTGGCAAAGGAAACTCCTAGCCTAGAACAGACTTGAAGTACCAGGGTAGGGGGATACCCAGGGGGCCTCCACTTGCTCAGAGGAGAAGGTGAGGAAAGTGAGATAAGGGTTGTGAAAGGGGTGACGGGAAGTAGGGCAGTGAGCTGGATGTAAAGTGAGTAGGTAAAAAAATAAATAATGAATAAATAAATAAATAACTACATACATACATACATACATACATACATACATACCAGTTTGGTTTGTGTCTTAGTTAGGGTTTTACTGCTGTGAAAGACACCATGACCGTGACAAGTCTTATTATAAAGGACAACATTTAATTGGGCTGGCTTACAGGTTCGGAGGTTCAGTCCATTTTTATCAAGGCAAGACCATGCATGGCAGCATCCAGACAGACATGGTGCAGGAAGAACTGAGAGTTCTACATCTTCATCTGAAGGCTGCTAACAGAATACTGACTCCCATGCAACTAGGATGAGCCCATGCCCACAGTGACACACTACTCCAACAAGGCCACATCTACTCCAACAGTGACACTCCCTGGGCCAAGCTTATTCAAACCATCACAGTCTACCATTTTCTATTATTAGAAAGCCCATACTATGGTCTTGGATTGAAGCTAATATTTAGATTGTGGATTCTTCCTTGAACATGTTTTGTGTATATACATATATATAATAAATATTTCTACTTTAATATTTAAAAGTAGAAATATATGAAAACATGATAATAATCTTCTTTTAATTCCTATGGTGGATTAAAATTGTTTCCACAAAATTGTACCTTTACGCCATTTTAACATTGATTACCATGAGTTTATTTGCAGTATATAATTTTGCCTCCCTAATGTACATAAGATCTGAAACAAGCTTGCTTTCTATGTCTGCTGCTCATAACTACTGTCTTCTTTTTTGATTTGTCTTTATGAGTGGTTGTCACATTTGTCATTTAAAAACTCCAACTTTTCCTATTTTTTTCCTATTTTGTGCTTTTAAATTCTATGGGTATTTGCCATGATGAGTTTCTACTATTTATTTTATCTTAATTTATTATTTTCCTAGATTGTGAAATGTGATTTGATTACTAATGTGCATTGTAGTATATCCGCTTACTTCTATCAATCTTGTCTTAGAAACAATGTTTTTGAGTCATAATTCTACCATAGATGCCAGACTGGCCTCAAACTTGCAACTTTCTGTCTTCTACTTCTGAGTTACTGGTATTACAAATATGCACCATTACATCCAGCTGTTTATTTTGTTTTAAATCTTGTAATACATTGTATTTTCATTGATGTTAAATTTAAACCTATTTTCTGAATTCAATCTGATTATTTTAACATATCTCATGTTTGAAGTTGTTAAAGTTACTTTATTACTGATTTTTAAATTTTATATTTGTACATATATGTCTATCAGGTTAATTGATGTTTATAAAATTTTGAGTAAATGGATTGGTATATTATCAATACAGCTTGTGTAAATATTTTACTTTACTTTAAGCTAATGTGACATAATTTAAACAAACTATAGCAAGATATCTTCTGATTGAGTTGATTGTTTTAACATTGAGTGGTAGGAGATAATTCTTATGCATACAGTAATTTCTGTGTGAAAAATCTACTAATATTTCATGTGTTGTTGATGACATATTAATTTTAGATTCTTAGGTGGTGCCTCCATTCTCAGTAATCCACCTGATAATTGTGTGCAACACTCAGCAGACTACATACTGGAAACTTGTTGTTCTAAGAATAGCATGCTCTGTATGAAGGCAGGACTTCTGAGCATTACCCCACAGCCCCGTAATCAGGAGTATGTAAAATATGAACATTTATATAAAGATTATAAGGTGACAGATGTATCAATTAGCTTAATTCAGTCATCCCACACAGTATGCATATTTAATGTGTATCATGTTCAAATGTGGGTCGGTTTTTATTAGTAGAAGTTTGGAAAAAGACTTGGCAGGCTATCTTTAGTACCGAGGGAAGCTCTTGTTTTAACTCTAAGGTGGAAGGAAGCAGGGAGTTTAGGAGAAGAGGTGAGAGGCTTCCACTCCTGCCTCTACTTTAAGAGTGAGTTCCTGATGAGCCTTAGCTTTGTAGATAACTGTGGGAGCTGCAGTTAGCAGAAGATATAAAATCACGGAGTTCTCAAAACAGCTGAATCAGATTTGCTTATTAAGTCAGGACTGTAGAGTATTGATTTTCAGCCTCCCTCTCTTTCTCTGTTACATCCACCTCAATTCAGCAACATATACTTAATAATATTCACATCCCACTTATATTCAGGATCCCATGTTCAAAGACACAGTTGTAATTCTTGAAATACTTATCATGTAATCAACAAAGAAAGACAATTAAGTCTATGTTTTCAAATAAAATAAAAAACAAAGATGGAATCAGAGTGTTGCCTGTTACAAATTGACCATATATATATATTGTATGTGTGTGTGTGTGCGTGTGTGTGTGTGATATTTAGTGCCAACTGACAATGTGACAGAAACCTAGATTAACCTGAGAAGAGGTACAATCAATTTAGGAACCGTGTCCATCATGTTGGCCTGTAAAAATGTCTGTGGGACATTTGTTTATGTAGTAGGAATGGCTCACTGTGAGCAGTGTCACCCCAGGGTGGGGAGTGGGTAGGCTAAATAAGAAAGGTACCTGAACAACTCAGAGGAAGTAAGCCAGTAAGCAGCAATGCTCTGCTTCAAATCTCTGCTTCAAGTGCCTGCCTTGAGTTCCTGTGTTGGATATGAAAATGGATTGTAAATTCTAAGAAGAATAAAATCTTCTCTCCCCTGATTGCTCTTGGTCATAGTGTTAATTGAGATAGCAGAAACCAAACTAGAGTAGTTAATTACCTTGGCTTAACATTTCTACAGGTGTATTTGTCAAATAAACATGGATTTCAGAAATAATTAGGGAAATTATAATTTTTCTAAATGTTTATTTTGCAGTAAAGCTAAATCATGAGTAAAAATTTATACATTTTATTTGTGCCCTAGTATTAGTTAATAGGTTGATAGTTATTTAATTTTTCATATACCTTATAAATGAAAATATTATGAAGTATGTTAGTATCTTTCAGATAAATCAAAAATCTAGGGTTTTTGTGCAGTCCTTTATTTGTACAACTTTATATAGCAATCAAATTTCTATGGCCTTAGCTTCTTTATAGGTAACACTTTGATAATAGGTGGTGAATCACCCACTTATTTGTATAAAAGAAATGAGAGCTTTTAATTTCTAACACTAATGAAGGAAATTTTTGACTGAGCTAAATATGTTGAGGATTCAGCTTTGACAGCTGGGAAAGATAAATGAAACACAATTTTTCTGCTTGAGTCACTATTTAAATCCCTGTTCAAAACTGAGAGGGCCTTGAAGGCATTGCCTTTTTAGATCACTTGCCTTGCCTCCAGATGCTTCTGATATACTGGAGACACTTGCCTCGGCCTAAGAGATTTATGCTTCCTATGTGCTTTTAATGCCAAAAAATATGGTAGAAACATTTTTTTAAAGGTATCAATTTAGGGAAAAGGTGTATAGATAACCTTTGCCTCCTCAAAGTTAATAATAGTTCAATTACATTGGGATTGGTAGAAAATTGAAACTGGTAAATATAACATTAAAGAATGGCTTAGAAATCTCAGTTTTCAAAATATTTCAATACAGCAAACTAGAAACGGAGGCATGGAATTCACAGCCTGAAATAATCAGCCAACAGCCACGTCCTTTTGTCCCACTGAAATTCAAGGGAAGAGCCTGGGGTTTTGCCACAAGTGTATGCAAAAGTTTTTGATGCCTATCACCTTAATGATTCAAATTTTTGTTCTGTCATGGAATGAAAATGATAACACCGTTGTTAAAGCTCACAGGCAGCAATCTTTATCAATTGAGCTCACGTATGGTACATAATAAATAAATGGAGTGGTATACAGAATCAGCTCTCAAGCCATTTTAACCCAGTAAAAGACAAAAGGCAAACATTAAAGAAGTGATGGAGTCTATTCCAAATACTAAACTACAAGTCATCAGGAGTGTTAAAATAATGATGGAGCACTAGAAATAATTTCTGATATTTACTAGGGTCATCAGCCACTGTCAAAAAGGCAGTTTTATATGGACTGTCTTTGGGAGAATGTATGATCTGAACATATGTAAGAACTGAGATACATACCTACCATGGAGCACTATTATTAGTCAGCATGTACATAGGAGAACATAATTAAAAAGGCTGGGTAGGCTAAAGATGATATTTTGTGAAAGGCAATTATGGGATAAACAATTCATGGAGGTTGTGGCCCTGTGGTAATGGGCAATGCAGCCTGTGCCAGTAATGTAGACTCTCATAATCATGGTTATTATAAGGGGTTCTTTTATAATTATCAAAGGTCTTGTGAGATAGAACATTTGAACAATTCTGGACCAATGAAGCAAGAAGGCTCTGAAGATACAGGTGTCAGGGCCTAGAAAGATGACAGATGTTATAGAAATGAGAGAAATAGATCAGATTGTTTTATGTTAAGGTATAATAAACCTTAGAATTTGTGGATAAGAGCAGCATAGAGAAAAGTGATATCTCCGTGAATGAAAGTATGTAGCTCTCATGAATGAACTGAAATGGGCAAAAGAAACAGGAAAATAAAAGAGCTCTATAGTTTCTTATAGTAGGATGAATTTTGGAGCTTCATTGAAGGAAGACTATTACCTGTTGGAAGACACAAATAGAGCTGTGAGGATTAGAAATAGGAAGGCAGTCAAGACTCTAAAAAAGCAGATGCAAGAAGGGCAGCTGTGTACGGTGGAGCCTTGCTGAGAGTGTGTGCACTATCTTTATTGTAACTTAAATCCACCTATTAAAATGGAGCAAGCTCAGATAATTACAAGGAGACCAGATTAAAAGGGGGGAGGTATGGGCCAACTCTAATAGAAAGTTTAAAGATAAAACTCGAAAGTTTATAGAAGCAGAGCAGAAATATTAACAAGAATGAGGAGTAACTGTCATTCTAATGCAGTTAAGAAGTCACATGTAGTGGTTAAGTGTTTAGTTTTCAAAAGAAAAGATTTAGAGGGAGTCAGTAAATATTTCAGGTGTAATCAGTTATGACCAGGCATGACATATATTTCTCCTATAGTTACAAAGTTCTATTCCAAGAAAGTTATTAAATAAAACAGTGAAGCTATTGTGGAAGAAAAATACAGTAGTTGGATGTGTAGGTGGTCCATGGTTTTCTACTTTACAAGTGTTGCTTTCCCACCACTTATGAATAAATGCTTTGTGTAGCCTTGACTAGCCATAACTACAGGCTCAGTGTGGTTGGGGGCAAAGGGCAACATGGAAACCTAGTGCAGTGAAGGAGACCCTACTAATGACTTGTAGCAATGGAAGGTAGTCATCCAAACCAACCACCTTCAACCTACAGCCTATCCTGCCTGTAAATTAGACTAGGGTAATGGTGGTGCAGTACTTGTGGGAGTGGCCAACCAATGACTGGTTTAACTTGAGCCCAATCCCTTAAGAGGAAGACCAAACCCAGTACTGCCTAGATGGTTAGGAACCAGAAGGTGAAAAGCCCAGAGACCTAGGGTAGAACCAAATACAACAGGCCAAAGAGGGGGGAAAAGTCAAAGAAATGATTCCTAATGATACTCTGCTATACTCCTAGATCATTGCCTTGGTTATTCATCATTATCAGATAGTGACTGAAGGGAGCAGGTGCAGAGACCAAGAGCCAAACATTTGAAGGAACTCTGACAATCATGGAGCCTGTATGGGTCTGTGATAGGCCTTCTGCAAATATGTTCAGTCAAAACTTATAACAGCTTCATACATGACTTCTGCTTCAGGTTTTTCCTGCAAGGTCCTCCCTTGGCTTCCCTTGGTAATCGGCTGTGACTTGAAGGCCAAATAAACGTTCTTCCATAGGTCATTATGGAAGAAATGGTCATTATGTTTATCACAGCAATAGACACTGACATAGGTCCACGATGCAGACCTATAATTCTAGCACTTGTGACTTCCAAGCAGCAGGATCAGAAATTTCAAATCATGATCTATAGTATTTTATGTTTGTAACTACTAGGCTGGACAATGGAGACCTGTCTTCACAAAGGAATAACAAAGACAACAAACACAAAACAAAAACCAAAAACGATCAAAAAAAGTAAGAAGAAAATTGACCATCTTAAGATTGTTAAGTATGTTTATGTCCAGTATAAGAACGTGCCTGTGTATTCTGTTGATGTATCTTGAGCACATTTACTTTGTATTCACTGAAATCAACAAACTGAATGTGGTCCAGGGTGGAAGAATTTTAACCTTTTGCATGTAGATATTTGAAACACCCCTGAGTTTTGGTTGAATACATTTGCCATGTCACTTTTCAATTAAATAAGGAAGCTAGACTATATGCGGGGAAGATATCAATGCTAAATGTTGGGGGAAGGCCTTCATCATTTATTAATATGCACTGCTTCTCAAAGTGAAAATATGTATAAGCAAGAGATTTCTTTCTTGCTCAAATACACAGTAATTAAATTCCCTTCTGTGACTGTTTAATGAGGTTATGTGAGGATACATTGCTCTTATTTAAAACCATTGTTGGTGTTGAATGTGGTCTTACTACAAAATTCAGAGTTGGAATGGATGTCAAACTTTTATCCACAGGCACTATTTACTTTCATATTGTTCAATATTTACCATGGTTTGCTACAGCCCTAGTCACCATTTCAGCTGGCATACTGCCTGTTTATATTTTTGAAGTGTCTTGTTATAAATTCTTATAAAACATTGGCACTAATTACAGCTGCTCACACTTCTATTTCAACCCCCAATACTCTTGTTTTTCTCTGGCTCTGCTTTCACTCACAGCCGTAATAATTTTTTTTTCCATTTTGTTTCTGATCCTCTTTCATAGATAGCCAGGAAATGAGCCACACTGTGCCACAAGAATTGAAAAGGCTTTTCGAACTAATTTTCATTTTCTGAGCAAACTCCATGGCATGCTCTGAGCGTGTGATGTGCTATCATTAGGTTTTGCTTATGAAACTAAATGCAAAAAGGTTAAAAACCTTGCTTCACTGGCCTTATCAACAGTTTGCATTCCCCCGAAAGGTCGATTAGAACAAAAACTGTACTTGATCACTTCTGGTCAAAGAGTACTACAGAGTTAAGAGTGGAAGCACACTCTGCTGCTTATGGAAGGATTGGTGTTTTGAAATATTTTGTTATATTTTCATGCTAATATTAGGCTATTTCTATTATACATTTTACACATTTGCATATGGTTTAATTTGGGTAAAATTGTTGAACTGTTCCTAATCCTTATTTTTCTGTCAAGGACTTGAAAAATGCAAATGATAATAATATTTTACACAGAAAGAAGTTCATTGAAAATTGGGATGTTCATGTCTTTAAACTTTCTATTTTTGAATGCTAATAAGGATTTTCAAACTGAAGTAGACCCTGAATGATTGTAAAGAGAAAATCTCTCTGCAGTACCTAAGGATGGACAAATGGATTTGTATTTACATGATTATAGATGAGCAAAGAAGAAATTTCAGTAAACATGCAGAATCAGAGAACTTCAATTAGATTTTACCTATCTCAAGACTGCAGGGTTGAAAATAGTCTGGAACTACCAAGTAAGTCATAATCTTGGAAATATAGTTTGTTTCATATTTGTTCTCCACTGATTTAAATACTGGTAGATGTCGGTACATGCTTATATATTAAAATGTTATATATTAATGTATATTAATTTGGGGCTTTATATGCATATCAAATTGATTTTGTACTATCTGCAGAAAAAATCTAAATGAAGAACATAGGACTATGTTCTAGCTTATGTTCACATAAGA
This sequence comes from Mastomys natalensis, assembly GCA_021653895.1. NCBI lineage: Eukaryota > Metazoa > Chordata > Mammalia > Rodentia > Muridae > Mastomys > Mastomys natalensis. Next base: position 587,110 of record JAJTUV010001202.1, read on the forward strand.
CATCATTCATAGCAATAGAGCTTAAAGCAGCCTATGTCAATTAGTGTTGACTAAATGAAGCACCCAAGAATAAATGGTGATGATGTTAACATCTCATGATATGTAGATCATTGTGTTTTGTGAGCCATGTTAACCTCAATGCACTGTATTCAACTCATGAGCATGAGATCTATGTGGGACAGCACATGAGCTAGCACCAAAGAAACCTGAGGGAAAAAATGGACTTCACATTCCTAACAGAATCAGAGATCAAAAGATCTGTTCCATTAAACTTTAAACCAGAGAAATTCATCTGTCTGGCCCTGTGCCTCATGTCAATCAATGGCTCAGCTTTAGCTGGATTACGGTGAAGCCTGAGTGGTCATGCAAGAGAGAATTTCAGACAACCAGTCTCCAAAGAGATGCTATTCTAAGACTCAATATGAAAGAGAAATATGCTTAGGGTTTCATTGTACAGCAAAGAATCTCACTTCTGAATGTGTGGAGAAAAAGAGTGCTGGCAGCATTTGTTGCCCTCACTCATGTAGCTGTTTCTCATTAAGAATGGGACACAAATGGTTGACACTTTGTCGTGAATATTTCTTTGTCAGAATTCTCTCCTTTCCTTCCCTACTTGCTGAATATAAACAAATATTCTCACTAGTTACCATGCTAAGCAAACTGAAGATGAACCCTCCCCCTCTCTCTCTCTCTCTGTGTGTGTAGCTCATATAGTCACAACTTGATTATTAAGGCATTGACAGGTACAGGGGAAGTAATTGCTTCCCCAGAATTTGATATCTACCTGTTCCTTCATAATTATCATATTTCCATCTTAGTCGATTTCTTTCCAACAAGTTGTGCAGTTCCTATCATTTTCTAGCTATATCTGGTGCAGGGAAAGTATTTAAAACAAAACAATTTTATTCACTTTGAAAGCCCGTAGGATGCTAGTTTTAGTTGTGGTTAAACTTTTAGGTGTAGGATGTATGAGTCACAGGGAGGCTCTTCGATTCTCAATGACATCACTTAAGGAATTTGGCAACAGGATGCAAATCAGATAGAAAATTTGAGTTAATAAAAGTCTTCCACCCATAAAAGTTCAGCTGGCCAGATACCCTCCCATGCCCACAGCCTGAGTACCTCCCAGGAGGTCCACAGTAACAAAGACATAGTTGAAATCCCTTCCAAATACCCACACAAGCTGGGACATCCACAGAGCCTACTAGGACCTACCCATTCTGCCTAGCTCTGCCTTCCTTGCCAGTGTGCTTCCCCACGCAGGCCAGATCAGTGGCCTGATACCCTCCCATACCCTACAACCTGTCTGCCTCCCACAGTAACCAGGAACACAGCTTGTCTGCCTCCCAGGAGACTAGCTCTAACCCAGGTCAGAGAGCTCTACCTGCCTCCAAGGAGGTCAGCTCCAGTCAGAGACACCCAGGCCAGTTAATATCAGAGATAACCAGATGGCAGAAGGCAAGTGCAGGATCCTAAGTGACAGAACCCAATGAAATTCTGCACCATTAGAACCCAGTTCTCCTTCTACAACAAGCTCTGGATACCCTAACATATCTGAAAAGCAAGATTCTGACTTAAAATCCAATCTCATGAAGATGATAGAGCCTTTTAAGGAGGATATAAAAAAAAAAAAACTCCCTCAAAGAAATACAGGAAAACACAGGCAAATAGGTAGAAGTACTTAAAGAGGAAACAAATAAATACCTTAAAGAAATACAGGAAAATACAATCAAGTAGGTGAAGGAATTGATCAAAACAGTCCAAGAACTAAAAATGGAAATAGAAACAATAAAGAAAACACAAATGGAGGCAATCATGGAGATGGACAGCATAGGAAAGAGACCAGGAGCTACAGATACATGCATCACACACAAAATACAAGAGATTGAAGAGAGAATATCAGGATTAGAAAATACTATAGTAGATATTGCCAAATTGCTCAAAGAAAATACAAAGTGTAAAACATATCTATTCAAAATATCCAGGATATTCAGTATTCAATAAAATGGTCAAACCTAAGAATAATAAGAATAGATGAGGAAAAAGGATACCAGCTCAGGGAGCCAGAAAACATCTTCAACAAAACCATAGAAGAAAATTTCACTAAAATAAAGGAAGAGATGGCCATAAATGTACAAGAAGTCTATAGAACATCAAATAGGTTCAATCAGAAAAGAGAATCACACAATAATCAAAACACACTTAATGCACAGAACAAAAAAGGAATATCAAGAGCTGTAAAGGGAAAAGGCCAGGTAACATATAAAGGCAAACACGTCAGTATTACAGCAGACTTCTCAACAGAGACTCTAAAAGCCATAAGATTCTGGATAGATGTCATTCAGACCCTAAGAAAACACAGATGCCAACCCAGGATACTATAATCAAAAAATTCTCAATCACCATAGATGGAGAAACCAAGATATTCAATGACAAAACCAAATTTAAACAATATCTTTCCCTACACATGATACTGGAAGGAAATCTCCAACAAAAGGAGGGTAACACAAGAAATTAAACATTTCACAACAATCCCAAAGGAAGAGAATCAAACACACATAATACTACCTCCAGAAAAAAAGTAAAGGAACTAACAATCATCTGTTTTTAATCTCTCTCAACATCAATGGACTTAATTCCTCAGTAAAGAGACACAGGCTAACAGACTGGATACTTAATCAGGATCCAGAATTTTGCTGTATGTAAGAGACACAGCTCAGTAACAAAGACAGATACTACCTCAGAGAAAAGGCTGAAATTAAGTGCTCCAAGCAAATGGTCCCAAGAAGCATGCTGGATTTGCCATTCTAATATCTGATAAAATAGACTTTCATCCAAAATTTATCAAATCAAATGGGGAAGGACACTTCATCAAAGTAAAAACCCACCAAGAGGAACTATCAATTCTGAACATCTATGCCCCAAATGCATGGGCACCCACAGTTGTAAGAGAAACTTTCCTAAAGTTCAAAAAACTCACTAAAGCTCACACATTAATAGTGGGAGACTTCAACACCCTAGTCTCACAAATGGACAGTCTCTCACACAAATGTGAGACTGTGTCTCAATAGAGACGCAGTGAAACTGACAGATGTTTTGAACCAAATGGATTTAACAGATATCTTAGAACATTTCACCACAAAACAAGGGAATATATCTTCTTTTCAGCACTCATGGAATTTATTAAAGGAAGAAATAAAGAAATGACTGAATTAAGACTATAGAATTCAATGAAAATGAAGATACAACATGTGCAACCTAATGGAACACAGTGAAATCAGTGCTAAGAGGAAATTTCATAACACTAAGTGCCTTCATAAAGATTTGGAGAGATCCCTTACAAGCAACTTAACAGCATACTTGAAAGCTCTAGAACAGAAGGAAGCAAACACACCCAAGGAGGAGTAGATGGCAGGAAATAGTCAAAGTCAGGGTTGAAATCAACCAGTTAGAAACAAAGAGAAAGATACAATGAATCAACAAAACCAAGAGTTGGTTATTTGCAGAGCCCCTGGGTCTAAACCACCAGCCTAGGGGCACTTAGGGAGGTACCCATGACTCCAGCTGTATATGCAAGGGAGGATGGTCCTGTCAGTAGAGGTGGGAGAGGAGATCCTTGGTCCCATGAAGGCTGGACACCGTGTGTCGGGCAATTCGAGGGTGGGGAGGTGGGAGTACGGGGTAGGTGGGGGCACATTCTCAGAGAAGCAGGAGGGGGGGCTGGGATAGGGGGTTCCTGGGTGGGAGGGGGGAAATGGGGTAAGGGGATAACATTTGAAATGTAAATAAAATATCCAATAAAAAAAGAGAATTGGTTATTTGAGAAAATCTACAAGATAGAAAAACCCTTAGCCAAACTAACTAAAGGGCACAGAGACAGTATCCAAATTAACAAAATCAGAAATGAAAAGGGAGACATAACAACAGAAAGTCAAGAAATTTAAAAAATCATCAAAACCTACTACAAAAGTTTATATTCAACATGAAAGGAGGTTTCAACTAGCCTAGAATGGTAGGAGCAGTGAGACTCTCTAAGATAGAGACATAAGCCTTAAAATTGCAAGCCAGCCCTGGGCCTCAAGAACAAAGAGCTACTGAGTATCTCAGGGACAGGCTGGTTACAAGATAAGGACACATTCCTATGGGCTAGATAAGAGTAGATGAGTAAGTGTGTGATGGGCAGCCAAGAAACCCCCTTGTCCTGTCTAATCTGTTTGCTTCACTCCCAAGGCCCTGCTGCAGGTGGCTTCAAAGACCCGTAATCTAACCAGATGGTCTACCAAAATTGCTGATGTTCAAAAATGTTTATAACCAATCATGTACAGCCGTGCCAAAGCTCCCCACACTCCCGATCCCTTCCTATAAAAACTTTATGCTTTTGAGATCCTGGGTCGACTTCCCTACCTCCTGCGTGAGGTGGAATAGGCCCAGAGCTCTGCCACAATACACTGCCTCGTGTGTTTTGCAACAAGAGGTCTCTTGTGAGTTCTTGGGTGCGCTCTTCCGGGACTTGAGTGAGGGACTCCCTATGGGGAACCTTTCAAACAAAATGGGAAAATCTAGCTAAAATGGATGATTTTCTAGGCAGATACCAAGTGCCCAAGTTAAACCAAGATCAGGTAAACTAAACAGTCCCATAACCCCCAAGGAAATAGAAATAGTCATTAAAAGCCTCCCAACCATAAAAAAAGCCAGGGCCAGATGGTTTTAGTGCAGAATTCTACTAGATCTTCAAAGAAAAGCTAATAGCAATACTCCTCAAACTATTCCACAAAATAGAAACAGAAGGAACACCACCTAATTCATTCTGAGAAGCCAGTTACTCTGATAGCTAAACACACAAAGATCCTCCCCAAAAGAGAACTTCAGATGAATTGCACTTATAAATATTGAAGCAAAAACACTCAAAAATATCTCACAAACTGACAATACCATCACTCCCTAAGATTGAGTATGTTTCATCCCAGGAATGCAGATAGTTCAATATATAAAAATCCATCAACACAATAAACTGTATAAACAAACTCAAGGAAAAGAGTCACATTAGATGCTGAAAAAGCCTTCAACAAAATACAATACCCCTTATGTTAAATGTCTTGGAGAGGTCAGGATTCATGGCACATAGCTAAACACAATAAAAAACAATATATAGTAAACCATCAGCCAGCATCAAATTATATGGAGAGAAACTAGAAGCAATCCCACTAAAATTCGTGTCAAGACAAGGTTGCTCACTTTTTCTCTATCTATTCAATATAGTATTGAAGTTCTAGGCAGAGTAATTAGACAACAAAAGGAGATCAAAGGGATACAAATTGGAAAGCAGAAGTCAAAGTATCACTATTTGCAGATCATACGATAGTATAATAAGTGACCCTCAAATTTCCACCAGAGAACTCCGATAGCTAAGATACTACTTCAGCAAAGTGGCAGGTTATAAAATTAACTTAAACAAATCAGTAGTCTTCTTTTATACAAATGATAAACAGGCTGAGAAAAAAGTCAGGGAAATAACATCCTTCACAATAGGCACAAATACTATAAAATATCTTGGTGCAATTTTTTTTGTTGTTGTTTTAAATTTGGTGTAACTCTCATCAAGCAAGTGAAAGATCTGTATAACACGAATTTCAAGTCCCTGAAGAAAGAACTAGAAGAAGACCTCAGAAGATGGAAATATCTCATGCTTATGCACTGGAATTATTAATATAATAAAATGGGCATCTTATCAAAAGATTCAATGAGTCCCTGTCAACATCCCAACAAAATTCTTCACACACATAGAAAGAGCAATTCTCAAGTTCATATCAAAAAACAAAATGGAGAAGAGACTGAAGGAAAGGTGATTCAATGACCAGTCCCCCTTGAGATCCATTTCATGGGTGGGCATCAAATCCTAACACTATTCCTGATGCTATGTTGTGCTTACACACAGGAGTCTAGCATGACTGTCCTCTGAGAGGCTCTGCTAGCAGATAAGACAGAGGCAGATACTTACACCCAACCATGAACTCAAGTCAGGGACCACTATGGTTGAATTAGGGGAGGGATTGAAGAAGCTGAACGGGAGGGCAACTCCATAGGCAGACCAGCAGTCTCAAATAATCTGGACCTGAGGGAGCTACCAGAGACTGACCTGGTAGCATACAAGAGCTGATCAAAGGTCCTCCAGCATATATATAGCAGAGAACTGCCAGGTATGGCCTCACTGGGAGAAGATGAGCTTAATCCTCCAGAGAGTTGAGGTTCCCAGGATGGAGGAGGTCTGGAGAGGGGGAGAGAGCATCTTCTTGGAGGCAAGGAGGAGCTCTGAGTTTATATAAGCGAGAGGCTGATTCATTAAACTTGAGTTCCTGCTTCAACAAGACTCCTGGCCAGGTGTGTTTCTTTTGGGCTGTCGACACTCACCATCCTGCTCAGCCCCGGAGAGACCAGGTGGAACTAGGATCTCTCTCCTCTCACCTGGACCTGCCAGAAAGGAGCTCACACACACACACACACACACACACACACACACACACGCACGCTTGCGCGCGCACACACACACAAACACGTTTCCAAAGTCATAGCGCATCTGAATGAAACTATGAAAAAAATCATAATCACATAGAAAAGGCTGATTGAGATATCCTCAAATAGTGTGCAGGGAAGATATAAGGAACCAGGTTGTTGCAGTCATGTCTACATCAAAGGGAGATCCTCCAGTGAGAAAGCTGAAATCCTTTTACTAAGCACAGACTGAGAGCCCTGTAGACTAAGACACGGTGCATCCTTTGCTTTGTTTGCTGGGCCTGTGATTTTCAGGGGAATTCATCACTGTGGTAGATGGTGACCAGCTGTGCTCTACCTCTATTTCTCCTTTCTCAACAACTTCTTTCTGTTCTTTTCCTTTTCATTTTAAAGAACTGCCTGAAAGATCTGTTAAGCTTTTTTCACAGGACATTTTGCCAGCTTGCTCGTACCAATTTAAACTCTTGAGAGAAATATTATATCTGTATCTGTTGTTTTTACCTTGGAAATATGTTCGCAATTTGTCAGACACTACAGTAGTACATATCCAGGCTGCATGAATTTGTACTTCTGTGTTGTAATTCTGAGCAGTCTAAATAACCTCTTTGTTCCTTAATCAACTCCTGCCTCAGTTTCTCTGGTAGGTCAATGTCATATCCAAATAACTAATTTTATTATACAGTGTGTATAAGAGACACTTAAAATGTATAAGCAAATCAATAAGACTGAATAAATGTCAGCTTTTTAACAGTGTTTTCATCTTATAAGCGCTTGATTTAGCAGCATTGTAAACTGCATAGTTGTTTTAATATACTATTTCACCTATGAGAAAGGAGGAAAATGATTATTCTCAAGTAGAATTCTAGTGAGTTAGGAAGTTTTCTTGATAATTGCAGAAACATCACTGAAAAGGCAATATGCTGAAATGAGTTCTGGATAATGGGTCAAGGGAGAAAATGGATGAAAGATAGCTGCCTCAGATGGGCTGGAAATATTATTTATACCCCTTCCACATCTATCACATGGCACCTGGAAGTGTCAGAGGAATCTGGGTGGATATAACTGTAAGACAGCTTTGAGATTCAGTGTTCCAGTGACCTCAAAGACCAGAGGACTCAGGATGAATTTATGGGTTTCCCTGTTCAGACTCTGTCTGTATTCTAATAAACTCATTAACAATAGTAATCAAATCATAGTTTCCACTTGAGTGGTTGTACCGAAATGACCCTTTACATTTCATAGTGTCTAAGACAAACATCCTGAATGCCAAAGTAGAATCATGGCTGCTGGTCCTTGCCTCTCTGCATATACTAGAATAGAAACTGTGGCTGGTGTTTACAGGTAAGTCTTTTTTTTTTTTTTTTTTTTTTTTTATTAAATTAAATAACTTCCTTTCTCTGAGCAATGGAATAATTTGAAAAGGAATTTGTGTTCATTAGAGAAAACTGCCTCACATTCTTCAGAGCACCCTTGTGTTCCCTTCCAAAGAAAAGATGTTGCTTTGTGGCCCTGTCATCTTGATCTGATTCAGCATCCTAATTATTTTACTTTAATGGAAGAAATGCTGATAACAAATCCATAAATAAGTGCTTATTAAAACAACTCATTTATCAGTGCCTCTTTGTAATCAGTTCAATTGGGTTATGATTTAGGTTACAATGCCTGCAGCATACTAATTTAGCTACTCAATTGCAATAAGTAGTAGAGACTTGTGTTTGTTTTTTGACCTTCCTCTGAAAGATTTAATATCACCCTCAGAGCAACCAAGTACTAACATGAAGTTTGTTTGAGCCTGGTGTTATAAAACATATGCAATTGGATAAGGTAGCAGGCTAGAATGAAAGACTGCAAAGATGAAATATAATTATCTAGTCCCTTTCTTCCATTAGGAGGAATGAGCTGAAAAAGAGACAATATCTTTCTCCTGTAACATAATATAGTTGTGTAACATAATATAGTCAGTGACCTTCCCAAAGAACTTGCTCTGTGTCTATACAAAGTTTCAAAAAATAAAACAAATACATTAGTAGCATAAAAGGATGAAGTTACACTATCTGTTGAGCCACATGGTTATTAAGCTTGATTAAGCAAGTTGGATGATTAAGCTGTGTTGTTCCAAGCATGTTCTACTTAATCCTGAGTCCTGCTTTCCCCTTTATTGTCTGCATGATTTCACAAATTATGTTTTCTGAACTCACTTTCAAGTTTCCCCATTAATGTTGGCTTTGAAATATATTTTTGTGTTTGTTCTCACTTTGACAAACGTAAGGACTTTACCCCTTTCTTTTGTTGTTTTTTCTGTGTCCAGAAAATAGCAAGAGTTCAATAAATGTTCTTTTAATGAAAGAATATTTAAGTAGTTCTTTGTAATTGTATATGATAGTGTCATCCTTAATATATTTTATACAAAGGAAAAAATCTCTTATCTTTATTTCATAAAAGTAAACAATAGTTGATGTGGACGTCTCGGTCGATCAACTTGGATTAGAGATCATTACCTTACATAGCAGCTGTTAAAGATGAATTGCTTTGTCTAGCATTTAAGATTAATCTCCACGTTTTCCATTTTGTCCATATAAGTACATTGTCCTCAAATACTTCCTTGTATGTATTGTCTGATTTTTTTTTTCCATTTTGGAGAATTTTCCCTGTTATGCAACCATGCCATTGTTCCTATATCATCTTTATTTATTTATTTTTAAGATTTATTTATGTATCTGGATGTTTTGTCTGCATGCTCATCTACATACCAGAAGATGGCATCAAAACCCATGGGACTAGAATTATAGATAGTTTTGAACCACAATGAATGCTGGGAATTGAACTCATGGCCTCTCAGTGCTTTCTACCACCGAGCCAAATCTTCAGCCCTCCTTACATCTTCTCTAAAGCAATATTAATACATATGTGTTGACTTCTTTGTCTACAACAAATTTACTTTTGCTACATACATTAATAAAATTAAGCTTCTAGAAATTATGCATGCTTACTGCCTTCATGCTTTCTCTTTGATAGACTCTAATGTATCATTTGCCTCACCACTAAAGCAAGTCTATAATTCTTGTGGGTGGGTCACTAGAGATTGCAAAGGTTCAAAAATCACTGGATAATTACCAGGATCTCATGGCAGCTTTCACAGTCTGTTGTAATGCCAGTGACCATTTGTTTGAGATAGGGTATAAACATTCTTTTTTATTAGTTGTTTTTCTATTAGTTGACTGATGTCTTTTGATTGGTTCTCTAATAATTCTAATGTATTAATTACTTTGTAAGACTTCAATAATTAGTTCATTCACCATTTTCAACAATATTAATATCCATTTTGGTAAGTACATTGACTCCATGCTTTATTTATCAACCATGTATTACTAATTCTCTATGCAAAGAATGCTTTGTCTATAAGTTAAATATAACCTCCTGGTGGTCTTTGTTCATTCTCTCTGTTTCTGTCTCTGTTTTTGTATTTCTCTTTGTCTTCCAATCTTTCTTATATACATGCAGAAACACACATTTGTACATCAGTTTACATAGCTCAAGTTGGCCTTCATGTTACCATGTAATCCAGGCTGGCCTTGAATTTATGATTCTATTTCCATGCCTTCCAAATGCTTTGACTATAGGCACTCTCCACACTTGACCTGCAATGTCCTTTTAGCCACGTCCTTGTGTATTTTGAGCTATAACCCTCACTGTAAATGTACTATTCATTTTTCCTCAAACTTTATTTCCTTAATAAAATATAACCTCTACTTTTTTTCCTTTTTTTTGGTCAAGATGAAGGCATTGGAGCTGTTCTTCACTCTTTCATTCACAACACTGATCAGATTTATAAACAAGTAATCTTATTCCATCTTAAATAATATTTTCACTATTCTACTAATACCCATTTCAAAGTAGTCCATTCTGTGAAATAGATGATTATTGGAGTAGCTTCATAATTGTATTTTTTTTCCCAACTACAATGCCTTCTTGGTTTATTCTTATTTCTATAACTAATGTAAATACTATAAATCAGAGGCAAATTGTATTTACTGCCAAAAAGTCTTGACAATATCTGATATTGTTTGAATCTGACATATTGCCTATAAGCTGTTTCAAGCATTAGTTTCAGCTGTGTGCAGTGTTTTGCAAGACTGTGGGTCCTTTAGGAGATGAGGCCCAGCTGTTAGGAGTTGGGTTATCAGACATGAGCATTTGCGATTGTAGTCTGACCTCTGTCTCTTGTTTTGGCTTCCTCTTCCTCTTCCATTGTGATGTGAGACTACTGCAGCCCTAACTATGCAATTCTGCTGTCATGAGCTCTGAATTCCTTTTCTACTATGACAACCTAAAACACAGAGACTGTAAGCCAATAAAAACTATTTATTCTTTATGTTTTTTGACAAGTATTTTGTCACAGAAAGATAAAAAATAAGACAATTATTAGTTTTGCCTATAGAAACAAAGTCAAGTGTCTATATAACCCACCATTCACCATATCTGGATCCATATTCCTAACATGCGCTAGTAATGTTCTTTCTTCTGGGCTTTTTTGTGATAGTCTCTCCTCTTGAAATTTTGTCTCTCTATCTTTATTTCTCTTCATTAGTGTATATTTACTTTTGGCGCGGCAGAATCCCATCTCATTCAAAAATGCTTCTATCCTGTCATTTAGTGACATGTTCAATGGAGAAGAGAATTGATGGTATTTTACACAGCAAAATATGTTGGTCCTTGTCACATAGCAAATGTTTGATAAGTAGTTGATGAATGACAGGAATAAATATCTTTGACTAATTTCTTAATGACTGGCAAACAATATAGGGATGATTATGATGGTTTCGGGCAGTCCCTTTGTATCAATGAGCTGTCTCTTCTTTTCTGCACAGAACAAATCTTGTGGGTATGGCAGGGGTATGGCTGTGAAAATGGTAAACAGTAGGAAGTGCTTTCCAGAAGAGGAAGACTAAGAGACAGTATTAGAAGTACTTAAATTTATTATTATTATTATTATTATTATTATTATTTGGTTTTTCGAAACAGGGTTTCTCTGTGAGTTCTCCTGGAACTCACTCTGTAGACCAGGCTGGCCTCAACTCAGAAATCTGCCTGCCTCTGTCTCCCAAGTGCTGGGATTAAAGGCATGCAACACCACTGCCTGGCTAAATGTATTATTTTTAAGGAGGTAAAAAGGTCCATATCTATGGACTCTAGGATTATTCAAGCTCCCAAATTGTTATAACAATTTATTACAAAAATGTTAATTCTGCAAAGGTATGTAGAAAGCTACAGGTGACATTATAACAGTATACACAAAAGAAAGAAATTCTCATATAAACTGAAAGAGAAGACTCACTGTATGTATATCAGAAACATCAAAGCAGCTTCAACTATGGATCAAAAGTGGATCCACACACAGGCTACAACTTGGAACACATGTATAAATCTCTTTAACTCTTAGATGTTAGGATACAAAATGTTGTTCCCAAAGAACAAAGTAAAACTAAACACATCTCCATGTGTGTATCCTTCCAAGAGTCATATTGACTGTTGTTACCAAGGATGCATCAATACTTAAATATCAATATTTTTTATGTCTTAGACTTAACTCAGGCCCTTATTGCAAAAAGAGTTTGGTTTCTTCAAAGATCACAGAATTCCCTGGTCAGACAGAAGCAATGTGTAGACTGGACGGTAAGGCTCTTATAACAAGTGTCTGAGAGCAAATAGAAGGCTGATATTTATTTTTTTAATTTTATTTTGGTGTCCTGAGACCTTTAATATTTTGATTTGTAAAAAATAAAGTTATTTGATTTGTAAAATTAAAGTTACATTTACATTAATTACATTCTTTAATGTATTATTTTTTTTCCATGTTTATTACAGTAAAAGATTATAATGTTGTTATTTTAACCAATATACATATACACTTAAATAGTATTAAGTCCTCCTCCTGCTGTGTAGTCATCTCTGTCATTCTATCACCATGACTCATTTCAACTTTTATAATTGCTGCTGTATACCACTGACCACTATCTATCAACGTTTCTTTTGCTTGGAGCCCTGGCCACCTACACTAATATTAGTATTATTTTGCCTCTAAAATTTGGATGACTCAAACTGCTACTATTGTAGTTGATAAAAAATAGGAACTGACAAAATTCCATATTCATAAATGAGCATCACTTAAATATTTATAAATACCTGGGCATTAGATTGCCATAGTGTGAATTTCATTTATAAAAGTATGAGACATCTAAAAACATAGAAAACTGTGACCTCTAATGGAAGATTTTGAGTCTAAATTATGACAATGTATCATCACTAGTAAATTCATTGTTTAGAAAAATAAAATTAACTTTATAATTGCAACATAAATTCTCTTAGAAAACGTTTCATGTATGAAACGTTGATGCCCTCAAGCGCGATGTTGTATGCTCATGAGGACCAGTTGATAAAGAAGCTGAAAGAGGAGAACAACAGCTAGAGGTACATTGGACTTAGCTGTTCCTGCAAGAAGATAAACTGGAGATTAGTAGCAGCACACTGTGGCAGCTCATTAACTCACATTCATCTTATGAGAATAAAGATTGGTGCTGCTCCATTGATACCTACCCCACATCCTTCAGATGTCAGTCTTGCCTGATTTCCCTTGGAAGTCTCCATGGAAGCAAATATGTCCATGATGTTTCAGCTTAGTAAGTTGAAAGAGCAGAAAGCCGCACTTAGTTTAATTTTTGTGTTTGTTTTTATGTAAGTATGTGACAAATTATATACGTTAGCTGATCAAAGATTTAGAAAGTTATGACAAGTTAACCCATGGTTTTCAATAGATGCTAATGCTGATAGGAGTGTCATGTTGTACTTAATGCTCATATTATACAGTGTTTTATGGAAAAGGATGGGTTTAATAGTTCCTTAGAAAGCTAAACCTGTAATGTTATTTCAAGTATTTTTCTTGATGTACAAATATCAAATTGTATTTATTTGAATGCATGAGTGTGCTGCTGTTAGTTTTACTGTGTATGCCTGTGGTGTAGTCTTTGTGTAGAGATGAGAGAACAACTACCAGGAGTCAACTCTCTTCTTTCACCATGTGGGTCCTGAGGATTGAACTCAGGTCATTACACAGGCAGTCAGCACTTTTCCTCACTGAGCCATCTCACAACTCAGTGTTTAAATTTTTATTAACACGTTTTTAACATATATAACCATATATATGTGCTGCAAAGTGGCACCTCAAGAGATATATATTATCTGTGATCATTAGGTTGAGTAATTGATCTCATTGTCATACTGACATATATTTCTTTTTGAGCTAGAAACCTTTAAAATACCATATTGTATTCTTTTGAAATATTGAATGAGTTAGTGTCAACCCTGGTTATCTTATGAAGCTAGAAACCAATGATGTCATTCTTATTGTACAACTGCATCATTGTGTCTATTAAACACATCCTGCTTTCTGTCCTCCCTAATACCCTAACCTGTATCTAGTAATTACTAAACTATTCTTTATTATGTATCATTATTGAAAACTTCTTGTAACTGGTAAGGAATCTGAAAAATAATCAAAACTAAAATTTTTACAACTGGAGCATGAAGCTCAGCTAAACAAAACTTGAGAAACAAAAATTTCTACTCTGGCTCATGCATTAGATTTTAATATAAATGAGAGAAATAGTCTATGCTTTCTGACATTAAATAGTAATTAAAATATTAAATGCTTTAATTCATCTCTGAGCTTATTTATCAAAGCTATAAGACATCCATCAAAGAAAGAAATAATTCAAATTATGATGATATTCATAGGAAGTCAGATGAGGATCTTGATGATATATAACAGAAAGACAAATAGATTAAGGAAACCAATTACTCGGTGTTGGAGGCACATATTTGTAGCAAATCTCATAGGAAAGAAAAGGGAAAAATCACATACATGTTGACAGTTTTAATGACATACAGTAGTATACATTATATTGGTTGAGTTGTCATGTGCCGTGTGAGCTCACTGAAAACTGATTCTATAAGGAGGTTGCCCCTTCACATAAGGTTCAGATTGCTTAAGAATCTTTCAACATCTATTATTTAAAGATAATAGCTACAATTCTGTGACCAAAAGGGAAAAACATCAAGTCCTAGAGAAAAGCTAGAAGATAAAGCATTTCAAACAGAGATGACTACTGTTAATCTTATGGTATAAAAATCCCTACAGCGGACAGAATGAAGTTCAGCCTTGGAAGCTTTTCATGGAAAGAAATCATAACCAAGATCTCTAGCTGAATGCTGATGCCTGCTTATGAATGCTTTCAGTCTGCTTATGCCTGATAATTCACAGTGCATTTGATGACATTGTCTATCTGTTGCTAATTGTTCTTTTACTCAGATACTTAATCCCAGGGGTCAGTGTTGTGCCCACGGATCTACTAGGAAGAACTCCAGGGAGATGCCTGAAAGGGGCTTCCCCAGTTCCTCATTTCTGACAGATGTTCTGAATGCCCAGTTTTATCCTATGTGTTTTTTCTATAGTCTATCTATCTATCTATCTATCTATCTATCTATCTATCTATCTATCTATCATTATCATTATCATCATCATCATCAAACATCCATCTATGTATTATGTATCTGTCTACCAATCAGTTAATCATCTATTATTCAACAATGTATCTATGTACCTATGTGTGTGTAAGTATGTGTCTACCTATTTGCTATCAATACTTGTTATTTTTCCTTTACTTTATTTCTCTATAGATTTAACAAACTCACTTATCCAAAAATAAAATCACATCACAACTATTGCTTATCATTCTCTTGACAACATAGAATACCTATTAATCTTTACTGTAATCTCAAAGGTGCCATCTGTTTCTTGAAAAATCTTTTATTTTCCCCATTCCATAAACAACTTCTTTACTATTTTCTTATCCCTTCACTAACTTCATTATCAAATATCTGTGAACTCTGCACAACAATTGGATAGCCTAGGTTAAAATTTAGGGAAAAAAAACATTTTATTTAACAAAAGTATGGATGTGTTAAACTTTTTGATGCTCTAGACAAAATGTCACATGCATGGGTCATTATTTAGAAGAATAATGATCTGAAAGAGAAGTTTTCATAGATAAAGAAGAAATAAATCTCAGGACCATGACACAAAACCACTGTGCTTTCAAAGTGTGAATGGAATATAAATACTGAGATTGTTAGGCTACAAACATTGCCTTTCCTGCTCTTCCCACAAGGGCTGTTCAGGATCTCACTCCTCTAAGGAAACTCCTAGATTGTTCTATTTCACTTCCTCCCCTTGGTGGCCATACTTGATGTTATTTATGCCTGGCAATGACCTGTGACAGTAATCCTCGGCACTTGACCATAAACATATTGCTCTCGGTCTACTGATTTAATAGAAGCAAGTACTGAGTTCTCATCAGTCTGAGGCTCAGAGATTCCAGGTAGTTTAAGCCTGGGGTGCCCCTTCTGGGCATTAAAGTTGAGTGAGATAAACCTGTGTGTTTATGGTGTACATGTATATGTGGGTGTCTATGTGCATGACTGTGTGAGTGTGTGTGTATGTGTTTGTGTGTGTGTGTGTGTGTGTGTGTGTGTGTGTGTGTGTATGTGTACATGTGTGAAGGTATTTGAGTACTGGGTGGTATTTGTTACTGTATCATGGCACAGCCCTCACTGATTTGTATAAATAATGACCGTCAGCACTTAAATCCCAGAATGAATCACCCCAGAATCCACAGCATGAAGTTCTTCTGTCATTTGTATTATATGAAATTTAGACAGTGAGGAAGAAGCTACAGATCACAGATGGTGGACCAAGCTCCTTGGGTGCTTTGTGCTAGTACAACAACTGTTAAGCCTAGAGAGACTGCAAAGCAGCCATCTGTCTTTGGCCAAGTGAACATGTGAATATTCCAGGTCTTTAGGCAAAGACAAAAAAGAGATGATAGCATTTAGTCCAATTTGTACTCTGAAGATGCCAAACTTACTTTTTCCTAAGAAGACCACAAACCCTCACCATTAGAAAATTAACTGTATACAAGCATGGATTTATTTTTACTCTGCTTTTTTTGAAAATATTCTGAGGTTCCTGACTGTCTTGACTATGGATAAATTTTGTGAATCATATTCCTAATTGAAAGTTGTATAGTCAGAATAGATAGATAGATAGATAGATAGATAGATAGATAGATAGATAGATAGACAGATGGTGGGTATGTACGTATGTAGATAGATAGATAGATAGATAGATAGATAGATAGATCTATAGATTACAGATAAATAGACAAAGCATGGCTACATTCTGGAGCCAAGTATACATGGCTATTACAGGAACACTAACATCACATCTCAGTGTTGTATGGCTGCATGAATAATTTTAAATTGTATTACTTCATATTTATTATTTATATTATCAGAACAGTAAACCATAAATCAAGAATTTTTAAGTGTGTTGGTGTAAATATCAGGAAAGATGTAACCCTCTGATGGAGAACTCTTTGATGAAAAACATGGTTTGTGGGTACTTGGATCTATGGGGTCTGTTCATGCATTCAAAAACAGTTTTTTCAGTACATGGAGTAGTTAATAAATGGTATTTAAGAGACTAAAATGGCTTAAGAGGGTTGGGCTCTGGACCTGCAGTATTCCAACCTCTCCATAATCACTGAAGCTCTAATTCATCAATTACCCTTGTAGAATCTTTAATATAGCTGTGACTTTTTTCTGGAAACTTGGGAAACATTACCATATGCCTTCTAAATCTCCTCTCTACTGTGCAAAACATTATTAAAGAGCAATTACTGAAATTGTTAGTGACTAGTGTTTTGTAATTATTGTCTACAAATTTGAAATGTTCGTTAACTTCATGATTATGTGTTCTTTAGAATAATGCATTTTCAGTTATTTCTACTAAAATTATCTGTGATATACAAATAAGATAATAAAATTGCTCACCGAGTTGAGCCTATAGTCATCCACTTAGCCATTTAAAATCCTGTGGAGGTATCTTTTAATTTAATTTGAATTTCTAAAAGGACTCTAAGTGATGTCATAAGACTTTTATTTTAAAACCTATGCCAATAATAGTTGAATGACATGACTAATAAGTATTTATTATGTGTATACTTTATGTCAAATGGAGTTAATATAACACACACAAAAGCAGAAAGCAGCACAAAAGACGATTGTAGGAATATTCTTAGCAGGCTGTATTATGAAAGATAGCAAACAAATAATTTGTTATGGTTCTGGTATATTCTACAAAAAGGAAGTAAAAACTACTGGAAAAATACATAATGAGAGGATATAATACACTCTGGGATTCCTGCAACTTTATCTAGAATAATGAGATCAGTGGTTAAGTAGAAAGTCAAAAGATGGGCATAACGCAGCCATCAAGGAAGCCTGTGGAACATTTTCCAGCATGAGGAACAAGAGGAGAGCCATTTAATCAAGGAAAAGAATGGGGACAATCAGGGTCCTGTTTATAAAGTCCTTTCTTGTGTCTACCAGTTAAAAATATTCCCTATAATTTCCTCTTTCAGATTCAGTGTATCAGATCTTATGTTGAGGTCCTTGATCCATTTGGAATTGGCTTTTTTTATGTTGTTAGTGATAAGGACTGAATGTTACTGTTCTATATGTAACTATACAGTTAGGCCAGCACTATGCATCATTGGTATATTTCTGGAAAAAAATCAGGTGTTCGTAGGAGTATGGATTTATATGTATATCCTCAACTAAATCCCATTGATTTGTGACTCTGTTATTATGCCAGTACTATGTTGTTTTTATTGGAGTATCTTAAAGAAAAGCAACACTCTGAAGCCGATGGAACCTACCACCAAGGAATAT
This sequence comes from Mastomys natalensis, assembly GCA_021653895.1. NCBI lineage: Eukaryota > Metazoa > Chordata > Mammalia > Rodentia > Muridae > Mastomys > Mastomys natalensis. Next base: position 605,467 of record JAJTUV010001202.1, read on the forward strand.
GTTTGTGTCGGGATAGGAATACAGCATCTCAAATGCTTCTCTTTTTTTGTATTGATGGCATATCTTGGAAGAATAACTCCCAATGCTATAAATCCTTGCAAAGTCTTGAATTCTGGGAGCTTAAATGGCTGCTAAGAGGAGAGATCAGCCTTCATGGCTATCGTCATGGCGTTTGCTCTTTCAATCCTTTTATTCCACTTTGTCCATGGTTTCCTTTGACATTTGAGTCTTGGCTCTATTCAAAGAAATATAGGAAGCAAAAACCCTTCATCCTCTTTCCTAGTGGCAACAGGGACCACTTTTGTCAGAAGGATCACAACTGGGTCTTTTATTTCAGACTTCCCAACTCTTGCTTTTTCAGATCTGGCTTCAACCCAGTCCCAGTATTGACTTTTATATTCCAACCACCTGGTTCAGTATTTTCCTGTTTTATCCTGACTCCACTCCATAGAATCTAGTGAAATGTTCCTCTCATAAAAACATAATGGTTGGGAGAAATCTGGATTCAAAGGTGGAGGAAATGAGGAGAAGTGGAAGCAAATACAGTAGACAGGACAGAAATGTTCATAGGAATTGAAGACTCTGGTTCTGAGTGGCTCACGGAGTCAGGCCACTGGGAACCTTGGGCTGCTTCTCTGAAGCTTTGGACACACAGCGAGTGTAGAAGAGAGCCTGAAACTGCTTTAGTTCATAGTTCTGAGTTTCAATCTCAAAAAAGAAAAAGAAATAAAGTGAGCAGAAGTGGACTGAACTGAAGCTGTAAGGGATTGAACTGCTGTCGACCCATTTGGGGACTCTTGCAGCAGTTTGCTTCTCTGCAGGATACTTCCCGAGAATAAAAGGGAATATATATAGGAAGACTTCACTTGCTGTCAGCATTAAAGTTGCATGAGAGGGGACTTTCTACTCGAGATGCTACTGAAATATGGCCAATTTGCTTTTGACTTGATTCTATTACACTGATATTTTCACATTGTGAATATACTGACAAATGCAGCTAGCCTTCTTCTATGAAGTCACTACTCTTCCTTTACCCTCTGAGAAAGAAAGACATAGTGTTTCTTGATGGTCACAGAACTTAGATTTCAGAGCCATTCACTTGTTTGCAATTAAATATAAGTCATTTTTTATTTTCTAAGGTATAGAGTTTAGATTTCACAAAACCAAGATGCTAGCAGTGAGTCGAGCTTTAGCTTGGCCTTCAGAGTAGAAGATGCTTTAGTACAGGTGCTGGTGTCTTTGCCACTTGGTGGGAAAATAGCCTGTCAGAACCACAAGCTGCACTTCATGTTTCTGCTCAGTGGCACATCCAAGAACGAGTTAATCAGTGACAATTTCTTATATGATAAATTGCCACCAAGATCTTTTCCACAATCCTCAGGCCCAGTGAAGTTGAGAAGCTTAATGCATACACATATTAAATGCTTGTTGCCAGCCTTCAAGGAAGCTTTTAAGCCCATGAACTCTAAATTGTGTAGAAAGGAAAATGCAGAGCGAGTGATTGTATCTGATGCATCATAGCTGTTTAAAAATATCATTCATCAGCATCTTCGGAGTGATTTTTGTTCATCTACTTTTGCCTGTGCCACCACTTTATATTTTGGCCACATGTATAGGCACAGACATGCACTCCTGAAGAAGGAACAAAATATAACAAAATCTACTGTATTTTTTCTGTAAGGAGACAGATAATTAGTATTCCTATCTTTGAAGGACTTACTCTTTGCTTTGCAACTACTCAGCTCTAATGTTTTAGTACCCAGATAGTCGTGGCTTATCATTAAAGGAGGGAGGTGTTTCGAGTAACATATTCTGTATACTAATGTTTAATTATACATAATTGTTATACATCAGGATACATTATCTTTCATACTTCTTTCAAGTGAAGCATTTAAACTGTTTTAATTTATATACAAACTGTTTAATAATGCAAAGATATGCATAACCCAAAGGGGGACATTAAGTTATTAAGAATAATAACTAACCTCTAATATGAGTTATTTTGTCATTTGTCTCTGTCCATCATTTATGAAGCTATTTAACTGTGGGGCTGGAGACATGAATCAGCGGTTAAGAGTTCTGTTTGCTCTTCCAGAGGTCTTGAGTTCAATTCCCAGCACCCACCTTGTGTCTCCACCCATGTATAATAAGATCTGGCACCCTTTTCTGGCCAGCAGACATACATGCAGGCAGAATGCTGTATATATAATAAATTGTTTATTTTTTAGAGTCAAGTTTTTTATTAAATTATTTTATTTATTTACATTCCAAATATTGCCCCCATTCCTGATCTCCCTCCTGAGTTCTCTACCCTATCCTTCCCTCTGCTTTGCTTCAGAGGGTGTGCTCCCCAACCCACCTCACCCCTGAAAGCATCACCCTTCAAATTTCTTTCAAGAATAAATGCATCCTCTTCCACTCAGGTCAGACAAGGCAGTCTTCTTTACTTTGTGCCTAGGGCCAGGGACGAGCCCATGTAGGTTCTTTGGTTGGTGTCTTAGTCCCTGGGAGTTCTGTGGTGTCCCATTAGTTGATACTGTTGTTCTCCTAACTCTTCCATAGGGTCCCTGACCTAGTCCAATGGTTGGCAGGAAGTATCTGCATCTGCCTCAGTCAGCTGTATACACAATAAATAAATAAATTTTAAACAGAAAAAAATAAGGTTAAAAAAAAGTAGTGGGCTGGAGAGATGGCTCAGTGGTTAAGACCACTGACTGCTCTTCCAGGTCCTGTGTTCAATTTTCAGCAACAGCATGGTGGCTCATAATCATCTGTAATGGGATCTGATGCCCTTTTCTGGTGTGTCCGATGACAGCTAGAGTGTCCTCACATACATTAAATAAATAATAATAAATAAATAAATAAATAAATATTGTTTTAAAAAGCGATTTAACTACTTAACTATTTCAGTGGTTAGTTTCAAAACATTTCTTTCCATTTTTCATACTATAAAATGTCTGGTTAAGGGACTGAAGGTAGTTAAACAGACTAAGAAATTTTCAAGAAGTGAATTTCAACATATTTATTAGTATATTAAAGAATTCTTCTGTTTTTCGAGATATTGTGCCCCATGTAATTCTACCAATAAGTTTGGCATACATTTTTTTTACAAGTAATTAACATTAAATAAAGGCAAAATATGATTGAAATAATGACCCTAGAGCCAACACCAAATATCATGTTTAATGATCTAACGTTCATACTTGTTCTAGTACTAATGTATATTCTCTATTTGTAGCTGAGGGTCTAGAAGTCAAATCTAGTCTGCTTTTTCCCTAAGCTAACGATGGTTTGTGTTTTAAGTGGGATATATACAAGTGTATGGCTTTAAGTAGCACAGTGTGGATGTTCAAATCACCAGAACTCAAACAATAAAGCAAATACTGTTTATTTCTGAACCATTTGCATGCAAATTATGCTTCCTATTACTCTCTCAGTTAGTTTGATATTCTTGGTCAGTACCTTGAGGTGCAGTGGAAAAGAAACATACTTCAGGTCATTACAGGAATTTCATTAAAATATGCATAGTCTCATATTTTATCACCTGCCTTTCCCATCTACCAACATAGTAGGTACTTTGAAATAATACAGTTGCCATTTACTTGTATTTTGAAGAATAAAATCTCAGCTGAGTTATGTACACATGTACGCACATGAGAATCAGCACTTCTTGGGGCCAAAGACAGGCCTTTGATCTGCTTGGATTCCTTCTACTCAGGAAGCTATTTTGCTTCAAAACCTACTCAGGATATGAAGGATTATTACCAGGGAGTTATATTCAGTTTCTTCAGGGCAACTGTCTGAATTTTGATAATTTTCTTTCCGTCTTTTATGCTAGAAACGGTTATTGAACATTTATGCTGGGCAGCACATTGCCACATGCTGAGAAATGTTACTCCTTACCTGTGTGAGATGCAGTGTAATTCAAAGCAATGAAGAACAAGACGGTAGCACTGCTGAGCTAAATCACAATTAATTGGAAGGTAGATAATAAACACATTTTGTTGCACAAATAAACTGATTAAGATATCATTTACAATCTTGGAGTTCAGGAATGACATCACACTTAGTACTGACACTTTTGAATATCACTGGAATTTTAGGAAATGAGTAAATGTGCAATTCTTTACTAGTTATCACTGTTCACATTCTTTAGATTTTTCTTATGATACTGAGCTTCATATGTTTTGATAAAAAGATTCATTTCTTATAAGTACTACCAATAAAGAGTTTATTATATACAAGACAGATACTATTTCTAAATTTTTTCCTTCATAAGCATATAGAAATTAAACCCAAAATTTCTTCAATAAAAATAAAATGTCAGTATATATTCTTCAGGAGAATTAAATCATATATGTTAAATTTAAATTAATTTTTACTTCCTCCTAAATGAAATCTTCATCATGGTACATAGAGAAGAAGAAAAAAAATTAAACTTCTCAGTAAAAATATGTATCTAGTCCTTGAGCTCTACTGTATAACAGAAGGCTCTGCCTGCCTTCCCAAGAAGGCCTGCTGTCCTCAAGAACATCCGGATTCAAACCCCTTCCAAATCCCCTGCCAGGTGGGTCCCCAGCAGAAGTCAGCTGCACACTGTTCCCTGAGCTTCATTGTCCAGCCCATGGCTCTTCCTGCCTTCCCAAGGAGTCCCATGGGCATTAGAACGTTCGAGTTATACCCCTTTTGCCAATACCTTTCCTGCCAAGTCCACAAAGCACATCTAACAGCAGCAGGCACACATGCAACCCTGTGTTTCAGTTTCCAGGCAACAACTCTGCCTGCATCCCTAGTGGCCAACTGGCACCAGGAACAACAGATGGCTAAAGGCCAGCATAAGAATACACTCAATGAGAACCAGGGCAACATGGCACTATCAGAGCTACTACATAAGCCATGAATATCCTAATACAACTGAAGCACAAGAAGGTGACTTAAAGTCCATCATATAAAGAAGAACCTGCTGCTCAGTCCACACAAAAAGTAAGACTGGAGGAGTGAGTGTGATTGTAGGCTTTCCTATAATTAATTAGGCAGAAATTAGGCAGAAAGAACATGCAAAAGACAGATATGGGAAGACTGAAGGTCAATACCATACCAGCTCCCAGCTCCAAGTCTCAGAATATCTTTTTAAAAAATCATAGAAGAAAACTTTTCCACCCTAATGAAGAAATGCCTATAAACATAGAAGAAGTTTACAGAGCACCAATTGAACAAGAATTGGACCAGAATTAGCAAATCCTTCTGTCACATATTAAAACACTAAATATACAGAATGTGTGAAAGAATATTAAAAGCTGCAAGGGGAAAAGTGCAAGCAACATATAAATGTAGACCTGTCATGATTACAGCAGAACTCAACAGAGACTCCATAAGCCAGAACGACCTGGCCAGATGCCATCCCAGAATACTAGACTCTCTCAGGAGCCTGCTGGTCAGTCCACACAAAAACCATGACTAGGGGAATGAGAATGATTAAAGGAAAAGCAAAAGAAGATGCAACAAAACAATGTGGGAAGGCTGCAGGTCAATACCACAGCAGCAGTGAGTGTTTTTCTCAGTGTCTTTTAAAAGGAAGCAACAGAAAGCATATGATCAACTCCAGGAAGTTAACAATGAACACGAATGCTTACATGGCAAGTTTATGGTACACAGAATTTATGTTTGACTAATGCCTTCAGCCTTCGACAATCTCTCAAGGATGTATGTGTAAGCAGGGAAACTTGGCAGGGTATAACACACTTCTTAATTAAAAACAAAGACAGATGTCGGCAGACTCATTCATGATTAATCACAGTCAGAAGTCAGCCAAAGTTAACACTGGATGTGCTCCCGACAATACCCGGCAAAACTTTTAATCAACATAAATGGAAACAACAAGATATTCATGACAAAACAAAATTTAAACAACATCCATCTGTAAATCCATCCCTACAGAAGATACTAGGAGGGAAACTCCAACCCAAGGAGGCTAACAAAAGAAGGGAGGTGTAACACACACACCACACACACACACACACACACACACACTAAAACCACCAACATCAAAATAAGAAGAACTAATAATCATTGGTCATTAATATTTTTCAACACCAATGTACTTATTTCCATAATTAAAAAAATAATCAGGCTATCAGAGTGGATGCGAAACCAGGATCCTTTATTCTACTGCTAAAGAAATTTACCTCAACAGCAGAGATAGCCATTACATCAGAGTAAAGATCTGGAAAAATGTTCTCTAAGAAAGAGACCCAAGAAAGAAACTCGAGTAGTCATTGTAATATCTAATAATATATATGTTAAATTAAAAATAATCAAAAGAGATGGGGAAAGAGACTTTATACAAATCAAAGCAAAAGCCCACCAAGATGACATCTTAATTCTGAACATCTGTGACACAAATATGAGACCTTTACATTCATAAAATAAATTTTACTAAAACTTAAATCAGACTTAGAAATCCACACATGAATAGTGGGAGACTTCAGCACCCCACTCTCACCAATAGACAGGTCATCAGGACAGACAGTAAACAGAGAAATAATGAACCTAACCTACATTATGATTCAAATGGTCTGAATGATTTCTACAGAACATTTCACCCAAAATTAAAAGACTATAACCTCTTCTCAGCTCCTCATGGAGTCATCTTCAAAACTGACCAAATACTCAGTCACAGAGAAAGCCTCAAAAGATACAAGAAAACTGAAGTATCACAGTGTAACTTATCAGGCCACTACGGACTTCAACAGCAAAAGAAACAAGAGAAGCCTACAAGCTCAGGGAAACTGAACAACTCTATTCAATGATCACTAGGTCAGATAGGAAATAAAGAAGAAGAAGTTAAACCCTTTCTAGAATTCTATGAAAATTAAGGGACAACCTATCCAAACTTATGGGACACAATGAAAGCCGTGCTAAGAGGAAATATCATAGAACTAACTACTTTTATAAAGAAATTGGAGAGATTTCATACTAACAACTTAATGGCACACTTGAGTGCTCTAGAAGAAAAAGTATCAAACACACTAAAGAGCAGTAGACAGCAGGAAATAATCAAACTCAGGGCTTAAATCAATAAACTAGAAACAAAGAGAACAATACAAGGAAACCACATACTTTGGAAGAGTGGGACACTGCGGTGCTGGTGGGTGTGCAAACTTATGTAACAACTCTGGAAATCAGTTTGGTGGTTTCTCAGAAAACTGGGAATAGTTCTACCTCAAGACCCAGCTATTCCACTCCTGGGAATGTATCCAAAAGATGCTCCCCTATATCACTAGGACACTTGTTTGATTATGTTCATAAGAGCTTTATTTATAATAACCAGAAACGAAAGCAAATTATACATTCTTCAACTGAAGAATGGATAAGGAAACTGTGGTACATTTACACAGTAGAATATTACTCAACTATTAAAAGCAACAACATCATGAAATTTGAGGCAAATGAGTGGATGGACTAGAAAATATCATCCTGAGTGAGGTAACCCTGGCACAAAAAGACACACATGGTATGTACTCACTTATAACAATATATTAGCCACAATGTACAGGATAAGCATGCTACAACCCACAGACCCAAAGAAGCTATGTAACAAGGAGGATCTAATGGAATATGCTTGAATCTTACTGAAAAGGGGAAATAAAATAGACATTGGGGATGGATGGAGGGGGAACTGTGTAGGAGAGGGGTTGGGGAAGGCTTTTAATTGTAGATAACAAAAATCTCAGCTTTCTTTTAGGTATCCCTCAGGAGGTCTTGTGTTTAAATTAGAATGTTCCTTTTCCAGGGGATTATAAGTTTGAAAACTTGACCTGCATTTGGTGACACTATTTGGAGAGGTCGTGAAATCCATAGGAGGTATACACATTCTAGAACATACAGTCTTTGGGAGCAGGATTTAAGAACTGATATTTTTGGCCTAGTTCTCACTTGCTTTCCATGGTTCTTTGTGTACTGAGATGAAATTTCTTACTTCCTGTTCCTGTTATATGTTGCCATTCAGTCTTGTCATTAAGAACATTAAGGACACTACTCCTCTGAAACTGTAATCATCCATACATATATATATCCTAAAGGTTTTTTCTTCACCCCCTAAAGCTGAAGATTTGTATTCATTCTCCTTGCCCTTTAAGCCTCTCTCCTGTCTCTTCCTCCTCCGATCCTGCCTCCTCATTCCCCATGCACCCACCCACCCAGATCCTCCTATCTTTCTGCCTCCTATGATTATTTTGCTTCCCCTTCTAAGTTTGATTCAAGCACACTTGCTTGAGTCTTTCTTCTTGTTTAACTTCGTGAGTCTATGGAGTGTGGCATGGCCATTCCATACTTTATGGGTAATATTCGCTTATCAGTGAGTGCATATCGTGCATGGATTTGGGTTCTTTTTTTTGTGCTGTATTCTCGTAGTTTATAGTCCTTAGGCCCAAAGAGCATACCCAGAACTCAAGGGAACTACAAACCACTGTTGTTTTTGATGAGAATTGGTATTCCTAATACATGAAAGTTAATAATTTGCCTTACACTATTACTGTCAAAAATAGGACAGCACTATTTCTGGTTGGTTTTGGCTCACAGATAATAGAGAAATACCAATTTAGGCAAGCAATGACTATTGTAATCTTCCTAGCATTGGACAATTTGCATCAAATAATTCAAAAATTTTCTCATGTCTCAATTTAGTGTAGGGCCAAATTTCTAACCATATTACTTCCAAGGAATATTTGTTCACCTTTATATAATGCTACAAATCAATTATAGCTATTTGTAAATTAGAAGTTAAGAGTTCAAAAATTGGTTACTTTAAGGAAATTACAACTGTAAAATTATTATTGAATAAATATAACTCTGGCTTGGCTAGTTTGGAGCTACCAGTAATGATTGGTGGGTGAGATCCATAAGGTAAGATGTTTGAGATGTCTATAAAGACAGTTTAGTGACCGAGAACACTGACCACTCTTCCTGAGGATTCATATGAGTCCCAACACACAAATTATGGTTCAAAACCATTTGTAACTTCTGCTTTTAGGAATTTGGATGCTTTCTTATGGTCTTTCTGGGTATCTGGCAAACATGTGGTACAGAGACATATATGTAGGCAACACACCCATATCCATATTTTTAAAAAAAAAATTAAAAAGCTACAGAACCATTGAAAGAATATTCATAAGATATGCTTCATATAGCATGGCAATGGTATAAATAAAGCCCTACATGCACATGGTTTAAGTTCTGGCTGTTGTACACTTATTGATAGAGTGAGATATTAGTGTAAACCACCAAAGCCAACATACCACTGTGCAGAGTTGGGGATTTTTTGACATGTGATGGCTCTTTGTATACTCCTCTCACTGGATACCACATGGTTCGTACTTCTGCTCTTTTCCATCGTTGTCCTGGCTTAAAAAGTATTAACTGCAGGTTAAGTTTCAAAATTTAGTTTCTATGAATAGATGCTTCTGCCATTAGATGTTTATGTCTATAAAAATGTATATTATATATTAAAGGAGTAAGTGTTGCTCATATCTTTCTCCTATTTCAGTTCACAACTGCTTTTGACTGACATATAAAATGTGGAAACTATAGGAAGGAATCTTTCAAGAATGACTTACTCCCACCTTCCCACTTCTTTTTTTTTTTTTTAGAAGACCATACTCCATATTACAGGCTGCATGTTTTGGGATAGCCCCCACTCCAGAGTTTGAGACCTACATGAAAACCAAGCTGCACATTTACAACATATTGCAGGAGGCCTAGGTTCAGCCCATGGAGGTAGATCTTTGTAGACTAGGTATGCTCCACGGTTGGTGATTCATGTCCTCTGAGAGCTCCAAGGGTTCAGTTCGTTTACCTTGTGACTTCCTGTGCTAGTTCCTTTCTCTTAGGGCCCACAATCCTTCCGCCTATGCTTCTTTAAGAGTCCTCAAGCTCCATCCACTGTTTGGCTCTGGATGTCTGTGTCTGTCTGAGTCAGCTGCTGTTAGAGCCTCTCAGAGGACAGCTTGCCCCTGTCTGTTACTCAGGCGGAGGTTAGATTCTGGGAGCTCTGGTTGAATCTTTTGATACTCATTCTAAAAAGGGCAAAAGCACCCTCACTTTGGTCTTCCTCCATCTTCTTGAGTTTCATGAGGTTTATGCGTTGCATCTTAGGTATTGTGTGTTTTGGGGCTAATATCCACTTATCAGTGAGTACATACCATGTGTGTTCTTTTGTGATTGGGTCATCTCACTCAGGATGATATTTTCTAGCTCCATCCATTTGTCTAAGAATTTCATGAGCTCATTATTTTTAATAGCTGAGTAGTACTCCATTGTGTAAATGTATCACATTTTCTGTATCCATTCTTCTGTTGAAGGACATCTGGGTTCTTTCCAGCTTCTGGCTATTATAAATAAGGCCACTATAAACATAGTGGAGCATGTGGCCCTGTTGCATGTTGAAATATCTTCTGGGTATATACCCAGGAGGGGTATAGCTGGGTCCTCAGGTAACACCATGTTCAATTTTCTGAGGTATCGCCAGACTGCTTTCCATAGTGGTTGTACCAGCTTGCAGTCCCACCAACAATGGAGGAGTGTTCCTCTTTTCCACATCTTCGCCAACATCTGCTGTCACCTGTGTTTTGGATCTTAACCATTCTGACTGGTGTGAGGTGGAATCTCAGTGTTGTTTTCATTTGCATTTCCCTGATGACTAGGGATGCTGCGCACTTCTTTAGATGCTTCTCAATCACTCCCACTTCTATGGGACTCCTGTAAACACCTCTGAGCTCTTAGTAAAATTTTGATGCTTTTAAAACTTGCCTTAATATTAGTGAAAGTGATCCATTACAAATAACTACAATATTGCTTAAACATTTCTTCTTTCTTTCTGGCCATTTCTTTTTGTCTTCAGCTGTAACAGGTGAAGAAGGCATTTTATGTCTGTTTGTGTAGCTTTAGCTATGCTTCCTGAACCGTTACATTACTTGTAATATAGAGATACATTCTACAGGGGGGTTAACTCCAAATTAACAAAGCACAAATCAGGAAGGGATTATCCAAACTCCCAGTCTGTTTGACTTATTTTAATAGTCAAAGTAGCTATTGATTGAATTTCCTGTAAGATTAATAGACTTATGTATATTTTTACCTGGGTCCAATTACTTCTTTGATATGATAACACTCTACAGTCCTCTTTCACAGTTATCCAAAAAATACAACCCTCAGATTTATTCAAATTTATAATTTTAATATGTTCATTTGTTAACTTATTGTTTTGTGAATGCATTAATTGAGCAATATAGTTATAAGTATTTCCTTAGCCTTGTGAAACTCTGCTCTGTTGTCATCTGAAATAGGATCTATAAGACAGGTTTCTAATAACTGTGTAGGCTGAAGACATGTCAAGGCTTACCTTTGCTTCTACAGCTATTATAATTGCTACCAGCATGATTGCTATTGATTTTAGTAAGTACTATTTTAAAGCCTTCTCACATGTTCTCTTTAATCCTCACAACAGCCTTAACAGAACAATTGAAAGATAGCAGTACCGTCTTGGTTGATCAAGGAGAAAGGTGAATGAGCGGAGAGTTTGGAAAGCAGCAGGCAGCTGTCACGGTGCAGGCAGGATGGCAGTTGATTTTATTGCTTGTGCTTTATCATGGCTACATGGATCCTCTGTGCTCATGAAATGTGTGATAAAAAGCCCGTGCATTAATCACCAACAGACACACATAGATCCTCTGTCTTAAAAGTGATGGAAAGGTATCCCCAAGGAGACATGAGTATGACAGTGACAGGTATGAATGACATAAACCCAACAAAAACTTCTTTGCATGGAGTACAGCAGAAATATAGTGAATGGATAGGATAGCTCACTTTAGGCTCGTGTAAGACTGAGGTATCACGGAGGTCACAGAGTTGTGAACTGCTACTGGACATCAAATGAATGTTTTGTCAGGAAGAACAGTTCAAGATGTAGTTGTTATGTGTGAGAAGTATAAAGACACAAAGCTCAAAGATATTGCAAGAGATTTGTTACGGTTGTATATTGGAGTTTAAGGGCTGAAAGCAATAAGAAATGATAATAAAACAGTCTTAGGGGAGTATACGGAGCATGTAAAAGCATTTGAAAATTTTCTTTTAGATATTAGACGTTGCTGAAGGTGCAAAGATCAAAATCTGGGTTTGAATGCTGGATTTACTCGGAGTGGTTAATATGATGATACAAAGGGGAGTCTGTGTCGTTCAGTCTGGGCACTGTAAAGTATAGATGATTAGCCACTACCCTATGACCTGCTATGACAAGTGAGATAATTAGATATAATATCTGATTCCTTACACCCCTTGGAGGAGAATCACAAGTCTCTCTCTCTCTCTCTCTCTCTCTCTCTCTCTCTCTCTCTCTCTCTCTTTCTCTCTCTCTCTCTTTCTCTCTCTCTGTCTCTGTGTGTGTGTGCACGCACGCATGCACATGCATCTGATTTTGACAGTTAATAGGGTTGTCCATAGTATCTTTCTCTTTTTTAATATGGGAGGTGTCCAGTACCTCACTCTCATTGAATATAAATACAGTGATTTCTGTCTTGCTTTGTGATATGATCTATGCACTTTTCGGTGGGAACACTTAATTGCTATGATGAGACCCCAAAATGCTCTCTTCTCTGCCTCAGTGTTCAGGTGGGCATTCATGTTGATGTAAGTGCTGTTTCCTACTGAGTCTCACAGTCATTAGAATCTTTGCTACCAACTTCTATCAAGCTTGTATTATTAAAGAGAGAGAACACTCTTATTGAAAAGTCACCGAAAATTTGGAAGCTATGACCAAAACACCGTCTGTACCTTGGTGATATCTAGCTAACAGTCTAGCCCAGTGGTTAACAATGGTTCTTTCCTAAGGCTGTGGTGCTTTAATACAATTCTTTGTGCTGTGGTGACCTCCAAGCATAAAATCATTCCATTGCTAGATCATCACTATGATTTTGCTACTGTTATAAATAGTAATGTAAATATCTGATATGCAGGATATCTGATATGTGACCTCTGGGAAAGGGTCATTTGACCCACAGGCTGAGAGCCACTTGTCTAGACTGTTGATGGGTTTTAAGGAATTGGGGTTAGAGCAGAGAATCTCTAACTTGAGACTAAAGAAAAGGTGAATTTGAGGTAACTGAATGGTGACAGTGAATGTGAGTATTAAAACCTACAGTGCTAAAGTGACCAATTCAGACTTGGCATCTTAGTTTCATTTCTATTGCAATGGTAAAGTATCTTGACAAAAACAACTTAAGAGGGTTAGGGTTATTTTAGCTTTCAGTTTCACAGGGATATTGGTCCATTGTTGTAGAAAGCACAGCAATAGGAGCATGAAACTTGTTTGTCATATTACATTCAGTCCAGAAGCAGAGAGTGAACAAGATGTGGAACCAGGGTATAAATCTATAACCTCTTCCAGTTTTATCTTCCTCCAGCAAGGCTCGTCTCCTAAAGGCTGCATGACCTTCTTAAACAACACCATTAGTTTGGGACCAATTATTCAGACACTGAGCCTGTGGAAGACATTTTATATTCAAAGCACAATACTTGGTATCCTTATTCCAAAAAAATACTCCTAATTATACTATTAAGGTGGACAATGTCTGAATCTACCACAGACTGGTTAATACATGAGTCTCATGAATATCCAGGTGAAGTAATTATGACTTCAAATGAAAAGATGAATCCACCATATTGTCTTGTGTGTAATGCAAATTCAATAGATATTCATTGTCACATTCATTTTGTTTTCCATCTTTTATAAAATTGAGTAGTTGTTTTTTATTTACCAATAAATTACAATTGTATAGCATTAACATATAAGCAATATATGATTTACTATTGAAATTTAGTCTTCTAAGATATACTTCACACAGAAGCACAAATGTGCTATGATTGTTCACATAATTTTAGTGAATGACTTCATAATTTCCATCTTAGAAAAGTACAGGTACCAAGAATTTTCTTCATCCTACAATTGTATTTTATGTTGTTGCATTTTATGGGCATCTATAGGATGTTTAAAATATAGCATTTTATTCCGTGACCTATGGTAACGATCACTTCTTTAGTAATATGTTTTTGTGTTGACTCTTGACTACACAAGCTGTGAAGGATGATGGAGACAAGCATGTCTATTAAAATGAGAGGTTGCTGTATGACTTTGAAATTTTATTACAATGTGTAAGAGAACTCAGCTGATGGTATCTTCTGTGATATAGTACATCAGAAAGATTTTGAAATATTCTATCACGTGGGGGTGAACATGGAGTACAGTCAGTGCAAATTATGATAGCCATGGAAACATGATGTAAATGTGTATTAAGTATGAAAACCTCGTTTATCACAGTTGTGAATGCAATGATGGAGACAAATCCCTCTCACCAGAATCTGGCAGCAGATTCTACAAATCCCTTGTCCACCGTTTTTGTTGTTATTTGTTGTTGTTGTTGTTGTTTGTTTGTTTCGGTTGAGTTTGATTTTTTTGTTTGTTTTGCTTTGTTTTTGTGAAAGAAACTGATGAGAGAGAGAGGGGGGAGGGAGAGAGAGAGAGAGAGAGAGAGAGAGAGAGAGAGAGAAGAGAAAGGAGTTCAAAACACTATATTACTTAATCACACTATCACACTATAATTCCTAAGAGCCTACAGAACATTTGAGTAAAACTGATAAATTGGACACAATTTAGGAGTGCACAGAATTTAAACACCATAGCTATGATAATGTATAAGATTAGCCTAGCTCAGAATGTAGTAATGAAATAAGTAGATGTTTAATGGTGTCCCAACAGGGTCTGTGTACTTGTGTCTGTGTGTATGCACATCCAACACATCCGGCACATTCAGAGGTCAGGCTACTTAGGAGAGTAGTATATGAGGTTTTCCTACTTTAATATGACAGATCATAAATTGGCTTATTAAAATATTTTTCACAGAATAGGAAATTATGTATTTTTAGAAAAGAAAATGGGTTTCAAGGGCACAAGGAAATATTAATATTTAAGTGACAAGTAGATATCTTTGTAAAAGTAACTTTTATTTGGCAGATGTAATTGTCATCTTGGAGGCTTACTGCTGAATAAGCTCACCCTTTCTAAAAATTTTTGTACCCTGGCTGGCTGGTTCAACTCACATGTGCTAGTTCAAACGCCTCTCCAAACAGCCAGAATCAATTTGCCTTTTCTCAGCTTCTCACTGAATTGCTCTGCTTTGGAAAACTGCCTCTGAACTCTACATCAGTTGAACTCAACTGAACAGCATTCAATGAACTGCCCTACACCATTAGCAATTAAAGGTGTGTTTTAAGGGCCTGTCTATATTCCAGTCAGATCATACTGTAATCTAGAGAATGTCTGCATCCCGACCTCTTTGGATATGATACCTTGCCAGAGCAGCCATGTTGATGGATTAACATTTTCTACATCTTTTCTTTCTTTCTTTTCTTTCTTTTCTTTCTTTCTTTCTTTCTTTCTTTCTTTCTTTCTTTCTTTCTTTCTTTCTTTCTTTCTTTCTTTCTTTCTTCTTCTTCCTTCCTTCCTTCCTTTTATTTTTTCTTTCTCTGTTTATTATTTATTTATTTATTATTTATTTTTGCTTTTATTTCATTTAATTACATGCAAGTATTAACGTCAGTTCTAGGTTGAGGAACTAGCAATACAATAAATGCACATGGTCAAGGAACAAGCAAGACAATAAAGATAAATAGTCAAGAACAAGCAAGGCAATAAACAAAGTCCCATGATCATTTCCGTGATCACTCTTTAGAAGGGTTTATCAGGATGACCAAAATATCTGAGCCTACTTTGCTGTCCTAGCCCAAAGTCATTTTCATGCCTGAAGCCTACTTCTTGGTTCTAGCCTAAGATTAGATTCCTGCCTAAAATTACTTCTTTGTTCTAGCCTAATGTCAGATTCCTGCCTGAAGCCCATTTCCTTGTCCTTGACCAATGTCAGATTCCTGCCAAGCAAACCATTTCCTTGTTCTCTACACATCTTGAAGAAGATAAAACATCTCTGTCATGAAGATTTTCATTCATATTTCTGACATAAAAAGAAGCCTGACTTATTCATTAAGAAAGGAAGGGAGATGAACAGGTGGTAAGGAAAGTAAGGTAAGGAAAGGCTGAAACTTTACATCATTACTTATACTCAAAGGAGAATTTATGCTTTTCTGATTCTGGTTAAATAATGTATAATGTTTTATTGAACCATTAATTCCTCCCATCAAATCACTTTGAAGGTCAACTTTTTAATGTATGTGATGAAAACCACAGATCATTCTGAGGCAGTTATGGCAGTTACACCTACTTGACATCAAAGCATTTTGGAAGGGAACATATTTATTGTGAAAGGATAACATATTGCCACCATTTAAGACATAAAATAAAATCAAAAGATCACTAGTCTAGAGGCAAGATGAATGAGCTGCAGATAAAGTGTTTTCAGGATAGACAACATCACCACAGTAAATGGACTTTTTTTTTTTTTAAGAAAAACTTATGTTTCTAGCAATGTCCATTAATATAGGGAAGCAGTCCCTGGCAGGTGCAGATACAAGGGCTCCCACGAAGGTTGTTGCCTTTTGTAACTTCTTCTTTCTCCTCCAGGTTTTAAATATGTGCGTTTGCCCTTGTTTTCCTCATTTGGTGTCACTAGTATCTCTTGGCTCACTCACTGACTGAAATGATCACTTTTACTGTCAGCAAATCTACACTGGAGGCCACATCTTTCTTCTTGATTTTTATAGCCGAGCAACTTTCCTGCTGCCAGGCTTTGCCTGCGTATCCTGAAAATACCACACGTTCAATATGACTGAAATTAAACCTATCATTTACCACGCTACGAGGCCTTCGATCTCTTTTGGTCTCAGCTCTGTGAAGAGAATTACTTTCTGCCCTGTCATCCGAGCCAGCTGCATAAGTATATACTGCTTCCTTCTGAGGAAGATTTCCAGACCGAGACTCTTGTGCATCCTTAACTATCACACCAGAACAAAAGGCCAATGGTTTTACTTAGACTTGTAGAAAGCAAGTATCATTGTCACTGTCTGCAATGCCTTTGTTTGATGTCTGCAGTGGACTTTTATAGAGGTTGTACACTACATGATAGACCACTTTACCTCCTTTGGTCCCCAGTTTCCATGAAATTCAGGTTACTGCTACTTTGTGTGAGATGCTTGTTCTCTGTAACAAACATGAGACATGATTCAGTGACCATCTTATTTGCTCTTTTTTTTCCCTATCAAACTGATCTTTTCTTAAGGTTAAATGTGTGTTATAATCTCTCTAAGGCCTCCCTAAGTCTTCTGGTGTTTAATGGTTAGATGAGTGAAGGACATCTCTCCTATTCCAGAAGCTATAAATTTAAGAAGATAAAAAAAAATATAACCATTTTAGAGCTAATTTAACGTTTACTGCAAGAGTATAATTATGGATTTAATTCAATGAAAGATAAAATCAAAATTAAAAGGTATTGCTTGAGTTTACTATTTTAGACATAGAGGGTACTGAATAATTTAATTCAGTTAAATAATTGAGTAAATAAAACCTGTGAGAGCATGTGGAATTATGGGAACCTTATTAATAATATAATACAGAATTTGACAGAAGTGTGAAAAAGGTAACATTTTATTTGTTTATTTATATTTAAATGGTAGGCATGATTTATAAGTGAGCATCAGCATAGGTCAGTCTTATCACCAGCTAGTAACTAGTGCATATAGTAAAACATTTTTAACATACTATTCTACCAGCATTGAAGATTGGGACTTCTAAAAAATGAATCTATGAACCGTGATAATGTGTATACCATTGCAATAAGAGATTGGAGGATTTCCATCATTCATTTCCTCCTCAAGCATCCTCATAATCATATCAAGATTAATTAAAATTTGAAAATAAAATAACAAAAATGATTTGGATTTAGGTAATGTTGATTTCAAAGTTGTCTTGCAGATATTGTAATGTTTACCTCTGGGTTTACATGATTGTTTTCATGTCAATACATGTATGTTCATTCTTGTGTTTGTGTACATGTACATATGGGTGTCTGTGGATATGAACAGCATATGGAGGTCAGAGTTCATGGACAGATGCCTTCTTTAGTTGCTTTCTAGCTAATCTTTTGAGCCAGGTTCTCTCATGGAACGGGAGTTCACAGAGTCAGCTAGATGCCGAGCTCATCCCATCTCCAGCATTGGCTACAGATGCAGGTGGCTGTCATCTCACAGCACTGGGCTCTGTATGCAACTGTCTCTCATCCTCCAGCACTGGGCTACACATGCAGGTGGTTATCACCCCACCCTGAGCAATGGGTTATGGATATGGGTGGCCATCAATAACCCCAGGACTGAGTTACAGATGCAGATGGCTACTACAAATCTGGATTATAATTTGTAATAAAAGAATCTTAACATTTGAGAATTTTGATGTTGAAATGTCCCTACCCCCATAAAAAAAAGCCAGAAAATTAATGCAATAATACCTTAAGATGTATTTGTTTAGGGTTTTAGAAACAACAACAACAACAACAAGACACAATATGTCATAGGCCACTTTAACAATAAAGTCTGACTGTATTACAGTTTGAAACATTTATTTTTCAAACATGCCACTGGAGCATACTTAACAAAGTGACAAGGGTATAATCTAGGAGCAAGTGAACCACAATACATTCAAAATCAAAAATGAAATGCATGAGTGCCTGTCACTATGAGTGGAGAGTGTGACTGATTTAAACTACAGTTGTCTGAAACACCATGATACAGAAGTCCATGGACAAATTGGTCATAAACTACAAAGGGTCAGTGACATCAAGGAGATAGAGTCTTGTGACATGTTACTTTCTACAAAAGCAGATGGATAAATGTAAATGAAGTATAGAAAAAGCAGCAGCTAGGCTCTGCTCTGGCTAGCTCTCTGGCTGTCACCATGTTCCTGCTCTATGTTCCCATACTAATGGTGGCAGAGGCACCAGTCCAGGAGCACCAGCCCCGAATCCAGAGAAGTTAGTATAGCTGCTGCCTCCGCCAATCAACTCTGTGGAGACCAGGCTCTAAAACCCAGGGAATATCTGCCACCTTCATACAGTAGATATAACAATTCCAGTACCCAGTAGAAACAAGACTCTTAATGCTTAAGATTATCCAATGGACTTATATATTAACAAATACTCAATACACAAGATGCCTACACAATTAGAGTTGTAAACCAGTTACCTAACCTTGATATGAATAGCTGCTAGAGACACGAGGGTAACATTTCCTGGCATCTTTCCTCTCCTCCTTCTCCTCCTTTTTCCTTTTCTTGTTCCCTCCTCCTCTCAACTCCTAGCTCCACCTACCTCTTCTACTGCCCAATCACAAAGCTCCATGTAAATACAATGAGCACATTTTTTTATTTACTGAAGAAGTACATACAGTGTTACCATTTTGACACACAATGCTTTCACATCAAAGCTAGCCATCACAGAATACTATAGTCTAATATATGGGAGCTAGCATAGGAAATGCTTACATTCATTAGAACTTAATAAATGTCTTTATATAACAATATCTTCAATATCCTTGATTATATAAATATATAGAAATATATAAGGTAGCACATTCTAAAATAAAATTCTGAAATTCTGAGTATTGAAAGTTGTAAGGAAAAAAGCTAGAGAAAAATAGTAAAAAATTATATATGGGAATTACATTCCAGGCATAGGTCACTGATAATTGCATGAGGGTCATCTATAAAAGCTTTCAATACTATTAACTTTATTGTGAAGTCCTTTGTCACATGAAGAGCTGCTTCATCTTTCATGGCTGTCTTCAGTTGACTTAGTTATGTTCTCATTCTGCTTCACTTTTGAAATTCCTCTATGATTGAATATATACAGACAGAAGCATTCTGATTAAAATTTCTCATTTTCTTTCACTTAATTTCTGGATGTTTTTGAATTTGGGCTCATCAAAATCAGTCTACATGCACCCCCATCCCACACTTTGTGGGAAAAGATCCTGATGATGGAAAAACGTCAATGTTTAAGTAGCTTTTCCTTCCATGGGGCAACATCATTTTCAAATCAGTTTTGGACTCACTGTGTCTTAAGGCAAAAATAGCTTTAGTGTACTATTTACATAATTTGAAAAATAAAACATATTCTTGGTTATGGTTGAATTTCTAGATAAATTTTATGACTGCTTTGTTTATAATACATTTAATGAGTGAGAACCAGAATCCCAAGGGATATGGTCCTTAACACCATAATCCTATGTTAAAATCCAAGATTATCAAAATCCCTATTGTCTAAATCCTCCAAATTCACGATAACTAAAGATGAAAATCCCAAATCCTGAAATCCACTATGTCCCCAGACTACAAATGCTTCTACAATCAAGCCAGGGTCATACAATGAATAGGATGTCAAACTGTGGGCAAGAGATAAGTCAAGCAGGGGAAAGCTGAGACTTCATCCTAAAAGGTGTCATTCTCTGTGTTCTCAGCGTCTTCATTCCTA
Source organism: Mastomys natalensis (assembly GCA_021653895.1). Lineage (NCBI taxonomy): Eukaryota > Metazoa > Chordata > Mammalia > Rodentia > Muridae > Mastomys > Mastomys natalensis. The sequence continues at coordinate 625,983 of JAJTUV010001202.1, forward strand.
ATGCTGTAATCATTTACTACAGTTTCTCAAACTGTGGTGACACACAATCATGCAATTATTTTTGTTGCTACTTCAAGACTGTAATTTTGGGACTGTTATGAATTATAATGTACATATGTTTGGAGATAGAGATTTATGGAAGAGGTCTCAACACACAAGTTGAGAACTACTGCTCTAGGTTCTATATACTTTAACATATGAATAATGTCTACTAAAGAAAACAAATGAATAATTTCAAGGATTTATACTATCTTCCAATCAACTTGAAGATGATTCTTCAGTATACGAAGTAGCTCAGCTGTCTGCTGTTTAGGTATAAGTAGCAAAAGTGAGGAAAGCTTTATGAAAAAAAACTTAATTGTTTTTAGCTTAGACATTCATACAATTTAAAAATACAAATCTTGTGGCACTTAAGCAGAGATAGGGCCTTGTAGAAACACATGGCTTTCCTTCTTAGACTCTCTCCACATCTCCCTCATGGAGATAAGTGGCCCCTCTCATCTGTCACTGGAGACACCATAGGAATAAATAGGAAAACAGTTGCAGACAGCTTGAGCTGAGTTGCACTTTCCAGATTCATCTGTGACACTGTCCGAATCTTTGGGGAATAATTAAGCAGGTGTGTGACTCCTCTATTGCTAATCCTTCCTAGCAAATTTAAGTAGGAAGAACATGGGTGGCAACGCTGCTTTCACTGGACTCACAGGGAGTCTTGACGGCTTGATAGATCTTCATGTTCCTTGTTCCACAACAGATACACAATAGTACTTGCAATGGCATTTATTCTCTGAATGACAGACCCTGGCATAGACTTCACTTAATTCTCATCATCCCAGTGATAAATTGCTGGTACTGTCTAAATATAGTCACAATGGAGCTGCAATTATAGCTAAAGGCTACAGAAATACAACTGTCTATTCATAATACACATATAGGATGATTTATATTCTGTATATATAATGTTCTAAAAGTATGTCAGATTAAACTATACTATTTTGATCATAGATATAAATAAATGGTAGCAGCCACACTAATACATTTTCTGTACTTTACAAAATCTTTAGGCTCAATGTATGAGAAAGGAAGCATTCTCATGAAAACATAAATATATAACTTTAATTTGTATGTGTTTTCTAAAATATAAAGTGATAACTAACATTGAAAAATAATTATTTCAAATTCATTGTCTGGTATAAATTTAAAAATACTTTTTTTTTTGTTTTCAGGTTGATTGAAAATGTAGCATAACAGATTAAACAACTCCATGCGGTGCTTTGAAATTCATCACAACTGTAGGCTGAGTGACCTTTAGGTTTGAGACACTGCCAAAGTCCAGAAGCGTCAGCATTTCCTGGGTGTCAGGATCTATCTTGATGGTATCCTGATCTAGGGCTGAGACCTCAGGAACATAATTATCTCTCCTCTCTCTTTCTTCTTCCTCCAACTTTAGTTAGAGATGCTTCTCACAGGACCTCTCTGAATCTGCTTCATCAGATGCGTGACATTGCCTGCTAGCTTGTTGAGAAGTTTCTTGCTAGGGATAATGGTGATCTCCTCACACACATGCTTGTTGGTGTGGAAGTCATTACTCATTATCAAGGCACATGTAATACTTCTCGATGATGATTCTTCACAGTCTCGTTGCAAACGTGGCCTATGTTGGTGGGTCTCAGTAAAAGAGTAGAAATTACTTTTTTAAATTTTAAGGATATTTTTCCTTTGACATCTCTTTATGAATTGGTTTGGCATTTTCCTTTCTGAAATATAGTATCTACATCATATGTCTGAGCCCTTAGCTTTTCATGACTGCTTGCAGGAGGAAACTAGAATCACCATGACAATTTTAATGCTGACAGAAAGGAATGTAGGTGTATCCAAAGGCTGGGCTGAAGAGGAACAAATCTGGATTCTGATTTCAACCTAGACCAGGTATTAGCCAGGCTTTCTGAAGCTCCTGGAACAAGGTGATTGTGATGCCTATTGTTGAAAGTTTAATACCATGAGAAACTGGGAGATGGTGTGAGTATTTCTTGTATGCACCATAATTTTTGAGAGAGCTTCAGAAGCATGGCTTCAGGCTCATTTGAGGGTGAGCAAAAAGAAGGACAGAGGATTTCAAAGTGACAGCACCTTTCCTAAACCATGTTCCTATATCATCATTTTTTTTGTTTTAGCTTAATATTTAGATTGCCAAAAGTAGAAGTCCAACTGAAGACAGAGTTTCCTCCATTTCGAGTTTCTGTTGGTAACTAATAGGGTCCGTACCACGAGTCTTCCTCAACCCATGCTGCAGCACATAGAAGTCATTGGGTCATAAAATCAAGTCAAAAGGTCTAAGTGTGAGAGAGGGACTTGTGGGGAGGAGAGAGGATGGTAAATGAGAGTAATCAGAATGCACTGAACACATATATGAAACTGCCAAGGAATAAATTCATTCTGAGAAAGACTTAATGCATTAAAGACTGTTAATGAAATGCCATACAGAGATGAGAAGATCTTGGTTTTTAAGACAAGTCATTTTTATCTTTCCCTAATTTAATGTGTCACAATTTTCTGGGCGGAAGAAATATGAAAATTTATTGCACCCAGACAAAAGGAATTAATTATTGAGCTACAAACTCAACAGTCAATGGGATGACAACAGCATAAAGGCTTAGGGCAGGGTAGAACCCCATTCAGGAGGAAGATAGTAAAAGATGTGTTTTCCATGACTACAGATAAGGATGCTTATTTATATTTACGAGTTTGTGCTTAAAAATCACCCTTGTGAAAATCGATGACGATGGCTTCAGGTATAAAAGCCTGTGGAAGAGAATACACTTTAAATTTTACTCACTGATGTTACAAGTGATTGCATGCTATTAGACACTCTTTTAAGAAGATTTATGATAATAAGTATTCCTCACAAAGCCTGTGATTCTAGGGAACAAAAGTGATTCTGCATTCATTGTGTATGATTAATGACTCCCACCTAAATAGGAAAAACATTTGCAGGACTAATCTACAATTGTAAGTGAAAATGAACTTTATAAAGAGATTTTTCTTGTTAGTGTCAACAAAAGAAAGGAATTTTGCTTATGGAAGATATTTGCAAGTATTTGTATCAACTCAACAAGAAACATTACACTCAGCAATTGGACGTTCTGTTAATTTGTATCATAATTAAGAATTTTTTATTCTGTAATATCTTACAACTTTAAGCCTACTTCATAAAATTTAGTAGATTTTTCTTGATGCCTGACATATGATATGAAGATATGATATAAGTGGATGGGCTTTCTCAACCCCAATAATCAAAGTAACAATATAATCAAAATCAGTCATCTTTCCTTGAAAGATGAAATGAAAATATCCTGGAATGAGTATTTTTCTTAGTTGTTTGAAAAATTACTTTTATTATGGTTAATTGCATGTGTGAGTGTGTGAGTGTGTGAGTGTGTGAGTGTGTGAGTGTGCGAGTGTGTGTGTGTGCTTGTGAATCATCATGAGGGTTAAGTGTATTGTGAATGCAAGTGTCAAGAAGGGTAGAGACTGCCAATCCCTCTGGAACTTGAGTTATACATTTGTTCAGAGCTGCCCAACCTGGATGCTAGGAACCTCACCCTGGTCCTCTGCAGGAGCAGTATGCGTTCTTAAACACTGAGTTATCTTCCTAGCCCTGTATGTAGCAGGAAAGCCAGCGTCACCTCTAAGTAAACACCGGGCTACTCACCTGCAAAGGCATCACTTGCTGGGGGACCTAATTGAAGACTGCCTGGGAGACCAAGGATTGCTGCTGCAGACAATGTTAGTCAGTTGGGAACTGCTGTTTAGAAGAGATGCTTTCTTGGGACCGATGAGGTGTGGGTGGAGGGTATTAAAGGAGCTTGCAGTAGTGTTCAGATGAGCTCTCACCTGCTCCTAGAGTATGTGTCCTTGACTCCCACATCCAAGGGCAGGTAGAGTGGAGCAGTGAGTAGTCCAAGGCACTGTAGTGTTTTCAAAACAGACAAGCTTCAGTGTTTATTTTTAATTGTAGAACATTCAACAAAATCAGGTGTTTATGAATGCTTGGGTATATTGTCTTATTTTCTACACATTACATTTTGGTTACCATAATTACATATCTTAGGAAAATGCAATAGAAACCTTACTACAATGTTAAGAGCTTATAAACCGAAAATGGCAGGTTTTCGGTTTGCCTCTGGTGCTTATATTTCCTTTTTCATTTTACCTTGTTAATTCACACATTTGAATTGGACTCCATATCAGAAAGCAGTTCACTAAGTTTACATCAAAGTTAAAAATTCATTCTAAAAGGAAAATAAAATGAATTCTTTTCCTAATGTATTTATAATCTTGCACATATTAAGGCATACGCTTTTCTGTACATAACACAAAATAAGAACTTTGATTTTCTTAATTTTTTGATATTCACCTTTTGATACTAACTTCATTTTCAACAGTGAAGCTCTGAGTTGTCTTTATCTTTGAATTTGTTTCTGCCTCATAAATCAGCACTGGTTTATATTTTCTTTCTTTCTATACAACCAGACCACTTTTTAAGATGCTATGTAATTGAAGTATGTCAGATCAGTGTCAATGTTTACCAGTCTTCTGATTAAATTTTTAAAATCTGCATTGCTTTGCTTGTCAAGAAGATATATACATCCTCAGTCAACCAATATCTGCTTCTGAACACAGCTTCTCACCTCTTCTTCCCCTGCTGTTTGTAGCTCAAATCTCACATGGTTTTCTCCTGCTTGAAACCATATTTTCTCTTGCTGCATATTGACATCTATTTTACCTTTAGCTTTGTATAGATTAAATACCCTGTAGCAGTCAATAAAGGTTTATTGGTTGTCTGACTGCAAACCCTTAACCTGCTACATCCTCTTTCTTTATCTCATGATTCATTCTTTTAGTGTGACTTCTCATCTATATTTAATTATCATTACCTCCGAGTATTAAGGTCATCCTCTCTCTCATGGGGTGAGAAATGTCATAGCTCACTTTCATCCCAATTTGAGCTCAAAACAACAACAACAACAACAAAAAACCCTACAACTAGTTACCATCTCCATTAACCCCCATACTGCTTAATTGAAGAAATGACAATTTTTCTATGAGAATACTGTCTGTGGGGTCCCTGTCCCAATTCTCAGACATAAACACAACAATCACACTTTTTAGGTAAAGCACTACATAGAAAAACCACACAGACAGGCTCAGATTCTCTTTTCTCTACCTACAGATCTATGATGTGGATTTTTGATGCCCAGAAATGGAATGTTCTCAATCCCAGTTCTCATACAAAATTTTCAGAGATCAGAAAAGGAATCAAAGATAGTAAAACTTTGCTGCAATGATGTAAAGGAAGCTATCACAATAGAGACAGTCTATCTTCAGTGTTGGAATGAAGCACGCACATATAGAATAGGAGGTCATTTTTTGAAGGGTACTTTGTTTTGTTTTTGTTTTTGTTTTTCATTGAGAAACAAATCTGGAAGGTGTTCCAGCAACTGGTACCCAATTGCATGACATTTCATCCTGTATTGTGTTCATTTTCACTATGCCACAGAACAGAAAGTTCAGGGAATGAGAAGCAGAAGGCACACAAAGGCACTAGTTTCTCTGGTGGAATTAGATGAGTAATACAAAGCTAGATATAATTTCTTGAACTTGTGTGAGATGAATCAGAGAGCTTCTATGAAATCTCTGGTAAGGCAAATATCTTTTTACCTTTAAATTGACCATGGTTTAAGAATAAGTAAAAGAGGAAAGCCAAATTCAATACTAAAATTGTTAAAAACTTTGGAGGATATCCGTCACTTGCTTTGTTATATATCTGGTATTGAAAATGTTTAAAAATCCTCAATTTGAGCATTCATAATTTGCTCATAATGGTTCTTATGCTAATGTTTCTTAATATTCAGGCTTGATACTTTGGAAAGGAAAAGAGCTGTACATATTTTATTATAATTATTATGACAAAGACTGCTACTCTGATTCACCAAAAATGTTCCATGTTGAGTTAGTCTCTGTCTGTTGTAAGAAAATTATAGAAAATAGAAGATGGTCTTCCCTCCATCCTCCTAAGATCAGCTACCATTTTTGTCATTAAGCATTTGCCTAGTTTACTGCCAGTAAGTCATTAGAAAGAATTAAATGCTAACTACAGTATATGTACTCTGCTTTCTGACATGCACCGTATGGTTTCCAGTCTGATGTAAGGCTAGAATAGAATGACTTCAGAGAATGAGTTAAAAGGAGGAAAGTGCCTGGCACTATGGAGCATAAACCAGTAACCTGCACCCTGTTAAGCACATGCTGATGAGTTAACAAGACTTAATGGGACTTCTTTTCAGGTAATAAAGAAGCTAAAGCAATAAAAATGCAATTGGTTAGTTGACAAGGATCTTTAGACTGGCAAATTGCCATGAAATCAGAGTATCAAGTGGCAGTTTATGCCACTGTACTACTCTTCACAGAAGATAGCTAATCATTTCTAAAGCATGTTTGCCTTCTGGAAAACAGTTTTCAAGGAAAATGCACAGTAACCTCCTCTTCATGGTAGTGTTAGTTTGTTTTGTTTGCTTTACTTTTGCTGTTGTTATTTTGGGAGTTTCTCAATTGTGTCCCAGGGATTTTATAGTCATTTAATTTTTTAATTGTCTAAAAATTGTCTTGACGTATAAACACCTTAATAGCTTCTACACTGTTCTTTCTCTCCAATGCTGCCTGTCATCCCTCCAAAACTTCTACGTTTTTCAAGATTAGGATGGAATAGAATTACAAACAAGTGCACATGAGTTTTTTTTTAAACTTATTCACTTGCTACTCCCCCTTTTCTGGTTAACACCTTCCACAATACTTCCCCATATCCCCCTCACTTTCTCCTCTGTGTAAGCGGAGTCTCTCAGGGTATCTCCTCCATCCTGACACTTCAAGTCTCTGTAAGGCTAGGTGCGTCCTCTCCCACAGAGGTCAGAAAGACAGCCTAGCTAGAAGAACATATCCTACTTACAGGCAATAGCTTTTGGGATAGCCCCTGTTCCAGCTGTTCATGACTCACATGAAGACTAAGCTGCACGTCTGACATATGTTATTTGGTTGGTAGTTCAGATTTTAAATGTTAATAGCAAGTTGTTTGTATGTGTAAGGTCAGTGAGTAAAATCTTAGTAAGTAACGGTATCAGTAAAATTTTTCAATGCACAGCTCTTGACAAACTTTATGGAAACAAATTCTGTGTTTCTATTACAAGATTTTAACAAGACAGCAGAACCAATGTCTCCATGGTAGGGAGGTGGAGAAATAAGATTTCTGCATTAGAAGTATGAGTGAGAGATTGTGGCTGAAAAAGGCATAAAGCATTCAGTTTGGCTTTAGAAATGTCTGTATTATTAGGTTGACATTATTCAGTAGTAGTAATAACACCCTAAAATGTAAGAGTAAATTTTATGATAGAGTTACTTTGAAAAGAATGACCATCCTGAAGTTTATAGGTAACATAACTTGGGAGTGAACACTTCTACCCATTGAATGGTGTAGAGTGAGAATCAGCAATGGAGAGAGGAATAGCTCACATGATTTGGAGAATGGGCACACCATTCTTGAGACAGAAATGAGTCATGATTTCCTGATCCAGATCACATAGGACAAAGCATCAGTGCTTAAGAATCATACAATATATTGCAGATAAATATTCTATCTGACTCGATTCCTTCTTTTTTTTGTTTGATCTTGCTCATCAGCAGTAGAGTATACTCCTATTGTAGAGGAAGAAATGTATTTGCTCTGACTTTTTTTTCTCATTCTCAAGAATCTGACATCCACAGCTGGTTATTCTGTGCTTGTGCCATAGAACAGAGGGCCTTGGATGTTGGCAAGCAGGATTGTGAAAACAGGAATCATCGTTGATGATAAGAAGAGTTGACAGAGTGTAGAAGCGATTGAGTCCTCATTGCTGTGGGCTTAGAGATCTTTCTGGTATAGTGCTACAGTCTTGGCCTCCTGTCTGTCAGTATTCCTCAGTAGTAAAATAATGATGGAAATATGAAAGAAGCACTATGTGGTGCTTGGCAAATGCATGATTTATTGCTACTATAACATTTATTTAGCTTATCACTTTCTTGGGATTTCTTAGAGATTTGGATAAATTTAAGATTTCCCCAAAGCTTCATAATTAGTGTATCTGAAACACCAAGAGAGCATCTAACATCCTCTCCCATTTAATATCATCTTGACATTTCACTTGTAATGTGAAAGGGATAAAAGGATTGGCATTTAATTCTCCATTTTTATTTCTTTTACTTTGCTAACTATCCCGATTTTAACCAGCAGTTTTCTCTATAACACGTAACACTGTGCTGTGTTCTGCAGAACTAAACGGTTTTTAAAGTTTGTGTTGAGGGACAATTTGAGCTTTGCTTTTGTTTTGTGCATGCACTTTGTGACTTAGTGTGACCTTCACTTACAGATGAGAAATAATGGACGTGCTGGTTGTCTCCCCATGTGTTAATGAGAACCTGGGTAGCCGTGGAAGTTTCAGGATATCTAACAGGGTTTTGAACTAATAAATATTTTAGGTTCCCTCTGAGATATTTTTCAAGCATTATGTCAGGAGAAATCAGTATAGATAGGTTTTTAAAAAAAATTTCTAACATATATTTTGCTTTTTATAAACTTACAGATAGGTATTTGCTAAACATTTAATAAATGCTTTAAAGGGATTCAAAAAGTATAACCTAAAATGTTTGTAAGCTCTACATTTTGGCTGTGTGTAATTGCTACCCATATTATGCAAAGACAAAAGTATAATACCTCATTTCATTTTTGCCCCTGGTCTTCTGTATTTTATAAGTATTCAAACCAAAAGGGATGACAGTTTGAAATATTGTAGGAAAGAGATCAAAAAACAAAACCAAAAGGATACCCTGACTTTTTCAGGGATCACAGTTTGAATGCTGCTTCTCTAGATTCTAGATTTCATAGAAAGAAAAATACTACAAATGGAAAACCCAACACTTTTTTTTAAACATGATTTTATTGCAAGCTGTTTTTTTTTTTTCATATAAGAAACACTACTAACAGCCATACATGGATGTTACACAAAAATTGTGTTGGATTACAGTTATAACATCAAAGAAGAGAATCGGTGTGTTTTAATTTAGGTTTTTAAAATATATTTCCAGATAATATATGGTTGAATATTCTGTTTTTCAAGTATCATAATTTTATGTTAATCATCTGAGGTATAGATTGTATAAACATATCACATTATCTACTCAATACTGTTTATTGTTTAAAGTTTCAAAAGACGTATATGAATTTGCTTAGAGACTAACTGGGTGGCATTCTGTTAAGGAACAAGTGTAGATTAGGACAAGAGGAAGAAGACCTCTTTCAAAAGTTTTCCTCTGTTACTTTGTTACATCCTGATTCAGAAGTTAAATCCCAAAACAATAAAAAGAGATAGAGAAAAAGAGAAAAAAAGAATATTTTTGCAAGAATATGAATTCTTTACATAACTGAAAAATCATAACTGGTTCATTATTATTGGCCTAGTAACAACTATGGTGAGCTACTTGCCCTAAGTGTGAAACTCCGAACACACAGGAAACAGTCATTCTGATAAACTATTTCCATGCAATATTTAACAGAATGAAAATCACTGAAAAATGCAAAATGTGATCATTATAAACATTTTGGATGTAGATGTATAGGATAAGGCTCAGTAAGCTACTGTGTCTTTTTAAGAAAACACAATGAAGTCGAAATGTTCCAGAATGTTCTTTCTTAAGAATAGGATAAGCCTTAGGGCAAACAACCCTGCAAGTGCCCTGTGATCCTTGGATTCCAAGCATTTATGTGCTCTCTGTTTGCTATTATATGTAATTTCTATTCTCCAAGACTAGCAGAAGGAAATTGACAAAGTATTGGACCATAGAGTGTAAATGACAGTATTGTAGATCACAAACTAAGCAGGGCTTTGACACTTCCTGTGTATACAGAAATACCTGTATTTAAAGTTATAACTGCTTTGAAAGAATGTGAAACTGAAGAAAGGTAACAATATAAATCCAGTAGAAATAAATAATAGTAAATCAATAAATCAAGGTAATAATATATATGCTTATTTCCTTGTATATTTTTCTCACTTTCAGATACAAAATCAAACTGTGCTCAGAAGGAATATGACTCCTGTAATTAGTGTCTTCTGTTCCCGTGATGTGAATGGTGACAAGCTAATTGATGGCTTGACATAAATATAGCAAAAGCAGTTTGTATATATTTATAAAATATTTTAGTAAAATAAAATCCTTTTGATGACCTTAATAACCATTATAAATATTTTATGAAGATAAAATTAAAAGTGATGATTGGTATTTTCATGTAGATTTTATTAGTTTGTCAGATAAGATAATTTATCATCAATTTGGCATGTATATATAAAGGGAAGGTATACAGGGAAGGTTGTCATAATTTAAGCATCTATCTGTTCATAAATTAAAAAGATGCTCTCATAATATAAATAAAGGAATCATATTACAGCATAATCAACAGATGCTGAAGATTATAATCCTAGTCATAAAAGTATGAATATGAAACATTGAATAAGAAATCATGCAAGGTGTTCCTGTTATAAACAATTTCACAATTTGATCTTGTGAAATGACTAATTTGTGTATCTCCTTTATCTCTACAGTGGGAAGACAATCAGAGCTGAGTGCTGACAGAGAGACCAACAGATTCTGCCTAAGAAACAGAGTCTATCCTGGCTGTGCTGTGTGAAACTTCCCAATAGTTTTCCCTCCTGAACTGTGAGTGGCAAAGTGCAAAACTAATGCCACACGTGAGCAGACAGAGGTTGTGTGAAACATGATCCATGACTGTTCATGGCGTTATCCTTAGGTCTCCAGGAATGGTTTATTAAGCACATGGAATTAAGTTATCTGCTTTAACAAGATTAAGTTGAGTTAGAAGTTTAACAAGGTCTGGACTGCTATTGTGTAACTACAAAGACTTAGGTAATTATCGATAGACTTCAAAATTCATTTGATAGGTAGTGCTTAGTAAGGAATACTGAGGACCAAAAGACAAAACAAAACAAGAAAATTTAGCAGCTACTTTTACAAAGAAAGAGAGAAAGAGAGAAAAAAGAAAGAAAGACAGACAGACAGACAGAAAGAAAGAAAGACAGACAGAAAGAAAGACAGAAAGAAAGAGGAAATGAAAAAAAGCTAAAATCAGCTACTGCAAGTAAGACTAGTGGTTTAACATGGGAACTAGGAGCTCATTATTGCTTAAGAAATTCATGTGGACCTTTGAAAATAGCCTGGCACAATTAATAATTGTTAAAATAAATACCCCATTTCCAAGACGATAGGCAGCAAATTCAGTAATTTTACAGACTGCAAAAAAGCAAGGCTTATATTTTAAAAGGTTCTCTACTGTAAATTACAGGGGACTCACGCTTGTGAGGAAAAAGTAGGACTCACATGAAGAAAAAGTAGGAAAAAGAAAGTTCAAAACCAGCCTGTACAACCTAGTGAGATTTTCCTTAAAAAGCATTCCAGCATATGTAGGTATATGCACATATCTGAACCTCTATTAATGTCAAAAGAAGTAGACATTTAATTTAATAGAACAGATACATTCAGGCTATGGCCATTGTTGAAGGCAGATATGTTAAAATTTAAGATGTGACACTGTTTCATTGAGCCATAACATATTATAAAACATAGAGATGTGTCTATTTTGAGAAAAAAGTTAATAAAAGAAATAGAAATTATGTGTATTTCTTGGAGAAAAGTAGTTTCATTATCACTGTCTGTCAAGAAGGTGGGATAACTATGGAAGTGCCTTCAAAGTCTAAACTTGATACTAGCAAGCTGTCATTTGGGACTCAGTTCTCTAATAGACTGCTTTGATCCTGAATGAAGCATTGTAAGAATTACACTGAAAAGAACAGTGCCTACTCTGTTAATTTCTGTGTTGCATGCATTCAATTAATAACAATAATTTGGCTACTTTATATGTTACTTTCTAAAGATGCAGATACAGCTGACTACCGACTGAGCCTAGGAGGACCACAGTGGAAGAGCTAGAAGAAGGACTGAAGGAGCTGAAGGGGAATTGAAACAGTATCAACAAACCAGACCCCCAAAGATCCTAGGGACTAAACCACAAACCATAAAGTATACATGGAGTGACCCATGGCTCCAGACACATATGTAGCAGAGGGCGGCCTTATCTGGCATCAATGAGAGGAGAGGCCCTTGGTCCTGTGGAGGCTTGTTGCCCCAGTGTAGGGGAATGTGAAAGCAGGGAGGTGAGAGTGGGTAGGTGGCTGGAGGAGACCCTCAAGAGGCAAGGGAGTTGGGGAGAGGAGGGTGGGTAGGTTTGTGGAGGGGTAATCAGGGGAGGGGATATCATTTAAATTATAAATGAACAAAATGATAATAAATAAATAATAAATAAAAATGTAAAGAAAGATTGATTAATTGCCTCAGTTACTTTTCTGACAAAAATCATCTTATAGGAGAGGGATTTATTTAGGCTCACAGTTCTGGCAACACAGTTTATGGCAGGGTTATCTTCGCAACAGGAGTTTCAGTAACTGGCCACTTAGCTGTTTCTCTTAATGGCAATTCCTATGAAGTGTTGAAACTCAGATAGAGAAATGTAGTATTCGAAAGTTAGAAACTATCTAGAAAAATGAGAGAAGAAATCATGAGATAGTTCAGGCAAAAGTTAGTAGAAGTTAGTAATATGGGAATGTGTTATGTGAAAAAAAATGACTTAACCTAAAATTGTACCATGTGCACAACATTTTCAAATCTGTGATTTTTTTTCTTCTTTCTTTCCCATCCTTCTATACATCCTTCTCACTCATAGTATCTTTTTTGCCACAAAAGTAATACTTTGGAGAATATTAATAAAAGGAATGTGAAAGGGAGAGAGTAATTTATTCTTTTTCAATTAGACCTGTTCCTAGGAAGACTTTCATAATGTAAGTGTGTATGTCTGTCAAGAAAAAGTTTAGAATTTTTAAACTGGATTTTTCACTGAACCAATTGGATGAAAGGGATCTAGGCTATGACATAAGAGAATTCTGATTCCTACTATTTTGATATTCAGCCAAGAGAGTAAAATGCTTGTGCACGGATATTCTTAAGAAGTCATGACAGAGTGAACGCAGAGGAAGGATAGGATGTCAGAAGTGAGTCTTGGTTCCCAGCAACACGTTCATGATTAAACACACACAGTATTTGTCGCTACAGAGGGAATAGTTGGGTATTGATAGGAGATAGTATTCAAGGTGAATTGGCACAAAGAGCGATATTACCTTCTTAGGACCTTTTAAAAATATAAACATATTTGATATGTTTATCAGTAACACCAGTGGGGGGAGTAAATAATGAAATCATAGCTGGGACAAATATTTTCTTCATCTTTGAGGCTGCCATTTCAAGAGACACAGTGACGGCATGGCCCCTGATGAAACTAGTTTAAACGCAGACAATGCTAAAAAAAAAAAAAAACTTTTCTTATAAGTCAGGACCTGTACTTGATGATTCTGATGTAGTGTGTTGCATGATCATAATGAATATGGGAATAATATAAATTCCTTAGTTATCATTCATTTATATATTACTTGGTTTTTTTGGTTTTTTTTTTTTTTTTTGGAAAGTTCTTTTAAAATTCAACCCGTCTTCTATTTTTTAACCTATTCTTTGAGAACTTTGTTCGTGAGTACAATGTGTTTTGATTGAACTCGTTCCAACTCTTTCCCTCCAACTCGTCCTTTATTAATTTTTTCTTACAAATTCACGAACTCTCTTTATAAATCTACACAGTCCCTTTGTGCTGTCTGTGTGCACAAGTGTAGAGCCATGCAATAGTACATATGCAGCTTATCTGGGGCAAAGAGGGACGCACTCTGAAACCATATTTTCTGTTCCCAAAGAGAATGTCCGTATCTAAACTCATAGAGGGCTGACTGCAGATATAAGATCCATGGGAGATCAAGCCAGCAAAAATTCCAGCAGGAATTGGGGAGAGGCTCACAAATCTGAAGAACTATTGGCAACTGATATCTATTGGGGGAAGAGAGAGTTAGTTTGCCTTTTAAGTATTAAGATGTCTTTTGCTATAAGCTTCCTAACTAGTCAGCTATAGCATTAAATATTAATGGCACAAATATTAAGTACCTAAGCCAGTGAGAAGTTCAATTAAGCAAATTGAGTTTAAGATACATGAGTTTAAGTTTCAGCTTGTTAAGTGGACATTAGTATACCGAGTATTTTGCAAGTAACTCAAACATCACTGTGGTATCTGTTACTACTGTGTTAGGCCTAGTATAGGTAACTTTTATTTGCCTGATGTAACTGTCATATCAGTGGCTTACTCCTGAATAATCTCACCCATTCTTAGTTATTTCTGATCTCTGAATGCCTGGTTCAACACAGCTCTTCTGATTCAAACTTTCTCTCCATGCTGATTGGTTCAATCTGGTTTCTGTTAGGTTCTTATTGATTTGCTCTTCTTGGCCTCATACTAACTCTGACAAATTTGTTCTAATCTTCTGTCTCCTCCTTATTGTCTGGCTTCAACTGTCTCTGGTTACCTGCAGTGAACTGCATGAACTCAACTCCACTGCACTGTACTCAATGCAATTAGACATTAATTTCAGACATACTTGAATTTCAATCCAGCGACATGGCTGCTCTGGCTGGAACACCGACTCACCTCAGTGTACACCTTAAATCTCAAACAACGTAGTTAAGGTTGGTTTGTAAAACGAAGCAACCGAATATTTTGAATTAAGTTAGTAATCAAGCTGGTTTAGTAACTTGGAGATGGTAGGTTCTTCTCCAAGATCCATTTCTCCAGGAGCTTTGGGTAATTGTTTAGGTTTTTAGAACCAGGCATTATTTTCCCTTATTGAGAGGGCCTCAAGTTCTACCCTAGACATAGAACTATAGGCAAGTAAGGAGAGCTGAGGGAATAATAGTGTTGCCCAGGTGTGATGGTTTGTACATGCTTGACCCAGGGTGTGGCCCTATTAGGAGGTGTGGCCTTGTTAGAGTAGGTGTGTCACTGTGGGCCTGGGATTAAGACCCTCACCCTAGCTGTCTGGAAGTCAGTTTCCACTAGCAGCCTTCAGATGAAGATGTACAACTCTCAGCTCTGCCTGCACCATGCCTGCGTAGATGCTGCCACTCTCCCACCTTGGTGATAATGGAATAAACTTCTGAACCTGTATCAATTAAGCCCCAATTAATTGTCCTTTATAAGAGTTACCTTGGTCATGGTGTCTGTACACAGCAGTAAAACCCTACCTAAGACATCAGGGAAGGACCCACCCCATCTCTGTTTGGTTGTCCAATACAAAGTGGTAGGCCCTGAAATCATATATTCATATATATATATTATTCATATCTATATATCTATATATCTATCTATATATATATCATACAGATTGAGTAGGATGTATTTGTATACTTAGGAATGTTTATTACGGAAATTATATACACACATACACACACACATACATATATATATATTGAGGCAATGGATTTGCAAGAAAGAAAGCAGAGTGGTAGATTGGAAAAGTTGAAGGAGAAAAGGAAGGGACAAAAATATGCAACTGTATTTTAATTTCAACTTGAAATTAACTGTAAGGATGCCACAGGAACCTCTAAAGTTTACATTCAAATAGATAAATGAGAATTAAACAAGGCATGAAAACAAGAATTAAAGATTTATACATGCTGCAGTATAAATTAAACATGTAATTTTCCACAACTACCAGAAAATTAGAAACTAATTCCTTCAATGATAATCTAAAATGTATGGATGAAAATTAAATTGAAGTATCTATTCATATATTAAGTATATTGAATATGTATGATTATTTCGCAGTTGTGGAGATACATAAAAGTTGATGCAAAGCAAGAGGAAATAAAACAAAAGAATTGACCTTCAATATTGTTCTTTTTGACATTCAGTAAGCAAATATCACCTTGACGTCTTTACATGATGCTAATCCACTCACTCTGCACAGCCCAATGCTACAAACCTAAATCATCATTTAGGAATACAGGGCAGACTAAATAATAAGGAAATCTTTTCATTCTGGTGCATATGCATGAATGCATGGGTGTGCACACACAGAGACATACAGCTTTCTGTGGATGCGTTACTAATCCTTTCTCAGCATCTGAGACTCTCTGAGGGCTTTGTTGTAGTATTGACACTGGTTTGTCTCACTAATGTTGGTGTCAAACTGACTCCTAGGACATGGACTAGTCAAATTGAGGAGATGACAGTTCTGCTAAATACAAGAGGTTCAGGGTGGCAAGCAATGGCAGAAACTCTGGGCTGTCCCTTTTTTGTACATCTATGGGGAAAATGAAAAAAATTGTCAGGGAACGTTGAGAAAGAGCATTTGACTCCCAAGGCTCAGAATGAATATAAAGTTCTGTCCTATTTCATTCCCCAAAACTTAGAAGTTCAATGGATCTACTTGAATTCACATAGTAGGTGTAGCTCAAAGGTACCCATTGCTTTACAATCTGGAGACGAAAACATCCACTGTGTCAGTAAAATATGTCATCATATTTGTATCCAAAATTACTTTATTTTGTCGAAATATGATTTAAAATGAAATCATATGTATCTTTCCTAGAGTTATTATCGCTGTTTAAAAAAAAAATACCCTTTTCACAATCTTCACCACTGAGCCACTTTGTTTTTCATAGAATTCAGTCTCATTGACTTGGTAATCTGTGAAACACTTTCTTTGGGTTCTATATCAAAGATTTCCTATTTTAATGTAAAAAAAAAATTATGTTTGAGTATTTAACATCAGGGTTTGCTCCCCCATTACATATATTGGAATTACTTAGAAATAATATTCAAGTCATGAGAAACTGAAGGAAATGGTAGAATCTAGGATTTTAGGGTAGTACAATAAGTATTTGGAATCTATTATTTTTGTACTAGCCATATCTGTTAAAGGAGGAATGAGGATTTGTTAACAGAGAAGAATTATATTATAAATAGTATTGAAAGAGTAAAAAGCATCATTCAGGAGACTCTTTCAGATCCGCACTTAAAATGATTCATTGGAGAAGCAAAAGCACTTTCATTTGTCTCTATTCATCTTGGGTCTTGCTTTTGAGAGCTGGTTACAAATCTAGCTGCATTTCGTGAGCTGCCTGAATCCAGCTCTTCCATTTGTGAACTTGAACTTCAACTCTGTATTGTCAGAAGAATGGTGCATTACTACATTGTTAGGAGTGTAAGCCTTTTTAATAGGAACTCCTTTATATTTATGATTTCAAATAAAAATCAATTATAAGTCCAGTATAGATCAGAAATCGATTAATGTGTCTCATGGCAGTTTAAGAGAATTTTAAAGGCTCAGACGTCAGAGAGCAGACTGTAGGCTTTTGATCAGTACTTTTTGAATTTTTGAAACTGTGACATTAAAATTTTTGGCACATTCTAGGTAGTCCAGTAGAAAAAAAACTTCTGGTATGAGATGAGCTACATTGTACTCACTTCCACTCTATCTGATGTTATTTCAATAAAGCAGATCTGTTGAGGACATGAATCCTCTTACTACTCCAACTATGCTGCATATTTTCATGATCATAGCTTTATTAATATACCTTTTTGGATTTTCAAGAGGGAAGAATTCACTTGATGTCCTTGTTAGCAATTAATAAAACCTTGAACTTGTTAATGAATCAAACTAGAGCTTTTGGCTCGAAATAATACAATAACTATCAAGCTATAATTGCTATGAAAAGAAATATTGTAAAATAATATTCTGTGAAAGTTTGAGTAGAATTTATCTCCTTGAAAAGAAAAATGCATAAAACCCAAATGAATGCATTTTTTTCTGAACTTTTCCTTTGTGACTCCATATTTAACAAAAGATCAGATAAATAAATTTAACCTTAAGTCCACACCTATGAAAAGAAGCATAAACCATGCCAGTATGTCAAACTTTCTTTTCAATATGATTTGTCTTATAGTTAATACTAAAAATCTCAGACTCATGGAAGATAGATGTTCAAAATATTTAATTCTGTGTTATAAATTATGTCTTCATTGGCACTCTAGGGCAGTTTACCACCATGCCTAACACCAGGGCCTGCTCCACTGTTGCTGCTGAGAGGTAGGGCCAGCTCTCCAGAGCACTGCAGGCAGTGATGGGTCGGGCCAGTTCTGCACAGCTACTAGACATCCTAATGGTCTCCAGCAGCTACCCAGACTAAGGGTAGTCTCATGTTCTCTAGTGGTAACATGAGCCATGAACACCAACTCCTTTTCTTGCTGTGTAGTCAGGGACCAAGACTTGGCCCTCAGCAGCAGCTCAGGCTGGGACCTCACCATGGTCCCAGGTGGCAGGACTGGACACTCAACACAGGCTACTTCTCTCCACCCTCGAGTCTCCAGTTTCATCTCTCTTCACAATGCTTAAGCTGCTCCACTTCTCTCCCATCTGTACACAACATGCTCGCCCAGTGTGGTGGCTCCAGCTGCAGGCTGTCCACTTGGCTGGTGAGCCTCTGAGTGACATGCTCAATTCATTTACCTCACCTGCATATGGCCTTTAATTTTAGTTATTTCTCTCTGTATTCCCTCCATTATGCTCCTCTTTCTACCTCCCCAGTGTTTTACTCTCCCATTCTAGTTATACCACCCCCTCACCGTATCACCCCATCTATAACTACCTAAACTATTTCACCTTCCTAGAAAGACCTATTCTTTCTCCACATTCCCTTACTTTATATTATAGCTTGCTTATCATTGACTTATATTAACAGATAATATCCACATATAAGGAAATACAAACAGTATTTGTCTTTATGGATCTGGGTTACTTAGGATGATTTTTTCCACTTCCTTCTACTTATCATTGAATTTCATTATTTCCTTTTTATGATGGAAATATGATCCATTGTATAAATATACTACTTTGTCTTTGTCCATTCATCTGTTGATGGACGTCTAAGTTCCTCCTAATTTCTAACTTTCATGAATAGAGTATCAATGGACATGTAGAGCTGCTGACTCTGTGATATGCTGGAGCATCCTTGACACATATTGCCTGGATACTTCTTAATCCTAGGACTAGAACATTGTCAGTACAGATAACCTAAAAATTACTATCAAAATTAGTGAGTGAAAATATTTCTGGAAGATATCATTAAGCTTTATCATAAGGAGAAAGGATAGAAACAACTTCTTTACTTGGTTCGGAAAAAACATTTGTAACCAAGGAAAGTCAAAAGTGAGGGATTGGGACACAAACATAAAATCTTCAACCTACAGTTTGTCATGACTGCACAATAGTCTATGAACAGAGCCTAATAGAATCAGCATCAAAGAGATAGGAGAAACTTCATGTTGCAACTGATAGGAGCAGATGCAGAGTTCTACAGCCAAACAGATTTGAAGTCCTCTGAAAGAGCTGAGGATATGTTGGAGGAAACAGATGGGCCAGGGATACACTGGGAGAACATGGCTCACAGAATTAGCTGACTGTGACTCATGGAGACTCACAGAGATCAAGGAACCTGTAGGGGTCTAAACTAGATCCTCTGTATGTTATGGATAAGTAGCATGGTATTCTTGTAGGAATCCTATCAGTAGTAATCGGGTTGCCCCTGACACTTTTGCCTACAAGTAAGACCCCTTTCCCCTGCTAGGTTGCCTTCTCCAGCCTTGATGGGTGATAAGATGTGGGAGTGATACCCACAGGGGGGTCTCTGTCTTCTCAGAGCAGAAGAGCCAGGAGGAATGGGAGTGGATCTACATGAAAGAGTACTGGGAGGAGAGGGGAAGCTGATATTGGGATATAAAAGAATAAATAAATTAGTTTAAAGAAGTTTCTATGTCCCTTTAAAACAAACAAACAAACACAAACAAACAGCAAACCGGTGCGTATTTTTCTGCTCAGTATCCTAAAGGTAAGCTTTTCCCTGTATGCATTAATGAGTACTTGATTTACAAAAGTCATTCTTGGCTAATTTCCTTAAGTCTCAATTTTTATTCACACCACTAGAATATTTTCACTAAATATTCTTTCATTATTCGAGGTACCCCATTGAATAACTCCCATAAATCCACCCATGTACTTTTTGTCCTTATAACTTTCTGTTGACCTTGTCCTGACATGTTAACAATGAGTTTTTTGGAAAACTAAACAAACCTAAAATATTTTTAATTGATTCCTTGAGAACTTTGTTTATGTATATAATGTATTTTGATCATATTTACCATTACTTATTGTTGGCTGCTTGTAGGACCTCACAAATTACCTCTTTCTAATTTGTATCTCTCCTTTTATATAACTCAATAAGTCCAAATATTGTTGTCTGTATGCACAAGTGTTTAGGGACATGTATTAGAACATGTATAACACACCAAGGGGCCAAATGTCTAAAGAAAGAATTTATGAACTTTCCACTGTTAACATTTTACTATTTTAAATATCTAGACTAAAATAGAGCAATGGCTGTAAAGTGAATTGACAGTATTGAGGTCTGCCACACACAATGGATGCACTGAGCGAAATCTGTGTGAATTAAGAAGAGATAATGATATCACAACTATTATCACTGGTTTAAGTCCAGGAGTTTCAGAGGTAACTAAAATAAGACAGGAACCAAAGTATGCCAAAAATAAATCCACATAAGAAAATAGTGTCTAAAAAAGACCATTGATGTAGGTCACTCTATATAAATACTGAATAAAAGTAAATATTTTAGGAAGAATTTTCTAGATTAGTTATCAGGCCATACCATGATGTTGAATGTATGAATATGTTTATAGTACTAATAATTTATCTTTATTATGTAAAAATTTAAATTTATCTTAAGAAAAATATAAGATTAAGATAAGTAGGTAGCAAGATGACAGGAATAAAGTATTGCTTTCAATTAACTTTGATGAAAATTACTGGAACGTATAAAACTTTCTGTAAGACCTCTTTAAAAGGTTTTCTTGAAACCTAGTGATGATGCTGTAGGCTTTTGATCCTAACACTTGGAACACATAGGCAGACATATCTGAGATTGGGAACAACCTGGTCTATAAAGTTCCAGGACAGCCAGGGCTACACAGAGAAACCCTGTCTTCCAAAACCAAAAGCAACAACAAAAATAGAAAAAATCTAAATCTAAATGCTAAATAGATCCCTGATATTGTAAACTTAAGTCATGTGTCTAAGAAAGAGCTTTATTCAAATATATGCCATTGTAAACCTCATTAAGTGCTTCTTTATATGCATGCCTTACTAAAAATGTCTATGTTCCATGAAAAGAAACCATATCCTATTCTCTAAGAAGCTGGTACACTTGGTGGAGTTTATTTTAGAAAATAAGATGTGTTCTTGAGTAATGCCTTAAAATTGTTGTTGGAGTCTGCCACTGAACAATATTCACATCCTCAAAAGTAAACGTGTGTTCATACATGTGTCAGCCCTGTTGTGCTCAGAGGGCCTTGTTTCCTAGCTCTTATAATCATTCTGTATCCCATTTCACAGGATTCTCTGAGCCCTGAGGGAGGGATTTAATGGAAACATCATCACATTTAGGACTGAATGTTCCATTCTCTCTCTCATCTCTGTCTCTGTTTCTGTCTCTGTCTCTCTGTCTCTGTCTGTCTATCTCTGTGTCTGTGTCTGTGTCTGTGTCTGTGTCTGTGTCTGTGTCTGTGTCTGTGTCTGTGTCTGTGTCTGTGTCTGTGTCTGTGTCTGTGTCTGTGTCTGTGTCTGTGTCTGTGTCTATGTCTGTGTCTGTGTCTCTCCCTCTGTCTTCCCACATTGTTCAGCTGCAGTAACACGCACAGGTTCTGCACTGGTCTGGGCCAGATAGGGTGTCAGTTCTGACAGGGCAAGTGGAAACATGTCTCTCTCCCTAAGCCAGAGGCTGCTCTCAAAGGAAAAAAATCACTCTTCTCCAGTGGAATTTGTATACACAAACCACTTTAAGGCCAGACCTCATGCCCAGCAGTAGATGGACAACAGAAAATGAACTCAGTTGCATCTTGGTATTTTTGTATGTTGTTTGTCTCATAATGCTTTGCCGAGGCATATTTTCGTTTTAAAACTTACATGTCTCTCACCTACATATCATGTTTTCTGGCTTTGTGTTCTGAAATTTCTGTGTGTGAGAACTTGTGATTCTCTGCATTTATGTATTTCTTATGTCTTTTTGGGCTCTTAATCTGTTTGTGCTTGTTTTTGTCCTCTTCCACTTTGTTCAGATTTTATTTACTCTTATTATATTTTATTATTATTTTTAGGTGTTTTTCTTAATGAAAGCAAAAAATGTAAATGTGTCACTATAACCTTTATTCCTTTCTACCTATAAACTTCAGTTTGAAATTTAATCTATCTATACTATATGTACAAGTATGGGCCACATATATCCTGCATTTAGCCTAATGACATAGAAAATTTCCTCCAAAGAATTTTCCCCACTTCTAGATGCACATGGTATGACTTAGGCACAAAGAACCAGCATGTGGACCTTGGACACACAGTCTACATAGAAAGACTAATGTGTGTCCAATGAATTGGAGTACAGTCAGGGGACCAGCACAGACAGCAGATGGGATGCACACAAACATTTGGCCCCCTGACTGCCCAACACAAGGTGCTGCAGGTGCCTCTGCAGGGAACACTCTAAAACTCAGCTGGACAAATGGTAGATCTGTCACAGCTCTGTCTCACAGAAGCACTGTTGATGAGGAATTACCAACTCTTTGAAGGGAAAACAGAGAAGATGAAAACCGAAAACCAGCACTAGAGGGATTCTGTTACTAATTAGGTGACAGAGAAAATTTGGACGTGAGACAAAGAAGGAGCAAAAGAGAGAAGTGTGGGAGGGAAAGGACCTGACCTGTGTAAAGGGACAAGCTGTGCTAATCCGAGAACAAAACTGGTTGAGTTTTGTCAGCCGAGTAGGAAACTGGCATGATTGTGCCTCTCCTGACTAAGCGTTGTCCATCTCTCTACAGCCAAGTCAGCTTCGTTTGTAGACCCTGAAAAAGGCAGACATTTAGAAAGGGATTTGAGTAGGTAGAAATGTGGGACCTTGCAGAGGAATTTAAATCCAGCAATTCTATATAGTTATTATTATACTCAATATAAGGTACAGGTAATACCATTCATCAAAGAATTGTCTCTGTGAAACAGAGAGGCCATCGCAGAAAATCACAAAAGGCCAAAACAAGTGAGTCTGTTGTTCTTGTCTCCAAGGAATAGGTCTATTATACAACTCTTGAACCTGATGCTTAGGGATCATGCTTAGAGAAGAGGGCAGAAAGATGGTAACAGCCAGAGGAACAAAATATTTCCTGTGAGAGTGAATCTCTCAGAAATCTCAGACCCATGAAATGACATCAACATGAAAGCAACAGACAACCTGACCAACACTGACACCAATAGACAAGCTAACATTGAAAAGAAATATTTATAGTCCAATTTTGGATAAGCATGATTAGAGTTGATCATTAGGAAATAAAAATAAGTAGAAAAACAAAAAAAAAAATGATCTAGTATCCTTATTGGGACAAACAGAAAGGAATTCTATGTTGAAATTGAAAAGACTTTTTTTTTTTTATCAAAACAATAGCAAAAATACTACAGATGGAATTGTCATCATTACAAAGAATATTCTTCTGTGGACTGTATGACAAGCTTGCCTAAGTTTCAGTATACTCACTTCCTGTAGCACTGAAATAAGGGATTATGTGACTGACAGCCCAGAGGCAGATCTTTTTGTACAACAGCAGTGTGACTGTATACATGTGATTCCTTCTCATATTATACAGTCTGTAATGCCATAACATGAAGACAGTGAAGGTAATGTTAAAAACTGGACCTACTATCTAAATCCTTGATTTTGTTGATATGGCTTGCTCAAAGCTGAATTTCTTGGTGATAGTACTAAAAATAGGTAATCTTAGGAAGCTATATTATGTGTGCCAAGGTTTCTCCCTAGACGTATTAAACACAACTACCATCAGTCAAGCATGTCTTCCCTGAGAAACTGGTGTTTGGTGGGACTACACTGACTCACACCACTTAGCCTGCTTGTCTGGTTAAAAATAATCTTTAAATCACATTAATAAATTTTAGTACTTATGAGATCCATATGGGAAAGTGTTGATTTTCTCTAAATTTCTACCCTGTTTTCTTTAAAACTAGTTTAGATCAGACTTTATAGTAGTTGAAAGAAATTGTATAACACATACTATTGGAGCAATGATTTGATATTAGTCTGAGCAAGAAGTACGCATGTAACATTTTCTTGTGAAAATGTTAATAGGTGTTAGATGACAAAAATAAATTCCTGTGCACATCCATTGAAGACACATTGAATTTACAAGTCTAAACATATTTCTTTTTGCAATATATCTGATTTTTATATGTGTGCAGTATAGACTGTGAATTTATGCTCTCCAACTTTTTAAATATATCTCCTTTGTTCCAATTCTCTCTTTCCAACCCTCTGCACCAGAGAATTTATAACAATCAATAGTCTGTAGTTTACTACTTTAGGAAATGCTTTTTAAGTCTTGTACATTGTGATTCTTAGTTTAAAGTAGCCATATGGCAAAATATGATGTACACACATACACACACACACACACACACACACACATACACACAGAGAGAGAGAGAGAGAGAGAGAGAGAGAGAGAGAGAGAGAGAGAGAGAGACACTTGCATATACATATATTTTCCTTTTATTATTATAATATATTTTCATATATTTCTTATAAATATACACAGAGAGAAGTAGGCTTACATTTTCTGGTTCATAGGAGGCAGATTTATTTGAGGGTTAACAAGGCAGAAAGCATCCCTTATTAATACAAGCTTTCCCATTTAAATCAAGAAGACAGAACAAGAAGCAGGAATGGCATGGAGATTTATTTGACTCAGATGAGAGAAGGTATTAATGACAGAAACCTCACAGTTGCCGTTGTCACCTTGAATGTTACTGTTCTATCTTAAGAAGTATGATGCTAAGACTGGGATACTTTTGAGACAGAGATTGACCTTTTGTTGAGAATTACACTGTAAAAGTGAGGACGCATAAACCTGTAATGGTGTGTGAAGAAAGCCTTGGAACCAGTACAAGTACAAAATGTAAGTAGGATCCATTTTCGAGAAAGTAATAATCATATACCTTCTCAAAGGAACATTTTTAAATCACCTTTTCAGAGTAGAGAAGAATGCTGGAACTAAAATCATTCAGATCCATTCTTTGTGTAATGTATTGTTAAGATTAGTTCAAGCTCATACTTCAAGCAAAGGCTGTATATTTGTGATAGTGTAGACACATGCATTTATTTGTAAATACAACATACACAATATATACTTATATATCCCTTGTATGCCATTATTCTAGAAAGGTAAATAGCTATGTGTCCATTCAAGTGAATGGAAACTTAAACTGACAGTAAATACACATATTTTCCTACCCAAATAAGCAATGGTATATTGAGTGCCTTTGAAGATTTGCCTCATACAGATAAACTAAACTTTTATTATTTAGGATAAATTTGACAGTGTAGCTTATTAGTTAATCAATCTTTATGATTTACATATTTTACAGAAACAAAAATAAAAGAGTAGATATAAACGTTAAGTCCTTCATTTCCCCATTCAAGAAAAAAAATCACACAATTTCAAAAAATTTTTTAAAGGCTACCTTATTTTGACAGTGATTTTTTAAAAAACGCTTACTTATTTCTAGAATCCAAAACATGGGCATCTTCCTAGTTCAACTCTTAGATACAAATTCTTATCTTTCAAGGTATAATCTCTTCTCATTTTATTTGGTGAACTGTTTTAAATGCAAAGACATTAAAAAAACATTTTAATTGAGAAATTAATTCTTACACAGATAGGCATCATTGACATATATGTTTCCTATAATCATTCTATACTCTTATATAGTTGACTTTAAAGTCCTTAAGTATAAGTCATATGTAAATTTGATATAGCATAAAGATTGATCTCATTTCTGGCTGAACTCTCATATTTGACTTAGAGAAACTAACTTAATGACTGTTAATGTAAAAAAAAATGGGTTAAATTATGTCATACAAGAGGATGTCTTAGACGACCTTAACAAATGGATTTTAAAGGTTATCACCAACTGTGCCACTTTTCGTGAAATGAGTTATAGATGTACTGCAGAAATGGAGATGAATCACGAAAGATGCAAACAAATTCGGCATCATTCTCTGATGTATGGCCACATGTTTCTTAACATATCCACTCAAATCAAAGCTTTGGAATGCTCCTCAGTGGCTGACTGGTGCCTGGGACTGGAACAAAAGTGGGTAAATGCAGGTAGATTTATAGCTTCTTTCTTTCAGTTTGACCATGTAATGATTTCTTAGGCACAGTTCAAACAGATAAATGAGAGTGTTTGGGAGAACAACTATGGTATAGAGAACCATTTATATACTAGCAACTATGTTCAAGCTGAATCAGAGTGGCTCTGAAAATGGTCTCCCTTTCTTCCAGCACTGAAATTATGATGTTGGGACAAGTCTAACTACTTTCTTTGAGGGTGACAATGTGGAACCATCCTGATCTCCTCCCTGGACTCATTATCCTATGATCTCAGCTTCCCAAGTTCTGGGATTATAGACATGTGACACTATGCCCAGCCTCCAAATCTTGGAGAAGATTTTCCCTACTGTGGCTACAAAATTATCATTGCTTTGTGATTTTAAGTGTGTACCTAATGTTGTGTGAGAGAAAGATCTGGACAGGCTTTCAGCCAAATTCAAGCTGTTATAGCTAATGTTGGCTTGGGATTTGTATGTTACAAAAGAAATATTTTATGTAAAGAAACGGTGGCAGCGTACACTAGAGAAAACCTTTGAAACAATATGGACAAGGATAAAGATCAAGTCTCAGTGCTGTCTAATCGCACTGTGTATTTCATCTCAACGTTCACCATTTCTTACATTTGTCTAATCTAGTTTGGTTACAGGAGTCTTTCCATTTCATCTCATCTCAGTTTTACTTGTTTTCCATCTCCATTTTCTCCCCTTCTTAAGATGTTAACTCTAATTCTCTCAATAAAAGGGATATCTACTATTTATTTTAATGACTGATTCTCCATCTTTCATTTTCCTCCTTTTCATATCAGTAGTATCTCTTGAATGTGTAATACAGAGGGTGAGTCATTCTTTGGTTTTATTGTATGGATAAAAATATAAAATAAATATCTGTCTAACTGAAATCATCCTGTTTTTCAAATAAAATTGGGACATTTCCTCATCAAATGACCAAGTGGTGACATTTTGAGTTCTTAGTGTTTGATGAAGGAGAATAGTATTTTTCTTTTTTTAATTGGATATTTTATTTATTTACACTTCAGATGTTATCCCCTTTCCCCATTTCCCCTCCCTAGAACCCCCCTATCCTATGCTCCTTTCTCATTTTGCTTTTATACTATTTTAATTACATGCAAGTATTAAGGTCAGTTTAAAGGAAGTAAGCTTCAGGCAGGAATCTGACATAAGGCTAGAACAAAGAAGTAATTTCAGGCAGGAATCTAAATATTAGGCTAGAATAAAGAAGTAATTTCAGACAGGAATCTAAATTTTAGGCTAGAACAAGGAAGTAGGCTTCAGACATGAAAACAACTTTGGACTAGGACAGGAAAGTTGGCTCAGATATTTTGATCATCCTGATAAGCATTTTTTCAACAGAAGTGTTTCTCCACAATCTGGAACAGTCAGCATGGTGGCTGCTATAAGGTGCTTCCATAGAGTGTTGATACATCATCAAAGGGATAGTCTTTGCAAGATGGCTTATCAGACATCTCTTTACCCTTTCTGTAAATCTCTTTACCCTTTCTAT
Organism: Mastomys natalensis; assembly: GCA_021653895.1. Lineage (NCBI taxonomy): Eukaryota > Metazoa > Chordata > Mammalia > Rodentia > Muridae > Mastomys > Mastomys natalensis. The sequence continues at coordinate 653,890 of JAJTUV010001202.1, forward strand.
AAACAGTCTCTTGCCCAACAGACATTTTGCTGCTGCTGCTGCTGTTGCTGCTGCTATAAAGCCTGTAAGAAAAATTTTAAAAGGTGCCAAAGAAAAGACATCAGATGAAAAACCAATAGATGATATAGAGAAAATAAAGTCATATATGTACATGGCAAATGATCCTGAAGAAGATATCTACTTAAAACCCACAGAGGTTCTATGAAGTAGAGAAAGTTGTTAACTTACTTAAGTTAGTTTCAAGTTTCTGGACTTTATCCATCCAAAGCAAGGTTTTTATCTTGACTTAACATTAGATATGGCATTGGGAAAAAAGAAAAAAGTGGAGCCATTTGCCAGTGTTATTGCTTTACCACACCCTTTCTAATAAGAAGTCAACAAAGTTTCTGTGTTTACAGGGAATTCATCAGAAATTAAAATAGCAGAAGAAAATGGAGCTGCATTTGCAGGAGACACAGATCTGGTTAAGAAGATCTTGGATGATGAGGTTGTTGTGGACTTATATGTAGTTGTCCCAGAAATAATGGGTGAACTTCAACCTTTAAGGAAGAAACTGAAAAAAAGATTTCCAAAGGCTACTAGAAATTCCATTGGCCATGACATTCCCAAAATGCTTGAATTATTTAAAACTGCACATGAAATTATGATAGATGAAGAAAGGCAGAACTTCCTCAGCACCAAAATAGCACGGTGGATATGCCAAGTGACAAGTGATAGCTGCCAATCTTCAAACAGTACAAAAGAGGTCTGTAGGCACAGACCACTGAATCTGGGTTCTTTTGTGGTACATGCCTTCCTTCTTAGTGCAACCAGTGAAGGTTTGCTATTGAATACATCTCACTTTTAACCAAAGAAGCTAAAACTTCAGAAGCTGAAATGGAAGAAGCTGAAATTACAGAAGCTGCATAGAAGTGTTATGTTGTGAAATTATTGGGGGAATGTGTGTGTCAAGAAACAACAGTGACATCTATAAAACTGTATAATTTCTATTGAAAAAAAGAAGTACTTCTCCAAAAGTGGCTTCTAAAAAAATGAATAAACACATGATTTACATATGCATAAAAACAACTTTGGGGACCCTGGACCACCATCCTAGCTTATGAAAATTGTAAACTGCTGTTATGAGGAACTGCCTCCTCTGGGAAAAACCTGAGGTTTGACCAAAGAAGATTCTCTTGCTCTGTCAAGAGATAAGCCCAGGAAGCTACCTATTGTTTCAAGAAAGCTTCAGGGAATTACCTGCTGTTAATCAGTACCAGGTTAAAAAGATAGGCTCCCTCAGATCTCAGGTCTCAGTAAACTTAAAGAATGTCTGGCATTTCCTGGGGCCTGGAGAGATGGCTCAGCTGTTAAGGGCACTGACTGCTCTTCCAGAAGACCTTTGCCCTTCTTTCTTCCTTCCCCAAGACTATATATTGAAAATTGCTCCCACATTAAAGTTAGACCTTGACAAAATCTCCTGCAGGGTCTATGTCTCCTTTCTCGGCCCATGTTTTCCTCCTTTTTAGGTGGCAGGTGTATGTCTCCCTCTGGACTCCACGAATAACCAAGGCCCATGGGTCAGGTCAAACAACTATGGTTTTAAAGAGTGGTTTCACCCCAAAATTAAGGGCTGGAAGTTTCTATTAATCTCCTTATTGCTTTAGCACAGCACAATTCATATAGCATCAATATGTTAATGTTGCATGCAGTTAGGTCTTCTTGCTACCGGTGAGTTTTAATTTATTTCCTATGGCTAACATATAAACCATTTCAAAGGAATGAAAATAATTATAAATTGTGTAGAAATCTAATTATATAGCACTTAACCACTATGTAGCATCTAGTGTTCAACAGGAAACATGCACCTAAATCCAGAGACTACAGTCTACTGTGCTGAGACCTTACAAGCAGCATGATGCAACATACAAATGAATCATCTCCTTTGATGTGTGAGTGGCTCAGTTTATCTATTTGATAAAAACATAATGCAAGAATATATTCAGAGGTATAGTACCTCTAGGTTAGTTGTCTTCTCCTAGTTGGTTTTAGATGTTTTCTAACAATTTGATGGTTCTTATCAGTTGTATTCTCCCGTGTTCTCTTATGCTCTTTTTTATCCACAATACTCAGGGATTTCTCTAAAAGACAAACATATAAATATAATCAGATTACTCAGTCACTTGCTATCTTAGTATGTTTCTCTTAGCCTGAAACATCATTAATTAGTTTTTTCCAAGCCAACTGCATATCAATACTGAAAAAAACCAACTTCTTCTACTGCACCTAAGGCTCAGGTATCATTGTAGAATATAGTGGGCATATTGTGAAATCCAGAGGATAGAAGAGATTTCTGAGAGATTGTGTCTTCTAGGAATATCAGAAGCTACACCAATAAATTCTCACTATATGATTACCTGAACAAGAGCTGAATCAGGATGACAACAGCAGACATGCTGAAGTAGACAGGTAAACCTCTTTAGGTTTCAGCCCTACAGAAATAAAGAATACTGAGAATAGAAGAAATACTCTTCTCCTATGGAAGGATACAATAATTGGTTATCCAATACCAAATTATCATTCCTAAAAACCCACACACAAGTAACAGTATATAGGGTGAGAAGTTTGAATTTATATATGTACAAATATATTTATATATGCATATAGCCATGAATATTTTATATGTATGTAATAAAAATAATAAAAACAGGTCATAAATTTGAACGACAACAAGGATAAATTATGGGAGGGCTTGAGTGGTGATGCAATTATGTTAAATCTAGTTTCATTGCACATGTATTATATAAGGGAAGCTGTAGACCACATTTAATTTACATTTTAAATACTGAATGAAATGTTTTCAACTTTCTAACAGTTAAGGATATATGGTCTTAATGAAATTCAACAACTTTTGGTCTAAAAGTTAAGTGTCTCTCTTGCCCTATCTTGTGTAATGCACAAAATCTTGTGTATATACTTTTAAGAAGCAAATCCTTTAAGAAATATCTTTCTAGTAAATTGTCAAAAAACTATGAGTTTTAGTATTATCTGACACTGAGATTAAATGCAATGAAATCAGTTAAGCTAATAAATGTACAAAGGCTTCTTGGTATCAGTCTTTTGGAGAACCTCATTTGTTTGCAATAGAAGTCAAGATGTTGGTCTATCCCATGGAGGTGCTTTAAGAATTGTTATATGATCCTCTGTTCATCTCTTCTATATGGTTTCTGTTGTTTATGATATTCACAGTTCCTTTGTACTCAGAACCACCACAGAAAAGTTGTCACTAAAAGTTGTCTTTTTCTGAGAAAGTGATTGACTGTAATGTTATGAACCTTGGATCCTAGTATTTTTTTTTTGGTCATTTTATTTATTTATTTTATATATTTTAACTGAAACAGAAATAAATAACTTTCCCTCTTCCCTTTCCTCCCTCCAATCACATGCATATATTCCTCCACATCCTCCTACACAGATACACAGACACACAGATACACACACACAGAGACACACACATCACATGCAAAACATATAAATATAATCTACTGAGTCTGTTTTTGTTGTTTGTATATTTCAGGATTGACCACTTTGTAATGGCCAAAAAATTAGTGGAGCCATTCCTGGAAAAGCCAAGTTTTTCTCTCAGCAGCCATTGGTTGCTTGTAGTTGTTTCGGGTAGGATCCCATGAGATTTTCTCCATTCAATTTTAGTACAGCTATTTATACTGCCAGTGTTCTGGTTTTCTTCTAAACATTGTAGAAAATAAGGGAAAAAGATAAGAGCCAAAATAACTAGCAGGGCATCTGCTGTGCAATAATTTCTTTGAGTATATTTTGATTACTGTTTTTTTCTCTCTCTCTCCCTCCCTGTCTCTCTCTCTATTTCTTTCTTTTTTCATTCAATACTTTCCATACTATTGTAATGATTACCTCTATACATGTTCTCAAACTCTTATTAACATAGAGATCTATATAAAAAACTCAATTTGTGCTGTGAAGCTGGGGGAGGAACTAGAATTATCATAGATACCCTGTTAAAATAAGAAGGTTGTAGAAAAGTTATTGCAAGTTAGAGCATTAAAGGATTGCTAGTGCTTCCACAAGAATCTGAGAAAGCCTGCAAAGTTTATCAGAACTCAAATTACAGATGGATAGAAGAGTAATGTAGTAAATTATACACGCTAGAGATGTTTCTGGAATTTTTGTTTTAGGGAAACAAGACATAGTTATAAGGTGACATCAAATTAATCTTGAAGATCCTTTAATGGAATATAGTCTGTTAGTTGAGTTAGACATCTAGCATTTGACTTTTGGACATGAGGTTTCTGAACAATACTGCTCCTGGAATCCTGATGAATGGATGAGATGGGTAATCTCCAAGGACCCCTTGGCAAGGTGAAATCATCTATGCAGTTAATTGCACAAGCAGACATAAATGACATGTGACCTAGAAAGAATGAGAGATAGACATAAAGAGGAATTCCTTAAGAGACTTTAAAGAACTTTTATATCAATTTTGAAATGAGAATAAGGTGTATAGGCTTATTCTGCAGTCAACTAGAGGTTTGGGGGAATATAATTATATTAATGAACTGTTACCCAGTGACACAATACATTCATTATTCTTCATTTCCTGTCATTTGTAAAGAAAACTGGTGTGTAATGAAAAGGCTTACATAACCCAGGTAACAAAAGCTGACAGTAGGAAGAGGAGAAAAACAAAATCAAAATATAATGTAGGAAAAAAATTTAAAAAGGAGACTAAAGCTGACAGCAATCTGGTAGCATCACGGTCCATCACTCCATTGCTTGGGAGAATTCGCATCACTGAAAGCGGAAAGTGATTCGAGCATAAAAACAAAGACATGAGATGTTACACAAAGGAGACAGAGATGTAGGGGTGATTTACGCAGAAGGTTAAAGTAATCGTTTTGTAGGAGTGTAGTTTTAGACATGACAATGCGAAGGTTGTCACAGTAACCTAGATTACAGGGATTTTCAGTAATTGTAGACTCCGACAGTTACCTGGTTCTATGCTGTAATGATTAGGGTGATACAAGTGTTACAGAAAATCAATAGAGTCCTTACAACTTCTCAGAATTCTTGGAAGCTATGTTCCTTCCTTGACTCATTATCACCAGGTCTCTCCTACTACTCTTTCCACCCTCTCTACCTCAAACCACACTCATTATATTTTCTCTACTACAACACTCCCACAATTATTTTTTTTCAATTTGGTAAGCAGAGAATTGCAATGGATGAGAACAGTGTATGAGTACACAATAAGAGGAACCAAAAGTTTAAGTCAGAGAACATTGTGCATGCAGGTGCTGGACGGTGCATGCCTCCATGCACACATTTGAAGCAAGTGACATTTGTTTCTCGGCACTACAGGTCACACACCCAAACACTCAGCAATGTACTGCTGTCAGTGTTCCTCAGATTGTGCCCCAATCATGAATTTAGATTAATTTCTTTTGCAATGTGTTTAATCTGTCACCTTGCCAGTGTTATATTATCTGCTCATGGAATTATTTCCCCGAATGAAAAAAGTAATCTGTATCAGTGACAAATTATGACACTGTGGAGGAGTGCCATCTTATTTGCGGCTTTGAACAGAAGTTTTTTTCTGTTAAAAGCCATTGACAAGAAATAGAGCTTGCCTAGAGGACATCATAGGTGGATTCCAAGAAGTATCAACCACACTACCCTTGATAAATGGATACCTTTTATTTTATTTATTTTTGGATTTATAGTGGTTTAAATATGCTTGGACCATGGGAAATTGTACTATTAGGACTTGTGGGCTTATCTGAATAGGTGTGTGGCTTCAGTAGAGGATGTGTGTCATGGTGTAGGTGGGCTTTTAGGCATCCTATGATCAGGTTCCACCCAGTGCAGAAGAGAATCTCCTCTTGGCTGCGTTCGGATCAAAATGTAGAATTCTCAGCTCCGTCAGAGTCATGTCTGCTTGAGTGCCACCATGATTCCTACCATGATGATAATGGACTGAATCTTTGAAATGGTAAGTCAGCCGCAACCAAAAACTTTTTAAAATAAGACTTGCCTTGATTAAGGTGTTTCTTTACAGCAATGACCCCTAACTAAGACAGGATTTAACTTGACTTACAGGTATTCATGTTCATATGTCTGAATCAGTGTGTGCATGTCATATGAGTGTTGATATCCCTGGGGGCTAGAAGACAGCATATGATCACTTGGAACTGGAATTACAGGCAGTTGTGAGCATCCAACATAGACACTGGAAATAGAACTCCTGTCCTCATGAAGAACAGCAAACATTCTTAAGTACTGAGCCATCCCTCCTACACCAAATTGTTAACTTTAAAGTATCAGAGAGGTTATTAAATAGTATGAAAATTGTTTTTAAAAATGATCGACTAAATCTGTTATTTTTGTGCCTATTTCTATTAATGATTTTTTTTTTAATTTCCAGTTCTAATGTATTATATGGAAAATTGAAAACAGATAAAACTAAACGTTTCTATTTTAAGTTTGATTTTGAGCCTATAAAGGAAATGAGAAATAGAGTGACTTAGCCCTACAGAGAATCTGTTTGTTTCTATGTCACTACTCAGAATTATAGGTAAGCCTTGTACTTTATTTTCAACTTTACAGACTAGAAGTGTTCACCAAGATAACAAAATGTATACTTTTTTTGTTAAAGCAGTTTCTAGATAGAAATATAAAGAGAATTATATATATATATATATATATATATGCATGTATTTTTATATATATTCATATTTATTTATATATTATATTTAAATCATATATATGCATATATTTCATTTACTAACCCATCCATCAACTACAATTTTTGACTTCCATATCTGCTGGGTGTGCAGCCATCTAGTATAGGAGGATGGTCAACTCTGGGGAGTCACATCCTTAAGGAAAAGTGATTATCCTCCCCAAGAAACATCAAAAGTCTATAGTCTCCACTTAGGGGCTCATGAACTCCTTCTCATTATGGTAGAACATGGACAGGATTGATTGATGCAGGTTTTCTGAAAACCCTAAAGCTGATGTGAGTTCATGAGTACAGTGGTCCTGTCATGTCCAGAAGACATTATTTCACTGTGGTCTTTTCAACCTCTTCCACTTATATCTTCCTCATCCCATTTGGTGATGGTCCATGAGCCTTGGGATGGGTGTGTGTGTAGTGGTGTCCTGTTTCTGACTGAACACTCAGTGCACTTTGATCAGTTGTGGTTTTCTGTGTTGTCCACCATCCACTGCCCAAAGAAACTTTTCTGGTGATGGCTGAGAGCTGCACTAATCTAACAGGATATAAACACTTACTTGGAGGGCCCCTTGATACAATGTTCCTTTAGCTGCGTAGTTTTAGGTTCACTCTTGGAGCCTGGGAGTTTCCCAACTACAGGTTCCTCACCAGATTTCTAGTACTAGGCATATGTTTCTTCTGGTGGAGCAGGCTTTAAGTCGAATCTGAAAGCGATTGGATTGGTTACTGCTCAGAAGTTTTGTGCAAATAATCTGCCTATTGGCATATCTACCCATGCCTATCAAATACTGTGGTTGACATTATTCGCAACTGGGTAGAATCCTCCATGTCTCTTTTCTTCCAATGGCTTGCATAGTATCTTTAATTACTAAGAAAGCTGGCCAATAGGAAGGAAATTTCACAGATTCAGTAGCAATTTTATTTCTCCATATTCTGTGTTCAATATCTGCCTCATTTTAGGCAACAGTGTTTTATCATAAAGTTATGATGGGCAAACAGGAGCAATGGTCATGGGCTCCATTGTTCCAAGGGTCTTTAGGGAACTTTCTGATGAGCTGTATAGGGAGGTGTCCTAAATCAACACTGGGCTTTTTGTTTGACAACCTATAGTTTCTGGGATGAGCATAACCTCTTGTGTAGAATCCAGTTGAACTTTTTATATGAACACACACAAATCATTATGAGTGTGAATATATATATATACACATACACACAAACACACACACACACATATATATACACAACACATGTGTGTGTGTGTGTGTGCAAAACACACAATAATAATTTCCATGTTTTGTAGAGCCTACTCAGTGTTCTATCCTTCTGTACACTCCCAACACTTTCTTGACTTTAACTCCCCCTCCATGATACTCCATTGTCCCTTGATCTAAACTATATTGTATTACCCCCACTAAGATCACTCTTCTCCTCCTTCCAAAGTAGGGGACTGGGAGTTGGTGCACTTCTGGGAGGGGTTAGGAGGAAGAGTTGTGGTGAATATGATCCAAATGTTTTGCATGACTTCCTCAAAGAATTAATTAATAAAAGCCATCCTAAAGTAAATTACTTTTAAATTTCAAATATTCATTTTTTAAAAAAAAAATTTTAACACATAGATATTTGCCTGTGTATGTTTCATGAGCATATATGAACGTGCTTCATATTCAAGCACACTTTAGGAAGAAGCTTGAAAAGGGTATCATATCCTCTGGAAGTGGAGTTACAGATGGTTGTAACCTGCTATGTGGGTGCTGGCAAATAAAACTCTCCTTCTATTAAATACTCATATGAGCTCTTTTCTGATGAGCCATCTCTCCAGCTCCCAAGATATCATGCTTTAGATATTTTAATAGTATTCATCCTTATACACACATGTTAATATGTGTTTATTTGTAAATGTGGTCTATGCCTATATAGAGTGTGAGGGTGATACGTGGAGGCCATTGTGTGGCCTCAAGAGCCTGCTCTTTTACTCTTGTTCTTATTTTGTGTGACAGCATCTCTCAGTGAAACTGGACTCTACTGGCAAAAGTAAACTTCAACATCCTCCTGACTGTGACTATGCACAACACTGTGGAAATACATTTCATGCTTATTCTAAAATCAGGTACAGAGGCTTATCTTAAGCAAGAACTCTTACCTAAGAAGATATCGTGGTCCTCCAGGCCCAAAATTCACATTTCAAATATATATATTGTATTTTTATATTATATATGTTATATAAAATGACCCATCAATAACATCACTTACATTTGTTCACATTTCTTATCTTGTAAAGAAGAATATTCATATTCCTTTCTTTCTTCCTTCCTTCCTTCCTTCCTTCCTTCCTTCCTTCCTTCCTTCCTCCCTCCCTCCCTCCCTCCCTCCCTCCCTCCCTCCCTCCCTCCCTCTCTCTCTCTCTCTCTTTCTTTCTTTCTTTCTTTCTTTCTTTCTTTCTTTCTTTCTTTCTTTCTTTCTTTCTTTCTTTTTGTATTGCAATGCCAATTACACATGAGTGCTTGAATGAGTGGTCATGATTATAAAGTTGACTCATGGGACTGCTTTTTCATGAAATCACCTATAATCAACACAGAATATTTTTGTTTTCTCTTTTTCCATATAGTAGAATTCATTCAGATATAGCTGACTTTAGGAATTTATCTACCTCAAGATCCACCTATACCATTCTGAAGCATATACCTTCAATTAAGCTTCAAACCTCAGTTTGCTTCATGCTATCACAAAGATATTTGCTCAGCCATGTTCATTTCTGTTCTATTCCTAAATAGAACAGAATCTGGAAGTAACAGAAGAACAGGTAAAGAAGATGTAGTACTCTATACAAATCATTGAACATAGAGATGCTGACTGGTGCTGACATGGAGCCACAGCTCCTATGATTGCAATGTCTTTGTTAAAGGAACAAACTCTGCTATTAAAAGAGAAATGTAAAAACAAACTCTTTGATCTACATTTGTGTCTTACCTTGGTATTCCAATGATCGCACAAAGCTAGTACCAATCAATAACTGATGTTACTTATGTTTCACTCCATGCTGTGAAACCATACCTAACACCAGAGACTAGATTCCGGGTACCTAGAATAAAACCAAATTATACTGGTCTAAAATACTGTAGTGATAAAATTATTTCAATTGATATTGTGCATAGTGTTGATCAGTGTCTTGTTCAACCATTCTCAGAACTTAAAACAGAGAGAGGATCTTCAAGGACTTGGCTGAAGGAAAAGAATATAAATTAGATATATTTGAATTTAAAACTTATTTTAAATAATAAATAATTTAATAAAAAAGAAATAAATTTAAAAACTGCTCCCTTTTATTTTATTGTGCATGGAAACACACAGAGAAATTCTCACCTATGCCAATAAAGTCATTTTTATAAATTTCAGGTAGAATTTCTAGGATAAATGATTGCTGTCTTAGTCACTATTGAGTATTTCCATTGATTTAAATGTTTTATTGTTTGAGACTTTAGAAATGCCCACCAGGGGGCTCCGTTGCTTTAATTATCACAATGCTTCATCATGCCATGGCTAAGGACGGTTTTTCCTCCCTCCCTTTTGCAGAAGAATTTAACAAACCGATTTTAAATGCAGCAGAAACTCTGAAATGTATTAATGGGTCACATTAACCTAAAAGAAAGAAGTACAGACTTCACACTCTCTGGGGCATTTGTTTTTTCTTAGTGAAAAACTTTGGAGAATGTCATCTTGGTTTGACAAGGTTGGTGTCTCTAAGTAGGGAGATGTGAAGGTCTCACTGATTGCATAAACACCACGGATGAATAATGCAGTTGTGTTGCTGCAGAGCTGGTGCTTTCGAGGTGACGGAGTGCTACTTCAGCTGGCCAGGCACAGAGCACAAATCATTGGTATAATTTTTTAAAAGGCTGCTCTTCAGATGGCCAGTTTGGCACGAAAGTGCATGCTTGTATTCTCAGCATCTGGGAAACTGAGGCAGGAGGTTTACAGAGTTCAAAACCAGCTTAATTATTGAAGGATGACTTGCCTCAAAGTTTCATTTTTAATAAATTTGAATTTTAAAATATTTTAAATTACTTGGTTCAGCACTTGCTAGCTATCTTTGCAGAATTCGCCATATTCGTTCAGTTCAGTTCAACATGGTTTCTTTTCAACTAGCATATATTAAATGCACAAAAGAGGCCCCCGACATTTTCATATGTATAATATTTTGATCAGTTCTTCCATTCTCTTAACCATCTTAGTCTTCCCACATATCCTCTTCCTTCTTGCAAATATCCTTCAAGCTTTAATCCCTTGAAAAAAATGGTTGTTGTTTTTATATATGAAAGAAACTGTCATATCTGATTTCTTTCATGGTAATCATAGATATTATTTTAAAATCAAGATTGGTTTTAAATATGAAGACTGATATGTGATATGTGGTTTCCTAACACCGAGTGAAACAGACACATAGTTAATGGCAGCATGATCGAGATGCAGAATATTGGAAGGAATGATGAGTTCCTTCTGGAATCCCCAATTTTGGAATTATGAGAAGCAAGAAATAACTGCTATAAACCTAAGTTAGTTTAAATATACTTCAGTATTTTAAAATATCTGACACGCAAGCTTTCTTGTGAACCCCTGGAGAGTCATTCAATGCATTTAGCACATGGATTCTCATGTTGGTTATCACCCTGGTCCTTGTGGGGAGTGAATGTGAGGATCACTTGGTCTCCTCTTCTGCTCCTCTCCTGGGAGGGGAGGGCCTTGGTTCTGTGAAGTTTTGATGCCCCACCATAGGGAATGCTAAGGTTTTGGGGCAGGAGTGGGCATGTGGGTGGGGGAGCACCCTTGTGGAGGCAGGGAGAGAGGGGGTGTGATGGGGGGTTTTCAGAGAGGAAACCAGAAAGGGGGATAACATTTGAAATGTAAATAAACAAAATAATCAGTGTTGTCTTTTTAAGTCTGAAAAAGCAAGAACAAAAGAGAAGAAAGAAAGAAAGAAAGAAAGAAAGAAAGAAAGAAAGAAAGAAAGAAAAGAGAAATGAAATGAAATGAAAAGAAACCACATGACACTCTAATGTCCACATTGTCTTGCAGGTGGCAAATGAGTGGTTTTCGATATGAAAAAGGTGATGTTATCCTGTTCTGTAATGCCACACCCTCAGTGGCACCATTGCTTTCTCTAAAGGAATAAAATGCCTGTAGAAAACACAAGTGGCTTTCAAAGTCTCACAAATTATTATAAATAGGAGTAGGGGGAGGCAGATTATTGAATGAATAATTTTTGAATGTTTGCTGTTTAATATATGGTAGAAATATAGTAACTAGGAAAGGAAAATGTAAAGGCTTTATATATTAATTCACAAGATAAATAAGATTGTGTTGATATGTAGCCTTTTATAAGATCTATGTAATATAAAGGAAACATATACGGAAATGGAAGAGCAGATGGTGGCTGCCAAGGCTTTGGGCTTGGAGCATTGCAATACTCAAGTGATACAGATCTTTTGGTGTGCAGATAAATCATTCTGGGTTGTCTTACGTACAGTGCCACAACTTTCATCAGCTGTCAAATATTGTATGCTTGAAAACTGCAGAGTAGATCTCAAGTGGTCCCATCACGAAAAGGGTAACTATCTTAGAAGTGACAGATATATTAATAAGCTTGCTTGTTGTGATCATTTAAAAATATGCATCAAATTATCCAGCTGCATGCATTCAATATATTCAGTTCCTCTATGTTAGCTATATATCATTAAAGGTTAAAAATGACAGAAAGAGGACCATTGGGAAGTTACGTAAATTTTGCATTAATACAATATGAGCTGACCGTGTAATACAAACTCTGAAAGGTCAATGATTTATTTTTGTATATTTCTGTTTCCCAATTTCTATAACATCACCACCAAGACTAAGATTGGGTGTGTACAAGAACTGCCTAATATACCCCTTAATGTTACAATTTTTCATGTCGGTGTGTATATGTGTGTGTATGTATATGTGAGTTATATGTAGAGTGATTGGGATTCCCTGAAACTGGAATTACAGGAGATTGTGAACCTCCCGACATGGGTGCTGCAAATCAAGTTCTGGTCCTCTGAAACAGCAAGTGCTCATACATAACCACTGGAGAGTTCTTTGGTCAGTAACTTGCTTCCCAAATATTTTCTATTCAGGCCTAGAGTACATAGATTTCAATTGTTCTAATATACAGATCCACACCAACTGTTTTTACCCCACTGTTTTAATATGAAATGCAAATAGACAGTAAAACAACAAATGAGCGAACAAAAAAATCCATGATTTTTACAATCTTTAGCTTTCCAACTTCTGGCCATTTCGTATCTATTTCTGCTAAACATTTCTTGGGTGGTCAAGATTTCAGAGTTAAATTCCTCATGGCCAATGGCTATGCTGATACTTTGGGATGGTGAAATGGACTTCTTCTATCTGTGAGAGAATAACAACATTAATGGCTTTGTTATCAGGGTTTATGTTTTCTCTTTTGAAGACATTGATTTGATGTGTGTGTGTGTGTGTTTGGTGTGTGTGTGTGTGTGTGTGTGTGTGTGTATGTGTTGGAATGTCTATGGGAATATTTCTGGATGCAGGTGCATATGTATATGTGTGTGGGGATCAAGGTTGATGTTGCAAGCATTCCTCAGTTGCTCTTCATCTTACTCTTTCAGGCAGATCTACTTAATTGAACCCAGAGCTCAAGAATGCAGCTTTCTTGGCTAGCACCTCCTGGGGTGGCAGTGCGCCTTACCAAGACGACATTTATATGATTCTTGGATCCAAAGTCTGTAATGTTTGCAATGCAAGTACTTTAATGTCTGACCCATCTCTTTGGCTTTAATATATCTTAATGCACTAACATTACAGAACTAGAAATGTATCCAGTACTATTAATTTTAGCTTGTCATTTTTTTAGTCCTTGCACCAGTCCCTCCATGAAGTCACCTCTGAATTTTAAAGACATTCTAGGCTCTTTAATCATGTTAGGAAGTTATTTATAACAGATACTAGTAGTTCTGTTTCTCTAGAGAATGTTGATATTGTCTCTTTCTCACTGACCCCAAACACATGGGTTATTCACCCTACCCTCACTGTCTTAAGTTAGACTGTAAATGAAAAAGCTGCCCCAAACTCTGTTGCGTTGACTGAGATTCTGTCAGTCCTTTGTGTCTTTGTCTGCCTGCTGTATCTTGAGAGTCTTCAACATACTATAAAAATTTTTGATGGTGAAACTTGATTAGAGGAAGTGAGAATATTGTTCTCACAGCTGAGCATAAAACTACGGCAGAGGCTGTGGTAGTCGTCTCAATTAGATATCCTTGTGATTTCTTCTGGTACTTCTCCAAGCTGAATCAGAAAGGACTTTTTTTTTTCATGGCTTCAGTGGAAATAAACTTTGCTCATAGTTTTCCAAATAAGAGTACTTTCAGTTGTTCATACAATTCACTAATAATGCTTAGAGTGCAATGCAGGTTAACTTGAGTCATAAATGCTTCCCCCACCCCTGGTTTTTGTTTGTTTGCCATACTGGTGTCTTTGTGGTACAATTATTTTTTTAAGTCTCTGGATGGTGGACATATGCTAATTTGTTTAAATTCTTTAACAGATCTAAAAATAACATGAGAGTGACCCGATATATGTGCAAATGTAAAGAAACAATTTGTTTTCTATGATGGTCAATAGAATATCTGAAATCCAAAGTCATTTTTCATTTCAAGTCTGTTTATAAACTAAGGCATAAATCTTTACTTGATAAGAGGAACAAATCAATAGAGAACAGAGCACATTTATATGTTCTTGACGGCACTACACCTAGGGATGGAACACTGAACTTGACCTCTTGCCCAGGAGGACCAATTCAACTCCACTGTGTGCAGAGAACAGAACTCAGGAATTCTGAACATTTTCTGAAGTAAGCACTTCTATTTTTTAAGTGTCTCTAACCATTTTTATGAGTATAAATTTTGATAGATTTTTTTTTTATTTTTAACACGATTATATTTCCCTGTGAAGTGCTGAAACAAACAGAAAAAGAACACAGTGTCTCCACTTAAAACTGAAGGAAAACTACTTTGACATTCACAGCTGCTAGACAAAGTCATTATTTTTAAGAGCAAGAAAATACTAGAAAATATGAGCTACAGGAACGAGGAAAGGAAATCATGGTGACCTCATATATTGAGTAGCAACTCACATTAACAGATATGAATAAAAGGTTATGGCCCTACAGGTCAGTTAATGAAGCATATTTCTGTCACATTTTGACTTGGTTTATATCTTGGTTGTGAAAATAATGAAGAATTATCTTTGTATTATGTATCCTTCCTTCTATATAGTTGGATGATTAGTTTTCTCTGTTTTATACTCCCACTGAGACATCCCAGTGATTTGCTACTTGAAGCAGAATCGTGAGTTGTGAGTGATTCCTCCTCAATGAAACTTGTCTGAACTATGAACTGTTTGCAGAGGGAACAAGCCTGTGGTTTTGAAGGCAATTGGTAGCTAAAACAGAGGCAGGAACTTACAGTGCCTTTAAACCACTGAGGTCACATAGGTCTATCTCAGTCTGTTCACCTCGGTACTAGTATATTTTGGACACTGCACATTGAGCTGGACTTTTTGATACTCCATATGCCTGTTATACGTTAGGACACAGTGTATTAATTCTGGGCACAAAACAGAAGCCTACTTCTTGTTTTCTAACATTACTGAAAATCACACTGAAGGGAACTCAGAAAAGAGGAATACTACATCTACTCAACACTGGTGTTGAGAAAATGGTTCTTTATTTAAGTTGTTAACTAAGTCAATATTTTCAGTCTTCATCTTTATTCTGTAACCATTCACCCTCATATCTCCTGATATGAGACTTCATATTAGTTCTAACCATATTAAATTTTTAAGGCATAACTGCTAATTTGTCTTAGCATATATACATGTGTGCATGATGCACATGGTGTGTGTGTGTGTGTGTGTGTGTGTGTGTGTGTGTGTGTGTCTGTGTCTGTGTCTGTGTCTGTGTGTGATAGTCTTGGGTCAAGGTTTTCAATCTTTGATTCTCATTGTCATTCAGAGTTTATCTATGTTGTCCTATGGATGGGACCAATGTGAAGAAAATGATCCTTGCTCACTTGAACCAGAGTGCTTCTGTATGTAATTATTTTTATGGTGTCATGTGGAAAACATATACTTGGTACAGTATTTCACTGGTAGAGCTAGAGTTAGTGGTATGGTTTTGGATAATTTAATGGATAATGGAAAGGGTAAAGGCAAGGTTAAGGGTAGGGATAGGGATAGGTTTAGAAATAAAAATAGGAATAGGGGTTTAGTTAGTAATAATAGATGGCATGGTAATGGTAAGGGTAGGCATAGGGGTAGGGGTAAAGATAAAGTAAGAATAAGGATACCAGTATGAGTTGGAGCAAATGTACACGCGGGATACAGGTAGTGGTATGGTTAGAGTTTGGGGTAGATGTAGAGTGCTAGGTTGGAGTTGGGATAGTGGAAAGGATAAAGGTAGGGGTAGGGTTTATGGTTGGGTTTTCCATGGGGGTAGGAGTAGGGGTAGAGCCGTGAGTACATGTATAGTGTAATGATACGGGTAATGGTAACTCTTATGTGTAAGAGTTAGAATTACAGTTATGATTGGGGTTTTAGTTAGGGTAAGGTTTAGGTTAGGGTTGTGGTTAAGGTTAGGATTATGGTAAGGGTAATGGTAAGGGTAAAGGTAAGGGTTAGGGGTAGGATTAAGTTTAGGGTTTGGGTAAGTATGAGGATAACATTTAGTGTAGGTTAGGGTTAAGGGTTAGTTTAGGGTTTATAGTTAAGGGTAAAATTTAGTGTAGGGTTAAGCTAGGGTTAGGGTAAGAGTTAAGAGTAGGGTTTGGGTTTGGGTTTGAGATTGTGGTTGGAGATGTGTTAGATGCAGGGTTAGAGTTCTGGGTAAGATAAGGTAAGTGTTACTGAAGGTAAGGACAAGGGAGTGGTTAGGGTTAAATTTAGGGTTAGAGTCTATAATGAGATTTTATACATAGCCTTCCACATCACTTTGGCTGAAAGAGACTGATTGTTTCCTATAAATGTAGTTAAATACTTATAAATAATATATCAACTATAAGGATTTGTGTGTGTGTGTGTGTGTATGTGTGTGTGTGTTATGTTTCTGTGTGTGTGGTTACATGTGTGCGTGTGGTACAAGTGCATATGTGCAGAGGTCAAGCTCTGGTGTTCCTCAGGTGGCATTCACTTTTGTTGTAAAAACAGGGTGTCTCATTATCTTAGAATTTGCTAGGATTGCAGGCCAGTGAGCCCAAGCTATTATATGTCTCCATTTCTCCCTCCCCATTCTGGGATTATAAGTGCTTGCTACTATGGATGGTTTTTTTTTTTAATATAGAATCTGGGATTAGACTTGTGTCTTCATGTTTCCAAGGCAACAGTTCACCAGCTGAGGTCCGTCCTCAGCCCTTGTGTGTTTTCTAAGAGCCTGGGAAAATGTAACATGTCTCTGAAAAAATGCTGTGCAAATGGTGGTATCCACATCCCTACCTACTTTCAGATGAAGAAATCGTGTGTAAACATGACTTGCTGAATGAATTCAAATTCATGGATGCAGTTGCCAAATTCTAGCTTTTAATTCTATGTCATTTGTCAAAATGTAGGATGTATGGGGAGGCATAGAATGCAGAACTAGGTGGCTTGCTAACTGCGCATATTGACTTGACTAAGAATTTTATTTGCATTGCAGAAGCCTATTAATGGAGGATCTGTGGCTGTAGCCTTTTATATAACACTTCTTACTATTTGCCTCCTGTTCATTAATGTTAGAGGAAGAAGTGATTTTGAAAAAAACAGCTGGGAAAGTTCAAGGGATTAGAATGTTTCAATAGATGCCTTGGTTCTGATGTGAGAATTTTGTTTGCTTGTTTATTCATTCATTTTTTTTTGTATTTAAAACTGTGTGGCTTTGGGTGACCTGTTTAATTCTCTAATCTTTCCTTTCCTGTCAGGGTACTTTGGGTTTGTAGTTTGACAATACTGTAGAGAATATGGAGATGGTTCAGCAGGCTACACAATCTTCAAGGAACAGTACCTGAGTTTGACTCTACATCACCCACATAAAGAAGTGCTCATGGCCATGTGGCCTTGTGACTCCATCATTGGTGGGTAGAGACAGATGAATCTCAAGAACTTTCTAGATAGCCAGGCTACACAAAACAGATTCTAGTTCAGTGAGAGACCTTGATTCTCTTTGTTTTCCCATCCTTTATTGAAAATTGATACCTTTCTCATGCAATCTAACCAGTTTACAGTTTTCCTTTTCTTTACTCCTACCAGTTGCCTCTTTTTACTTCTCCTCCTATCTATGACCTTTCTTGTTCATGGCAATATGGCAGATCGGCAGAGGACAATACAAATACTTTGACATCTGCCTACACATGAAGGAGTTAATGCCTCAACCTCTCATGTGTGTACACCATGCCTGAAATGATGGAAGGGGATGTCTCAGCAGGGCCCATGCTGAGGCATCTTTTCCCCTTGAGGGACAAGTAGACTGGTATAGCATAGAGTAGATTTATTCAGGGAATGGGGAGGGGAGCCAGGAGGGTAGTAGAAGCAGAGAGAGAGAGAGAGAGAGAGAGAGAGAGAGAGAGAGAGAGAGAGAGAGAGAGAGAGAGGAAGTAGAGGAGTAGAGGCTGGCCATGACCACGTGGAGAAAGGGGAAAGGAAGGGACAGAGAGAAGCTACAGGCAAGAGATCAAGAGATTAAGAGAGAGAGGAGGGGGCAAGCAGCCTCTTTTATAGTGGGCAGGCCTACCTGGCTGTTGCCAGGTAACTGTGGAGGTGGAGTTTAGATAGAATACTACAATATCCACATGTACAACATAGTCATAAATGACGCACAGAATATACAGATATCACTGACAGTACACACACACAAATACATCACTCACTGAAACTTTTTACAAGGATATTATAAACAAGATGCCAGATTTTACACTGTCAGCCTTCAACATTTTCCTTCTCCACCTCTTCCGTCTCCTTCGTCACTACTTTTGTTATCAAAGTCGTGTCCCTTAGATTCATTTTTACTCACTGGACATGTGGCCTGGTTCTTCACTGTCTTTGATACTATTTGACTTATTGCTGTTCCCAAACTTTTCTTTTTGGTGGTAACATTGAAGAAATGGTGTGTTAGAGAAAAGTGGAATAGTCCTTGAGTATATTTAATCTACTTCATGTGGAACACCTGCCATCTATCAGATCTCTGGAGAGAATTTCCTAACAGTTTGATCAAGGCCACGAGTTTTGGGTTTTTTCTTTGAACCGTGATTTTTCAAGTTTGGCTATTTACATAGATTTCACAGGCACTTATTAATTTCAAAAGAGAAATAAAGTCAACAGATCTATCACGCATCTAAGGAGACCTTGCAGACTTCCTAGCTTCTGTCAAATGATCAAATGATTCTTAATATAATGCCATGCTTTGTGATAAGTTTTGGAATTAATTATTACTGTGGTATTCTTATTAATATTTTATGGTTAATATTTGCCAACTTGAACAGTCTGGAGTTCTGGTACTTATTTTGTGCTCATATTTTAACATTGTAGTTAGCATAAATATTTCAATTAACTTTTGTTTTGATTTGAACTTAATCTTAATATGTAGCCCTTGGCTAACTGGGACTCACTATGTTGACTTTGACTTTGAAGTGATAACCCTCCCTCTGGTCCCAGTGCAGAGATTACTGGCAGATGAACCACATGTAGATGGGGGTAGTTAACTGATATTGCTTTTTTCTCTTTAGACTTGAAAACATTAAGGGGATTGACCACATAATAGATATTTGTATATATCCTTTGAATTTCGTAGAAACTGAAACCTATTGGAACATCAATATTTGAATGAGTTGACAACCTAAACTTAAAATATCCACTTCCATGTGAATAAACCATTCTTTAATTTAGAGTAATACAAATTATCTAGATGGATTCTATTATTGAAATTAATAGCATTCTCTAACAAAAGTCCTAAGAAGAATCAGAATGCTCAAGCAAGTAATTTTTCCTTCTGCTTATTCTGATAGCATATGAGATTTTTATTAATTAATTTAATACAGTCAATATCATACAATATCGTACAATAATCACAGAACAATTCCTAACATCACAGTTTGCAATAACTTAAATTATTGATATTATTTGCTTTCGTGATAGCTATTTGATCAAGAAATTTTCAATTTAGTTATTAAAATATGAGTTATTTTTAATGAAAGTAGTTACTTTCTGAATAAATAAATCCCTATAGAAATAAGTGGTTGATCACATAAACATGAGAAAAATTAAAGAGGAAATATTTAGTGTGACTGAAGCAAGAAATTATTAAATATATTCACAATGGTCTTGACAGGATTAATCTAAATAGACTTTTCCATTCTAAATACTAACACTAGTAATAATAAAATATGCCAGAAATTTATACTATAAAGCATTTTGTTCTTACCAATTCTGTTTAAAACAAAAAAAAAATCCAGAATCCAAGTGTATATTTGTCTGTACATCCCTTATTTCAAGTACAGGTAAGTAAGCATATCTGATTACAAGGTTCCCTTTCTCATCATCCCAGCAGATTTGTTTTCCTAGTGCATGTTTTATTCTGAGAGCAGGTGATGATATAAATTTCAGATTTAAGATTATATTGCCTCAAAATTTTAGCTTCTAAAAGAGAGAGTTCTAGGAGAGATGCAGATCCCTGTGTCTGGAACTCAGAGAAGGGCCCCGTTGGAGTCCGGGGTCCAAGGCTTTATTGTTCATGGTAAATTTAGATGGTCTGGGTGCACCCCCCACTTAAGCCAGGGGAGAGCTGGCTTAAATAGGGAGGGGGAAGAGAGGAGGGTCACTTAATTAGCTAAGCTCTCTGGCCTTTAGGTAACTCATTAATATGGAAATGTCTTGAGACTGAAGACTGTAGTCATGCCCTCTGCTGTGTTAGGTGACATCCCTTTGGGAGGGGCTGTATAGTCAAAGGTGACTGCAAGACAGGTTATTGAAGGTCTAGACTGTGTGTAGGATCCTGGATTCTGGGGATGTGACAGAACAACTGCCATTTCCCCATTGGGGTCAGGGTTCAAGGCCCATGCCCAGCCAAGAACCAAGATATCCTTCCTTGGCCCGACAGAGAATAAAATCTAGAACATGTAAAATAAGGTCAAGTTGTGGTCTGCATACTGGGAAAAGGGAAGGGAAGCTATGAGAGTCCAGTCTTTTGATTCCATATGAGTTTCATTTCTTCCTTTATTCTATAATTTTTCTCCATGCCTTTCCTCAGAATAAAGAAAGAGGGACATCAGATGACAGTAAAGGGCATATGCCCACATTTCAAAACATCTGCTTGCTGAAATTGACACAGTGTGACTCATGAGTACACCTCCATCTGGCTACCTTTTCAAACAAATCATTTAGATAAAACTTTCCCTTTCAGATAAAATGATATACAGACAGATTCTGTGGTCACTGATGCAGCCAAACAAGCAAGCCGAAGCTCTGATGGTGAAGTGTGATATAAGGCTGCTATTCAAGTCATAGAGCATCTAGAATATCACTGTATCTCCCTTTAAAAAACGGACAGTTTAGCTAGGCTAGGCTAGGCTAGGCTAGGCTAGGAGTTTTCCTCTAAAACAATCATTGTTGGAGAGGCTTTTGGTTTTGGGTTTTATTGGGGTGGGTGCTATGTGTGTTCAGTATCTCTCAGAACTTGCATGACTGGATAAAATGAGATTAACTGTTAGATTGATCTGAGGAAACAGAGAGGAAAATTTCCTGAATGAGTTCTTTCTTTGCTCCTACTACTTGGCATTGTCAGTAGACATGAGTGATATGACTAAAGCTTTAGAGGTTGAGCAACCAATCCAACAGCATACACAGGCTGGACAGAGAATCCTGCATATATGTAGCCGATGTGCAGTTTGGTCTTCATGTGGGCACCCTAACAACTGGAGCAGGGGCTGTCCTAAAGCAGTAACCTGACTGTGAAGTATATTCCCTAACTAGGCTGTCTTGCCTAGCTTCAATGGGAAAGGATGGACTTAACCTTGCAGAGACTTGATTCACCAGGGTTGGGGGGTACTCAGTGAGAGGCCCACCCTCTCAGAGAAGAAGAGGAGGGTATAAGGGGAGGGACTCCAAGGCGAGGGAACTGGAGGGGGCAGCGTTTCGGGTGTAGACAAACAGACAAACAAATAAAAAATTCAAGAATAAAAATGAGTCAGGGTAACCTTCTTGTGGACCGTAGCTCTTTGGATGAAGAGCCATCCACATTTCCCTTACTAGAATTTCCTTACTAGTTCGTGATTTGGTCACTCTAAGTATTCAGAAATGTATGTATCACTATTTCTATGTAGAGACACAAAAGTCTGTGTGTGTGTTCCAGGTACACATGATAACATTTTTATAGGGGGAAGAAACAGGAAAAGAAGGCATCAAAACTAATGGCTGGGAGCAAAGAAAACAGCAGACAGCTTTGCAAGGTAGCAGGATGCTGAATGAATCCAAATACTGCTGTGAGGGAGGCTGGTGCCAAGGTGATGAACACCGGCCTTCCATCATTTTCTTTTGTCAGTTGAAATTTATCATTTTAGCTGTGTGAGAGGTATTGTTCAATCAAGAATGAGAGAGAAAAGGTAGGAGGGAGAAGGGAAGTAACAGAAGTATCGGGGAGGGAGCTACAGAAACAGAGACAGAGACAAAAAATATGGATGAATGGATTTGTATTTCAGGTTCAGAGGGTAGAGAGTAATTGTTGATTCCTTACACAACCAGAGAGCAAGAGCAGTTTATGCAAATATTCTTAGCCCCAGGTTGAGGATTCTATTTTTAGTTAAACCTTATAAAGGAACAGGAGAGATTGCTTGCTTTACATGAGTTAAAAGGTTTTCATGAAGAATGAATTATCTTATATTTCTCTAAACATGCAAGCCTTATTTACCATTTAAAGAAGTCTTTCTTTATTGGCAATAAAAAAAACCAAGTGAATAAAATTTAAATTCAAGAATTCTGACAATGATAGTCCTATGTTGACACAAATTATATGTCTGAAATTTTTTACTTAAGAGAAGGTTGAGACTCCTAGAAAGCTCGGGACAATTATCAGAGGAGTATGGATTACAGGGGAATAGGAGACAGGGTTGGCTACTTACTTCTGAAAAGTTTTAAAAAAGGAAAGCTAGAGAGGGTTAAAATCCATGTACAATAATATACAATAAAAAAATATTCCCCCAAACCTTGTAAACTCATAGAATTTTGTTTTTGTGTAAGAATTTTGGGCACAAAGGGCACAGGCACGTGGAGCCTTGAAAGGGTTGGCCTTCATCGTCTTTTGTAAGAGTGACATTGCCTTACGTAATTCAGAGCAGGAGAACACAAATACAGAGAAGACACACAATACTGTGCTTGTGCCCACTCGGGTATTTACTAAAGGTGGCTTTTGATTCATACGTGTGCATATTAATATTTACTTTCATGCAACTAGATCTTAATTTAAAATCATTTTTCATTAAGTCATTCATTATTTATGTGTTTGTAGTGTGCCTATTTGTCTGTATGTGGACCACAGTTACAAAGTGCAAGTGTTCACAGAGACCAGAAGGAGGCATCAGATCTCATGGAATTGGATAGTGGTTTGGAGTGGTGGGTACTGAGAACCAATCCAGACTCTGCAAGAGCAGTACCTGCTCTTATCCAATGAGATATCTTTCCAGTCCCTCTTTCCATTTTTTATAACAGTATAGTTAGTTCTCCAAACTGAAAACTTTAGATGCTCTTGATGTACTATTAATGTTTGGTAAATGTGTATCCCATACTCTGTTCAATTTTCTTATTTATTATTTCACATTGTTCCAAATTAGGTTGACATTACATTTAATAGTGTAATAACTAACCAGGTATTTGGTAACTTCATATTATTTCTGGAAGTGTTTTGCTGTGATTTCAATTTTGTAATCAAACTGTACTAGAAAGACCCCTGTGTTCAAGGATTGGTAGCCAGTCTCTGTACCTGGTTCTGGGAAGAATTAGAAAGATTAGAAGGTTAGGTTTAGTTGAAGAAATGAAAGGTTGTAACTCTGAAGGACATGCTAACACCCTCCCTCTTCAGCTGTCTTCTTTCCAGGCCTGCATGAAATGAGGGCACTTCATTGTCACACAGGCCTATCATATGCTACCATATTGTAAAGTGTTTCTGCCTCCAGTGACTCAAGTCTGTAGGGCCATTGACAGAACTCTTGAAAATTGTTAACACTGGGACAAAATGCTAGCATTTGTACTATTACTAGTAGGAATATTTACTAGTGAATATTACTAGTATTTACAACTCTTGATAGTTATATGTCATCTTTAACAATGTTACCATGTTCTACTCTCACCGGATTGCAAAAACACCCTTTTCACCCTCCCTTCAATGAATGATAAAGATATTATAACTTCTGCAAATTCTGTAGCTGAATTTTTATTTAAATGTAAATGAAATTGCCATTTTTTGCATGAGGCCCATGTAAAAATATCATTCACATTTAATACTACTTATATTGAATATTATTGACTGCTTCAGTTATATCACCCTTAGAAATAAAAATGTAAATATTTCAAAGGGTTTCTGTTATGTATAAATAAATTTGCCCATTTACAACTTTAAGACAATTTCTTGTCATTTTGAATGTCTGTATGCTTTCCATCATTATTAGGACTGGTGTATTCATAAACAACAAAAAACAATTCACAGAATTAAAAAAAAAAACAATTTACTAGCTATGAAGAAAGCTGATAGTAAATACATAGCCAGTTTGTTACTTACTTCAGCCACATAAATTGTTTTAAAAGTCTTTAATGATCACCATTCTGGCTCATATCGTAAGTAAAGTGTCTAGGGTAATATTTGTGATCAGAGAGTGATCCACCTTGATCTTACTTTTGAAAAGACTTGCAGTGTTATTGAAGTCAGAGAATGAACCCTATTACTACAAATCAAATGCCCCACTACAAATATATATGCACGTACACTTGTGTACACACACACACACACACACACACACACACACACACACACAGACACTCATGTCAGTTGAGTTAAATTAGTCATGGTCATGCAAGATTTTAAATGAAATAACACCCTCATTATATACTATTCTCTGTGACTAACTCTGAGAAAACCAACAAAAAAACATCTGTTTATTCTTCATGTGTATGAATTGAAACATTTTAGGAGAAAGCCAGAGTTATTTTTCTGCTCATTGTTTTTGCCATTGGCAAAATGCACTTGAATTATCTACAGATGCTTTTATTTCCATAGTCAGAGTTTGACCATTGATACACTTTTAAAATACCTTAAACATAATTAAAATCCAACTCAGCAGTACTTACGGCCCACAAACCTTTCAAAGTGTAAATTATGTGGACGCATGTGGCATGGAGTCTAGAAGGAAAACTAGTGACAAATGAAATCTCAAAACTGCAGGAAAGGTAATATTTTTCTTTTACCAGGGGAGCTGTAAAGGATTTTGTGTCCCATTATTTCATTGCCTACCGGTTTCTATTTTAATCATATGCGTAAAGAATTAGTCATGAATTGATAAGACTTTTGCTCACTTATGCCAAATGCTAGGTGTCACATTTATCTATATATGTCCTACATGCTATCTACATATGTCCTACATGGAAATGACATTTCACAAGGCAGGGTTTGTTTTAATGTAGTATGTTATATGTAGAAACAAACATGATACTGATCTTCAAGAATCTTGATAGACTTTCCTTTTGCTTCGCCTTTGAAAGCTGCTTGTGAAATGCTTATATAGGTTATAATTTCTGAGCCTTGGGGAGCATAAGAAGGTTTATTTTTTTTCTCTTTCCTTTGAATCTGAAAGTTTAACTACATGCACATAACAATGTGCAGTCCATCTTTATGCAAATAGTTTAAAAAGGCATGTGCCTGGAGGGCTGTTTTACGCATTATTTGGTTTTATATCTTTGCAATCAACACTATACAGCTCACATGGCCATGTAAATTCATGAGTAGCTTTTCTATTGAAACTCAAACAAGGTGACTTGCTCTTGAAGATCAGATTGAGATAAAAGTAGCAGTTTCCATAATGGCACAAGAAACAATGTACACAGCATCTTACATATCCCCCCCCAAACTATTGATTTCATCTATGAAATTGTGTCCTTGATTTCTCTCTGCAGGTTTGTAATTCTAATACTGATTCTAATGGAGGCATTTCAGAGGACCTCCTGTACCAGCAATACCCACTTATTTATGTCCAAAAAGGTCTTCTGAAGAATAAAAGGACTTCAAAACTCACTTTTTTCCCCCCAGTGCCACAGTTAGGTGTCTCCTGGGACCACACTTACACGTAGACCTTGTATAATTTTATCTTTAGGATTTCAGTTCACTTACAACGTTTTAAAAATTGTGCCTAATATAACAAAATGTACATTATACTTCATATTTTTAGTGGATGCATATTTCTTATCTCATTTCTTTCTCCCTTTGCTTCTAATGGTTTTATGTTATTGTCGTCAAACAATTTAAATCGACATGAATTGAAGCTCTCATACACTTGAATATATACCTTTTTTGGACCAGTGGATATGTTTGCATTCATCTGTGGTTGAATAGGTTACCCCATGCCCTGTGTGTAAATACCTACAGAGACCAAAGTCTAGTTTATACAAAAATTGATCCCTAACATTCTGAGGACTACCTGGGGATCTCACAGGGGAACACTCTTGTGTTATTCTGCATTGGTAATGGTTCCAATAAGACTTCTCTCTCTATGCTAATCCTCACATTTAGCTAGCTATTTACTCCCCACAACAATATGCAGAGGACCCGTTGCTTCCCCCATGTTACCAAGAAGATAGAGAACACATTAGCTGTGTGCCAGAATCCAAACATGGAGAATAAACATCTAAAATTCAAAGCAAACATGTTACTGCTTTATGAGAAGTCACCTAAATTCAAGAGTACCTGTCTTTCGAGTGCTCTTAATAAAGCAAAATCACACATCGAGTAAGGAAAGTGAGAGATTAATATTTCTCTGCATACTTTTCTCTTCTTAGATTTTTGCAAGTCTGAATAAATTCAGTTCAAGTACTTTAATGCTGACCAGAATCCTCCAACTTCCATTATTACCATAAAGCCTAGGTAATACACTCATCTTTTCTCCGTCATTCTTTCAATGAGTGTGAAAAGTAATTGAGGAAAGGCACTTGACTGTACTTGAGACACAGTGGAGGAAAAAACTCAGTGATTATTCAGGCTCATTGAAGCCATATGGTGTGGAGAGACAATGAAAGCAAATATTCCAGGTGACATATGAATCTCATGATCCTACTAAGGTATATAGTTATACAATATTATATAAATCATGCAAAGATAGTAATTTTTTTTTGAAAATAATGTTGTACAGGCCTTGGATGGAGGCCAGTTGGTACAATGTTTGCATAGCATGCATGAAGCTCTGTGTTTAATGTCCAACACTATGTCAAATTTGTTGTTTGACACATATTTATGATCAGGGACATGGAGAGAGGATGAGAAGAACTTTAAGTTCCATCCTTGCTAAATGGAGCATTTTGAGACCAGGCTGGGCTACTTAAAACTATGTACCAAACCACATATTTCTGAGTTTAAACCTTTATTGTTGTTCTTAAACAGAGAAACATGGAGAAACTCAAAGAAATGTGCACTCACAACCAAGGATGAATTATATTTATAGTTTGTCACATCTGAATTTATAAATAAAATAGAAGTCTGTTATGAATCCAAGTTCACTTTTCCAATATTCCTTTTGAGATAATCACTCCAATGCAATTAGTCAATACCCATCCAGACTGTTTATTATACTTTATCAGAAATCCATGTATGCCATAATGTATATAATTTATTTATGCTTTAACAAATTTGCATAAATGTTTTCAATCTGCAAGTATGAGTTAATTTTGCGATATTAAATTTGACTCCATATTATGGTTTGAGTATTTTTGGTACATTCAGTGTATCTGGTTTGACATGAGAAATTTGATTCTGTCTCTTATTGTGTGACACATAAATTGATCACTACACATATCTCTTAGTGTGTCAAAGATAAGAAATCTCTCCCAGTTTACTGAATATCCCAGGCACACTAAGTTTTACAAGGATTCCTAGTGTGATAGACATTCCTTAACTAAGTCACTATTCTATGTTTATTCCCTGTGCCCTGGTAGTGTCTTGTTTCCAAAGAATATGTTGAGCCAAATGTTTTGGATTGGAGCTCAATTGTTTAACATCACTTCAAGATTTGACTATATATATTAAAGAGTACTTCAAGTTATTCTGTTTGGCATTGAAATTTATTTGTTCAAGTTACACATATTGATCAATCAAGTCTTAGATTTAAGATTCATAAATTGATAGATATTCTGCTTGCTTGTATGAAACTATCTCAGGGCTCAGCATATTGTCTGGTCCGATAGTTTGTGCCTGTTGGAGGAAGTACTAACCTGAGCAGCCTTTAGCTGAGTGTTGATAGCTACTCCACTTCCTGTTCACGTCTCTGCTATGCTTTGAAGTGTGCTACTCAGCTCAAATGTTGGCTGGCCAAATGCTCTCTAACATCACACTCTTGGCATGACAGAATTTCTGTAGTTTGTGAGCATGGTTTATAAGAATCAGGAATGGAAGTAATACAACTATCAATTAGTAAGCATTAGTAGGCACATTTTTATGCCTTCAGGAACACTCCTGTATTCTTGGTCTTTAGGTATGTGGATCTTCTGGATACTGTATTTCCATGGAAACCACTTGCAGCTCCATCCCATGTTGTAAACTATGACCTATAGGACTTTTAATGCTGTTTCTTTTGTCACCCATGCAAACAAAATCTTTCTGTTCTTGTTGACTAGTCAATAGTATTAAAGTTTGTGACATCATGTTATTTCTTCTTTGCTTTCTACCTACCCTCTAAATTAACATCAATTTCTTTTAATATCAAATAAAAATAAGAGACATAAATGGCTAGATACGCTCTCATTATTTATTTAAATTAGATGTGAAGGACTCAAAGTGAGTACCCTAGAGATGCATAGCCCCGTGACAATCAAGGGGTGCTCTGCATATTTCAGGCCTGCAGCTGGAGCCTTCCATAAAGTATGTCTATACTGTTGCAAAAAGTTTCAGTGCTCTTGTTTGACAGTCTCCACTCAGCTTCCCTGGTTGGTTGACAGCCAAACCGCATGCCACATGATTCCTGGCAACTGCAACTGCAGTTTGTTAGTTGTCTTTAAAAATGTATTCTCTCTCTCTCTCTCTCTCTCTCTCTCTCTCTCTCTCTCTCTCTCTCTCTCTCACTTGGGTGTGTGTGTCTCTGTGTGTGTCTATGTATATAGAGCAGGGACATAATTCACTGTGCTAACAGCCCTGGGAGGCTGAGGCAGGAGGATAACATTACAGGTCAACATAGTCTACATAGTGAAAGACTCCATTGCAAAAACAAAACAAAATCAATATTAAAACAAAGCCAACTATATTTGAATATAATTTGCTTACCCTTTCAAAGAAGCTCAGCAATGCAATTTTTACATATATTAATATACGAGAAGCTGGCCAAGGTAACTGTCCTATACTTTATTGGGTTCAAACACTTTGACTCCAAGTATAGTGCCATTGTTCCTTTATTATTTTAACTTTGAGCTTTAGCTTAATGGTATATTCTACACTATCTCAATAGCTGTTGAATATTTATCCTGTTTTGTAATTTTTCTCCTTTACATTCTATTAATTTTTTTTGCTGGTTATTGTATGCACAAAGTTTTCTCCACTTGTCACTGTTTAGTCTAAAGTGCTCTATGTTATACCATTGCTGTGAGTCCCCAGCCCTGCCTTGTCCGCTTATCTGTAGACTTAGATTGGGTTGCACAATATAGTGAACTTATAAATGGGCTGCATTTTGAGTAAAGTCTTTGCTGTGATTCTGTCTCTCTGTTTAGTAGAAAGTATGACTCATGAGTGACATTACTGAACCTGCTTATGAAGATTTTTTTATTGTACTGCATTGGAGGAACATAACGTGAATACTACAAAAAGCGATCTTGTTTTTATTTTTAACCTTGTCCTTTTTATTGCCCTTCCATGTTCTATATTTTAGTATCATAATCTTTTCACCACCCACATAGTTCTCCTTGACAAAGTACACCACCTCTCTCTTTCAAATCCTCCAGCACTGAATCACTGCTGTTTGTTTTGACCTCCAACAGCTTCTGAGAAAGTCTGCTCTACTCCCTCTTTTATTTAAAATGAACCTCAGTTTGCACTGAATTCAACTGAATTGCATTTTCTTGGCTTAGTCTATAGAATTCTGACTTGCTAATTGTTTTATATATCTTCCTAAAAAACAGTTTTATGGAACAGATGGCTGCAACTGCCCAGGATCAGCCGCCAAAACCACTAGTCAACTAGCAACAGTCTTTGGCGCGCACAGTGGTTCCTTGTTATGAAATCCCTGGGAACAGGTTGATAGAATTAGGACAATTTCTACTTTATGGTCTTTTGATTCTCATATTTCTAAAATAAAATGTAGCCACAATATCCACAGTAACAACTATAATGTTAACACCATCCTGACCAATCCCACTGAGTAAGCTATCAACAGGAGTCTGTGATAAGAAAGCAAGGATTTTTATTGCTGATTTTCTAATCACAGATAACGACTGTGGCAAACAAATGTTAACAGGGAACTGCAACTTCGGTTACATTCGATTTGTTTGGTGAACTGTGATGTGCTTGCAGTAGAATAAATTACTTGCCTAATCATTTGAATTGTAACAAAATTTTTATGCATATACCTACTATTCATATTATTTTCATTAGATTCTATTCTTCAGTTGCTGCTCTCTCTATATTGAATGCAGAGCTAAAGAAACTCTCAGGACAGTAAACACTTATTAAGTGTCTGTCTTAGCAACTGAAATGTCACATTATCACTATTATTTTTAAAAAGCACCCCCTGGTGGCTTGAAATATTTTGCAGGGGGAGTGGATTATTTTCTTTATGTTAATGGAAACTGAGAAAAGTTCTTTCATGTGGCACAAGTCAACCTCATCAAGGTTGTTCTTCTCTAGATGGAGTGTCCTCCACTTTTGGAGACAAATTCATTCTCCTCTCACCCCGGGGAGAAAAATATGACCTTGATGGAATTGCTGAAAACTAATCAGCATGAAGTCATACATTTTCTGTGTAGATTTCATCAGTGTTGTGCAAAATTGACACATGAGCAAAGGTAAAGTCTTTAGTGTTTTCTTTCGCCATCCTTTCCTGTCACCCAAGCTTTCATGACTTAGTCAATGTTTTCTCCTAGCACAACTTCCACCTCGGCATCCTTCCAGAAGTCCCTGTATTTTATTCATCACCAATGGCTTCTGAAATATCCTACTTGTCCTCACTGTGGAGAACAGATGTGATCTTCCAAGCTCTCTAAACTGACACTCTTACTACCTTCACTCTCAGAGTGACATTGTCGCCTCCAGTCCAACTTGTTCTCTGTTCTAGAAGCAGCTGTACACAAAATCCCATTGTCTTTAACTTGCTAAGAGCCTACGTTTCCCTGCATTATATGGTCCTTGAAGAAGTGAAAATAACAACTCAGAACTATGATCCCACCTGAACAATCAGATGCTTACACCTCAGCGAATTGTGGTTGAGACATGTGCATGTGCTATTTTCTCTGGAGCTAGCACATAGAGATAGAGGGTGAGAAGTTTGTATTGTCCTTCCTTCCGTGCAATGGATTATGCTTTAGCATACTCCTGACATTTGCTGGTTGGTACACAATTGGTGAAACCAAGGGTTCTAGTTTCATTTCTCTTAACTGTGATGAAACACTTTGCCCTAAGGCAATTTAATGGAGAGATAATTATTCAGCTTATAATTCCAAGTTATAGCCCACAATTTTAAAGAAACTAAACAGGAGCTTAAAGTATTAATACCCTGGACCGAGAGAAGAGAGAAATAGAAGTATTAATCCTTGCCTGCTTACTTTCATCCAGCTTTCTTTGTGATGCTCTTCTGGGTCAAATCTGTCACCTGCAATGGTCTGGGTATTCTTACATATGTGATAATCAAGCCAGTGCTTAACAGACATTCTATTGAGCACTGTCTTCTCTGGTGATTCTACCCCAGTTGGCAAACTATAGTTTGGCAAACACCAAACACAACACAAACTAATGCCAAGGCCTATAAGGGAAGAAAGCAGATGAAGATGGTGAATCCTGTATTCCAGAAGAATGGGCAGCAAATCTCTCTCATATTTATCACCTCTCTTTCCCAGGGTAGGCAGCTCTTACCCTCTTGATCCTTTTCTTTCAGTGAGTTTTGAGTTATAGCTTTATGAAATTGCATATGGAATATGTCAATTGACATAATATAGTAAAATAAGTGGTAGTAATTTAAACTAAAATACAAGAATGATAATATGTAATTAATAATTCAGAAGTCTTGTGTGCTAGAGGCTGTTCGCTGATTCATATTGGTTTCTTAATCCTCACAATGAGCTCATGCAACATTTAAGGTACAGACAGGTTAAATAAATTGTCCATTTTCTGCGGCACAGCTGTGATTTGCCATCTGACTTCAGTGTGAGCTCTAAATCTGTGTGGCGGTGATGTGTGTGTGTGTTGTGTGTGTGTGTTGTGTGTGTGTGTGCGCTGAACAACAGAGGAGACAACTATAGCGATTTTGAAGAAGTCGGAATGTGACTGAAAACTGGTTGCATATTTGAACACATCTGTCAGTTAAGAAACTGCACTTTATAATTCCCATTGCAACCTTTTGGAGATGAAAGATTGAAGTGGAAATTTCTGGTTTCTTTGGAGACTCAGTTGTGTTATATGATGTTTTTCTAGCGTCTGTCTTATGAGAAGATGCTTTTGCTGAAGCAGACGTGTGGGAGGATGTTTCACTGAGGACAGACATGTTGTGTTTTTGAAAGCAGCCTGGAAAAAGGACATGTGATGTTTTGTTAGAGTGGAGACCTGAGAGAACACATGGTGTTTAGAAAAGGTATAAATTTAACCCCTTAGATGGTGACAGTGTTTTGGCATTGGTTTGTCTTGACATTCTTTGCTGGTCATCTTTGGTGTGATTTCATAGAAAGAAATGCACCAAAGAATTTCTGGCACTGTTCTCAACTTCTGGCCACTTCTGTAGACTTGGCCTACTGGTAGAGCCTTGAGGTTCTTCAGGAATGAACTGTCATTGATGATTGGTGAATGGTGCTTATAAGTGGATCAGGCTGCCACTGCTGATTCGTCTCAACTGAACTGCTGATATCCTGATAATGCACATTACATTCATGCCAAAGAATTATTCTAATCATGTCCACATCTTTCTTTGCCCTATTAACCTTTCATTTCCACTTCTTCTGGAGGCTGATGGGCTAGAAGGGAGGTTAAAGCATTTAAGGATCCTCATTAAAAGTAGAGTTTGAAAAAAATCTAAGCCTACAATAAATGAGTTCAGGTTGAAGTATGATGGAATTGGACAATATGATAGGAAATTCTTTTAAAAACAGTGCATATTACCAGGAGTCACAGCTAAAGAGGAAGTGAGATGGGAACAGTATGGCCACCTGAATTTGAGATTTGTGTTCTCACACTGCTTTGTCCAACAGAGACATCCTGAAAGTATCCAGAAAAGGTACTTTATGGGATGTACTTCAATAAGTAACATGATTAAAAAGAAAATATACTTCCTTCTTCATTCTATTGTGCTTATAGCAAGTGACTTTTAAGTCCATGTGATCTTTCAAAATAGAGACACAAGGGCAACTGCCAATAAATGGGGAAAGAAATATTTAGGAAATGGGGCAGAAGGGAATTGGTAGCTGTTTTGGGCCTTGACATTTGAAGAAACTGGCCAGGCCATTATATATATATATATATATTAATAAGCAGATATTCAAGACAGATTAAAACAGCATGAGCAAAACAAAGTGCGAAAGTGCAAGACAATTGACTTGTTTTCTGTCAATGAGTTTTAGGAAGTGTGAAGTGATGACTGGGATGAAACCACAACACTGGCCTGGAGAGATCAGAGGCCTTGGTTAGCTTTAATAAGTCAAATGCAGAAAGCAATAGAGAGCTACCACAAGACCTTACACAACAGAATGGTGTGATCAATTTATTTCACATATTTACTGAATTTCTATCATATACAAAATTCTGTCATCTAGCTGCAGGACTGCAGGCATAAAGGGACTCATTTGTAATGAGGGGAAAAAACAGCCATATAATTGCACCAGAAACTGAGATGGTTTCTATTATTAGAAATGAAAATTTTTAAAGAATTGTATAATGTGTCCTTATTGTGAGTCTTAGAATAAGTTGACATGGAGAAAATATGGTGGGGTCAGTAAGATGGTTTCCAAAAGGAAATAATAGAGTGCTGCCTGAGTATATAAGATATGATCTATGTAAAGTATAAATTTTGAATTCTCACATATAGCTCCATATTTTATTATATATGCAATTTATTCTTGCTAATTAACATTTGCTGTTAACTATGGAATACATAAAAAAAGGAAGCAATTTTCAAGGTTTTCATTATTATTATTAGTAGTATTAATCTTAGCATTATTAATTTAGATTTTTACACTCCAGATTTTATCCCTCCATCCCCGTTCACCCTCTGACTGTTCCACAACCTATATCTCCTCACTACCTGACCTGACCTCTAAACTCCCTGGAACCACCAGTCTTTTGAGGGTTAGGTGTATCATCTCAGCTTGAACACAGACCAGTTTTTGTTTTTAAAAAAGACACACTAAAAGAAAGTGTCTTAGATATTATTTAACATTCACAGTTTGTCCATGTACTTTGTCTAATTTATATTGGCTCCATTGAACGCAGATGCATAAACACAAAGTAACTGCTCAATAAAATTTACAAACTAAATGGACTTTGTATACCCTTATACTTTGAACAAATATGTGGTTCAGATCATCAATGCCCATACCATCATAAATGTTTACAATAAATATTTAAATTCATTTCCATTATCGTATTCTATACTCAGAGTTGATTGCTTTTCAGCTCAGAAGTGAGAGGTCACCACTTATAAGTTAAAGAAAATGAAATTGGTGACTCATAAACACACTTATTTAAATGGAAGCAGGGCAGCAAAATCTAATTCCATATATAGCATTGTGAATTATTCATGGTTTTTATAGAAGTGGGCCATGGGCATTTGATGACATTTTATAAGTTTAACATTTTTATTATGCCAAGGCCTATTGTGGTGCAGGTGCATAGTAACTTTACAGGTGTGCAGAAAACTAGAAACAACAAGATATTAACCCTTCAGCATACATGGTTTTAATAACATATTGTCAAATAGCCAGATTAGGTGATATAATTTCTTATTATTCAGAAATCTAAGTATCTGAATTCTTTGGTGATTGACTTAGCAAGCCAACAATTCTTACTAAATCTAAATAAGTTAGAATGCTATCTGTGATCCACTGAAAAGCTTACAGAGCCAGGGAGCCTTGATAAGGATCTGATTCTCAATGCTTGCAAAATAATGATTCCAAACCTAAATAACAATGAGAAAATGATGATTACAAAAACCCAAACATTAATAGAAAATGGAATAAATTTGATGTTTTAATGAATGTTGATTTATATTTAGACTAAACTGAAATTGTCAGTGTCATTCAACTACAAGACAACAATATATACAATGTTAATATCTAAGTAGAGGAATTAATCACAGGAAAGCAAAGTCTATGATAGCTTAACTGTTCACAGGGAAATACTTATTTTCAGAGAACTGGTTTAAATATTTACCCATGATTCTGTAGTCACAATGCTATTGTTTCTCTAGTAAGCTCTATATACCTCATCATTATTGGTAATATTTAAAAAGGAAAAGTTTAAGAAAGAAGCAGGATACTCAATAACAGTAAATAGAAACTCTAAAGAATCAGCACTTGGACTCTAATATCCATGTATGAAGTTGATGAAATAATAATGGCTACATATTAGTGATATATATATATATATATATATATATATATATATATATTCCTAATTATGGCAGTATATATTAATCATATTATATAATAATGGTACCAATTTAATGTTAGAAAAAATGCAGTGTCTGATATTTTCACTGGGCTAATATTGTCCTTATAGACTGAATCTAGTAATCAATCCTGCACAAAAATGCACATTTTATAACACTGATAGGTACATGTACCTATTTAAAATATCAACATTGTTTTATTATGTGTACAAAACAGGTCATTTATGAGTATAAATTTAGGAGAAGAACACAGAATTACAAGTTTAGATTTATCAATGATATTTCTCATTTCCCTGGGCTTTATACCTTTAATCATGAAAAGAAATCATAATTGCATGTTCATGGGGTAGCTGTGAATTAACAGATGTGAAATCAATTTTAAAAACATTTTCATAAATCATGCAAATCCAAGGTGTTAAGAGATTGTTGAATGAAAACAGAGCCCCACTAAGCAACAGAAATTTTTAAATTTAGTGCAAGTTTTATGTAAATGATATTTAGATGCTTATCCAGCAAAAGTATAATGTTATTGACTTATTACCACCTTTCCTCTTACCATCCTAAAATAAATATAATATCAATATAAGTAACAAACAAGTCTGGCCATCATAGTTATCTTTATCCTTCTCTCTTGATTAGCTGTCTTTATTGAACAGATTCTGTTAATTTCATTTTCAGAAGGCCATCACACAGAGTTTGTTTCAGAAGGTGATAATCTCATCATCAGCACTCATTTCCTCGCTACTTGGAGATATTTCATGAAAAAGAATGTGGCTGTGTGTCTCTTAAAATAAGGGAAGATTGAGTTGGTCTAGACCATAGGGTAAAACCCAATGACAAGCTCAAACCAAAAAATCTAAAGCATCAATATTTATCAGATAAATATTATAGGAATAATTATAGTCTAAACTTTAATGATGTCACATATGGAAAGCTAATTAAATGTTTCCCATTGCCATCATTTTTATGGCACTAACCTGCAGAGCATGCAACTCCTTGATTGATTTGCCTGATGGTTGTCATTTTATGACTGAATCAACACATCCTTGCAACTAAGTGCACCTTATGCCAACATATCATCAAGGCTTCTTGGCTCTCTGCACATTTCAGTGGATCACAGATATGTTTGCAACTTATTAAGCAAAATATTTAACACTTCATAACAAATGTAACACACAGACACACACCACACACACATACACACACACACATCAACACACACTGTTGGGCATGCCACTTTACAAGATTCACATACCTGTAGAGTCAGTTTATGGAAACTTTAGGAAAGACATAGGAAAACCTTTCTTTGAAGGAACAGACACTGATTTTAGTTTTGTGAGCTATTTTGGCCTAATAGTGCAAGTTTTGGTGCTATACTATACAATAAATAAATACATACACATGGTTTTGTTTGCATATAACTTTTATCAAAAAGAAAGTCAATATGTCACATGGGCCTTGTGTCAGAGGTCATTTATACTAGATTAAAGATGCTTGGACTAGGCCTTAATTATGGTGTAAAGAGTTTAACCATTAGGTATTTGAAAGTCAAGACTTTCAGAATGTGTAGCTTGGTTTTCAAGTCAACATTGTTAACACAACCCTAAATTTTACTTTGTGTGTGTGTGTGTGATGTTGTGTGTGTGTGTGTGTATACAATGAACTGTCATCTAAGATCACACAGTGAAGCTAATTCTCAAAGTAATATATTTGGATATGAATCTTTGGGGAGGTAGACTTTGAGGAAGTCATCTTACTATACTTACTCTTCAGAAGAACAGTACATCTCTGCCTCCTTCAACAAATCCTACCGCATGTGCCACTACAACCCCATCATGTTAAAGCTTGTCTTTAACAACATCAACATGTTGGCAGCCAAAGTACAAGGCATGAACCTGAAAATGGACCCCCAAACAGAGTTATTAAATTAATAGTCTGGCAAGACAACGATGGGTAAGATCCTACACAGAGGATTACCAACCTAAGACAGAAGTGCATTGCATTGGATAATGCATATTCCATGATAGGTAAGGAAGGGATTCTTGTCGCAATGACTAAGACAGGCTCAGGCTTGTTAATGAAATAAAAAAGGAGATGGGGAGGAGAGCCTTTGAGGTTGCTTGGCAATAATATGAAGTTGGCCAAGGACAAGGAAGTAGGCTTTCAGGCAGGAATCTGACATTAGGCTAGAACAAAGAAATAATTTCAGGTAGGAATCTAAATCCTAGGCTAGAACAAAGAAGTAATTTCAGACAGGAATCTAAATTTTAGGCTAGAAGAAGGAAGTAGGCTTCAAACATGAAAACTACTTTGGGCTAGGACGAGGAAGTAGTCTCAGATATTTTGGTCATCCTGATAAGCCCTTAGAAACAGTGATCTTGGAAGTGTTCATGCAATTGTGTTTAATGCCTTGCTTGTTCTTTTCTATTTGTGTTATTGTCTTGCTTATTCCTTTGCTATTTACTTCTGTTGTATTGCTAGACCCTCAACCCTAGAACTGACCTTAATACATGCATGTAATTTAAATGGTATAAAAGCTAGGAGGAGGCAGGATGGGATGGGGGTTCTAGGGAGGATAAATGGGGAAAGGGGATAACATCTAAAATGTAAATAAATAAAATATCCAATAAAAAAAGAGAAAAGAAAAAGAAGAAAGAAGAAGAAGAAGAAAGAAGAAAGAAGAAGAAGAAGAGAAGAAGAAGAAGAAGAAGAAGAAGAAGAAGAAGAAGAAGAGGAGAGCACAGTGATTCACTAGGTGCTTATAAATATTTGCAAATCATGGTGGACAGTCTAACTAGCACCTGATCTGCTATTTTTCTATTGTTTGAGACTTCTAACTTCTAGAAATAGGGAAAAATAAATTCATAGCATTTAAGTCACTCAGGTTATGATATTATATCAAGTACTAGTTATTGAGGTTCCCTGTAATATGAAACTAAAGTTGGTCTTAACAAATAAAGTTTACATAGATAATTTTCCCTATACCCTTTATTTGTGGACTGCTGATAATTGATATGTTTTCTATTGTTTCCTGTGTATTTGTTGGGTTCATGATTATGGATGCATCAGATAATCAGCATGGTTCTTTATTATCATATTCTGTCCAAGGATAATATGATAGTGTTAAATGCTGATCTTACAGAATCTAGGCTTACCTAAGAGAAGGGCCCCTGGCCATACCCACCAAGATTGTCTTTTTTTGTAGTTTTCTGTTTTTATGGTTCTTTAAGAATTTTGTACAGTGACATTTGTGTTTTGATTATATTCAGCCCCTTCCCCAATCTTTCCAGATTCATCCTCACATCAACATCCACCCAACTGTGGATCCCCACCCCATCAGTGCCAATTTTTGCTGCCCAAATATTTTGAGTACCTTTCTATTGTAAGATTTTAGATCTCTTAAAACAAGCACTTCTTGCTATGCCACAGATGCAAACATACTACCAGTATAAGGATATGAATTATCCATTGACAAATTTGTCTGTGAGCTATCTTGAGAATTAGCTTAAAATAACTATTTTCATGCCACCACATATTTAATTTATCTGATGATTTTCCAAGTGACCAATGATCCAAAATTGAAACAGAACTTCAACATTTTAGAGGATGTCAATCAAATTATGAAACAAGGTATTGATAGTTCTGGACAGTTTGTGTGTCAATTTGACCCAAGGTAGAGTTATCATATAGGAAGGAGCCTCAGTTAAGGAAATGCCTCCTTGAGATCCAGCTGTAAGGCATTTTCTCAGTTAGTGATGAATAGAGGAGCCCTGCCTATTGTGGGTGGTGCCATCCAGTGATGATGGTCCTGCATTCTATAAGAAAAGCAGCCAACCAAGCCATGAGGAATAAGCCGTATGTAGCACCCTGCCATAGCCTCTGCATCAAATTCTGCAGTTCCTGCCCCATTTGAGTTCCTGTCCTGACTTCCTTTGGTGACAGCAATGTGGATCTGTAAGTAGAATGAACCCTTTCTTCCACAACTTGCTTTTTGGTCATGGTGTTTTGGCGCAGCAATATAAACCTTAACTAAGGGATTAACTATCATCTTTACTATAAACAGTTAAGATATCAGTTTTAATATTTGGAGATACTGAATTCTTATTCATGAGAACATGACTTTGCCAACATAAATACATTCTGAAATTAAGAGATTTGTTTCCTTATGCATTCATTACACACTAAAATAAATATTTCAGAGAAATTCCCCATATGGTACACATAAATCAGGCTAAGGGTAAGAAGCAAAAGAAGAGTCAAACATCTTTCATCCACTGAATATAGATTACATTTATATATATTATATATAAATATATAATATATATATATATTATATATTTATGTATATATTACATCCTAACCTAACCAAACATTGTGTTTTCATAATTATTGCTCATTGATTCCAATGTATTGAAAATCCAATATATTATTTTTATTTTCATTTACATAATAAATTTTAAATTCACTGTTTATTTTTACATGTGTAATGAATAATGTTTATTCATTAAATATGATTTACTAACCATTCTCTAGAAACTCTGCTTACATTTTTGAGGGTTTTGTATTCTTTTGTTTTTGAAGTAACTCTTGGCTGACCTAGTCTCTCCCATACCTCATACCCTTTTTGTTTGATACTTTGGGAACAGCCTAGGATTCTCTGTACAAGGGAAACTCCTTTGTCTGTTTCTAATGCTTGCTGACCCTTCACAGAAGACATTATTTAGTAGTTTAGCTCTTTGAGGGGATCCTACTTCATCTCTAAGCTAAAGACTTGGAAATTTGATTGGGTTGTCTTCCTTGGTTCTCCTAGTAACTTCATAATCAACTATTGTTTTTATTTATTTGTTTTAAATAATATTTTTATTGGTTCTTTAATAAATTTCTCATTTTTCCATTTTTATTGAAAATAAGTTTATTTTCTCACATAATATAATCCTGACTATATTTTCCCCTACCTTACTCTTCCTTGCTTCTCCTTCATTTCCCTCCTGACCCACCCCATTCCTGTCCCATTAGAGAATAAACAGGTTTCTATAGTATAATAAAAATAGGTAATGAATAAATCAAAACATGAGTGGTTAGCAGACACAGGGAAAACAATAGAAAACAAAACCACCTTACTTGAAAACATCATGATAATTTTTTTAAGAAAGTACAACAGGCTAAAGTGATGGAGAGAGAAAAAGAGAGAGATGGTTTCATTGGGATTAATTAATCCACAAATGTTGCATGATGTCAATAAATTTATATGCAAAAGAGAGAAAAGCACTAGAGATAGAAATATCTTTTTCATTTTTCAGTAAAAACAAGATATTAAAATAGAATGATATAATTTGTCAAGTTTTGTAGGTAAAATGAGTCATCTTAACACAGATGAGGTAAAATAAATTCCCAAATACAAGAAGGTTTTATGTTTGTTCATCTGCACATAATAATTTCTTGAAAAGTTTCTCAATAAAAGAAATATGAAATACATAAAATATTCTTTTATAAAACTGTTGACATATAATTTAGACTTGCCATTATCATTTCAACTTGTTTATATGTTTATATTTAAAATGACCCCGCTGGAATTTTTCTTCTCTAAATTTAGTTGCAGATAAATAAGTTCTGCATTTTGGGAAGATTAAAGAAATGAAGAAAATGATAATTGTTCAGAGAAAAAAAAACAGGTTAGCATAATGGCCTTATACATTGCTGCATTTTTGTGTTTGTAGACTACAAAAATGTCGGGGAAAAGGAAAGATAGTCATTGGACTAACCATTGGAAGCATACAGGGAAACTCAAGTCACTTCAAGGTTACGTCATTTATAATATCCATTGAGTAAATATACATGTATTATGATTCACCTCCAATTACCTTATACATGCAGGGAGTCATGACATATTACACATTCAGTCATAGGATTCTAATCTAGGGTATTTGATTGAGCACCTTGCATGCAGTTCATGGTTAAAGTTATGGGGAATAAAAAATGAACAACAAATCACATGTTGAAATTAAGAAATACTCAGTGAATATTTATCAATTTACTGCAGTCTATGCCATGTGCTGTGGGGAGAAGCAGGGTCTTGGAGTTTCGTAAACTAAGAGTTTTCTTCTGAAAAGAGACATCACGCAGGGCTTTGTGGTCTTTTGTATGTGAGCTTTGCCTGGAAGGTAGCTGTATTCTACTTTGTGAAGGTAGATAGGTAGAAAAGCCAAGCCTTTTTGAGATCAGAGAGGCAAACTCATTTTTTGTTGGGGTGACAGCTGACTGAATGAAATATGAGCTTTATGTATTCACTCATGAATTGATTCCCTCATTTATCAATTAAGCCAATTTCTTTGCACCTCTGTGCAATGTATGATTTAATATAG
Source organism: Mastomys natalensis (assembly GCA_021653895.1). Taxonomy (NCBI): domain Eukaryota; kingdom Metazoa; phylum Chordata; class Mammalia; order Rodentia; family Muridae; genus Mastomys; species Mastomys natalensis. Next base: position 696,108 of record JAJTUV010001202.1, read on the forward strand.
CAAGAGAAACTGAAAACTAAATCACGATGAAAGGATGCAGTAAAGCTATAGATTGCAGGTTTCTACTGCCTAAGCGTCTAACATTATTTGTACTCTGGTTCGTGAGAAACTCTAACACACATGATACTAAGATGGAGAACTATAATCAGTAGAATAACGAGAGAGAGTTTTCTTTTTTCTCTTTTGCTTGGTTATTTTATTTATTTACATTTCAAATGTTATCCCCCTTCTCAGTTTCCCCTCCACACACCCCCTATCTTATCCCCTCTCACCCCTGCTTCTAAGAGGGTGCTCACTCACCCATCCACCCAATCCTGTTCACCACCCTAGCATTCCTCTACGGTGGGGCATCAAGCCTTTACAGGGCCAAAGGACTCTCCTCCCATTGATGTCAGATAAAGCCATCCTCTGCTACATATGCAGATGGAGCCGTGGGTCCCTCCATGTGTACTCTTTAGTTGGTGGTTTAGTCCTTGGGAGCTCTGTGTGGTCTGGTTGGTTGATACTGTTATTCTTCTTCCTATGGGGTTGCAAGCCCCTTCAGCTACTTCAGTCTTTCCCCTAACTCCTCTATTGGGGTCCCTGGTGCTCAGGTTGGCTGCATGCAACTGCATCTGTATTGGTCAGACTCTGGCAGAGCCTCTCAGGAGACAGCTATATCAGGCTCCTGTCAGCAAGCACTTCTTGACATCAGCAATAGTGTCTGGGTTTGGTGGCTGCAGATTGAATGGATCACTTGATGGGGCAGTCTCTGAATAGCCTTTCCTTCAATCTCTGCTCCACTCTTTGTCCTTGTATTTCCTTTAGACAGGAACAATTCTGGATTAAAATTTTTGAGATAGTTTGGGTAGTCCCATCCCTCAACCTGGGGCAGTGCCTAACTTTTGGATATGGTGTCTACAGATTGAAAGAGAATTTTCTAAAATAGCATCCCATGAGGACATGAACCTAAATATTTCTGGTCAAAAATAATCAACCCTGCCTCCCCAGTGTATATATAACACATTATAGTGACTGCTTTAAAGAAAAAAGTTCAAACACTTAATATAATTCAGAATAAAAATCTTCATAAAAAAAATCAACCCTGCCCCCAAATCAGTACTTGTTGTACATTTTTGGGGGCAGGGATGGGGAAAGGGGATTACATCTGAAATGTAAATAAAATATCCAATAAAAAAGGAAACAGCAGAAAGCATTGTATACTTATTTTGTATAAGGCTGCTGTTTTACCTTTTAATTGATAAAATTAAAAAAAAAAAAAAGAAAGACTTACAGAAAGTAAAATATTTCCTGACAGGAATAAAATCTAAACTGTAGGTCACACTTATAGACAACTACATAAAAGTTTGTTTCAAAATGTTTTTAACCAAAGTAACTCAACCAAATGATCTGGTCCTAAGAAGATTAATTACAACACAGTATTAAGTATACCTATACAGTGTTACTGTATACTATAATGTGAGTTTTGTGTATTCATAAGGCAATCCCTACAAAGTAAGATATTAACATGTTATCAGAAATGGCCACTAGGAATGGTCTTTCTCAGAAATTTAGGCCATACTTATCCTAGAAGAAATTGTATTATTTTCAAATGTTTACTGGAGTAGAATCATAATTAAATAGATGAGATTTTAAAGATTTATTTTGGAATAATATAAAAGACAGGAGTACTGGCTGATGTAAAATATCCATCAATTCTTAGTAATTTTAAATATTTCAATTAAAATATATTATTTTCCTTTTCCTTTTCCATTTTCTCCCTCCAACCCTCCCATTTTCCCTTTGGCCTCTCTTACTGATTGCCTCTTTTTCCTTGGCAGTTACTATTATATAGATGAGTGTGTGTGTGTGTGTGTGTGTGTGTGTGTGTGTGAATAAACAATAAATAAATAAATAAATAAACAGATCTATGGCCAGCTAATAACTGTGGTAAAACTAATTATTTCACAAGGATGAGTCTTTTAATTGTTTATCTAATTCCCACTGGTTAGCCCTGAAACCTTATATACACAACCAACGCTATTGGATTCAGTCCACTGTATTAGGCTATTCATGCATATATGATAATATTTTATTTAAAATAACAATGTCATTGAAAAGGTTAAAGAGAAAATGACAAAGAATGATTTCCCCCAGTTGAGTGGTTCCTTGAGACGTCTGTGAAGCATTGCGTTCACGTTATAAAACATTTCTAAGGTTCCAATTTGTCCCCTAAAACTTGATATGCTAAAAGGACAACCGTGGCCAATTTAGTTCCAAAGGTGGCTTTCTGAAAAAGTGAGGAATGACTAATAACTTGTAAAGGGTCTGCTAAAAGGAAAGATTAGTGAGATGATACAAATACAAGGGGACAATTTATAAATACAAAACGGCAAAAGAAGAAATAAATGTCAACACACACAAACTATCTCCCTCAAGTGGCAATGTGTTTTCAAATATATTCATGGAACCAAAAGACCAGCTTTTCCCTTTATGAGTGATGGTGGAGCGGAGACGCTGCTTTAGGACCTCATATATTTGACAAGTGCTTGGCAACCAGGTATAAAACACACTATGTCTTTAGAGGGCTGGTTTTAACTCACAGCTGATGGGGACATGAAAAATTCTAGCTTGGTTAGTGTTAAAGAAAGAAAGAACACAATTTTTTTCATTCCCATTTAGCTCTTGTAATTATTTGTTCATCATCAAGGAATTAAAAATATATTTATTAAATATATTTATAAATGCTCATATAAATGTGGAGCATAATCCCCCCAAAGCTTGATAATCCATTGGGACTTCTCATATTCCTTTTGTCTTATGTGCAATATGTTATACAATTTACCTTAAAATTAATGTAGTTAAGAAAAAGAATAAAAAAATATTAAAAATTTTAGAGACAGTTTTGCAAAAGGAGAAAACCACATCCAAAACGTTCAATAGTCTATTATATAGAAAGTCATTGGAAAACACGGCCTGCTGTTCTTACACACGCTCAATGCTAGATGGCCTTCAGTATACAAGGCAGTTACTGAGAAAGACTTGTTTGTACCCTGCTCCCATGCCAGGATGCTCAGGTGATGTTAATGTTCAACCTCCAGTGAGCTGTCCTAACGATGGACCAGCTCACATAGAATCAGTGTACAGTAAGGAGATGCACTTCATCTGTGACTATTGCTAAATGCCAGCAAATTCTATACACGTTCGTTTGACATTCATCAAATCAATGAAAGATGATCTCCTTTTTGCTCTGAGGAAAGGATGCATGGTCCTTGTCAAATGCTAGCGCGGCTCTCATGTCCACGTTTCTCCTCTTTGACTCACGCTCACATTCTAAGTCTCCTTCTCTTTTTACTTCCTGATCTACTGTCATGAGTTTGGTGCTGAGCAGAGGATAATAAAGTAGGAAGGGATGGTTTATAATTTAATGGTTTAAAGTATGTTTTATTCCTTCCTTTCTTGCTATCCACAACTCAACTAATTCATTACTTAATCCTATTAGTTGTAGACATAAAGTGGAGATATTGATCAAAGTGTCACATTCAGAATTTGTACCTGTCAATTAACACCCACATCTCCCCCAACCCTCTAAGCAAAAACATTTTTTCTACTCCTGATTTCTCTTTCACCTTCCCTCTTGCCTCCCCTCCTCCCCTTTCCCCATCCTCCTCCCTCTATCCATCATTTCCTCTTACTTTTTCAGAGCTCAATATTGAACACAAGGCCTTGCATATGCTAGGCTTTCTGAACTAAATCTTCTTTTTTATTATTCAAATTTTATTTACTTACATTTCAGATGTTATCCCCTTTCCCATGTCCCCCCTCCATTAACCCCCTATCCCATCACTCCTCCTCCTTTTTTGCTTTTATGGCATTTAAATTACATGCAAGTATTAAGGTCAGTTCTAGGTTGAGGAACTAGCAATACAATAGATGCAAATAGTCAAGGAACAAGCAAGATGATAAACTCAGATAGTCAAAGAACACACAAGACAATAAACAGAGTCTCGTGATCACTATTTCTAAGGGCTTATCAGGGTGTCCAAAATATCTGAGCCAACTTCCCTGTCCTAGCCCAAAGTCATTTTCATGCCTGAAGCCTACTTCTTTGTTCTAGCTTAAGATTTAGATTCCTGCCTGAAATTACTTCTTTGTTCTAGCCTAATGTCAGAGATTCCTGATTGCAGTCCATTTCCTTGTCCTTGACCAATGTCAGATTCCTGCCAGGCAGCCCCAAAATTTCTCCCCATCTCCCCCATTTTTATTGCATAAACCAGACTGAGCCTGTTTTAAATGATTCTGACAAGAATGCCTTCCTTACCCATCATGGAAGAACTATATCTTCTGCCTTAAAAATCTTTACTTAATGAACTATAGTAAATATATATATATATATATATGTGTGTGTGTGTATGTGTATGTGTGTGTAACATATACATTACATTACATATAAATATACATATACATATACATACATAATACATTATTTTTTCATAATCATTTTTTATTTCACTCAGGAAGTTGTATCTTTTCTTTGAATGATTTTGCATTCATTATTTGAGAGTTCATGCCCTGTATTTTGGTCACATTAACCTCCTATATTTTAAGTCCCTCTTGAACCACTCGCCTTTCTCATCCACCCAACTTTGTGACCTCCTTTTCTCCCCCTATTTTGTTAACCCTCTGAGTCCAATGTGGGACCTTCTTTTAAATGTGGTTAACTGAACAGTCATGCCCTTAATGAAAAGTGACTCTCCTTCCAGAATCTCAAATCAGGGTTTTGACTAGGTCATTCCTATCTGCTTTGCTCATTGAAAAACTCCAAAAGTGATTATTATAGAAACCTCACTCGGGGTTAACATTAGAACGAAGAATTAACAGTTCCAAACTGCTAGCCACATGACCTTAGTGATCATGGAGTCCTTCCATTTAACTCAGGTGAGGAATCAAGGCACCATTAATATAAAATGAGCTAAAGAGCATAGTATTCGGCTGCAGCTCACCCACAGAATACCCACAAGACACCTGCAGTCCCGCCCAATAGCTTGAAGCTTCATCACAAACTCAGAGTCGTTAATTTGTGCTGAGAGAACTAATGTACACAGTTGAGAAGTAATGGTTTCTTTTTGTAAGTCTTTACATTTGGAGCGTAGTCTACTACCTAATTATTGCACAGAGCTGAGTAGAAACTAGTAAAAACTGGAAGTAAAATATCTCAATTTTAGTAATTTTAATATTTAATTAAAAATATATTATTTTTTCCCTTTTCCCTTTTCCCTTTTCCCCTCCAACCCTCCCATTTTCCCTTTGGCCCCTCTTATGATTCCCTTTTTTTCCTTGGCAGTTACTATTAATGATGATGTGTGTTTTTGGTGTGTTTGGTGTGTGTGTGTGTGAAAAAAAAATAAATAAAAAAAATAATAAACAGATCTATGGCCAGCAAAACTGTGGTAAAACTAATTATTTTTACAAGGGTGAGTCTTTTAATTTTTTATCTAAATTCCCACTGGTTACCCTGAAACCTTTTAAACAACCAACGCTATTGGATTCAGTCCCTGATTAGGCTATTTATGCATATATGATAATATTTTTATTTAAAATAACAATGCATTGAAAAGGTTAAAAGAAAATACAAAGAATGATTTCCCCCAGTTATGGTTCCTTGAACGTCTGTGAAGATTGCGTTCACTTAAAAACATTTTTAATTCCAATTTGTCCCCTAAAACTTGAATCTAAAAGGACAACCGGGCCAATTTATTCCCAAAGGGGTTTTGAAAAAGTGAGGAATGACTTAATTTTTAAAAGGGTCTGCTAAAAGGAAAAAATTTGTGAGATGAACAAAAAACAAGGGGACAAATTTTTAAATACAAAACGGCAAAAGAAGAAAAAAAATTCAACACACAAAAACTATCTCCCCCAAATGGGAATGTGTTTTCAAATATATTATGGAACAAAAAACCAGCTTTTCCCTTTATTGATTGATGGTGGAGGGAAGCTGCTTTAGGGGCCCCTATATTTTGACAAGTGCTTGGCAACCAGGTATAAACACACTAGGGCTTTAGGGGCTGGTTTTAAAATCACACCCCGAGGGGACAAAAAATTTTTAGCTTGGTTTGTGTTAAAAAAGGAAAAAAACACAATTTTTTTTTTTTTCCCTTTAGCTTTGTAATTATTTGTTCATCATCAAGGAATTAAAAATATTTTTTTAAAAATATTTATAAATGCTCATATAAATGTGGAGCATAATCCCCCCCCAAAACTTGAAAAACCATTTGGGGTTTCAACCTTTTGTCTTATGTGCAATAGTTATAAAATTTAAAACCCTTAAAATTAAGAGTTTAAAAAAAAAAAAAAAAAAATATTAAAAATTTTAGAGACAGTTTTGCAAAAGGGAAAACCAATCCAAAACGTTTTAAACTTTATATGAAAGTCTTTTAAAACACGGCCCGTGTTTTACACAGCTCAATCCCCAGATGGCCTTTTATACAAGGCAGTTACTGAGAAAGACTTTTTTTTGTACCCTGCTCCCCTGCCAGGTGCTCAGGTGATTTAATGTTCAACCCCCATGAGCTTCCTAAAAGATGAAAAAGCTCAAAGAATCAGTGTACAGAAAAAGATCACCATCTGTGACTATTTTTAAATGCCACAAATTCTATACACTTCGTTTGACATTCAAAATAAATGAAAGTGATCTCCTTTTGCTCTGAGGGAAAGGGTAGGTCCTTGTCAAATGCTAGCGCGGCCTCATGTCCCGTTTTTCCCCCTTTTACTCACGTCCATTCAAAAACTCCTCTCTTTTTTTCTTCCGTCTACGTCATGATTTTGGGGGCTGAGCAGGGGATAATAAAGTAGGAAGGGGGGATAAATTTTAAAGGGTTTTAAAATTGTTTTTTTTCCTTCCTTTTTTGCATCCACAATCAACTTTATTCTTTTCCTTAAAATTGTAGACATAAAATGGAGATATTTAAAAGGTCACTTGAAAAGTCCGGGAATTAACACCCACCTCCCCCAACCCTCTAACAAAAACATTTTTCTCTCCTGATTTCTCTTTTTACCCCTTCCCTCTTCCCCCCCCTCCTCCCCTTTCCCCATCCCCCTCCCTCTATCCACATTTCCTCCTTTCTTTTTCAGAGCCAAATTGAACACAAGCCCCTTGCATATGCTAGGCCCTTTTGAACTAAATCTTTTTTTTATTTTTTTCAAATTTTATTTCTTACATTTCAGATGTTATCCCCTTTCCCCAGCCCCCCCTCCTTAACCCCCACCCATCACTCCTCCTCCTTTTTTGCTTTTATGGCATTTAAATTACAATGCAAGTATTAAGGTCAGTTTAGGTTAAGGGAAATACAATACAATAATGAAAATATCAAGGAAACAAACAAGAGATAAACTCAGATAGTCAAAAAACACACAAGACAATAAACGAGTCTCGTTGATCACTATTTCAAAAGGGTTATCAGGGTGCCAAAATACTAGCCAATTCCCTGTCCTGCCCAAAGTCATTTTCATGCCTGAAGCCTACTTCTTTGTTTTTAGCTTAAAATTTAGATTCCTGCCGAAATAAAATTTTTTGTTCTAGCCTAATGTCAGAGATTTCCCGATTGCAGTCCATTTCCTTGCCTTGCCAATTGTTTTTTTAGATTCCTGCCAGGCAGCCCCAAATTTCTTTCCCATCTCCCCCCCTTTTTATTGCATAAACCAGACTGAGCCTGTTTTAAATTTTATTCTGACAAGAATGCCTTCCTTACCCCCGGAAGAACATATCTTCTCCTTAAAAAATCTTTTCTTAAGAACATGTAAATTTATATATATAAATTTTGTGGTGTGTGTGGTTGTGGGTGTTTCTTTTTTAATTTTTTTATAAAAAATAAAAATTTTTTTTCATAATATTTTTTTTCATCAGGAAGTTGTATCTTTCTTTGAATGATTTTCATTCATTTTTTTGAGAGTTTCAGCCCGTTTTGGTCACATTAACCTCCTAATTTTAAGTCCCTCTTGAACCCCGCCTTTTTTTCATCCACCCCAAATTTGTGGCCTTTTCCTTTTTTCCCCCTATTTTGTTTAAACCCCCTGGTCCAATTTGGGGGGCCCTTTTTTAAATGTGGTTTTTAATGAACAGTCATGCCCTTAAAAGAAAGTGACTCTCCTTTCCCAAACTCAAATCAGGGTTTTGACTAGGGCCTTCCTACTGCTTTGCTCATTGAAAAACTCCAAAAAGGATTTTATAGAAACCTCACTCGGGGTTAACATTTAAAAAGAATTAACAGTTCCAAACTGCTAGCCACATGACCTTGGGTCATGGAGTCCTTCCTTTTAAATCGGGGAGGAATCAAAGGGACCATTTTAAATACATGAGCAAAAGGGAAGTATCGGCTGCAGCTCCCCACAGAATACCCACAAGACACCTCGTCCCCCCAATACTTGAAGCTTAAAACCAAAACCCGAGTCGTTAAAATTTTTGCGAGAGAAAAAAATGAAAACAGTTTGAGAAGTAAGGTTTCTTTTTGAAGCCTTTACATTTGGAGCTTTTTCTATACCTAATTATTGCACAGAACTGAGTAGAAACTAGTAAAAACTGGAAGTCAAGTGTGTCATTATTTTCTTTTCCTTTTCAAGTTATGCAGTTTTAGCAATACAATTTAGCTGAAGGCCAAAACTAACTTTGTTTTTCTTTTAAATATTTCTCTCTTCCGGTTTGCTTTGAAGTTCTTTTAAATTCATTATTTTTCTGGTTTCTTGACAAAGCTTCATATATTTCCCATAACACTTAAGGCAGTATGTTTCATGTATGTTTCAAATAACAAAATCACTATAAAATTTGTATTCCTGTTCATTTTGAATAATTTGAGAAAACAGAAATTGTTGGCCAGTGAATTCCTGTGCATTCTACACCCTAGCTAATTGGCAGCCTTACTCTGGTTACAAGGAGACTGTGAGGGAGGGGCTCTGCTTTAGGACACTGCAGGCCAGAATCATTCACTCTTGGTTTAGCCACTGTGCATAGGTGGCAATAAGAAATCTAATGAAGAAAGTGTCAAGCCTGAAGTAATAATTTCAGAAGAAATCATGCATGGTTGTTTGAATAGGGGTGAGTAAGAATTGACATTTTGTGTTACTGACTGAGGTAGGGCTACTTTACGCCCTAGTAGATCACATTATCTCTCTGCTCAGACATCTGTGCTCACACCTCTCTGTCCACTGTGATCTCCTCTGAGAAAGCAGTAGAGCATATTACAACCATGTACTTTCTTTGTGCCTGATTTCCTGCAAGTTGGCCATAGAAATCAATTTTTTTTTCCAGTAAACAACCATCTTTTAAAAGAGACCTGAGAAACTTGACACATTTAAGAATTTTATTATCGTTGCTTTCCTACAATATCAATATCTTAACTTACAATTTATGATGATATTAAGATTTTTTTAACATTGCATATGGATTACTATAACTGAAACAAAACCTTAATTTTAACATATTTTACAGTTGTTAAGTACAGAAGGCCAAGTTCTCCCTGTTATTAAAGTGAACACAGACTTGTCAACAATGTGAAACTAATCCTTAATTAACAAACAACAAGTTTGCCATGCATAATTTCACTTCTGAAAAAAAAGCTGTATTTTCCTGGTATGGAGTTATGTATCTGCAATCCGCTGACTCAGGAGGAAGAAGCAGGAAGGTCTCTGTAAGTGAGAGGCATGCTTTGTCTACATTGTAAGTTTTAGGCTAGTAAGAGCTGTGTGGAAACACCCTATTTAAAAAAAAAGAAGAAGAATGAGAAAGAAAAAAAGAAAAGAAAACGAAAATAAAAGTTAAGAACCTATATGATACTATACTGCACAGCTATTTAATAGAGGGCATACATGTCATAATTTGACTATGTATGGCATAGCTATATCTATCTATCTATCTTATCTATCTATCTATCTACTATCTATCTATCTATCTCTATCTCTCTCTCTCTCTCTCCTCTCTCTCTCTCCTTCTATCTATCTATCTATCTATAACAATATGATTTTGTAGCTAATATACATGTGAACTTAAGGATTTTAAATATAGATTTTAAAATTAAATACTTATACATGGTACAAATGCATTAACATTATCAGGCAAAAGAGGATATTTTTATTTCAAAAGTTTGAACAGAGAGCCATTGGCAAATATAATTATCCAAAGAGAAGTGTTTAATCACCAACTGAAACTGAACATTGCTTTCCTTAGAACCCTGATTCAATCATCTTTTGTTGAAATCTACAGCAGAAGTAACTGCTTTTTACTAAATTTTTGCCTCAATGAGTACTTTTATTGAGTGCTATGAAGAATTTTAAAAAGAATAATAATTTACAAGAAGAAATATGACTAGAAATCACCTACCAAAATAATTCAAGAATGTCTCTTTTCAAATATCTGAAAGCAAAGTTACTCTACATCTTGAAGATCGTTATGAGGCTGGAGTGATGGCTCAGCAGTTAAAAGCACTGACTGCTCTTCCAGAGGTCCTGAGTTCAATTCCAGCAACCACATGGTGGCTTATGACCATTGTAATGGGGTCTGATGCCCTCTTCTGGTGTGTCTGAAGTGTGACATGTACTTACATACATAAATTTTTTTAAAAAAAATCTTTAATAAAATAAAATGACTCAGTTCACATGGAATCACGCCATGCTGATGTTCTCCTGCCCAAGGCAAGGACACTAAAACGCTCTTCATTTAGATGATGAGTCTCTACGAGACCAACTGAAGCAATTTTGCTAAATCTTATAGAAGAATTAAAGAAATGTGCCTCGCTGAGTTATACTGTAGTTTAAACCAACAGGGATGAGTCCTGGTGTCATTTTCATCTGAGATTTAATTGCTGAATGATTATAGACACATGGTTGAAGATTAAAGGAAATCATAAAACATTCAAATTTCTTTATCCTCACATTTATACCAATATTTCTTATCGTGGCCTCTTTGACCAGTATCTATAAAACTGTATATATCCCTATACTCTTCTCATAGTAGTAAGTAAATTTAGAACATTACATAATGAATTTGTCCCCAAGTTTTACTAGCCTTTTGAGGATAGAGATAAACACTTTCCATTTATGTGCAGTAATTTAAAAATGCCACTTTTCAAACTTTGCAAAGTTTGGAGTATCACATGTCTGTGAAACTGCATGGTAATTGTATTCACTCTCCTCTTTAGAATGCCAATTGTTCTTGCTGCAGAATTCTCACAGGACCTCAAAGAATTTGCCTATTTCTGCCATGTGAGATTTCTTCCCATCTATAGCTGCTTCCTTCCTCAACTCACCAGTCTGCTCTAACTCTGACTATTACATAGAATGTAGAAAAAAAAGACAGAAGCAATATTCATGTTTCACACTGATATGAGGAGTAATTACTTTATCCAGGATGTTCTCTTTTGCAACTGTATATTTTAAATTCTAAATCTTGGATAAGGTACCTATGTCACTCTGTATTCATTATTAGATTTTAATAGTCTATGACAGAGCTTAAAATAGCTAAAACAAAATATATTTTATAATGGATAAATGCAATAATTTGGAATGTATTTAGGAGGAATATAGTAAGAATTATTGACAGATTCACGGTGGAGCTTTGTGAAAGATGATCAAATCATGATCGGATTCTGCAATGGGACAGGAGAGATAGTAAAGAAGAAATGCTTTTCTCATGATTTCAAGAAAATACAAACCTTCCATTGTAGTGAATGAAGCCTAGCACTATTCTTGTTTATACCTAGCACTCCAGGCTGATTAAGAGCTGGAAGGAAATTCAGGATTTCTTCTCAGCAGTTGAAAGCCCACATAGTGTTATCAGAGTAATTCTTGCTAAAATAGATGGGTTGTAATATGCTACTTCAGATTAATATAGCTGTCTAAGAGTCAGTCTAACATGGCTGCTTGCTTGTATGGATATAAAACACAACAGAGACAATAAATGGAACAGCCACAAAACCTGTGAAAAGAGTCTGTCACTCTAGTCTGTAAAGTGGCTGTGCAGATTTTCATTTAATTTAGAGGGCTGGTACATATAAATCTCTTTGGTAGACCTCAGGGATGCTCTCCAATGTGTAAGGCTGTATTTTTCAAAAGCGCTAACAAACCAGTTTGACTAAATCTTGTATCCATTTCCTCAGAGCCTCTTCCAAAACGGCATCTTAGGCAAGAAACTTTTCTTCTTATCTTACTTTGAGATATGAAACTTTTATTAGTGTTTTTTCTTAATTCTTTCCTTTAAATCCCTCATAGCCTCATTAGATGTGTTTTGCTCCATGTTTTATTTGTCACTATATCTCAGTGCAAAACTTAGAACCTCATACTCAGGAGGCACATGGTAACCATCATCTGAGGAAGGGACACAGATGAATGAGTGAATCTGTGATAAATGAGTGCTGAATTGTGCCACAGTGATCAACTGGCATCTGCCCTTCAGCCTTCATGTCAACCCTAGGCTTTTGAACTAGACATAAATCAAATTTAATATCATTTCTGCTATTTTTTTTGAATTGCTTTTATTTTTTTACAGTCAAGCCGTTTCCCTCCTCCCAGTCGCCCCACCCACAGTTTTTCATCCCATTCCTCCTCTCCCCTGTCCCCAAGAGGATGCTCCTCCCAACCCCCAGCCAGGCCTCCCTACTCCCTGGGGCCTCAAGTCTCTGGAGGGTTAGTTGTCTTCTCCCATGAGGCCTGACCAGGCAGCTCTCTGCTATATATGTGTTCGGGGCCTCAGACGAGCTGGTGTAGGCTGCCTGGTTAGTGGCTCAGTGTCTGAGAGATTTCAGGGTCCAGGTTAGTTGAGACTTCTGGTCTTCCTATGGGGTTACCCTCCTCCTCAGGTCTTTCAGCCTTTCCCTAATTCCCTAATTCAACCACAGCGGTCCCTGACTTTATTTAGTACAATGGTTGCTGTAAGTATCTCCATCTGTCTCAGTCAACTGCTTGTTGGGTCTCTCAGAGGACAGCCATGCTAGGCTCCTGTCTGTAAGCACACAATATCAGTAATAGTGTCAGGCCTTGGAGCCTCCCCTTGAGATGGATCCCAATTTGGGCCTGTCTCTGGATTGACTTTCCCTCAGTGTTCTTCCATTATCTCTGCAGTTCTTTTAGTCGAATTTTTGACTGTGAGACGCAACCTCATCCTTCCACTTGATGCCCTGTCTTTTTACTGGAGGTGGACTCTACAAGTTCCCTCTCTCCACAGTGGGCATTTCATCTAAGGTCCCTCACTTTGAGTCCTGAGAGTCTCTCACTTCCCATGTCTCTGGTATTTCTAGAGGGTCCCCCTACCTCTGATTCCCCGAGGTTACATATTTTCGTTCATTCTGCTGGACCTCAGGGCTCTGTCCTGTCTGTCCCCACCATACCTGATCATGTTCCCCTTTCTCCTCCCCCTGTCCTCTCCTACCCAGGGCCCTCCTTCCTTCTGACTCCAAAGTGGGATTGAAGCATGATCACCTGGGCCCTTCTACTTGTTAGCCTTCTTGTGTTCTGTGGGTTGTATACTATGTAATATGTACTTAACTACTTCATATTACAATCATGTTAACATACCACTACGAACTTCTATAATCAGTAGTTTGAACTTCAGTAGTTTGAACATGACTTGAATAAAAAAATATATTCGTTCAGAAAATAATAATTATAGATGCAGTGACAAATAACCTCACATACTTTAAGTTTTGAAATTAGACAATTGAAATAAACAGATCATATTCTAAGTAAAACAAATATGATATTTATTCTTAGTTTTAAAAGTCACTAACAAGGAACAGAGTCAATAAAGTACACGTTGTGTAGGCATTTCTATCTCATACAGATGCCATAGCCCATGAAAAAAAGCCATGTATTTTGATAAACAGCACACAGAGTTTTACGTACTTAAAAATACTCTATAATTTTTATTGTAACAAAAGGATGGGGACTGAACACAGGCCTTCCCTTTATAATACAGCACTGATTGCCCTTCTGGAAGAATTTTATTGACCCATATTGTGACCATGATAGGCAAACTCTGATACCTGGGTTATATATCTTATAATTTTTCTATGACATGGCCTTCCAAAATAACAATGTTTCTTTGGAAGTAGTAAATGTTAGATGAAACAGAACACTCCTGGACAAATCACACCAAGCCAGCACAGATCTCACGTGAGAGGCTTTATTGACAGAGGCGCCTCTGAAGGGAGAGTGAACGGAAGAAGTGAGGAAGGAAGAGAGTTATGGGTCGGGGTCAATCCGGCTGTGAAGCAGTAAGGCATGCGCAGAGGGTGTGTGACAGGTGCCATGGCAATGGAAGCAGGAGGGTCCCTGACATCTAGGGATGACATCTTCTCTGGGTTCAGAAGCTGACTGTAACAGCTTCTGGCTGTCCGCGGAAAGTTCTGATGCTAACAGTAAAGGCTTCCAAAGCTGCAGTATTCAGTTCTTCTTATTTGTATGCATACTATGATATTAGACAAACCTTAAAAAACTAGATATGAAGGACTTGAATGAAAAACTACAAGATGAGTATTTTGTCAATTAGATATTGCTTAGACTTCTCTTGGTGACATGTTTTGCTAAGTTTGATCTCAGTCTGAGTCAACTACTTGACAATTTTGTCATGTCCAGTTGCTTTTCATCAAAATGAAAAAATGTTTAAAATAAAAATTCTCATTTGAAAGCATCTCTAACATGATTGTATTTTTGTTGCCTTTAACATAATGAGGAATAAAAGATACTCAATATTACCTGTATTAAATAATATATACAAATAAATTAGGAAATGTTATAAATTATAACATATATTATTACATTATATTACATATGTATATAAATATAACATAAATATCTTAAATTTATATCTATTGTATATACTTTTCTAGAAAATATCCAAGTATACTAAAAAAATGACACTATTTAAAAATTGCAAAGTTTTACATGAGCATTTTAAAATGTAATTAAATATGTATTTTAGTAGAAATAAAAATCAGTACCTGTATAAAATAAAGACATGGATTTGTTTTTTAAAGATGATATTTTATCTTTTTAAACAAATATGTGCACTTTCAGTTTAAGATTATTCTGTAAAAGAAAATTAAACATCCAAATAATATTTTTAATTTCTTTCCTCATTGCAAATCAAAATCATTAAAGCATAGTTTTGAAAACTGATTTGTATTTCCAGGCTCTCCCAGTCCCCACCATGTGGAAATAATAAAGGATTTCCTTTATGTAAGGAGTGTCCTTCTCTGACGCCTCTATCAGGCAGAGCTTTGTTGGAAAGTTTTGCACAAGTCCTTGCAGGTCCGTGAGACAGGGGCGTTTCCTGTTGGAATCAGGCGTGCTTTCCACAGTGTAGAAGGAGCTGACATTCTGAAAGTATGGCTGCAGCCAGATATCAGGTGCAGTCACAGCCTCATTTCTACAGGACGATGGACACAGATACGAAGGAAGGCACCTCTAAACCTACAGAAGGTAGGAATGTTGTTGAAGGCAGTCAGGTGAAATCATGCCCAATCAGCCTATAAAGCCTGTTCTTGAAACCCTGCCTCTGCTTCTTTCAGTCTTGGCAAGCTGGTGACTTCAATCCTTGGGCAGGGAGAACATGCTAGCAGCATAGGGAAGGAGTTCTGAGAATCATAGTGTATAATTTTTTTTTAAGAGTGTTTTTTTAAGAGTGATGCAAAGTTGGCAAAATAAAAATAAAATATAAAGACTAAAGTATTTGACAATTTCAAAACCTTGAAGACAAAGGCTTAAATCTCCAGTATTGACTAGTCTGCACAGAACATTGAGGGTAGAAGGGAGAAGTTTTCGATTGTTTGTTTTAGTTTTAAGTGTGGCTTGCACTTGGAGTCATTTCAGAATGTGTATGGATATTTTATCTGAAAACACTAATACTGTATATTGACACGGAAAATTAGTAACTGTAAAATAAAAGAAAAACATGGTGTTTGCTATATGTTCTATAGCCGCATGTTTGTATTTTAACAACTTTATTATTATTATTATTGCTTTTATACCATTTTAATTACATGCAAGTATTAAGGTCTGTTATAAGTTGAGGAACTAGCAATACAATAGATGCAAATAGTCAAGGAACAAGCAAGACAATAAACAGAAATAGTCAAAGAACAAGCAAGGCAAGAAAAAAAATTCCGTGGAGTGAACAGAGTCTCTTAAAGATGCTCAGTTTAGCACCACCTAACCCCAGATCCTCACCCTGCTCCTGTAGCCCTTCATTCCTCTGAATAATGGTAATCTACTTCCCCGAATATTCTTGACAAACATTATACAATCAATTACTGTTCTAAGAGAAGAATTCAATTTAGGAAACTGAACCGCAAGTGCAGAGGAGCTGGCTGGCCATCCTTGAGCATCCATTTCCTATAGTTGAAAATGTTAAGACTTCACAGTTCTTTCAACTGCTTTGAATATCAGAATAATTTTCTATTTTTGTATAAATTAGGTGTTTAAAAATAATTGTATGGTAGTATGCCACCACTTTTCTTTCTCTTTCTCCCTCCTTCCCTCCTTCTCTCTCTACCTCCCTCTCTCCTTCCTTCCTTCTTTCCTTCCCTTTCCTTCCTCTTCCTTCTCCTCCCCATCCTCCCTCTTCTCCTTATTTTGGGCATGTATATATTTGTATAATAAAGAATGTACCTATCAAAGTGTTTGATTTCAGGGTTGAGGAGGAATAACTCAGGAAAGAGTTTGCCATTCATGCACCACGTCCTGAATTTGATCCCAAGAATGTATGTGAAATTGCTGAGCATGGTGCCATGTTCTTTTAATCCCAGTCTTAAAATGGTGGAATTGAGAAGAGCCTTGTGGCTTACTGGCCAGTCAGTCTGGCTAAATTGATGAGCTACAGGACAATGAGAGACCTTTTCTCAACGTAAATCATACACACATACCCACCTACATGTACACATGCACCCATATGCAAATACCAACACACATATATGCAAAAAGAAAGTGACAGTTCTAACCTTGCCATTTATCAACATAGTAACATAGTTAAGTGTGTAAAGATCACGGCCAAGAAGAGGGAACGTTGGCTTTAAAATGTCCCTTAGCATAACATCAGTCTTAATAGCCTGCTTCTAAGGCCGTAACAAATCAGTGTTTCCACATTAGCTTGAGAGTCCATGAAAAGTATTGTAATGACCTCTAAGAGTAAAATTGTACTGCACCTTATGAAAGACCATCTATGTGTTGAGGACAGTGTTAATGGACCTATGTTTCTAATAGTTGCCCATGTTAAAATATTCACCTTCTCAGAACTCTAGAAAACATATATCTAAAAACAGATCTAGTCAGAATGAAAAAGAAAACATATGAGATAGAATCCTCCCCATATATAATTAGTACATTTACATAATTGAGTCATCCAAGCCTAGATTTACATTTCTCCTTGAGGCTCATTCCAGAAAGGAAAAAAAAAGCCTCAGGGGAAATAGATATAAATAGGCCTTTCCTCTGGATCTGTTTTATTTTGCTGAAGAGACATTGTTTGTTTCTGTAATTGCTTTACTGGACCCAGAGAATGTTCTTTGTCTTCGTGAGTAGTGTGAGTCCAGTTAAACTTAAGGGATATTTTTTTTAAACATTAATTACATTGCAGCTTTATATTCATCGTTTCAAATTGAAAAGACACAAAATAAAACAAAACGAAGTCCAACCAGTATTTGTTTTTCTTAATGCTTCACAAGATTTCGAGTGGGCTGTTTTCAAACAATACCATGGCAGCGCTTCTCTTAGCACAAAATTGAAAGGTGAGAGACTGACTCATCTTGTCAGTGGGGTAGAGGAAAGCAAGTTGAACCTAGACGAGAATTAGGTCTCATGTTAGTTCTGCTTCCGATCAAATATATGACTACGAACATGCCATTTAATTGCTTTGGGCTTTTGTTCCTCGTGTGTTTACTTATAAGAATGACCAGATGATCCTTTCAGTATAATATTTACAATTCTGTCACTTTGTGTCATTTATAGAATCAACTCTATTTGAACAAAGATAGTTTCAGAAAAATGATTCTTCAAGGTATAGAAGAAGAAAGGTTTGCAGTGGCCATACCTAGTATGGCTTTGAAGAATACAAGAGAAGATTTTTCATCTTAGATATATTTAGCTGAGAGTAACAAAGAATTAGGAGGTTCATGATAACTCCCTCTGAAACCCTTCTCTATACCTGAGAAAGTCCTATAATACTGTCAACTAATAGAAAAGGAGCCTAACTAATCAGCTTGGCATTTAATGATGTTCCTCCCCATACTCACTGTAATTATAGAAGTCAGTAATGCACACATGTGGATCACGAACTGACTTTTCATGTAGTACTTGCAATGAGCAATTACTGAACAATTATATAATTTGCTTAAAATCCTCTATTTTTTATTATTAAAACAGATCTTGGTGGTACTCCCAAAGATCTTATATCATCCATCCTAGAAAAACCTTTCAAAGATGTCTAAATAGTTGGTTTGAAAAATAGATTCTTCCTGTAAAATGGAGTCTTCTGTACATCTAGGTCAACTGTTTCCTTATCAGCGTGTGATTTGTTCAGAGGTACAATCTTGGGCAGGTATGATTGTAGTTCCCTTTGCTATGGTTTTGTGAACATTAGTGTTGATTCATTTCTTGGCACACACTTGGTGAACACAAAGCACACACTTGACCATCCCTGCGCCTTCTCCTGCAATGGAAACTGGGAAGTAGAGGGCAGGAGAGCTGTCACGAATTGACAGGCTGTGTTGGTATTGAAACATTAGTAATAAAATGTTATGTAATCAATATCTGTGCAACTTTGAGAGGCTAATGAATTAACTAGAGATGAGCTAAAATTTTCAACTGTTTACTACCTTTGACAGTGTAAAATGAATCAAATGATATCCGTCTAGTCATGACTTTAACAAAGATAGAGTTATAGAGATCACATCATAAATTTTCTAAAACAAAAACAAGCAAAACAACCAGCATCTCTTTAATTATGCATCTTTTATAAAATTTTAAAACACTTATTAAATAAAGGAAATTAGTTCATTGTTTCTCCAATGTTTCTCTCACTTGCAAGACTTCTGTTTATCAGTTGTACACATATCCTTCTACTCAAAGGGGTTTTCAGAACTCACAAATAATCTCATTGACACAAAGTGCATTTCCATTATTTCCATATGAAAAACTCTGACTTAAAACTTAAGATTTCCATTTGAAACTGTTCCATTATTTAGCAGTTCTCTGGACTTAAGGAGTGTGCTTAACCTCTGTAATGAGCACTTATCTCAGGTCAAACAGCAAATGGAAGTATACAGTTGTGCAGCTGAATCCAATTTCTTTTACAAGAAACATTCAGAAGCGTGCCAACAAACATAACACAAAAATGTTAATTTTCATTCTTTGCTACCATTTTTATGCACAAGTCTTCATTAAATAATGGTAAAATGGCACATTTATGAAGACATGGCCTTAACTCTCTTAGCTAAAGATACCAAAGAAACAAGATAGATGTTATCTGGTGATGAATTGATGTTTCTTTCTTATTAATGATTGCACCTCTGATGGAAGGTGGGAATCTTTGGTATAAACATTACACAGATATCAATACAAAACATTACTCAAACGAAAACAAGGAAAAAACAAATCAGAAATTCACAACTGTCAAACTGATTAAGAACATGTGGGGTTTTTTGTACCATCATGGGGTTAGTCGGCATATTATATTGTCTCTTTGTGACTTCTTCATAACAAGTTAGGGTAACAAATGAAACATATTATCCAATCCAGATAAGGGACAAAGAATATTAAAACTCAAACAAGATGTGACAGGACAACTGGACACAATGGAAGAATAACAAGTTAATGCAAAGAGAATCGAAATGTCTTCAATGCCAAAAGAAGCTCCAGGGTCTCCTGTAGCTGCCATCACAAGGGACAACAGGAAGACCTGATGACAATAAATCAATGGTCCTAGAAGCAGAGAAACCTGAAGTTACTGAAAGGCTTAAACAATATTAAACTCTGATGTGTTAAGTGACATTGGTAGGTATTGTATGACATTCTATCTAAGGAGACAAGACCAAACATCCAGTCACCACAGCTAGAGAACCAAAGATAGACCTAAAGTGTAGGTTCCACCAAAGTTCAGTGTGGTGAGCCAATGAGTATTATTGGGGTTATTAATGAGAATACAAGTGAGAAGCTACTTGGCAGAGCATAAATGACACATAGACATCTCTATTATCAAAGCCTACTCTCGAATGGGTGATAGCTTACAAAAACTGTTAACCTGAAGTGAACTGTACAACATTCAGGCAGCTCAAAATTTTGTAGAGTGTTCTTTCCCACTAATTCCATTTATCCTTGCCTCTCAAAGGAAGCTTAGCAAGTTTGGGAGTTTTCTAGGAAGTTCAACTGGCTTCTGTATTTTTCAGGTGGCTTGTCTTGTCTGAAGGTGTCTCCCAGTGCTCCTTACTACTTATACATGCTTGGGGATGGAGAGACCTAGTGAATTTGGTCAGTTTCAGGGATTTCCTGAAACTTGTGAGCTTAAGTATTTTCCTTACAGGACAAGACACTTTTCATGCCTTTAGGACATTATTTGTTTTAAGGAGATTTCTTGAAGAATCGAATTCTTTACCTCTGGTCTCTTTACTTGCTAGTTTATTTCAGACTAAATTTTACCCAATGGCACATTAGAGAAGAAAGACACTAAACTGTCACTGTCGTCTAAGTCTTAAGAAGGTTGTATATTCAGCTACCATTTTCAATGAGACCCATTGTTTGAGACTGAGATATTCTAGAGTCTTGAGAATGATTCTAGTATCTTATCAGACCACAATGGAAACTTATCATGAATTAATAAGAAAACTTAAAGGAATTGTATGAGTCTAGGAACACTGAACAGTAAACTTTTAAATAAAGAATACTATATGTAGATGATGAAAGTTCATTCAGCTGTATAAAAGGCAAAATTATGCAATTTGCAGGTAAGTTAATGAAATTGGAAAAAACTATATTGAATGAGGTAATCCAGGCCTCAAAAGACAAATGCTGCATTTTCTCTTTTGTAAGTGGGTCCTAGTTTGGAATTTTTATGTGTGTTTAAGTCAGAGTACATATACAAGTCTGGAAACTAGTAAAAGGCCATTCGGAGGGAGATAATTTAAGGAAGTATGTTGGTAAAACATAAGAAAAATGAAACTATGGAATCCTGAGGGTGAATAGATTGAGTGTGGAGGGGTCCAGGGAGATGAAGGATAGAGTCAACAATAACAGAAGTGTTTACAAAAACCATACATATTTATTATTTTGTAACCCAATTAAAATATTTATTATAAAAGGAATAAGAAGAGAACAATCTCTCATGGCTGGATAATGCTGTTCATAAAATTTTGGTTCACTAAGCAAAAATCCCAGTGCCAGTTATGAACTACTATCATTTGGGTTGTTGGTCAAAGAAGCCTGAAAGCTCTCAAAGCGATATAGACTTTTATCATTCATTTTGGTTGTCCACTAGAACCAGACAATAGTAACCAATTGGTGAATGTAAGACACCATTGGTGGAGCCATCCCTTAATAACAAGATACAAATAAAATGAGCTGAAACTTGTTTCTTGCCTGAATAAACAATAGAGTCTGCAGGGAAATAAAAGCTACAATGATTTTACTCAATTTTGACCTGCAAGGATCTCATACCAACTAACTAGGCAAAATGTGCATATTTATTTAACTTTAGTCTAGCTGTTGTGAAAATAAGCTAAATGGCTATTTTTTTTCTTTTCTTTTTAAGATTTATTTATTTCATGTATGTGAGTATACTGTTACTGTCTTCAGACACACCAGAAGAGGGCATTGGATCTCATTACAGATGGTTGTGAGCCACTATGTGGTTACTGGGAATTGAACTCAGGACTTCTGGAAAAGCAGTCAGTGCTCTTAACCACTGACCCATCTCTGGTTATTTTCTTTTTCAATTGAGGTCCACTCTACTTGAGGGAACCAATGTATGCTACTGTAAACCATGTCTACAACATAGATGTGTAACTCATTGTTCCTAGAGGAAATCTTACTACTATTGTTTAAGTTGACATAATGGTAAATTTTGTTCTAAATATCTATGCTCATGTGCTGGACCACTGCTACTCTCAGTCTTTGTAGTGAGTGGTGAGAAATGCAGAGGACCTCCACTTCTTTTTTTTTTTTTTTTTTTAATTACTATTGGATATTCTATTTATTTACATTTCAGATGTTATTCCCTTTCCCCATCCCCTCTAGAAACTCCCTATCCCATCCCCTATCCTCCTGCTTCATGAGGGTGTGTCCCCACCCACCCACTCATTCCCACCTCCCCACCCTCAAATTCACCTATACTGGGGCATCCAGCCTTCAAGGGACCAAGGACCTCCTCTCTAACTGATGCCCTACAAGGCCATCCTCCCCTACATATACAGCTGGAGCCATGGGTCCCTCCCTATGTGCTCCCAGGGTGGTGATTTAGACCTTGGGAGCTCTGGTTGGTTGGTATTGTTGCTCTCCCTATGATGCCAAAAACCCCTTCATCTCCTTCAGTCTTCGTTCTAACTCCTCCATTGAGACCTCCACTTCTTAAGGTGCTGAAAGGAAGTGTTGCTTGAGGCTGATCCCTTAGACATTTATATCATACTCCTTAGTGTTTCATGAATATTATGAAAGAGGGACCAGAAAGAATATAAAAAGTAAAAGTTTAGGATAAAGGTTTCAAAATGTCATCTTCTAGTTATAGTACAACTACTGCAACCCTGAACTCACAGTTGCTATAGTTACCCGTGCCAGGTCTGAGCAAGACTGGCCCTATCAAAGTCAATTTAAGGTAGGAGAGGGATCATAGGACTCTATCTTCCCATGCTGTACTATATGGACTACCTTAAGGTTATGAGAAACTCAGAGCATTTTCTTCTGTTGTAAATCCGCTACTAAGCTGGATCAGATTCCAATACATAGTTCCAAGTCACATGGAGGAACTTGAGTAAACCTAGTGGGTCCGGCAAAAGAAAACAAAAATTTATGAATGTAGGGAAGAGATTTGTAGGGAAGAGGAAGATTTGAGATGAGAAGGAGAAGAAAATAATTAGAACATATTTTATTCATACATAAAAATGTAAATACCAAATTTAATTAATAAAAACATAAATGAAAAAAATCAATGTGTCTTAGTTACTTTCCTATTGTTGTGGAGAGAGAATATGATCAAGGTAATTCTTTTTTTTTTTTTTTTTTTTTTATTATTTTTTTATTTTTATTTTTTTTTATTTTCAGCAAATCAAAAAAATTTAAAAAGCATTCAAACAGAATAAAATGAAAAGAAACAAACAAGCAAAATACCAAGTGTCAGATATACTTATACAAGAATTCTATAGAGCCTTCAAACAAGCAATACTTTTTGAGTTATGTTAAAAAATTCAGAACCACAATAAGCTCCTTCAAAAGCAAATAATAATTGAAATAGTGAAATCAAGGTAATTTATAAAAGAAGGCATTTAATTAGAGCTTGATTCCAGCGGCACCAGAAGTCACTGCATTGGAGTAGTACTGAGCTTACCTCCTATATGCAAGTTGGAGGTATGGGTCAAGGGGGAGGACTTTTGAAATCTCAAAGCCCATCTCAGATAAGATACCTCCTCTAATAAGGCTCTAATCCTTCTTAAATATCCCACCATTAAGAGATCAGGCATTTGAATATATGAACCTATGGAAGCATTCTTTTATAAATTACCACAGTAGGTGTTTGAAGAATTTTTTAAAAATTAAAAATATTCTATACTGCAATGAAAATGAAAACATGGTACAACACATCATTTAAGATAAGTGTGATGGTTTGTATATGCTTGGCCCAGGGAGTGGCACTTTTAGATGGTAGGTGTGGCCCTGTTGGAATAGGTGTGGCCCTATTGGAGTAGGTGTGTTACTGTGGGTGTGGGCATTAAGACCCTCATCCTAGCTGACTGGAAGCCAGTATCCTGCTAGCAGCCTTCAGATGAAGATGTGGAACTCTCAGCTCTTCCTGCTAGATGCCTGTCTGGACACTGCCATGCTCTTGCCTTGATGATAATGGACTGAATCTCTGATCCGTAAGCCAGCTCCAATTAAATGTTGTTCTTGTAACAGTTGCCTTGGTCATGGTGTCTGTTCACAGCAGTAAATCCCTAATGTAGACAATAAGTAACAATTGCATATTAATAAAAAAAAAGAATAAAAGAAAAAATTAAAAGAAGAAAATTCATGTTCTGTGGATGTGTTTATAGGAATTGGGATCTACAATTCTGTATTTTGGTTGATTGTATATAAAAATATTCTCAATAATTAATGAATAAAAGGGGCAGCAGTTTTGAAACTAAAATCAGAAAGAGGGTTGTGAGGGATTAGAGGGAGCAAAAAAGTGGGAGAAGTGATACAATTATATTATTATTTTAAATTTAAAAAGCAACTGAGGAATTCCAGAACAATGAGAACTGAAGGACAGCAAATGCAGCTGGGGATCTGAGAAAGAAGAACTACTGTTCACTGTAAGTAGCAGGCTAACCTGGCCCAACTGTTACAAAAGTAAGTATGCAAGCTTTCAAATATTTAAAAACAAAACTACCCTACAACCCTGGGAATACACCCAAATGACTCTGCAGAGGTATCTGTACACCTTATTTATTGCTGCTATATTATCAATAGCACAAAAGTGGAATAAGCTTAGATATGTTTATCCACAGATGAGCAGATAGTAAAAACATCATATATACATATAAGGACATTTTATTTCGTTATAAATAAAAGGAAATTATGGAGTTGTAAGAAAATGTACATATGGCAGTTTTTGATTGACATTTGTGATGGTAGAAATAGAATGGTCCCCATAGACTCAAGTGTTTGAATGCTTGTCCCAAAAGAAATGACACTATTGGGAAGTGTGGCCTTGCTGGAGGAAGTGTGTCAATGTGGAGGTGGGCTTTGAAGTCTCATATGCTCAAACTAGGCCTAGTAGGGTAGTCTCCTTCACTGCCTGGGTATCAAGATGTAGAATTCTAAGTTCCTCCTCTGCCTGCATACCATCAAGGTGACATATGTGTGTGTGTGTGTGTGTGTGTGTGTGTGTGTGTGTGTGTGTTGTTGTGTTTGTGTGTATGGGGAGATAGAGGTATGGGAGCAGTGTGGATGAAGTACTCATGTAAGACACTATCAAAAAGTATTGCATAGAAAAACATAAGTACTCAGTAATGTTACATGTTCTGATGTATGATTTGTGGTTCTTGAGGTGAAGGAAACACAGAAAAATTTATTTCAAAATAACATGTAAAAGAGAGTCATTTGCAAACTGTTTTCAAATGTACTGACTATGCCAGGGTGGGTGGGATACTCAGGGAGTGCGCCACTTACTCAGAGGAGAAGAGTAGTGGTGGGAGGGGGAAGGACTGTGGGAGAGGGTGACATGGAGGGAGTCTGGGAGTGGGATGTCAAGTGAACAATTAAAAAAAATAAATTAAATTTAAAATAAAATGTACTAACCTGATTAAAAGAACTACCAAATGAGAATACTGAGCATTTATTTTTCTTACTTAAGGACAACCTGAGTCAATGGCTGTATTTTATTCCAATTGCCCTGCTATTCAATGATCTAGACCAGGGATTCTCAACCTTCCTAATGTTGTGACCCTTTAATACGCTTCCTCGTGTTGTGGTGTCCCCAAACCATAAAATTATTTTTGTTGCTGTTTCATAAATGTAATTGCGTTACCGTTATGAACCATGATGTAAATATCTGATGTGTGAATAGTTTTAGGTGATGCTCTAAAGGGTGAAGGGTTGTTGTGTCCCCACAAATGGGTACAACTCACAGGTTGAGAACGGCTGATCTAGACTGAAATCTCTAGTTAATGAGAGCTTTCCCATCCTGCTGGTAAGGACAAAAGGCTCACTACCTGTCAATCCATGTGTTCCAATTTAAAGATTCTGGGATCTTCCTCTAGTGCAAACTTTTCTATGTGCAGAAAGAGCAAGTAGCTCCCGATACATCCAGCGTCTCTAATCAGAATTCCCTCCAGACTCCCCTCTTATCCACTTCTTTTTCTGTCTTATTTTTCAGTTAACTTTTCCCTCCTTATCTTTTCTAATTAGATTTGAAACAGAATGATCTCATGCATCCTTTGTGCTGATTCTGAGCCACTGCAGGGACTGCAAGAGAGGTAACTGTCTATTTGGGGATGGGTGAAATGAATATTTGTGTGAGAAAAACAGATGAAATTTAAATGTGCACATCCGGTCAGAAATGGCCAAAAAAGAACAAAAGAAACGGTTTTCATTTATCTTCCTTTTAATCAAAGCTCAAATTTGGGGAAATGAGTTTGTTCTTCCAAGGCAGAAGGTCATGGGTTCTGTATTCATAATATATTAATCCTTGATGGGACCGATTCCAGGCTTTACCTCTTTGCTAAATGTGAGAAATTAATTCGTCGTTTAAAGGAAGATACATTTTTAGTTTACTATCCTGACAGGGAAAAATTTATGCCTAGAAACTTAGATGGTCATATGTCTTATTAGTTTTCACCAATATTCATCTGTATCTTTGTATAAAAACGTCAGTAAATAATTAGTCATGAATTTATAATATAATTTGGATTAAAAAGAGAACAAGCACCAGGATGATACGTATAGTGTTTTATATTTACTAATATGAAAATATCTTTCAGTCTAATGTTAACAGAAAGTTAAGTTACTTCCTTGAATTTTAATGTTTGAGAGAACTTCAGTCATTTAAAAGCAATGGAAGGAGGTCTAAGTAATGTTCTCAAATAAAACTTTAGCCAAGCATCATGGCATAGCATAATTCCAGCATTCAGGAGATAAAGCCAGGAGGATGAAAGTCAAAAGTCACCCCCTAACTACATAGTGTGTTCAAGACCAGCTTGAGATACATGGATCTGATTCCTTGTCTCTATCAAAACAAAGAAATAAATAACAAATGTGTATTGTGTATAAATGTTATATATATATATATGTATATATATGTTACACATATATATGTATATATGTGTGCATATTACATATATCATATAATATACATATACATATACATATACATTATAATTATCACAAACATTTCAACATTCAGCTTACAAAGAGGGGAACTTGAGGATATTCATTTATAATAATTATATGGATGATTCCACTTTAAATGTTTAAATTTAATCAGTAGTAGTACCAGTATCAGAGAGAAGAGTATCCAAAATTGTGTTGGAAAATATTGCAAAGTATGAATTCACTTGCTAGAAAGGTAATTATTATATTGTGAACTTTAATACAAAAATTGCTAAGACCTATGAGCTAGCATTCAAAGCTTATGATTGTTTTCATATAAGTGAAATAGAGTGTAGCAAATGCCAAGGGTATTCTTCGGTTGATTTTGTTGAATGACTGGGTTGTTTCAGATGCTTCATGGTTATGTCACATGAATCTTACTGCTTTGTGTACTACAACATGAGAAGAAGAGAGGTCTTCCCTGGCCCTGAGACAGTCTCTATTTGTGCTTCTGAGGTCTGTACTTTGCTATCACATAACTACCTACAAGTGAAGTCTGCTCGCCTAGAATCATCCACGCACTTCAGTCTTTCTTCTTTCTCTTTTTCTTTATTGTTGACAAATGCCTTAGTTTCAAGAAGGTGGAGAGATGAATATGTGCAGTGATCATTTCTCTGGATAAGAGGATGCTGTGCCTTTTTATTTCTTCTGTAGTTCTGTGTCTACCATTCAAGGCTTCATCCTTGCTGTGGAAGTAGTCTATGGATAAGCAACAACTTCAGTCCTTGGTTCTAGGAGGCAGGGTTTTTTTTATATGCGCTCCATTTTAACATTCAACATGTGATTCCCCTATTGCCTCCTGTATATGCTTTGTTTATTGGTATGCCTCGGTATACATTTTTTCTTCATGATATTTACCACGAGTCCCACATATAAAAATAATTCTTTGTTCAATGCATTCATTACCTCGGAAAGAAACATTTTAGCCTTTTGTATGTCTATAATTTTGAAATAACACTTTCTAGCAAGCAAGTGTCTAAAGGAATGCTACAAAGAAGGATTCAAAGTAACTTTAGAACCATGCTGTGACACTTGCTTTGGGGTCAGATAACATTCATAGAAAAGCCCAGATGAGCTGTGTTTTTGCAAAGGCTAACACGCAAAATCATTAAGTGCTTTGCATTTTTAAAGGCATGCAATCTTGAAAATAATTGTTTCTGTAAGAAAAGATTCTGTAAGGTTTTCAATGACAAAGAATCACTGCTACCAGAAATTGGTTAGCCACTTTTAAAATTAGAAATTTTGTATCTTAGTTTTTAAAGTTTGTATTTCATAACTTACAGGTTAAAACAATCTTTTATAAGTAATTAAATAATGCTTCACATTTTGCATGTTCTCTCATATTTTCACCATTGGATTTGTAAATGAATAATAATAATTTTTATGTGATATTATTAAATATGTTATTAAGGTAGTCTACACAAAATGTCCAAAGAGATAAGCAATAACCTATGCACCCACAATTACAAGAAGAGAAACCATAAATTTGAGAGAGATTAAGGGGCTTTATGAGGATGGATACAGAAAAGAAAGGGAAAGAAAAATGATATAATTGTAGTTTAATTTCAATACATATGCATACATATATGTATTTTTTAAAAAGTTCTGTTAAATATTGTAAGAACTGGACTTTTCTTTGACAGTATAGTCTTTTAAAGATTGATGTGTATATCCTATATGAATAATGCATTTGTCATATGAAACATTTTAAATGTTATTCAATGAATAAACACTCAGAGAAATATAGGAATATTGTGTAGGAAGTGAAAGTCGAAAAAACTTAACGAGACAAAGTCTAAAGTTATGTAGCTGACAACAAATGCCAAACTTGAATATTGACTGATGGCCTCACGCCTAGCAGAAATTTGTCAGTTTTCTTCCAGACTTTTATTGTTTGTTTTTTCTATCTAGATGCTGAATGGTAGAAGGAAATGACTAGAAACTTCATTGTGACATCTATGCATTATTGAAGGATAGCAATTCCTTTGTTTCCACTGTGTTGATTGTTAAGTGCACTCATTATGCAAAACCTCAGCCCCAGTGTTTAACTGAGTGAAGCTGCCCAGTTAGTTCTAGTTTAATTTGTTGCATTTCAACCTTTCCTTTGAGACATTGAATATTGAGTAAAATTGGGACACAATTTCAATCTATAATCCAAAAACATTTTCCAAAGTGTGAAAGGGCATTTGTCATGTGACAAGACAGTTATAAGTGACTTTCTAGTCCAGGTCCCCAGAGTGGTGAAAATTCAAAGCAGGTTAACATTTTATTTTATTTTAAATTATCCTCCTCAGTTTCACTTTGAGAGAGCCTTACAATAATTTGTATTCAACATTATTTTGCTGGAGCAAAAGGGCAATGGTTATTGGTTATGTGCTAAAATTCACTTGCGAGAGAAGATCTACAAAAAAATTGTTTTTAAGTAAAGGGGAATAATAGATATTGTGGAAACCACATTTTAAACCTCCTTTCTTTGTCCTAGGAAGAATTTTAAGTAAAAAGAAATATCTTTGATACCATTTGCTATTCTTCTAAGTCCTATGATAGGATTAACTGTGGGAAATCTCAGGGACAACTTCAATATGATATACCCAGGGAGAAAAGCATATCAAATTCAAACTCCATGGAGTTCTTTGGGACATTAGTGCCTGAGCAGCTGCAAGAATTTCCAGTGTCTCTCTGTCATTAAATATTCTGCACATTTTGTCCTTGAATATGCCTATTATCTTTTATGCCTAGGTATAACCCTTGGATTTCGTAAGGCTTTCTGGACTACTAGAATACATGTAAGATTTATCAACTGTGCTGTGATCACAGGTAATGATTTTATGAATCCCACATTTCTAAAGCTGAGAAGTAGAAAGTCTGTAATTTGTGTTTGATATTTTAAAGGCAGCCATGAAAGTATTACTGGAGTCATTGTTGATCCTACTGTTTCAAGGTCACAAGACATGTGACCCTCACAAACCAGATACACCTCCAGTTTCACCAGTGGTTACACTTGTGTCTTCTACCTCTACACCAAAACAATATCCTGAAAATAACCTTGAATCTGAACTTACTTGTTTTTTTCTTTTATATACCTTTCATACTTACAGACTTGTTCTGCGTTTATCACCTGTGATTTTCATGCTTTGAAGGAAAGTAGGTAAATTAGAAAGATTTTTATATTGCTTAACCTTCCCTCATAATTTCCCTTAATGACTTGTTAGCCATTTACTATTGCCAGACACCAGGGATCCAGTGGAACAACACAGGGACAGTCTATTCCTTATGGTATTTGCAATTAATTTTGAAAAGTAGACACTGAACAAGTAATTATAGAGGTGCCCAAAGTGCCATGGGAACATGTAATTCAACAGCTTAACCTAGATTTGAATAGAAAATGACTCTTGGTAAATCCAGTTTTTCTGATGAGGTCTAACTGGAAGGAGAGCAGCCTTGCCTTGTGACAGGAGGATAAACAAGGATTTCCTAAACCAACAGAAGAGCCTGTTTGTATCTTCACCTTTATTCAATGAGCACCTACTCATTCACCATGAAAAATATATCAAATATGGATGAACTATAATGAAGAATTAGAAGTAAAAGAATAAAAACATTAACTTTTATCAGGAATATGGATTCTTAATAAGATGGTGTTTGAGCGGATGTGACATGAGGAAAGTAAAGAAATGTCAAACACTCCAGACTGTCTCACTGACTGGTAGGCAGTAGTCTTTTCAACACTTGTTTTACCAGAAGATTAGAACTGTGGAATGTTTATAAGCATGGTTCTGTGTTTGTCAGTAATAATATATGTTCAGTAATAATACATATTGATCTACAGAATGGATCCCTAGCACCTATGGGAAAGGCAGATGTGATAGAACAATTGTGTAACCCACTGCTGAGAATGTGGAGAGAGGAACTTCCTGAAGGTTTGCAGCCTACAGTCTAGCTAAACAGCAAATCAGGGTGCAGATAGAGGATCGTTCTCAAAAGATACAGGCAACAGAAAAGAAATACACCTGAAGATGATTCCATCCTCCATATTTTTCATGTGCTTGCAAGAGGGACAGAGCATGCCCTCTCTGGCATGCATCTCTCTCTCTCTCTCTCTCTCTCTCTCCTCTCTCTCTCTCTCTCTCTCTCTCTCTCTCTCTCTCTTTACACACACAGAGCAAGACATACACACACACACTCAGAGAGAGAGAGAGAGAGAGAGAGAGAGAGAGAGAGTCCATCTTTTAAGAACATTTATATTGGTTTCCCACAGGGGCCACTCAAAGTCAGAACATCTGTTTTTGATTTCTTATTCTTACTTGTATTAAATTCTCATGGTTTTAAAATCTTTACTTATTATTCATTTACTGACTTGTGCATTATGTTTTTCAGTCTTGAGACCACACTCTGCATGCTAAGAATGCATGCATTCTGTCACAGAGCTACAACTAAGTCCATTTATAGCTCTTATAACCTCGATGTTACTAGTTAAATTGTTCCTCATTTCTCATACTTCCTCATATATATATGACTTTTAATTATTTCCTTGCATGCCTATATTTTATTGTATGAGATGATTAATATAGGTTTCAAAGTATTATTTTCATCATGGAGACAACATAGAAGAATACAACACAAGAATTACAGTGTGTCCTACAGAGAACTACTGTCTGATTTCACATCCTAGATCCAACCTCTACTTGCAAGGTGACATAGGACAACTTACCTACTCTGCCACCATCTCATTATAATTATTTCTAAGGTGGATATAATTTCATTGACTATTTCATAGTTTTGTTCTGAAATATATTAGATAATAATTTAAAGAATTTTGATGTTTTCTAAAATATTTCTAATGGCATTTGAAAGAAAATACTATAAATTATTATTTTTCATTAACAACAAAAACACTAAAGAAAGGGCAGATGCATCGCGTATTAACTAAAATAAACATTATATATATATTTTGTGTTTTTTTTGAGACAAGGTTTCTCTGTGTAGTCCTGGCGGTCCTGGAACTCACTCTGTAGACCAGGCTGGCCTCGAACTCAGAAATCTGCCTGCCTCTGCCTCCCAAGTGCTGGGATTAAAGGCATGCACCACCACTGCCCGGCATGTATTATTTTTTAATATATTATTTTAGTCAAGTGTGAATACTTTCACTTCAGATATGGTTCTACTAGTTGTTAGGTAAAACTAAACATAAAAAAATCCTTTTATCATAAAACTTAGCAAGAAATATGCTTTATGAGTATCTATGAGGAACGGTATGCTCATTCACACAAATTCAATGTTTAATATTTTTGAAAGAACATTTGATATTTCCATACATTTCTCACTTGCTTTATTCACATCCGGGCACTGTCTTCCTCTCTTTCATCCATTCTGTCTCTTAACACATGTTTATGTAGTATACTTCTAGTGCATAGAATTATCATAACAGGTAACAAAACCTCTTTTTTCAGAATCTATATGATGCTACTGTAAATATCTTATACCTCATAGTTAATTTATTCAAAGATATATGGATAAAGTTATACATTTGGCTAGAAATGTAGCTCAATTTGATGAATGCATACCAAGTATTCACAAAATCTTTGGTTTGGTCCCCAAACACTTCATAAAGTCAGGTGTAATTGTGCATGCCTGTAATATTAGCAATCAGGGAGGCAGAAGCATAAAAAGGCAAAGGGCAGATAGCCTTCATTCCATGAGCTCCTGTCTTCATAGAAAAATGAAGAATTTCTAAAAAGTACCATGACTCCTATTAAAGAAATGGAAGAATATAAAGGTACAAGGGGACATTTGGGTCAGAAATAGGTACTGACACTGATGTTTATGACACTTGTAAAATGATCCTTTGACCATCTGTGATCCTTTGAATGATAATGATATCCATACCTTATACTTGAATGTTTGGTCCCCAACTGGAGAAACTGCTTGGGAAGGACTGGAAGCTGCTGCTGTCTTGTTGGAAAAGGTGACATTGTTTTAAAGCCCATGGCATTCATAATTAGTCCCCTGCCTCATGCTTGTAGATTAGAAACAAGCTGACAGCTACTGTTCCAGTGTCACACCTACCTGCCTACTGCCATGATGGTCATGGACTCAACCTCTGAAACCACTGGCTCCATTAAATCTTTAAATTGCTTTTGTAGTGTCTCTTTACAACAATGGGAAAGTAACTAAGACAGCTTCTTACTTTATATTACAGATAGTAGACTCAAATAGCTGAGTAGTAGACTCAGATAGTTGGTCTTGAAAGTTAAGAAGTATACTATCATATCATCTGCAAATAGTGAAACTTGGACTTCTTCCTTTCCAATTTGTATCCCATTAATCTCCTTCTGTTGCCTAATTACCCTGGCTAGGACTTCCAGAACTATGTTGAATAGGTAGGGGGAGAGTGGGCAGCCTTGTCTAGTCCCTGATTTTAATGGGATTGCTTCAAGTTTCTCTCCATTTAATTTGATGTCGGCTACTGGCTTGCTGTATATTGCTTTAACTATGTTTAGTTATGGACCTTGAATTCCTGATCTTTCCAAGACTTTTATCATGAAGGGATGTTGAATTTTGTCAAATGCTTTCTCAGCATCTAGGAGATGATCATGTGGTTTTTTTCTTTGAGTTTGTTTATATAGTGTATTACATTGAAGATGAGACACCTATTTTCCAATCTTCCTCTGCCTGCCTTCCCACCAAGTCAAACTTGACTTTTGCTGTATACTGCTTCTCTGTTCCTAGTCTTGATGCTGTTTTATCTCTTTCACTCTTCACTTTATGTATTCTTCTTGTAGAGGCCTTAGCTATAGCTCTGCCAGCAAACTTACTTCACAAGATCTTGATCAGTTGTCAAAGTTCTTTCTGCTCTCTGACCCTGGCTTTGCAGATGGATTTTGAGTTTCTCATTAACATAAATCCTTTCACTGATACACAGTCATTTAATAAAAAAAAAGAATACCTTAATTAAAGTATATGATTAGCTTTGTCAATTCAAGTGAAAATGACTCTCTAATTTAGACACAGACATAGAATTTTAAAGTTAGGAAGAGCCTTAGAGATTGCATAGTAAATGAATGGTTTTTGTAATTGTTCTCCCCTGCTGTGCACATTAGCATCTGTGCTGCATTCAGTGCTGTCAAACATAGACTTTTAAGAGAGAGATCCTGACCTTAGAAACACAGACAGTGTCTGATAGTGAGACTTCTTAGCAATCTTGCTGAAGTCCTCTGACCTTATAGTTCATGACATAATTATTTGTTAGGCTTTAGATAGAATCATCTATGGCTTAGAGTAGATAATAAAAGGGATTACTACCCAGGCAGTTTCTCTCTCAAACTCAGTTTTCCTAATCTTTTCCCCTATGGCAACAGAGCAATTACTTTCCAGCATGTTGATTCCTTTGTATTTTAAATATAGATAAACGCAATCACACTGAAAACCTGAGGGTTGATGTGCTCCTACACTGAATTCCCTGTTCCCAGAGTGGCTTTGCTTCACACTTTAGTTCTCTGAAAATCGTCTTTGTAACAGCCTGTGAAGAACCAAATGGATTTCAAGTAAATCCTTAAGTACTAAATTGACAAAGGAAGAAGTCTCATACACCTACGTTTTCCAGAAGCCATTGTTTTCAGAAAACAGGTTGAATTCTTTTTACTGAGTACTGGTTTGCCAGTTTGTTTTGTTTTAAGAAATTATAGGTTGATAAATATAAAAAAAGTAAGTATCAACCATCAAAATTAGCAAGACTCATAAGTCTGTACAGCAAAGAAACATTTCTATACAGTTAAATAGGAAAGGAAGCTGCAGAGTTTCACACTGTATTTTCAATTTCACTATGAATATATTTTACACAGTCATCCAACACCAAAACTCAAAATGCCTTGTGTTGTACAGCAGTTTCCTTCAATATAGAAACATTTCAACCTGCAGTGAGCTCAGTAAGACAGAAAGTAAACAACTCAAAATGACTTCAAGAACTTCCTGAAACTGCCCGGATTCACTTGGTCTTCTCATTTCCAAGAGTATAAAAATAATAAAGACTGTTGAGAGTTACTCTTACACAAGCCAAGCTAGAAGACGACTAAGTACAGAAGACTATCTATGTACAGATGTCTGAAAGAATCAGAGAGCACTCCAGCACCCTGAAAAGAGAAGAGATTAGTCCAGATACTTAGGAGAGACAGAAAGTAGCTGAGCTGTAGAAGAGGCTCAGACAAACAGATTGAACACCAGGAAAAAAAAACAAAAAACAAAAAACCAAAAACAAACAAAGAACCCAACTTTCTCTAGGCTGCCCATAAATTATGCGGTGTGCTCAAATTTCTAGCTTTGGGAGTAGTAACTCATGCTTGAAATGATGGAAGGGACTGCGAGAGTCTCAGCAGGCCCTTGCCGAGAAGTATCTCTTCCCTTTGAGGGACCAGCCACACACTGATATAGCATAGAATAGAGTTTATTCAGGGCATGGGGAGGGGAGCCAGGAGGGTAGTAGAGGCAGAGAGAGAGAGACAGAGAGAGAGAGAGAGAGGAGAGAGAGAGAGAGAGAGAGAGAGAGAGAGAGAGAGCAGAGAGGTAGAGGAGAGAGGAAGTGGAGGCTGGCCATGACCACGAGGAGGAGGGGGAAGTGAAGGGGAGGGGCGAGGGGACAGAGGGAAGCTAGAGGCAAGATATGGAGAGATCAAGAGGGTGAGAGATTAAGAGAGAGGGGAGGGGCAAACTGCCCTTTTATAGTGGGCAGGCCTCCCTGGCTGTTGCCAGGTAACTGTGGAGGTGGAGTTTAGACAGAATGCTAACCATGCTGGCTTTGGTTATGTGGCTCCCTTTGAGTAATTTCTGGTGGTTTAGTAACCCTTACCCACATTCTTTTAAGCAAGCCAAACTCATTGATTGACCAAGGTGAGCGTTGGTCTATCACGGACCACTTATTTGGAGTATGTGTATGGTGGTGTCTCTCTTCAGGCAAAATCTATCACACAACACCATGACACAACACCACGACAGAATTAAAATCAGGAAAAAACAATTGAATTATATCTATCTTCTTTTAGACCTCATTATGTTATGAAATTGTTTTCACTCCATCTCCATTCTGTTCTATTTACCTTTCCTATTGGAGATGAAAGGAGAGCGCAGGCCACCACGGAGCAAAATGTCTGAAAGGATGTGTTCAAATAGTACCTCAACTGAACAAAGTATACAGGGAAACCAACATTAGCAAGCCTAACAATCACTTAGAAACAGTACCAAATGAGCTTAGAGATTTTAAACTCAACTATTCCAGGGAAAATGAGTCTATCGCAATGTTTCAAATTGCCCTGATAAAGAAATATTTCTTACCAGCCCGTTTGTGAACTTATCCAAAATGATATTGCTTCTCTTTAAAAATGAAAACTGTCTTAAAACCTCAGGAGAACTGATATGCTTCAGATGTATTGCTGTACTTTTACCAGCTCCTAAGGAGCTTAGAAAATAATGTAACACATATATTAACACTAGTTACAACTATGTGTAAGTAGTATATAATTCCATTATTATCGAAATGAACCCTGGTTTATATCAATTGAGTTAGGAAGACTTGAAAAGCCAATACTTAAAGTATTTGAAAAATTTCTTCCTTTCTTTTCAAAACTAGTAATTAGCATTGTGTTGGGAATTGCTATGATCATCAGTTCTCTCTTCAGAGTGCTAAGTATGTGACAGGAGTAGTCATGCTGTGTGCTCTCCGGGTTAAAGTGTGAAAAGCAAGCCAATGCCTCTGTCAGAAGAGACAACGTGCAGCCCGTGACTGTTCTACCTCTGTCAGGGTAGATGTGCACTTTGAGATACTTTAATGTCTGTTCTCCATTCTAAAACTACAAAACACAATTTCATGATGGCAAAGGTATCCATTTGACAATGAAAGTTATTAGATATTGCCTAAATTTGTACATTTTATTTCTTATGGTTAATTGCATTAGAGTTAAATCCATAATTATTATTTTCCATTGAATTTTTAGTTGTTTAGTGAATAAGCACCTAAACATCATGAGGACTTATATATAATTATAGTAGATATTAATTTGAGTACTAATGATGACAAGAGATAGAAACTGACTAGTCAGTTTAGGATAAGAAGACTCTGAAAAGTGAAAAGATATTTCCTTAACTAACAATGATAGCTAAATTATCAAAAGGTATTTCCTGAGCATCAAGGCCTTGACCTTCGATGTCTTGTTCAGACCCAGAAGTGTAAGGAACTCTGGCTTCTGGCTTCTCCTAACTTCCATCTAGAAGCTACACAGGACTTTTGTTGAAATACCAGCCCAGATTCAAAATGGACTGTTGGATTTTCATGGTGGAAATCCTGTAAGTCTATTGTCTGCTTTCATCCTGTCTTCTCTATGAGGGGAGACTTTCACAGCTGTTATGACTGGTCAGGGTTCTGTTAAAGCCTATTAAGATCTCATTGAAAGACTAGAATCTATCCCTGGCTGTGGATGAAGACCTAACATTATAAAATATCAAGAATTTAGAAAAATTTAGGCCTTTAATCCCAGCATTTGGGAGGCAGCAGCAGGTGGATCTCTGTGAGTTCAAGGCCAGTCTGGTTTACATATTAAGTTCCAGGACAGCAGGATTACCTAGTGAGAGCCTGTCTTTAAAAAGAAAGAAAGAAAAGAAAGAAAGAAAGAAAGAAAGAAAGAAAGAAAGAAGAAAGAAAGAAAGAAAGAAAGAAAGACAAAGAAAAAGAAACAAAGACAGAAAGAAAGAAAAGAAAAATGAAAAAGAAAAGAGAAGGAAAAAGAAAAAAGAAACAACAATAAGAAATACCACTACCTCCAACAACAACAAATCCAAATAAAAAAACAACCAACCAACCTACTCACATAAAAAAACAAATTCATAAAGAAAAAGTATTAATTTTGTTAGTTCTGTCAATCACTTGCCCAAGAATCCATGCCAGAGAGAGAATCCATCCACTTACTTTATGTGGTGCTAAAATGGGTTGTGAGTAGGGGTATTTAACCCTTTAATTGGATCAGGGAAGCAGGTCTCCAGAGATACTTTAAGTTGAAATACGATTTTTATATGATTTTTCTACTATCTTGACCAATTGTTTACAATATTGCTTTATATTTTCACTCTTTGTGAAAAAAAAAGTGTAAAAAAGGTCTATTTTAATATTACTTTAGAGGTTTATAATCTTAAAAGGTTAAAGATCACTGACTTAAAATATGCTTAGTCTTGTTTTTGCTAATATTATTAAGCTATAGACTTTTATAATTATATACCATGTAAAAATAAAAAAGTTCTAGTCTCCTTATGAACTATGTTTATAGATTATAAAGGTTTTTTTTCTAATGCTAAAAGCCTTTCAACTAAAGATCAGGATTTTTAAGGTTGAAACCTAACAGGATCTAATCTCAATAGCTATTGTAACAGTTCTAACCTCATAAAAGGTACAGTAATTAAGAAATACATGCTGCTAGCCAATAACCTTATGAATGAACATATCCTTTAATATGTTCAAAATTGTATTTAAAGTCATGCTAAGAACTGATGCAGTTAATTATTAAGGTTTACTTAGGCTCTTGTTTTATGTGTGCTAGGTGTAGTTTAGCTCAGGTAACTAAAAGCAGATATAGACTGTTTTATATAGACTTGCTTTGTAGGTACTGGCTCACAGTCCTGTCAGGTATCTACTGATTGCAATAGAGACCACAGAAGCCTGGGAGAACTGTTTAGGTAGTAGACTATAGACTAACCTCTGTCAATTTTAAATCAATCAATTATTAATTGAGTTTATTAATTAATGTATAGCTTCTAGATTATACTTTTTCCTTCTCAAGTCTCTTTTCACATTGGCGGCTAAGCTAACTGTAGCTTGGCAGCGAGAGAACAGACAACTAGCTTCTTACCCCAAGGTAATTCAACACTATGTTAGTTCAGTAGCCAATTCATTAGCTAGTTAAAACTACCAGATCTCTTATTAAATAGGCAAATGTGTTTGACTTGCTCACAGGTTTCATGATAAAAAGATAAACAGGTTTCAGAAGAAGCCTTTTGCTATTCCTTCATTTCAAGGAACTCATTTTACAATGCTTGCTTCCAATGATCAACCACCTGTATCTCATGCTAAATAATAGAATAGAAAAAAAAAGTTTATGTGAAGTTTGCGGATATGAACGTTTAAGATCTAAGAAAATATTTGAGGGTCTGGGAAGGCATTTTGAAGTGGAAAAACATGGGTGGTGATAGGAAAATGATTTATGGTATATAAAAGGAATAAAAATCCTTCAGTTTTCTTTAGAGTATTGTTATATTAGAACTTCAAAAGTTCAGAGTTCTAACGTTAGTCAATGGAGTTCTGATAAATTATTAGCCTAACTCTGATAAAACTATACAATCAACTATCATAATCACAAGTTTATGATTTTTAATTGCTCTTTGGTTATCTTTTAATTGTAGATTTAAAGATGTTTCTCATTACTAAATTTATACAACTATCAGTCACAAGTTCAATATTTTAAGTTTCCTTTTGTTGTCTTTTAACTATAGACCTGAAAGTATTCTCATTATGGGAAAATTATGTAACTCAGTCCCTGGATAGAGGGACAAAGCCCTCTTGCCCCTTCTCCACAGAAGGTTTCTGTCTTCCCTGAGCTCATCATAAGGAGTGCTCATATTTTTAACAATGCCTCTACTGTGACACAAATATGGTATCTATTACCTGTTTCCACAGTATGGATTCCAATACAAACGATTTAATATGTCTAATATTTATCTCTTTTTGTAAAGTTAAAAAGATTCTTATAAGCTTCAGAAACCCACTCGGATCTCCTTGTCATGGGTCAAATGTATTGCCTCTGGATAAGAACTCTGTCAATCAATAGCCTAAGTTACCTCCCTGTTGTGGGATTCCTTTCCTGTTCCCTGGTTTGGCGACTCCCCTCTCCCAACTACCATAGGCCTAAAGGTTTCAACAGTACACCTAAGAAAAAGGTTTTCTCCCTATCCTACTTAACTTTACTTTCTGCCTCCAATACGTATAGGTGCTTCAGAATCCTGCCAAGTCTAGATGTTTACTCAAAATCTGCTTCTAGGACAGCTCCAGAGAAGCTACCCACAGGTGCTCTGGTCTACCCTCACAGATGCTTCTACTGCCCGTGCGCTTTCCCAGCAGCAGATGGTCTCACCTATCCTAGACAATAATCAAACAACCAGCTCTCCCAGAACTTGACCAGCATTGCAATGTTCTTAGGTTTCCTGAGACAGGATGTTGCGTCAAACTCAGCAGAAGGTAGTTTAAAGAACTTGGTGACCTCAATTCTGCCCCACCATCACCCCTTTCTAGTTCCTCGTTTTTTAATTACACAAAAATGGAGGAATGTTGGCTTACTGACAATTCTGCTAGGCTCCTTCCAACAGTGACCTAGGAACAGCTTACATCATCACCTGCCCCAATCTCTGTTCCTTTTTGGCCTCTCTTCATCTCCTCTGCTTTCTGTCCTTTGCTCCTCTGACCCCTTCACTGCCTCAACCCCTATTCCAGTTCTCTGCTTCCTTCCTTTCCCTCACAATAAACTTTCTTAAATCAGGTCTGTCACATAACATGCTTTCTCCGGAGGATACCTTAGCATGGGCCCTCCAAGTATTCCCAACACTGCTGCATTTGTATTTCATAACCCTTATCAAGTTGTCTTTGAACTTTTTCTTCTTAGTCACTTTTTAATTTATTTTTTAAACAAAACTAAGATCTGCCAAATGGGAACCCCAATTTTCCTGGTAACACTACTTACCAAAGAATAGAGAAATACTTTAAAGAATGGGCAGATCATTAAAAATCCTTATTGTGTGGATATGTTTCTATTTTATTTTCATTTATTCGGTGCTGATTACATAGATCTTTCTTAAGGTTTGAATGTAAAATGTCCCCCATGGGCTCAGATATTTGAGCACATGGTTTCTTACTACCTGTGGAACTATTTGGGAAGGCTGTATCTTTAGGAGTTAAAGTCTTATTGGGATAGCAGGCCATAGGAAGCAAGCCTTAAGGTTTTATATCCT
Organism: Mastomys natalensis; assembly: GCA_021653895.1. Classification (NCBI taxonomy): domain Eukaryota; kingdom Metazoa; phylum Chordata; class Mammalia; order Rodentia; family Muridae; genus Mastomys; species Mastomys natalensis. Next base: position 737,208 of record JAJTUV010001202.1, read on the forward strand.
TGCCACACTTCCTGTTTATTCTTAACTTCCTAACTGCAAATTCAATGTGACCAGCTGGCTGCTTGCTCCAGCTGTCATAACGTTTCTGTCATAATGGAATATAATTTCTTTAACTGTAAATCAGGACATACTCTTTCTTCTTTAAATCCCCTTTTGTCACATATTCTCTCAGCAGTGAGCATCTGTTATAGTGTTGCTGTAGGGTGGTGGAGAAAGAGGAATGATGGAGAGATGGAAACATTTAGCATAAACATCACATGAGGGCTTGGAAGCAGGTAAGTAGTTATTTCATCTTCTCCAGAAGAGAATTCCAGGACAAAAAAATATTTGAGGAAAAAAATGTGATTTGTGTTTTTTTTTCTTTTATTGGATATTTTCTTTATTTACATTTCAAATGTTATCCCCTTTCCCAGTCCCCCCTCTGAAATCCCCATCTCATCTCCCCTCCCCATGCTTCTATGAGGGTGCTCCCCCACCCACCCTCTCCTGACTTCCTGCCCTGGCATTCCCCTACACTGGGGTATCGAATTGTCTTTAAGGTATATTGAATTAGAGATAAGTTGAAAAAGTAATGGGTGTGGTGCTGACAGCCCAGAGACAGCATGGAGATGCCTGGAAATCTCAGAAACTCTGCTTTTAGGTGAAAACTCTGATCCTAAGTGTGCATGGAAGAAACTGGGGAGGGTGGGAGGGGGAGAGAGAGAGAGAGAGAAAGGAGAGAGAGAGAATGACATTTGATTTGTGAATTGAAATATTGTTAGTGTTCCTAGTACAATTATTTTTGGTTTGTAAGTACCTGTGTGTATGTACATGCATGTATGTTTTCATGGGTATATGTGTATGTTTGTGTGTGTGTGTGCCATTATTCTCAAGTGGAGATCAGAAGATAGATTGTAGCAGTTGCTTCTCTTTCTTTTTCAAAATTTATATTTATTTATTTATTTACATTCTTATTTACCATGAAGTCATAGGGAATTAACTCAGGTTATCAGGTTTGACTGCAAGAACTTTTATCTGCTCAACCACCTCACTAGGCCTGATATTATTGTTAGGGAAGAGATTAAATAAGACTAGAAATATTATATTAAAGGTTAATTTCCCAAAATGTAAAGTTTAATAGTCTTCATTTTTTATGACACTAAAGAGTTAGTAATTAAAAAATATTTCACAGAACATAGAAGTAAAGCTAACTTTTTAAATATTATGTTGTCACTATTCTACTAAGTAAATATAATCATTATAAACCACATAACTAAGTACTTTAAATATTCATTTTCTGATTTTTAAATTATATGTCCATATATTCACTTGTCTGTGGGTATGTTCATATGGCTGCAGGTCCCTGCAGAAGCAAGAAGCATCAAATACTCCTGGACATGTGTCTTTGAAGCATCCAATATGGGTGCCGGGGAATGAAATTCAGTCAAGAACAACAAGCACTCATAGCAAAGAATCTTTAAAGCACTGAATAAGGTAGAAATAAATAAAATGTATTAAAATAATTATATTACCATTGATATTATAATTTTGCATGTTGATTCTCTAAAAAGAAAGAAAAAAAATATGGAATAGGAAAAAGAAGTCCCAGTCTTCAACTGCCCTCTCAGATGCTCTATAAATGTTCAGCTGGTGAAGCATTACCAAGACAATTAGTAAATTGTGTTTCCTTCAAAAAATAACTCAAAGTTTGCTAGGCATCTCTGTGTAATTTTGAAGACTTTTATTCTGGATACCAAAAAGATTCAGTAATTTAATTCAAAAGGAAGGAAACCACATGATGCAGATGTTATTCATATTTTGATCAAACTATCTACTACTGTTTATTATTTTAAAAAGAATCTACTGCATATTTCACAACAGGTAAGGGAGGCATTCTTGTCAGATCGACCTAAGACAGGCTCAGTCTTGTTTAGGAGAATAAAAAAAGGGGGAGTGGCAGAGAGCTTTTAGGACTGCTTAGCAAGAATCTGACATGGGCCAAGGACAAGGAAATAGGCTGTTTGGCAGAAATATGACATTGGCCAAGGACAAGGAAGTAGGCTTCAGGCAGGAATCTGACATTAGACTAGAACAAAGAAGTAATTTCAGGCAGGAATCTAAATTTTAGGCTAGAACAAGGAAATAGGCTTCAGACAAGAAAATGACTTTGGGCTAGGACAGGGAAGAAGGCTCCATATTTTCGTCTTCCTGAAAAGCCCTTAGAAACAGTGATCATGGGAGTGTTCATGGAATTTTATTGCCTTGCTTGTTCTTTGACTGTTTATGTTAATTGTCTTGTTTGTTCCTCGACTATTTGCATCTATTGTATTGCTAGTTCCTCAACCTAGAATTGACCTTAATCCTTGTATGTAATTAAAATGGTATAAAAGGAAGAGGTGGGATGGGATAGGGGTTTTCTAGGGATGGGAAATGGTGAAAGGGATGGCCTCTGAAATGTAAATAAGTAAATTATCCAATAAAAAAAAAGGACTCTACTAATTTCTAAGGTGAATTCTTAGCCTATGAGGGGAAAATCCCATTTCAATGAGCTCACTGCTCCCCAGTTCATCCTCATGTCCCCAGGACAGAGAAATGAAAGCAATTTTAAAAGCTTTCAGAGGCTGATGGATCCTCTTGATGATCCAGGCATACATGAATGCTGTGAATTCTCTAGGCATCAACCACTTGCAGATAGCAGGGCAGTAGCTTCATTCAGATAATTTGTCCTTAGAATGAGTTTATCTTTGAATAGGTTATTAAACATTTTCTTTTTTTTTTTTTTTTTTTTTTTTTTTGGTTTTTCGAGACAGGGTTTCTCTGTGTAGCCCTGGCTGTCCTGGAACTCACTCTGTAGACCAGGCTGGCCTCGAACTCAGAAATCCGCCTGTCTCTGCCTCCCAAGTGCTGGGATTAAAGGCGTGCGCCACCACAGCCCGGCTTTTTTTTTTTTTTTTTTTTTTTTTTAACATTTTCAAAAATCATGTTATTTTTAAAAAAAAATAGAGGTTGATTTTAATTTGTAGCATGCAAGTATGGATTTTACTTGGGGTCTCATAGCATTAATTTTTGTGGTCTCAAACTATGTAATTTTTACTACATAAAGCTATCCATTGACTATTTACTACTGCACAATTATAAGACCACTTTGACTAATTTTTTCTTTCTTTTAAAGTACTTTGTAGTTCTCAGGAAGTGATGATTCTTCCTTAATCCTTTTTATATTTTTTAATCAATGTTTTTATTAGGTATTAATTTCACTGCTAGCAGATTCATGTATGTATCCTATCCATCATGTTTTAAATGGTATTTACATGGTATATATGCGTCTTTAAACAACCATAATTTAGCCTGGAAGGCAAGCCATCATGAAATCTACCTGATGTTATAATCACTTACTTAGAAGGACTCTTTGCCTCCTTGACTGACCAGTCAACCAGCCTCATCTTGGAAAATGGAGCAAGCTATCTTTTATTGAAATCTTAACGTGCAGTCTTGATGACCTGCTGATTAGAATATATTCTGAAGAAACACATACTAGTTAGTAATCAAGCTCTGGGCAAGATTCTGTTTTCCCCTCCGCCCACCCTCACTGTGACCTTGAAGGAGTCACATAAACACCCAGAGCTTCTGATTCTTCATCACACCAGGATAAATGCTAAATTGCTATGGATGGTGTTGCAGGTCCTTGTGGACTTTCTTTCTAATTAGTTCAGCCTTATCTTTTTCTGCTGCCTCTTTTCATCTTCTTACAGTGCATCTTCACATGGTATGCCTTAGGAATATTCAATTGCTTACAGTTCACAGGAACTGTATCCCCATATTTCTGAGCTTTAATTCAAGCTTCTCTATGGGACCCTTTCAGACATAGAGCTGATTTATTCCTGTTTTGCAGAGCTCCCTTCTCTGGAAGCTGAGTCTCTGTCATACATAGGGCACTCTGATGACAATGTCCATTCCACAAATGTGACCCTATTCTTAATAACTTCAGTTTCTTGAACTTGGTCAGGAATATGATCTCTGCAAAATGAACTACATTTTCCCATCTACATAGAATTTGCTTAGTGTCTTTATTGGATGTGTTTACATGGATTTATAGAATATAATTTTCTAAAAATCAAAGTTATAAAATAAGCATATCACTCTATGTCAAAATGTGAATACCAAACAACACTTTAAAGTGTTTCTCAAGCAATTACCCTGTACCAGGATAATTGGTACGCACTAAAAATATGCAGATGATTAACGCCTAATCATAGTCTTTGTCCTTGTAAATGTTTAGTACAAAAGAAGGAGCAAAAGAGTGAATAAACAGAAAATAGGATGATCTGCTGAGTCTTGTTTAGGGATAAACAGTTTCCTGCACAAGGGCAGATTCTGTGTAGATCACTGTGTCTAGAGGGCATAGTAATGCAGGTGGGATCCGAATAGCCTTGAGATTCTGGTAAGAAAAGGGAGCAAAGTCCATGCTAGCAGAAATGTTTGGCTTGTGCAGTGGAGAATGAAAATTGTTCTTAGAGGCTAGGGAGACTATGACTTCAGTGAGATATGACATGTCTACACAGGAGCGATTGGAGAGGTTTGCAGCTGTCAACATTATATTCTGTTTTAAGTATCTGTACTCAGGAACTTTTTTCTATTAGTGTAGTATGGATCTAATTTGTTTTGGTATAGATGGGTAGATTACAGAAGCAAGGGAAGAGCAAGGATTGGAATGGAGATTCTAGTTGCAGAGAAAACTGTCATCATAATGCAGGGAAAAGAGACAAGGACCTTGGAATAAGAAGGCAGTACTGCTCTCTCAGCTTGACTAGACTTTAGAGGGTCTACTCAGAACCTGTGCATATCCAATCTTCCTTTCTTAGGTAGTTAACTACACAACACTTATAATTACAATCATTTTGATCATTTGAGATACAATCCTTTCCAAGTTTTACAGCCTAAGGCTGCTATCCTTAAGGCTGTGGAGATCATTTGGTTGAAAGAAAATAGTAAAGAAAGACATAAAGACATTAGAAAATTCAGTTTACTGTTTTCTATTACAATAATCTTAACTTTATTATAAATGTGTTAAGTAAAGTTTTACTGGACTAGAGAGATGGCCCAGAGGAAAATACTACTACCAATGAGCCCATCTACTACCCTTCAATCCATGAGACCCCAAAGGAGGGAACCAACTCTTGAGGGTTGTTCTCTGACCCCTATCCCTCACACTACCTATACCCTTTGGCATATGTACACACACACAAACACAACACACACACATAACACACACAACACACACACACACACACACACACACACACACACACACACACACACACACAGAGTTTTCTTGCATTATAGCATACCTTTCTTCTAACGCTTGCGACAGAAAGACTGGTGCTAAGGAGAAGCACAATTCTGTGATTGCATTCTCTCATGAGTGCAGTGTGAGAATATGAACACACAATATCTTTAGGGGGCCTTTTTTTATTTTGACAAGTAGTGTATGGTTTTACCTAGGTTTCTGGCCTATTTAGTCTCTGATTCTTGGTCATCCAAGCAGTATCAGGTGTGGAGTCCATACTATGGGGTATACCTTAAGCCACATCTGTTTTGGGTCAAATGAATAGGTTTCTAGAAAAGGACATACTCAGAAACTGGTTTATGTGGAAATCAATGGTTTTCCAATTTACAATCACTTTTGGAAATATAGGAGATGATTAATACCTATTGGGGCCTTCAGAACAAAGAATGATAGAAGTATAAACACCTTAGCAAATCGGATGTTTGTTTACATGTGTGTAAAATCCATTACATAAGTGTCTAAACAAAGGGTGGCTAGCATTCCTTCACATAGTGATTTTTTTTCTCTCTGTGTGAACATCATTATTTTAATTCACTTTCAGGGCCACCATATTTTAAAATTGAGTGGAAGGGAAAGTACTCACTCCCCCAGCCAGGTAACAAATTAGAATCTTACATTGTTTAATAACTGCATCCAATTGCAAATGTCACCAAACAGCAATTACACAGAAAGTCCCATACAGAAAGTTCAATGGTGCATGACACCACTGATTATATGCAGTTCTTTTTGAAGGGGTGATTATTCTCAGGAAGAATATTTCATTACCCTTAATCTGGGTCCAGTTTACGCATACACAACCTAAAGCCTCATAAAGTCTGCCACCAAAGTTCAGTATAAATATGTCAGTATTTGGAGGTTATTTTTGTGAGCCTCCTGCATGATTGAAATGTACTATTTTAAGTTATATGTCAAAGCTTATTAAAACTGCCATCAATCGCACTGTTGAAATTTTAAAAAGGTTCTACCAGTTTAATGCATGATTTGTAATACCCGTCACTTGAAACAAAGCTGGGTTCTACAGTTTCCAAGCAACAGATCATTTGCAATTACTGTTTAGCATTGAATTCTGTCCCTAGATTCCCAATGCTCTCCACTTCTTAACCATCAATATATTTAGAAACATGCAGACAAATAAACTGTTGCACTATTTCGACCAAATCTGATGCATGTCATGAGTAAAAAGTATGTAAACAATATAAACGTATTAGGGCATTCAAAATTGAATTGCATGAGTTTAACTTAATGCCCATAAGGAAGAATTCAATTTATTTAAAGCTCATTTCAAAGAGGTATTATTAGCGATTAGAGTTCTTCATTTTATTTAGGAAGAAAATACATAAAAAATTCAGAGTTTAGAATCCATAGTCCCCTCTACTTTGTGTGTGTGTGTGTGTGTTTTAAAGATTATAATGCCTACATAGAAAAGATGAAATTTAATTAAAGTGGATTCATACCTTCCATGGTAATAATGACAACTATAGATACACTTACACATGCTTATCATATGCTTGGACTGGAAGGAAGCCCATGACATGTATTAGCTTTATTAATGCTTACATTAACAGATAAGTCAGTTACATATAAGTCATTGATCTTAATGTACACATGAATGAAACAACATAGCATAAATTTTATGTTATACTATTATTTAATAAGTAGCAAAACTAGTGTTGGTCATTATATATTCTGGGTTGGAACAAATAATAAATTGATATTCTAAAAACATTGAATTGTTATTGCTTCTTATTTTAGTTCGATTAAACAATATCTCGAAAAAGCTAAGGAATTTGATATTATCCAAAACAAGTTTCAAGTTCTGCAAAAAGAAAATTAAATCTATAGCACTTACACTTTGTCCAGACAGGTTAAATTTCCTGACGTTTTGTTATGAATCATATTACTACAGGGAATACAAAGATATGATGATGGGTATACCACATTACTACATGACTTCGAATTAAACTTTTCTTCTAGAGAATTCACTTATGTTTCATGTTGCATTTAGAGTTTTCCCCTAAAATAATACAAAGTCATGAGGAAGACTTTAGAAATATGTATTGCAGGCAAGAGTTCCTCTGCTGATCAATTCAAGCTTCCTAACTGGGGCTTCCATTCTTGTTTTGCTTCTTTGGATCTGTGAAGTATATCATCACTATCTTGTATTTTATGGTTAATATCTACTTATAAATGAGCACATAACATGAGTGTCTTCTTGGGTTACCTCACTCAAGATGATATTGTCTAGTTCCCTTCATTTGCCTGAAAAAAAAAATCATGAAGTCTTTGTTTTTATACTTTGTTGTTGTTGTTGTTGTTTTCATGGCAGGGTTTCTCTGTATAGCCCGGGCTGTCCTGTAACTCACTCTGTAGACCAGGTTGGTCTCGAACTCAGAAATCCGCCTGCCTCTGCTTCCCAAGTACTGGGATTAAAGGAGTGTTCCACCACTGCCCAGAGAAGTCTTTGTTTTTAATAGCTGAAATATTCCATTGTATAAATGAACCACATTTTCTGTATCCATTCTTTAGTTGAGGTATATCCGGGTTGTTTCCAGTTTCTGACTATTGAGAATAAAGCTAATATGAACATAGCAGATCACAATTTCTTATGGTATGAAGAAGCATCTTTTGGGTATATGTTCAGGACTGGTATAGCTATTTCCAATTCTCTGAGAAACCACCAAATTGATTTCCAGAATTGTTGTACAAATTTGTAATCCCACCAGCAATTGAGGAGTGTCCCTCTTGCTCTGCATCATAGCCAGCATGTACTGTCACTTGATTTTTTTTCTTAGTTACTCTGATAGAGGTAAGATCACACATTTTTAGAAATCTTGAAAGAGCAATTCTCACCTTCATATGGAAAAGCAAAAATCCCAGGATAGCTAAAAGATTCCTTAACAATAAAAGAACTTCTGGAGGTATTTGTATGGTGTTGGTAAAGAAACAGACAGGCTGATCAGTGGAATGGAATCGAAGAATCAGAAATAAAATCACATACCTATGGATGCTTGATTTTTGACAAAGATGCCAAAAATATACAATGGAAAAGAAAGCATCTTCAACAAATAGTGCTGGTCTAACTGGGTGTCTACATGTAGAAGAATACAAATAGATCCCTGCACAAAACTCAAGTCAAAGTAGATCAAAGACCTCAAAATAAGACTATACACACTAAATCTAATAAGACAAAAAATTATAAATAGCCTTGAATACATTGGTACAGGAGACAATTTCTTGAAAAGAACACCAATGGCTCAGGATCTATGATCAAAATTAAATGGGACCTTGTGAAACTGAAAAGGCTTATGTAAGGCAAAGTACACTGTCAATAGGACAAAACAACAACCTACAGATTGAGCAAATAACTTCATTAACCCTTCATCCAACAGTTGGCTAATATCCAAAATATATAAGGAATATAAGTAATTAGATACCAAGGAACCAAACAACCAAATTTAAAAATGGGGTATAATCACAGGAAGCAGAGGCAGGGAGGGACCTGAGTGGAAGAGAGAAGAAAGATGGGGAAAGGGGAACATGATCAGGTATTGGGAGGGGGAACAGGAGAGAAGCCCTAAGGGCCAGCAGAATGAATGGAAATATGCAACTTTTGGGCGAGTGAGTGGGAGGAGGGGGGACCCTCTAGAATGTATCAGAGCCCTAAGAGTGAGATACTCTCAGGACTCAAAAGGAGGGACCTTAGATGAAATGCCAGACAATGGGGAGAGGAAACTTAGAGAGGCCACCTCCAGAAGGAAGACAGGACATCAAGTGGAGGGATGAGGTTGCCATCCCACAGTCAAAACCTCTGATCCAAAATTGTTCCCGTCTGAAAGAACTGCAAGGACCAGAATGGAAAAGGGCTTGAGGAAAAGGAGATCCAGTGACAGGCACAAATTGGGATCCAGCTTAAAGAGAGGCCCCAAGGCCTGCCACTATTACTGATGCTATGGTGTGCTTACAGACAGAAGCCTCCCATGATTGCCTTCTGAGAGACCCATATTTACACCCAACCAATGGACTGAAGTTGGGGACACCTGTGGTTGAATTAGGGAATGGCTGGAAGAAGCTGAAGAGAAGGCAGACCACATAGGAAGACCAGCAGTCTCAACTAACCTGGACTGCAGAGACCTCTCAGACACTGACTCAAAAACCAGGTAGCATATATGACACATACACAGCAGAGATGTGCTGGTCTCGCCTCAGTAAAAGATGTGTCTAACCCTCTGGAGACTTGAGGCCCCAAAGAGGCCTGGTGGGGGTGGCAGTGTGGGAACATGTTCTTGGAGATATGGGCAAGAAGAATGGGATGAGGTACTGTGGGAGGGCAGACTGGGAAGGGGGTAATGACTAGACTGTTTAAAAAATCAAACTAATAAAAAATAAAATAAAACAAAACAAAATGAAACATGGGGTATAAAACGAGACAGAGAATTCTCAACAAAGGACCCTCAAATGACTGTGAAACACTTAAAGAAATGTTCCGTGTTCAGTAGAAAAATGCAACCAAAACAACTCTGAGATTCTATTTTACACCCATCAGGATATTAATCTTTTCAATCCCCGATTCAGAACTGATCTCAAGAAATGTTGATAAGTTTTAGCAGACAACTTTTGCTTCATTGCTTATGGGTTAATTTTCACACAAATCAGGGGAAACTATAAATTTCCTTGCTGTCTCTAGCACATATCCCGAACACATTTTCATTATATTTGCTCATCCAGAGTACCATAATTGACTTTGAACAGGTAATTTTAGCGTTTTTGTTAGTTTTCTTTCAGTAACCAGATAGAACTTGTACATAGTGAAATGATCATCTGCTACCGATTCAGCAGTTTTATTATAATCATTCAGTATAGTAATGTAAACTGCTTGGCAACATACACTTAGAAACCAAAGGGGAAAAAAAAAAGGAATAAAAGAAAAATAGGTTACCATGGATATGTAAAAATAGCCCTGCATACCTAGGATTTTTATGTATATTGCTGTTGGAAGAGGTGTTCTATATTCTACTTTTGCGAAGTTGGAAATAAATGGCACATATCTGAACTTTTCGTTTAGGTTTTCTTGAAGCAAAGGCATGGAAGAACTCAGATGCTCCTTTATTTACATATGCAATGCTACATTTTATCCTTTTCTATTTAATTCTGAGTTGTGTATCGTAGACATGTAACATCAATACATCACCCTGGATGGGGAGGAACTGATTTCAGTGGCTAGGATTGTCTTTTTTGTCTCTTTCTATGTCTGGAAGAAAGGATGGTTTAGAATCCACTGTACATTGTGTTTCATCACTCTCCATCCAGGGCCATCTTCATGTGACACCTGACTTAACACTAAACAATCTACATTAACACTGATCAATGTGTAAAAGGACTCCCAATGCTCTAGCTATTCATCCTTGTATGTATAACAGCATCAGGAAGGCGTAGACACAAGAATAACCATAGTCAGCAGCACTGTGACTCAAACACAAGACGATGGTTTATGGCAACTGAGCTTTCCATGATTTATTCTTTCAAAGTTGAACCTCTAAATACAGGTGGTGACTATCAAGCTCCAGTGACTGTCCTGTCTTGACCCCTTACATTGTTGTGGTCATAGGTATGGTATATACACATCGAACCTTTTAAATGTTTTCTGGCTTCCAAACTCATGACCTAATCTTGTTCAGGAAGTATTCTGGACCATTTCTCTGGCCCCAAGAACAATTATTTTATTCAAAGAACGATTTTCAGGTTAGTTACTTCTTGATTTCTATGTGGAGAATCTTTCTGAGATGTAACTTTCACTACATTCTTTGCATGCATAATTTATTTGCTCTTGATATATTCTCATATTTATGTCTTTTAAGCCATGTCTTTCTTGTTACTTCTACCTACATTACTTGCAAGTTTAGGATGTGATGTGAACATGGAAAACACATTTTTAGAAAATTCTTAAATGCCAAATATTTAAATCTACCATCATTAGTCTCTCCTGTTATCAACTCCACTCTACTTACCTGCTTGATGGCCACATGCTTTTCCCTCATCTGTTCATTATTTTATCCCTTCTTTTCCTCCTTTCTGTGTGTATATGCCATGTAATGTGGCCTACACTTCCTTGCTTCTGAAAGTGTTTTCCCTTTGGTTCTTCCTGCCAAGTATCACTTAGTCAAAAGGCTCTAAATCACATAAAATTATCACCCAGAATCTATGCTCTTGCTTTTCTTTTATGCTTCTTTTAGTTTTTGGTCATCATTTCTTACCCTGTGCATTCCACTACTCTGCCTAATTCTGTGGGAATACAATCAGTGTCATTAATTTTGCTCTTATTTATAATGACTTGGATTGCTCTAGGTCTTGCTATAACACATTACTGCTTGATTTCTGGTTTGGCAAGCATATATTCCCTTCTTTTTTTCTTTTTGTTAGTCTTCTTGTTTCTCAATTAAAATGTTGGGGATAAAAATCTTCAGAACTGTGGTATCTTTTATCACTAAATTATACAGTACAAGATCCACATCTATTTCTGTCCAATAATTGAATATATATATATATATATATATATATATATATATATATATATATCAACAGATTATTATTTGATACTGTAAGCTGATACTTCATTTCTGAGTTTGTACACACATGACTGTCTAGTCAGCACCTTCAATCTAATACCTTCAAGTAATCACATATATGTCTGTCTAGTTAGAATCTTCATTCTATTAACTCTCTCATGTAATCTATTAAAATTTAATACTTTATCACCTTATTTACCTCTCTAATGACACCTTGATCTAAATATATGTACTAATAAAATCATTACTGGAGTTATTTCAACAACTGAGTTTCTCCCATATTAAACCAATAACTGATTTTTCACTCATTCTATATTTGATTATGTCTTAAGTCCTTCTCTTCACTTTGAGTTGTTCTGACTCAAGGTTAAGCTAACTTTTCCTACTTGATTACTGTGACCTCAGACTTGGTCTTCTCATGTTTCATCTAGCTGTAATGCTATCCATGGAGATGCTTAGATGTTACACAAGAATACATTGTACAGCTTTGTGTATTCTGCCTCTCTTCTCAAGATGCTTTAACTTTTCATTGCACTTAAGACCCAGAATCTCTACCTTCAGAAAAAGACACTGGTATTCATCACTGTGTACATGGTAAATTTGATCTTGGTCAAGTTACCTAGTTATGTTTCAACACAAATTTCCATTTCATTGTGTAACATGGACATCTATCTACCATTCCTTCCTAGAGTATAGCTCTATATCCCTCTAACAAAGGGCCATCCCCATGATAAAATTTATCCTTATGGAAATATGCTTGAATATTCTAGCTATGCTACTGGGAGGAAGCAACTAAATTTACTTTTTAAATCTCTCACAATATTTTATTTTATATACATGTATTAAACCAATTGGAAGTCAAAATTATTGTCATCTTATATTTATTTTCACCCATAGCGCACCAACTATTAATTCCATGAAGCCAAAACCTGGTCTCCTCTCTTTCCCCAAAATGTTTTCTATCGTTTAACAAATACCAAATGAAAATCAACAAGATGACAGTTTACTAAATCGCATAATGCTGTTACTGAAATGTAGCTTTGCTTTAGGACAATTTGAAGATGTTTGCAGAATTAGAGTATTAAGCCAACAGTAGCATTTAGAGGAATTTTCTTGTGACTTATTTCCTTGGCCTTTAACATCCTGTATGTTTTGAAACTTAACTGAGTGAATTCTAGCATTCTTGATCTTCATCCTGTTTTCTACCCTGTAGATGTGTAACATGTTACATCAGACTTTGAACAATAGATGAACAAAGATACTTCTGTGAAAACTCTGTTTTATATGGATTTTATATAGTATTGTATGTGAATTTTATTACTTTAAATAAACCCTTGAAATTTGTCAAGAATAAAATAAATGAGCTTACTGAAATCTTTATTACAATTATAAAATTACATCTAAAATTTAAAAAAAATTAAAGAATTTTTCAGAAGACTGTTTATCACTTAACTTTAAAATCCTCTCTGGCTTTTTGTGAGTGATTTTGAATGTCATTTCATAATTTAACTTCAATTTAAATCCATACTTCACTTGTAGTTTTATGCAATGAAATATCTGATTATTTCATTCAACATTGTACTCATGCTTCAAATGTGATGTTCTGCCTGGCACAGAAGTAAATGTCAATGATCCTGGGACTCTGGACTCTGAGGTAGAAGGACTGAAAATTGAGCACAGGCTGAAGTATAAAATGAGACTCTATTTTTATAATGAAATGTACAATTGTATTATTATTATTTTGGACTACTAATATGAAAAATTAAAATGAATAAGTCAAATCTTTCAAAAGATCAAATAGCTTTATAAAATCAAATCAGAGCGTATTAGAAATACAAGGCAGTGCTGAGATGGCTCAGCATTTAAGAGTATTTCCTCTGCAAGGTCAAGATTCTGATTTTGCATCCCTAGAGCATATTTTCTCTGACATAGGACCTTCATCCTCACATACAGGTTTCATATGCCACATACATATACACGTAAAAACTGAAGCTAGCATGTTTTACTTTTATTTTCATTTATTCTTTTCTCATACAATACTCTCTGGCACAGCCTGCAGTCCTCCTTGCTCCTCTCTCACAGATCCATTGCTCCTCCATCTCCCTTCAGAAATATCAATGGAACCGCACAGAGATATCAATGGAACCTGGCATAACAAGATTCAAGAAGACTAGGCACAATTCTCATATCACAGCTGGATAAAGCAACATAGGAGGAGAAAAAAATATCTCCAGAGGAGGCAAAAGAGTCAGAGATAGCACCATTCCCACTGTTAGGATTTCAACAGAATCCCTAAGCTAAACAACTACAAGGGCATGTTGAGGACCTAGTTGTGATCCATACAGGCTCCATGACTGCTGCTTCAGTCTCTGTGAGCCCTATGATCCATGCTTAGTTGATTCTGTGGTCTGTGTTCTTCTGATGCCTTAAAACCCTCTGGCTTTTACTGTCCTTCCTCACTACCTCCAAGATGTGCTGCAGCAATGCTGAAGTTAGCATTTTTAATTGAATGATACCACATATAGATTTACCTTAACATAATATTATAAAATACTGTAATATTATAGTGCATATTGTAATCTACACAATATTATAATATAGAAAATTAGAAATACAGGATGCTTTACTTGTCTATCAAGCTATATTTATGCATTGGATCTCTTCATACAGAATTTAATGAAACTATATTCAAGATCATCAATGACAGCACAATCTAAAAGAAACACAAGAGTAAGAGGCAGCAAACATCAGGGCAGGAAGGCTTTCTGTAGAAGGGTCTTTTCCTTTGCAATTCTTTTCAAGATTATTATGTTCAAAAACTATAACATTCAGGTATAGAAAATACAAATGTATCAAAGCCACTTATATTAGATAACAGTTCTGCTGACATACATAGCGATAAGCCTGTTTGAAGATACTTATCAACTATAATTTTCTTAAAATTGTGGACTGAATGGCTGCTTGAACTGAAAATATTTCTGTGTACTCAGAGAAACATGATATAATAGAACGAGAATCAAGTGGAGATATTAGAAGTCAATGTTTAAAAGGTTCTTTACCCATATTACTTTTTAAAAATAAATCTATTTTTCAAAGATAGCACAGGAGAGATGAATTCAATATTCTTATGAATAGTATCATCTGTTTATAAGGCAATTATGATAGCATTCGTTGACTTCTGTTAGATTGTTGAAATATCTAAAGAACTCAAAATCAATTCAAAATGAAAAAAGAATCGGTCATAATGAAAACAGTTTATCAAAAACTTAAAAACTTGGGCTTGAAAGAAGGTTCAGCAGTTTAAGGGTGCTTTCTGTGGGTACCTGAAATCACACTCCATTCTCCCCATACATTTTATTCCAGTGTATAGTAAAGTATTTCAAAACATATTTTCGTTCTTCCTGACTTCATCTGAGATGCTGTCTAATGGACATCCACACTGCACTCAGAGACAGTAAAGCACAGAGAAACAAATGGAGAGGTCCTACATGCTAATGCTGTTTCACAGCTGAGGGCAATCTCCATGGGACCACTCACATAACTCCTCTGATATGATTATAGCTACGAAAGTTAGCAGTAGTAAATATAAGTTGTCCCACCACACTTGGCTCATCTTAATAAAAGTATAGGTGTCTTATTAAATAGTCAAAAATAATCATCTGTGCATGTTTCTTCATATTATTGTTCTTTGATGAGTTTGCTTTGTAAAGGTGATATTTCTTCACCTAAGATGTCTACAGAAGCAGATAAATGTCTTTTTAAATGTTTTCTATGAAAGGTACCAATGGATCACCCCTAAGAAAGAGCTTATGTGAAGTGAAAAGAGGGCTTTCAATGTTTGGCACGAGGGCATGAGCCACTGATTTGTCAGGATTCACACGTATAAGTGATGCTTTTCTAGTCAGAAGTATGTCTCCAAGCAGAAGCTACCATCAAGAGCAAAAAAGCTGGGTTCCTTTAAAAAAAACATTAGTAAGGGTAACAGTTCATATTCATCAGTTACTTTGAACTTCCAAGTGAGTAAAAAGTGCCAGTCACCGAAAAAGTGACTCTTAGAGGATCATGTATTGACATCAAATGTTGATAAAAAGTATTTCCAACACATAAAACTTAAACTATCATAGTAACACCAACTGTCAGGCTTATGTCTGAGATATGGAACACTATTTACTTCATTGATAAACATTCCCTAAGTGGAAATCATAAATACATCTTGTCATTCATATGGAGAGTATTTATCATGAAGAGAGAAATCACACTCAAACAATAATGAGACAACTTACAAATTAATAATTAAACTTTTTTGTCCTATTGACTTTCATGGAAAGAAAGCATAGAAGAATGTGTAACAAAGATTGAATGAGTTTAGATTCTAATATGAAGATGACAAGAACCCCTGACTTAAGAATTATGTGACCCCTATCCCCACTACTATCATGAGAATTTGTATAAAACATATCAAGTAATACCTAGAAAGTCAGCGAAATCAACCATGATGTGCTTAGTAAAACATGTATTAAAAAAGCACCATGAAGAAATGGATTTGAATGTATCCCCTTCTTCACAACCATCATTATTCTTGCCTTATATGAATTAGTTATCAGTGTCCTGGTGTGTGACTTAAGACTATGTGTGATGATGAGATAAATTGGTGCTAGTACATGGTTGATGGATAAGAAGCATTTGAACACTGACACTCTTAAGAAAATATCCCTGTAAGATGACTGGGAATTATATAAGAAAAGAAGTACTTGGAAGAGTGATGGAAAAGCAGTTTCTTTCATTTTATATGTGTGTGAGTATGTGTGTATGTGTGTGTGTGTGTGTGTGTGTGTGTGTGTTGTTACAGCTCCAAGAGCTTCATTTAATTTTGTTGTTGGCTTTGCTCCAGGATATGTCCTTGAGTATCTAAATTATCCATAAGTTTAGAAGACTTTCATAGGAAAGCAGAGATATGACTTTGGGTAGAGTCTCTGGCAGAGAAGACCATGATCTAATGTGGAGCATTGACAGATTAGTGGAAATGGAAAACCTATGGCATTCATGCTCTCCAAATTGTTGCTGCTGCAGCAGCTTGCTATTGTTCTTTTAATCTTTAACATGGACAGTTTTTGGTGATAATTCACAGATACTGCACTGGTCAGTATGCATTTAGTTTATGTATGCATAAATCCACACCCATACACAGATATTTAAATATCTTCTTTCACTGTAAGCATATCTTTACAAGAGGAGGTTTATCAGTGCCCAGTTAATACGTGAAATGAATTTGAGTTTCTCCTGAAGATAAACTAATTTTAGCCATAGTTACATGGAACAGGAAAACAGAAATGTGTCCACAAGGATGTAGATGTCAAGGATGTGCTCACACCTCTAGACACTGGCTTGAGGATTTCTGGAATGACATGAAGAGAGCAAGGTCTTCTCCTGGCAAAGACTGTGAGTGGAGTGGAACAATTTACTAAAAATATGTCAAGATTTTTTTTTTCATTCTTATGGGAGAGAATAGTGATACTTCACACTGTGTGTTAATATTAGTTATAAAACAACTTTTTATAACAATGGAAGGAAATGTTCTGGGTTAGATTACTTAAAGAGATCTGGCTATTAAAAAAGGTTTTTAATTTGTTGTTTTTCTACAGTTTGGACAATGCACCTATTAACACATGCCCTTAAGCAACAAAATTATCATTTGGAAAGCTTATGGTGTCACTGGTATTGATGAAACAAAGGGATATTTTTCAGGTATGAAGTATACCTATTGAAGGTTTATATTTGATTATCTAAATAATGAAATAAGAACAGGAAGCTTCAAGTTAACTCAAGATCCCTCATCTGTGATGAACTACCAGTTGGGAGAAAGCAGGGAAGTGATTATTAATGTCTGGATGGCTCTGATTATTTGCAAAACTGGCTCTTATTTACGGTAGTTGTTCTCAAGTTGTCATTCTCTAACCAGCAGTCTCAGTATCACCTGGGAGCTTGTTAGAAAGGAAAATCCTTGGTTCTTACCACAGACTTACTAAATCAGGGGTCTTGGAAGACATCCAGTACTCTGCTTTATAAGCCTTCTAGCTATCCTGAACAATATTAGTTTTGAAAACAATCACAAATTCCTACTTTTATCTTCCTGCTAATTATGAGCTGGTTAAAAGGAAACCCCATAATCATGCTTATCATACTATGAAATTATCTGTCTGTCTGTCTGTCTGTCTGTCTGACAGTTTGAGAAGTTCCATGATCTGTTATGTGCAAGATGCTTTAGAGACCCAAGAACTAGGGGCTAGAGACTGTTTATATCCCAATTGGAGCAATTAGTTGAACTATTTTTTTCCAGCATGCTATTCTATTTAAACCCACAAGGTATTGGATAATGCCACCTGCACTGAATCTGGACTCTGTCTTAGTCTATCATTTCAAATACCAATGTGTTTGAGAACAACCTTATGGAACCATTAAGAAATGATGACTAGTAAGAAGTTGGCCTCTCTCTTTCTGACTCAAGAATAGCCACCACATTTTAATGTGTAAGGTAGTAGATAAGCATGAGTTTGCAGCTGCTATCAGCATTTCTGCTTGTGTAACTCAGAAAGTGCAACCGTGCTCGCGTTCCCATTATACCTTTAGGGATTGACTTTCCATTATTCAACCTTTGGCCATAAAATTTCAATCTACTGTCTGCTTCACTGAGGTAACTCCATGGGGTCCTCATATTACATGATATTTATGGCCTTAATTTACAGAACTGTTCATTCATCAATGTCTGCTATTCTGAATCAATTGTCATTAGGAATGTGTTTTCATCTTTATTTTGTTCAGCTTTACATTTCAACAAATAAAAAAAGATTACTTGAGACATAAAATTCATGAACCATTGAGTAATTTCTAAGATATTGAATGAAGTGATTATTTTGCTTATTATTATTATTATAATTATTATTATCTGACTCAACATCTTTAGTTCATTTTCAAGGTGTTTATGTTTTATAAATCTGATTCCCCGCCATTAACATTTGGTTTTGAAATCTTTCACTCTACTTTTTTCCCACATGTATCTTTGTCTTCTTTTTCATCCTATTTGTAACTGATTCATTTACCCTTTGTTTCTGGGTAATTTTCACCAAACTTGGTGTACCCTATACTATAAAAAGCAAATGGTAAGAATTCAGCTTTGTTTTTGTTTAAAAAAAATGTTAGGGCAGTCATGTTGGTGAGAATTTATGAGTGCAGCTTCTGACATTACTAGGGAATACAATCTCATAGCAAATTCCATAAACTTATGACTTCATATGGGTCTTTAAAATTTTATTTTAGGCCATTTCATTTATTTCTTCTCTTCATTATTATTTATTTCAATTAGTTATTGGTTTGTTTTGTGTTTCCCATCCTTAAAATGAAGGAATGACCAGAAAAGTAAGTGATAAAAATTAAAAAAATAATAATAATAATTATAAAATTTTGAAGTCACAGTTTTAAATACAGGTATTTATTGAAATAAACCTCATCTTCAGAACTGCTTTGGTATGTATCATAAGGGTAGGTAGGTTGGGTTTTGATGTCATTGTGGCCAGGAAAGAACAAACATTTGAAATGATTTTGACTTTTCAAATTTGTTAAATTTTATTTTGTGATCTAACATATAACCTATCACATGTAATGTATCATATCTATCGTATTTCTCAGGTTCCTGAAGGAATTGGGTCTTTCCCGCCACTGGGTGCATTGTTCTATGTGCATCTAGTTAGGTTTAACTGTTAAATAATGCAGTTTAAATCGTATCTATCATTAGTGATTTTGTTTCCGGAAGTGGGCTCATCAATGAAGTTGGAGTTTTGAATTATTATTCTCTTACTATTGAATATATTAATGCTCTGATGGCTAAAATAGCTTCAGTATATTTATATGATTTAATGACGGGGTAGATGTATTTGCACTTGGTATACATACTTGCTTTATTGAGCCATTTATTATTTTATAATTACTCTCTTGTCTATTTTTACTTTTTACATCAAGTTTATTTCATTAATATAGAGACAGCTACTTTTCTTGGTTTCTACTGTATAGCATATTTTTTTCCCTGCATTGCCTGTATCGATGTGTCCTGTCATTGTAGACAAAGTTGGTTATACGTATTTCTATTTATTTTCTGTAGTCCATCACTAATCAATTGGAGGATTTAAATTTTATGTCATACTGAAAGTAAGAATTTGCTAGAGATATGTTGTTAGTGATTTTTAATAATGACCTTGTATATCCTTTATTCATCTCTTGCTATCTTCTTCTGTGGTTGTATGTTATCCTATAAATAAGTCCTCAGTGGAAAGTAAGTAATGAGTGCAATAAAACATGAAAATCAAACATTGAGAAAGACTGAGATGACACACCTTCTCATCGTGACTTCTAGCCTCCTAAACCAATACTTTTTACTTTTTGTGTTCTCTGTAAATTACTAATAATGTTTAATTCACTTAGGAGCTGATATTTTTCAATTCAAAAATTTTTATTGTGTTCTGAATGGACTCTAGTCTCAGGTATCTTAAATATGCATGCAACAATTAAGCTGTACTACCATGTCAATACAACTTACTGTATTACAACTAATGTGATTAATGTGATTAGGGTTAAAGGACAGGTTGATATATAGAGATGAATAATTAGCAAAGGAGTCTGAGGCAGAACAAATTGAATTTATAACTTTATTGGTTAAAACAATAACATTAAAATAAGTAAAATGTAGATTTTCATTATTGAGGACACTGAATATGGTGGATAAATTAAAAAGATTCCTGCACTATTTGACCCAAATACTAGACACATATATAAAAACCTTAAATATTTCAGCTACAAACCTTCAGGTGAAGGTTCATCCAAGGAAACCTCTGTCCTCGGGAAGATTAGCTCATCATGAGGAACAAGAACATTATTATGAGGTACAAAATGTAAACTGCCAAAGTTAATAAACAAAAAGAAAGTCGTTGGCAGTTTCTAAGAAGAAAAGAGATTAATTTTTTGCAGAAATGCCTGGGGCCACTTAATAACACAAGTGACCTTTGCCCTAAGTCAAAGTAAAAGGAAGATTTCATTAGCCAGAATTGGGAAAGGAAATCGCTTCTGGCTAGGGGTGACATATGGGACAAAGCCACACAAGTGCAGGATTTTGGAGAAAGACAGTTTGGTCGACAGATAGAACTCATAGTGTGAGTTTAGGCTCAAAGGACAGGGTGGAGCCAGACTGCAATGTCAGAGGACCTTGCAAGGAAACAACACAGTGTGGCAGGCAGCAGAGGGCCTTACTCATGCTGCAACCTGTCATTTCTTCATTCTTCATGAAGCTGTTATAAAACTGATCCCATTCTCTACTATGGTGTCTACTTTGCATCATATTCATTCTCTCTCTTTCTCTCTCTCTCTCTCTCTCTCTCTCTCTCTCCTCTCTCTCTCTCTCTCTCTCTCTGTCACACACACACACACACACACACACACACACACACCATTCTAACTCCATTTCTTCTTTTGTACAATGGGAATACATATATGGAACTATATTGCAATTAAGTTTTAAATATTTACTGCTATCTGTCTATTCTAGAACTGATGATATGGTAATAAACAGAAGAAAAATGCATGTTCATATGAATATTAAATCTGAAGGAAAATACAATGTAAATCACCATAGAGATATAATATATAATGTAGAGATAAATTTAAAAAGTAACTTCAGTGAGGTGATAGAAAATGGTAGAGGAGTCTTTTTCGTAAGTATTTAAATTAGTCCTCTTTGAGGAGAAAACTATTCTTCACTTTCTATGTGACTTCACCACATTTATAATACAGCCATAGAAGATGCAAACTACTCTATAAGTACACAATTCTGAATGAATCTATTCTCATGTGATTTTGGAAGATAAGCAAGGCCAGGCCAGGCTAGTACTCAGACAGGAGATGATGCTGACTGCCTAGTGTAGATGAAGTAGGCATGGATGTCATCTACATAAGAATGCAACATTACCCACCAACAGAAGGCTTTGAATGAGAAAAGAAACATCAACAGGGACTAAATGATAGTCTTGCTGGAAATGGGGTGACTTTATTCTGAATAGTAATGATAATAATAATAATAATAATGATGATGATGATGATGATGCTTTGACTGTTTTGCATACAAATGTGGTAAAGTCTTAACTTCATGTTAGGAAGATTATACTTGCTGCTCCATAGATGCAGATGGACTTTGTGAAACAAATATGGTGATATCACTGAAGAACTCTATATGAAGGATGGGAATGTACAATATTAGACTACCACAGTGGAGAAAGTGCTATGTTCCTGTTATCTGAGGCATAGCAGTAATATTTTAATTGCAGAGACTCTGAACAGCCCCTTGTGAAGAAAAAAGGAACTTCGTCAATTACAAGGAACGTTACATGGTTGTAAAATATGAGAAATTATGGCAGGTCAATTATAAGAATATACTTTGTTTCACTTGATAAAACTTACTACCAAACACTATTAGTTGTAAGTGCTAATATTTTTTCACAGGGTGAAAAACTCAATGATAAAAATATTTTTGAAAAAATTGTCTTACTATAAAAAGTGGCATATCCCATTTGTGGTTTACTGTGCTCCTGAGCTATCAGTCTTATGAAGTAATATATTTCTGTTGTGTATTCCATAAGCTCCTATGATAACATTTTATATTGCTTATCTGCTGCCTGAAGAAGAAGGGCAGAGCACACTTTTAATATGAATTTTGCATCTGAGGAGACCATCCTGTTTATTGCAATAGTTCCATTCTTACTCTAGGGCAATGTTGATCAGATATGAAAAAGAAAGTGAGGAGGATTTGTGTTTCTTCCCAACGGTAGAGAGAAGTGAAACAGAGAGGAAAGAAAAATAGGTAGAGTAAGGAAGGACAAAAGAGTCTTGTAGGGTGAATTCTAAGACAATGGGTGACTATAGAGACAAGCAATCCTCAGTGCAGATATTGGCTCTTTTAAGAATGAGACCATCAAAGTAACAGTGTTAAAATATTAATGTCTTTACTATGATGAGGATGATCTAAAGAAAGGCTCACTGAATATTAGTTATCAGCTAGTTGATACTAAAACAAGGTAGGCTTCTGTATGAATAATGTCTTTATGTAAAAACTTTATGTAAACAGAGGCATGTGGGGCAGTGGGCTGTGGGAAGCAGCTGGGTGCCTGGTTGAGCAAGCCTTGAACCCCGGACCTTTACCAGGACGGCAGGTGTTCGGCGCTGCCCCCAGGCCCTGGTTCTTTTCATTCAGCTTCGGCCCTCCACAGCCTCTCCCAAAGAGAGGTCTATGACTATCAGTCATGAGGAACAGTGCCTCAGGCCCTCCCACATGTAGATGAGGTATCTCTAAGCTCTCCGACCAAGCCAATAGGCATTATCTGCCAGACCCTAACCCACATGCAGATGAGGTATCTCCAAGCTCTCTGACCAAGCCAATAAGCGTTATCTGCTGTCAGACCCTAACCCACCCTGAAACTGTATATAAAGGCTCTATTCGGGAGAAGTAAAAGTGTGTGTTCGAGAATCATCTTGGTGTCCTGGAGTCTTTGTCTCAAGAGCTGTAACACTTGGGGAGAGATCCGCTCTCCCGGAACCTTCCAGGGGCACCAAGCTGCTTTCTTGCCTGCTAGCCGGCTTCCATCGGCCCAGCCCGGGCGGCTCAGCGTGGAGAGACAGGTGCAGCGCCTGGGAGTCACCCTTTTGGCCCAGACCTCTCACACCAGGCTGGGTGAAGACCAACAGACAGCGGAGATGTGGGTAGAGCACCCTCCCTGCTCTCACTCTGTCCTCAGCCGGGAGATCATCGTGGGACACCCTCCAGAACCGTTCCCCACAGAGGCACATGTGCCTAAGGACACATGTAGAAAGGAAAAAAAAATGGATTCTCATTATCGCTTTACCCTGGATTCTCCTGCAGACAATTTGCCTGTTAATGGCTACCTCTGAGACACAGTACATTTTAGTTTATGCAATCTTGTCTGTGAGGCTAGACGACAAGACCCCTAGGGCAGTAGTATCCTTTAACTTGATGAAGAAATGTTTCAAGCAAAATCTTTCCCTGAGAGGCTGAATCACGTGATGAGCACGTGGATATTTACTAGGAGCAATCTTGATGAAAGACAAAGGGAATGGCATGCAGGGTTTTCACATTACAGCACAAACCTGCTACCTGGAGGAGGAAGATGAGAAGAGATGGAGAGCAGCATCTCATCAGGTGACACCATGGTGACCACATGCACATATGCTAGTATTGAGGCAGCGGAGCTTAGTGATAGTCAACATGATCTGTGTAGTTAGACTGAGGCTAATGAGCTACAGATTGGGAATTTGTTACAAAAATCTGCATAAAAATTTGCATTTTTATAAGATGTTCGTAAAAATGATACATAAACGAGCTCAGCTTCTGGTCTATTTTTTAATGGCTTATAGAGTAATATTTACTCATCTTGTTTTTTTTTTTTTTTTTCCTCCTTTTAGAACAGGATCTCACTAATAGCCCTTTGAACTCTCTTCTCATGTTTGATGGTAGGCTTGTGCCATCATGAGTAGTGGTTTATTTTTTTTTTTACAATTTTGAATTCTAGATATGTTCTTAAGATGAATACAACAGGATATGATCATATGTTAAATTTAGATAGAAGAATAACCTGGAGTGATCAGTGCTGTAAAGATCCATGCAACAGGGAAGGATGATTTTTGTTTAACTGTAAGAAAGGGAGGGGAAAACTCCAGTGGTAATAAAAGCACAGGTACTTCAAGTGTGTGTTGATTAGCTGACTGTGTGTTTGTAGGAGGAAAAATTTATTGATAAGTAAATTTTGAAGGCATGTTATTTCAAGCTACATGAGTGTGATGTACAGAGAATTAAATGGGCTTAAGGCTTGTTATATATCAACACAATGAGGACTAAAATTTGATAGTATCACATTGGACAGTTTATTTTATTTTTATTTATGTTTTAAAGATAGCATCTTGCTATATATCCTGACTGGCTAAGTACCCCTACTTAGGCTAGGCTAATCATGAATTATTGAATATCACCTATATTCATTTGCCTTACTGAAATTAAAGACACGGGCCTCTACACCCACCCAGCTTGGAAGGTTTTTATGATGGCTATGTCAGATACATCTTCCACTAAGAGGAATGACTTTCTGGAAGGACCTACTTCATTGTCTTTATCCTGGCTGAGGCTGCCAGGATCATGCCACAGGTAGCAGAAACCAGGGCCTCAGTTTCCCCTGGAATTCCAGCTCCCTTGAGCTGGAAACTCAGGCTCCTAAAAAACCCTTGTACCCAGATTGGGTAGTAGATGCCCAACTGCTGGCCCATTGACTGAGCCTTTGAGGCAAGGTGGGGTCACCATGGGGAAACCAGAAGAGGCTGGAACCCCTGTGCCTTCCCAGAGCCAAAGCCCCCACCATTGCCACATGACTCCTGTGTCTCCAATGGATCAGATTTCAAATCCTTTTAGTTTTTGTTTTTTTGTATGTAAAAAATACCAAATTCCAATTTTTTTTTAAAAGGAAATGAGTTCATAATGAGAGAAGGTGAAGTTTAAATCTGATAGACAAGGGTCAAATAGCAACATATCTGATGCACATGGTTAATAAGACATCAAATGGTAGTGTGGGTTGTGACAAAGAGAGTAAGGTCATGAAGATTGGGAGACTTGAAGGGATTTGTGTAGCCTTGATCTAAGAGAACAATATTTTGTAAGCCGTCCCCAGTAATGGTATAAAGAAAGACAAAAATAGGAAAATAACTCTGGCAGAAACGTCTGTTTTTGTGGAAATGTTGCATTTTTTGTTGACAGTTCACTGTGTCAGTGAAAGAGTAATTGAGGGTACGTGTGAACAGAACTGGCTCCTGCTTATCAAGACAAATATTAAAGCATACCAAATGTTAATTGGTAGTTAACATTATAAGGGGGCAACTATTGATAAAATTAATTTCTTGAGTCAGATCTATATGACAAATGGTGTTTAGATTGTAACCCGGTTTAATTGTCTAAGCCATTCATGTAAAGGTGAACACTATTCATGTGCGTCAAATCTTGTGTTGAGTGTGTAGCCCAGGATTCATAGCTAAAGAAAGCAGGACACTGTGACTCTCAAGTGCAAGATTAATTAAGGTGAAAACCAAAGGTCAGGATATGTGCAACTGGAACCCATGGATATAAATTTGGAAGCAAGGTTAGTATGAAATATTGAGAGGAACCCAAAGAAAAGAAATTATGCTTACTGATTACTTACACTGCCTTAAGCATTGGGTGAATACTGTACAAGGAATTCTTTAAGGGCAAGTATCATCATAGACTTCTCTTATTATTCATTTTGTTCTTGTATATGAGTATTCAGACTGGATTTGTGTGTTATTTCATTTAATGTTTGTATGCATATTTATGTGTGAAGTCACGTTTGCTTTTGTATGTGGGCTTGGTTGTGTGTGTGAGTGCAGGGCCATGGCATTCTGGTGGGCAATAAATTTTACATATATTTCTGTTCATATGTAGTAATGATAGAACTAATACTTTAACAGTTGTTTACTTGGCCTGAATATTGACCCAATATTTAACCATTATCTGTCAAAGTGTGAACTTAGCACACTTTGAAAAGTAATGCTCTTGGGTATCAGTTCTGGTCTTCAATTGTTCAAGACAGTTCCTTTTATGTTCTACATTTCATTATGCCAGGCTAGCTTCCTCAGATGCTAAGATTCTTCTTTCTCTGCCTTCTGTCTCACTAGTAGACTGCTGGGGTTAGATGCATTCATATCTGGTTTTATGTTGGTTCAGGGATCTGAACACATATCCTCAGGCTTGTGGCCAAGAAGTACTCTAACTGCAAACTGTGCCATCTTCCTAACCTCCTTATATTTTTAATCAATTCTCAAACAGTCATTATTTACATGCCAGAAATGTTCTGAAAAGATCTAACCTAATGTTACTCTAGACCTTATCAAGTTCTTAACTGAATATAAGAGTTGTTCAGAGACTAAGCACTAGGAGGTTTATACAATTTTAAGGTAATTTCATAAGTCAAAAGATGTAGTTTATGAAAGGAAATTATTTTATAATTATAATTAATTGAAATCAAAGAATTTTATGAAGCAGAAAAATCATTTTGTAAAAAGTTGCAGTGTCATCCAGGTTAAAATGAGTGTTTTCTGGACTAATGTTCCTACTGCTTTTGTCCTGGGCAGATCTCTTGAGCACAGTTATTTTCTTTTTTGTCAGGATCTTGACCCACATCTATTTAAGAATAATTCGTGTTTTAAAGTTTCTATTCTCCTTTCTAAGTGGCTTTGGATATTTTATTAAGTGTGCTGGTGTGTTCCATTAGCAGTTGAACATTCCTAATTGTAAATATCCACGCTATAAAGCAATGGGACCTTGAAAATGAGTGATTCTTATATCAAAGCTTTCACTTGAAATGTGCCTTCCAGCCTCCCCTTTCTTTTCTTTTATGGGCACATTGTCACCACAATTACATCATTTCTCATTTCAGAAACGTCAGTTCCTTGTTTGGAGACCCAGCATGACAGAATTAATGATATTTTTTTTTCCCTGCAATGTTTATTTCTTAATTTTTTTTTCATGAATACTTGTTGTTTCTCACACTCCTGAAAGTTAGGAAAAATAAGTACTGGATATTTTCCAATTCCTGTTAGTTCATACTTTGACAGATAATACTTAAATGCTGGGTCAATATTCAGACCAGTAAGTACCCAACTGATGTTAAAGTATTAGTTCTGCATTATTACATATGAACAGAAATATATGTAAAATTCACTTTCCCAGATAAGGTCAGTGTTTTGATTTGAACAATTTAGGCCTTTGACTAATTGGATAAGGCCCACTCTTACAGTATAGGATAATTTGTTTTATTCAAATTCTACTTACGTAAATATTAATCTAAAAAGAGCCTCAGAGAAGCCTCTATAATCGTGTTTGAACCAGTGCATAGACATTAATAATCTGTTCATGTTGATATACTAAATCAATCAATAAATCTCCAACTTGATATTATTTATATGGTGACCTCCATGGGTACTAAACTCATTCTGTAGAATACATCACATTAAAACAGGTGAGAAAGAACACATAAAGACATGATATATTGTGAATAATACACAAATACATAAATAATGTAACGATAGGTGTGGGAAAGAGCTTCCAAGCTATTTCTGAACACCTGTCATCAGATATTAACATAAGTGGACCATGAGGCTGTGAAGACTCAGGTTTATAATTCATCACAATTTTATCTACTAGAATTATAGTTAAGTGCTATTTAATATACAACAATAGTTTATATATATTCCACAAGCAAGGATAATTGTGAAAGTTATAACATGGTCACCTGCTTGTATAACACAGTAAATCCTAAAATGATTATGAAAATGATCAGATTTCTGTATTGAAAAGGCACTTATATCCAGTTCTGATTCCTATCTTCAACACTATAGAATCACTATTGTAAAATTAAATGAGTACTTTAAGCACTAGTACTTTATATGATTAATTTTGACTAGAAAACTCCTTGATATATGAACTTCAGTTTGTTCCATTAACATTAATAGAAATGGATTCATACCTTTCTAACACTGGGATATAGTTACATTATTAACAGAAGGAAAATATTTCAAAGAAAATATTAGTTAATCATCCAGGTCTAGAGATTACAACTAGTAAATGTTCTAGTAGGGCTGGGTATATTGGTCTATTCAGTGCTAATTTAACACCCTTCTGTAATAAACAGGCTGTTGTACCTGCATCCATTACCCAGCAAGTGACAGGCATTTAAGTGAGACTATATGTGTGATGAGAATTGTTTCCATACAATTAAATGGAAGAGTACCTTCTGGTTCCAGGCTTGTTTTGGTAGACCCCAATCAGGAAGCAACTTTGAAATGACTCTCATTTCATGCTACAACAAACACTGATGCTGAAGAAGGGGTTTGGAAATAGAAACAAACTAAAGAATGAAGAGCCATATCACACAAATCCAGGGAAACATTGGGTTTTCTAAATCCTGCAATTAGTA
This sequence comes from Mastomys natalensis, assembly GCA_021653895.1. Taxonomy (NCBI): domain Eukaryota; kingdom Metazoa; phylum Chordata; class Mammalia; order Rodentia; family Muridae; genus Mastomys; species Mastomys natalensis. The sequence continues at coordinate 766,181 of JAJTUV010001202.1, forward strand.
AAAAGCCCAAGATGTTTTAAAAATAATAACATATCCCCTCCTTTCCATCCCAAGAGGAATCAGAAGAAGTTACTACAGGATAAAACAAGCGATGTAAAAAAAGAATAACATGGGGTCCTGTGATAGAGAAGGAAGAGAAATTACTAATTAGTAACAGTAGTAGTGGGCTGTCCTCATGAGCTAATTGAGTCTCATCCAAACAGATATGCTGACACCCTAACCATACCTCAGACTTGATTTTAGTATAGATCTTTTAAAAATGTAAGTAACACAAATGTTACAATGAAGTCACTAAATATGACTGTTGCTCTTCTCAGAGAAAGCTATTAAGACATCAGTGTCTTGAGATTGATATGCTTGAGCATAGCAAAAGATGTATTTGGTCACACTGATCAAACATCATTTTGCAAGTCAATAAGAGAACATCTACTTAAAACTTTGTAGCACTTGGGTCTAGGACTTGAGAAATATTATATATAATTATACCAGATAAATATTATGTCCAGAAGATAGGAAATTAATTTGGAAGATACGCTTTGGATAAATGATCAACTAATCTTCTTAGAAAGGTTTCATATAGTACACAAAAAATCCAGTCTGTGCTCATTATGAATATAATATGAAAATCATAAACATTTTAGCAGTTTGAATATTGTAAAATGTCACTATATATTTGTTGGAGGTGTTTAGAGGAAAGAGTCTAAATGAAGATGAATTACTAATCTTAAATTTAGCAAATTTAGCTTACAAATCGTATCATTAATATAGTGAAAATTAAACAATTCAAGAGAAAAAAATTTTATATGTACTCATAAATGGCCTATATCCAACACTTACATTCTGAATGACAGTTTCAAATGATATAAGAGAAAAATGAAAACACACTTAAACCAGGAGCTACCGAATACTATCATCTAAATGTTGACTAAACATGAACAAGTAATTAAATGCATAATGATGAAATGTGATTTGGTAATGCATTAAGAAACCCTACATGCATCAATGTGACTATGGTAAGCACATCAGCACAGGAACCACTGGAGGATAACTCAGCAGTAGACAGCAAGTTTTATAAAACTAAAATTAAGTCCAACAGACAGACAACTTTGTCTAAAAGCTAATGAAAGAGCCTAACTGCTGTTTGTTTTAAAGGTTGGGATAAAAGGTAAAATTTAGGGAATTGAAGAATGTACAATCAAGAAAGAAACACAAATGGCAGAAATCTTGTGTTCTGACAAATCTTTTGCAAACTTGAATATCATGTATTAGTGGGAAATGTGGTCAACATCTAACTTTAGGGACAACTAGTAAACAGTATGCTTGTAGATTTAAACACCAGAGATTTATGGACTTTCTCACTTGACTAATAAGTTTCAAAGATTAGAATCCTTCAATTACCTTAGAGCCTAGGACTATGTTTAGATCTGTCAGCCTATATTCAGAGAGAAGAGCCTAGAATAACTGTCCTTTCAGAGGCTCCAGCCAGCATCTGACTGGAGAAGATGCAGAGACCCACAGCCAATCATTAGATGGAGCCTGGGAAGTCTTGTAGAAGAGTTCGGGGAAGGATTGAGAAACCTGGAGGGGATAGGGATTGCACAAGAAGACCAACAGAGACACCTAATTTGTTCTTTTCAAGGCTCGCAGAGGCTGAACCATCAACCAAAGAATATAAAGGTCTCGACCTAGGTCCTCCACAACATGTAGCAGATGTGCAGCTTTGGTCTTCATGGAGGTCCTCCACAATTGGAATGAGAGTTTACCTTGACTCTGTTGCATGCTTTGGATCCTGCTCCCCTAACTGGCTGCCTTGTCTAGCCTCATGGGAGAGGATGTTCCTAGTCCTACATTTGAGGTGCCAGGGTGACTTCGTTAACTAGAAGGGACCTTCCTTCTCTTAGAGGTGAAGGGGAGTGGGAGGAGTGTGTGAGGGGAAGATTGAGAGGAGTGCAAAGCTGAAATCAGGATGTAGAGTGAATAAATAAATAAATAAATGAAAAATATTAGTAAAAAGATCAGAAAGAGGTGAAAATGAGAAAAAACCCAAAACTTTAAATAATAACATAATGAATTTAAATTGATAAATGTATAAAAAGATATAATAGAAGTTGAAAAGAACCAAATACACCTTTTTAATCCAATAAGAAGTTTTTATAGGCTTCATGTTTCAAAAGAAAACACTGGTCAACTGTAATGAAACACAAATAAAAACCTTTATTTTTCTTAATAACTTTAGACTATAGATGATAAATTTAGAATACTTTAAATTTGTAAGAGAAAATGATACTCAACAAGTATTCAAATTTCTAAGAGAAAATGATATTCAACACAGAGTCACACTGCCCATAAATTAAAAAAACACATATTTTTATAAGTATGTATTGCAAATTTATCTTCCATGAATGCTTTAAAAAATCAGTTAATACTGAGATTTAAAGCCAAACAGTAAAATTAAAGAGGGAGAGAGAGAGGAAAAGACAAAGAGACAAGAGACAGACAGGGACAGAGAGACAGGACAGAGGCAGAGCCAGAAATACAACCAGACGGTGAATTTGCAGAAATATTGTCTTGAATAAAGGAAATGAATTCCTGTGGGGCTGGCTTTGCAGGAGCCTCCAAAGTGGTTGTGTTAGGCTGGAAGGACACTGCCACCAAAGCAATTATTTTAAGATTCATGGGACAATGACCAGGAAGTGCTTGAAAGCATCAAACATGAGCTGACACTAAAAATTTATTTCTTCCTTACAATATGAAGTAGTTGAAAATTAGACAATTTATAGAAACAACACAAAATCAAAGCACTCTCATGTAAAGTCAGGCAGTGGAAAAGTGAAGGTCTAGGTGAACTGCAAAGTAAATGGTGGCGTTACTTGCAATAGCTAATGGAACATAGGAAAATAGAATCTGTCCTTGATGTTGGCAACATTCCTCTGTGAACAGCATTCTTGTCCTGACTTGGACCTTGCAGAAGCTGGCAAATTAGAGAATCAAATGACTTTTAGCTCTGGTGTGTATTTTTCAGTGAAAAACATTTACATAGTCAGATTCATGTAAGTGCTTATTATTGTTCAACCTTCAGAAAATATCTTTTGATAAATCATAAAGAATACAATACCTTTTTCCAAGATGAAGGGTCGAACAATTATTAGCAAATATAGTGTGTGACAAAGAAGAAATCTAGACGCCCGTGTGAATGTGAATATAGGATGTATATGTCTATGTACACATATATATTGGGTATGTGTATATGGGAATATATGTGTATACATATACCTATATTCACGGAGAGGCAAGAGTTAAGATAATAATTAAATAAGATTATTCAGAAAGTAGAAAGCATGTCTCAAGATTATAAAATATTTAAATACTTAAAAACCTTCTTTGCTTTACTGTGCATGAAGGGACATCAGACAAGTTGTGAGGTAACTTAGTTAGACATTAAGTCTTGTTGCAAGAAACAAAATGAAGAAAATTACTAATATGAAGGCAGCTACATATTAACAAATTTTCAACTCTTGATTGCTGGATTGTTTCCTTTGAAATAGAAATCTCTAGTTCTATAAGAGAGGCCCATTGTATTCTCATAAATGCTACATTTATTATCCATTTATTTGCATTCTCTTTGGTGCAAACTATTTAATAATGTGTTCTTAAATCCTTATGGTGTGCCTGCTGTTGTCTTTGGAGCAAACCATCTTTACTGTCAGAGTAGGAATGGGTGGCATTTCTTTGACTGTTGCAACAAGGCAAGGGCTACCTAAGTCCACCCTCAATTAGTTCCTCCTCTTCTATGCCTACCCAAACAAGGTGTATGGATTAAACAGTCAAATTCATGTGAGACATGTCACTTTGCCAATTCTTCTTTCAAACAAATATTTATGATCATGTTGTATTTCTGCTTCTGGCAGCTGCAATGGCACTTTGTACTAAAGTTGATCACCCAACCCTGAGAGTGAGCCTCAGGCAATGTAAAAAAATGGAAATCAAAGAGAATGTGTTATTTAATACACAACAACAACAACAAAAATAAACTTCTACTCATCATGTACAGCTTCCTCCAATTAATCTGTGAATGCCATCCATAAAATGTTAATGACCTTCATTCTTCCTTCTGTATTTCACCTATCAAATCATGAAATAATTTCTCAATAAATGTCCATTACCTAAGTTGCTATTTAGAGCAAAATAGATATAATTTATAGCTGCAAGAATAAAACAATATATACATAAGTTTCCCAAATGAATGCCTGGCATATTGAAGGTATGAGACAACATAATTGGCCAAAATAGATGTCTCCTTTAGTGACACTTTATTGGTGTGTTGCCTGAAAGAGACATTGACAGTTTCTGATGAAAAAACTGTTGGTTTTGTTTCCACATGGATTTTACTTGAAATTTCCTTCATGTGTCATCTGTCTCACACATCTTAGAAGTAGCTGCTGGGGTCAAATACAGTGCAATACCGATCAATCAATGACATTTTCAACTAATGTGGTAAAGTAGCATTTTCAACTAATGTCGTAAGTGCATTTCTGACACATTTCCAGTTGTTTCCATTTTATATAAAACGTCAGGCATGGGAGAACAGATTGTTCATTAAGTCTGCTATCAATCTTGGGTTAGGTACATTTAAAAGATGTTGAGAAAATTGCATTTATAATGATGAAATCTCTCAATTTTTAGTTTTCTTCTTCCCTGAGGCACTGTGGTATCGATATCTAAGGAGGTACTAAAGCTAGCATTGTCAACTGATGTATTATATGACAAGATTCTTAAGACAAAGAAAATAAGATATTGTCTGTGAATTTTGTAGACTGATACAGGACTAAATGAAAGATTTCAGCATTCATAATTAAGGAATATTTTATCAAAATTCCATTAAGCAGTCACAAAGTGAAACATGATGGTAAAATTTCTTATATCTAAAGACTTTATTAAAAATAAATGATGGGCATTTTAAGAAACTATGTAGTCCCAATTATTCATGATTGAGCTTAATTCATTCACAACACAGTAGTTAATAAAAATCTCTTTTGTCAGGATGCTTAGATTTGAATATTTACTTGGGGAATTACCAACAGCATAACATTGAGTTACATTTAATTTGTTGCTTGGAGATTAAAAAATGTGCCTAGAAAATAAGTGTTAAAAGTACTAAATAAGTAATATGTGACTTTATAAATCAATAAACCATGTGGTATATGTTGTATAGATGTATATTCTTTTTATTCTTTCAGTAATTCATCCAGAAATCAGTCATCAATCTGTACACCAGTAGAAAAATTATTGTTATTGTTTAGATATTTAAGGAATCCCAGACACATTACTTGAGGAAAACATGATTGATTTCTCAAGTAAATACTATTTGTTAAGTGATAATTATGTGTGTGTGTGCATAAGTTTGTAAAGGGCTTTCAGTACTGCAAATATCTTCAAGATGTATTATAGCTAATGAGAAAACAGTACCATCTATCATATTAGGTATACAAAGAGAGATATCATCCCAAAAGTCAAAAGATAAATGCATGAGCGCTTTAAGTAATGCAACTCTTGCTTTGATGTCTTACTGTTATTTGTTTCCCTATCTTACTTCAATCTTTCTCACAATCATTTATGCATGATGTTAAAATTAGCAATCAACAAAGCTATGCAGTTCATTTTGGTGTAAAATTGCTTTATATATATCGACATTAAATAAAAAAAACTACGATTTTCTATCAGATAACATTAAATAATGGGTTATTGTTTAGTGTTGTTAAGAATATACATTTTTCCAGGTAATAGTCTATCCTAACAAGAGAGTTACTAGTAGGAATCCAGAGCCTTCTTAGACCTGTGCAATAATACTCTCAAGACACACTGTCATTGTATGTTATCAGGAGGAACTTTGTTCGGAATTTTACCATGTTTCTTCTTCTTACTAATTAACAGCTACTTAGTTTTCCATAGTAAACACTTAATGGTTCCTTGCCAAGGCTTAGAATTAACTACAATCTAAATGTAATCTCCTCCTTGTCATCTGTACATCTATATGGGAATAGCTTTAAGGAAATATCAGCATTAAGAGATGCCATAGCATACAATGAATGTAGCATGAAAGAATGGAGGACGGTTAGAAGCAGTGGGAGGGTACCAGAAAGTAGAGGTAAAGGAAGGTGCTGTGGTTACTTTACAATTGCTGAGAAGAGACAGCTTGATCAAGGATACTTCTAAAGGAAAGCATTTAATTTGGGGCTTGTTTACATTTTCTACTAGTTAGTCCATGGCCATCATAGTAGGAAGCATGGTGGCTTTCAGGCCAGCAGTTTTCAACTGATCCACAGCAGGAGATAGAATGAGAAAGATTGGGCAGAAATGGACCCTGTGTGGGCATTTGAAAACTCAAAGCCCACTCTGAGTGATACACCTCTTTCTAACAAGGCCATGCCTTCTAATGTTTCCTAACTAGTCCACCAACTGGAAACCACGTATTCAAATATATGAACTTATGGGAAACATTTTCACTCCAACAACTATGGAGGAGGATGAAAAAGAACAAAATATAAACACATACACATGGTAAAATGCCCTAATAAAATCTACCATTTTGCATACTAATGTGTAAACAATATTAAAGACTGATAGGTAACTTTCCATAGAGGAAAAATCTTGACTCCAAAGAAAGCTCATGTTCATAAGAGTTTTAAAAAGTACGCAATCATTTGAGGTCAAGGTTTTGAGTAACTTGCTAGCTGCCGAGCCTGACGTCCCTGCACTCCACGTAGTGACACTGTTTTGGTTCTGAGGATTGCCATGTTTTGGCACATCACTTTTCTCTAGTGAAAACTCACAAATCTGTTAAATGTTTGTGTGCATTACTGTCAATGTCTGCTGAGTCCACTGGGTTTTTGTTGTTGTTTGCTTGTTTGACAATGTTTACAAAGGATAACACATCAAATGTATTATTCTCGTCTAATCTAAAAAAATTCATCTATTCTTCAAAAATACTGTAATCTGCTTATCTAAGGCATTCAAAAAATAACTTTGCCTGAAGAGTTTGTATGTTTCTAAAATCGTTGTTACTATAATAATATAGATTATTATTAATATTGATTTCTAATTCACTTGGACTATTGTTATGTTACTTTTTAATCACTTCTAATTATAGATTAAATGTTCCTCAGGCATATGCTTACAGGAGTCTTGATCTCTTTTGTGTCAATGTTGGAAAAGAAAGGAAACCAATCATAGGTATAAGGCAGTTAGGCGCTGATGAAATTCTAGTGGTGCAACTCAGTGAGTCTCCATCAAAGAGTATTTTAATAGAAAAGTCAAACCTGGCCACTCAATCTCTACTTGTGTCATCATGTGATCTCTCTGGGTTACATGTATTTCCACCATAAATCTCCTATTTGTAACTCACCTAAAGGGGCTGAGTAAATGTTAGTTCTTGAATCTCCCAGGACTTTGAACTAAAAACAACTTCCTTCTTCATATATTACTTTGACTCAACTATTTTGTTGTATGTCACAAATGAGACTAAGTAAGGCATCTTCTTATTTGTCAGTGAGGACAATGTGTCTAAACATACCAGGAAAGGTTTAGAAGCAGAGACGTACCCCAACTTAATGAAGAGTCTTTTGGATATGACTCAATTTCTTTGAATCACAGTGTTCTTATTTATACAAGTGAGCAAGACACCTGAGCTTACATTAGCAGACCTAGCACGGTCCAGATGCTGAGAACTCAATGTTTATGAATCTTCTCAGTTCTTTGATGCTGCAGATCATGCCTTTTGTCTTTCATCCTCTACACGGTATTTAATCCTTAATGTTTATTTTAAAACTCAAAACACATGGAATGGAGTTTGTTCAATAAAGCAAATGGAAGCACTTTTTAGTAAAGTATGAAAAAGCAGCTCTGAACATTTCGATGTATGATTGAAGCATTGTCCCAGTGTTATCCATCTTAGGAAGGCAGCGCTCAGCAGTCAGCTAGTGATAGCACCCATCTATCAGAAATGTTCTGCCCTGAATTGATCAGAAACATTAGGCGACCAATGAGGAAAGAGGCAGAACATTAAACAAATTTAGTTTTCTTAGCATTTTTACTGCCTCCAACTGAAGGACAAATTGCAAGCATTCTGAGTCGGGAGAGGACATTAAGTCATATAGTTTCCCTTTAAGCCTCATTTATTCATAACAGTCACAAGAGAAGTCTAGATCTTCAAAACCTGAAACATTTTCAAATGTGAACTCAAGTGCTGCTGTCTCAGAAGAACTGCTCTCTTCCTTCACATGTTTCTCTCTATTTCCACTTTACATTTTATTTTATATTTTTTTTGTGCTTGAGGCATTCAACTGAAAGAAAAGATTTTTTTAATGCAAAATATACTAAAAACCAATATTATTAGGATATATCGGTAAATGGTTTTGGTTTTGAGTTTCAGTTGCCCTGGATGTGAACACACGTGTTTTGTTTATTTGTTTGTTTGTTTGTTTTTTCCTCAGTACCAGTTATGATGCCTGGAGAAAATATATTGTTCTACAGTTAAAACTGAATCCCATAGCTCTTTAAATGATCATGACCAGACACCCAATTACAGCTGGTTTTCTTCTGCTTCTCCTTCTTGTACTGTTTTTAACAGAAATTAATTTAGAGTATTTATAATATAGAATGCCATGTTACATTGGAAAACAAACTCTATATATTATCTCATATTTATATTTTAAACCATATTTTTAAAAGAGCCATGACCTAAGCTCTTATGCACTCTGTAATTACCTCATATTTTTTACTCATTCCTAATGTAAAATAATTGCACTGTGTTCCATACTGAGGATTCTGTTTTCTAAGCAAAACTAAATTTTCTATGCACCATAAATTCCTCTGAACTATATGTTTGTCCTTAAGATCAATAGGAACAAACATTGTGATGGGATTGCTCAAAGGTTAATATGTCTAGGACTGGAGAATGCCGTGGCAGATTGATGGTGGATGAACTAGAAGACCTCTGGGGTGCTATGATTTCATGGATGCAGAAGGGTGAAACTGACATCATTGTTATTAATAGAGACAATGGCTAAAAACACCACTCTTCTTTAAGTAGTACACATTGAAGGATTTCTTTGTTCAGCAAAACTGCTGTGTGCCATGAGGAACAGTTAAAAAGCATTGCACTGAGAGTTTGAAAATCTAGCTTCCATTCTTGCTGGTTCTCTAACTGGCAAAGCGACCTTAGCCAGCTCAATTAACCTCTCAGCATTTCTTTTCTTGCATATAAACAAGAGAACAATACCTACCTATTCTAACTTTCAGGATTGTTTTCCAATTCGACTGAGATAAAACATTGTGGAAATGTTTTGGAATGAGTCGTGCGGCATACAAATGGAAGTTAATAATCACTGCGAGGTCTGTTTATGACTCCTTTGCTTTCAGAGGCTGTCCTTGTTTAAAATGAGTCATTCCTCTTACTGCGATTACCGCAAACTGATTGTGTTCATCCTTTTTCCTGGCATTCAGCAGTCACACCTCAGCCACAGTTGATGTCTTGTTTATGCCTTTACAGTTCTTCTTTTGTTTACTGCCTATATGTCTGCTAATTCACTCCTCTTGCCTTTTGTTTAGCAGTCATATGGGGACTTAAAACATTCCTCTCTCTCTCTCTCTCTCTCTCTCTCTCTCTCTCTCTTTCTCTCTCAACATATAGCTGTGTGTGTGTTCCACGGATATGTTTCCTATACTAGAAGGATTAGAATTTAGTAAATGATGTGTCTTCAAGTACCCTTGCATTATCCTTTCAAACAATATGCTTCTTGGCCATGTGGGTTGTAATTTACAAAGTTCCATATGGTTCATAAGTTCCAGTAATGAAATTACTAATGGGATTTAATATGATTGCTATAGAAATTTGACTTTTAAGAGTGTTTTCCCCACTATGATAATTTTATATTGCTTAGTCTTTGAGAATGAGAATCAGAATCATGCCATATAATCTATATATATATATAATATAATAATATATATATATATCGTAAAAGCCTCAAACCAGTCTCCCTATCCATTTCTGTATCTCTGACTCCTGTTCTAAATCATATTGTTCATGGAACCATAGCACCAGAATTTGAACATGTATCTTAGAATATGAAAACGATACATCATTCATTGACAGAAGTGTATGGGTTCTACCAAGAGGACAGAAAACCTAGCAGGACATTGATAAACATTGCTGACATGAAGCAAACTCTTTTAGAGTTTATTTTGCATCCTGTCTATCCCAACAAGGACCCATTGTCCTTTTCTCCAAGGCAAAATTATCTGGCTCCATCTAGGATGTCAGACGATGAAGGATAATGTGTCAATAACTATGCTCAATGCTGTGATGAAAATATCAGGCAAAATAACCAAAGTAAAATGGTTTACTTTTGATTTACAGTTCAAGATTTTCATGGTAGGGAATTCCTAGTAGCAGGAATGTGAGAGCTACTGGTCACATTTCATCCACAGCTAGGAAGCAGAGAGATGAATGCTGGCTACCAGCTCACTTTCTGCTTTTTACTTAGTCCAGGATCTCAATCCATAGAACGATGCTGGCCACACTTAGCGTTGGTTGATCTTCGTATCTCAGTTAATCTAATCTGGAAACCCTTTTATCAGAATGTCCATAGGTTCCATTATTAGGTGATGCTAGATTCTGTCATCCTGGTGATCAATAATACCCATAACAGCAGTAACTGAGCTGGCTAGAACAAAGCAAGACTAATACAAGGTGACCACGTAAGAGAAAACGAACCTGCTGTTGCTATTTATCATTAGCTTGTTTTCCTACTTAGATCCTATATTTCCCAACAATTAACCATTGGCTCTTCCACTTAAACCTTTACTCTACTTGGTCAATTACCCAAATGACTATGAACAATAGATCAAATGTCTGTTCTGTGCTAAGGCTGGGCCAGTGGAATGGAGCTGGTGCTGGGCTCAATGGAATTCTTAGTTTCATCTTCATTTCCAGGACCTAGAAAATATTAGAACAGGGAAGTTACCTTGTATAAAAATGACTTTTATTCACCTGATATATTTGTCATCATGGAGGTTTATTGCCTCAGTCTGTTACTCTAGGCCTAGTTCTAAAAGCCTCTAGCCTCTATTCAATCTAATCTAGGCCTAGAATCCTTTCAGCCTCTGAGACTTAACAGCTGAGTACATTCATCCTTTCTAGTTCTTGCTAAACTCTGTTGGCTGGTTTAGCCCACCTGTTCTGGCTGAAACTCCTATCAAATCTAATGATTCAATCTGGCTTCTCTTGGCCTCTGACTGAATTTTTCTGCTTGGCCTCATACTAACTTTGGCAATGTGTGTTTTAAACTTTTGGCTCCTTCTCATTTTCTGTTTTCTTTCTGTCTTCACCCATGTCTAGCTTGATCTCTTTGTGCATCCTCCTCTCTATATGTGTCCTGGTAAACCTGCCTCTTCTCTCTGCACTGCTCCCTCAAGTGGCTTCCATTTCCTCTTATGTCTCATGAGAGTTGGGCATGAGCCTAGTTTGTCAAATCTTTCAATGATTCATCACTTTGTCTGCCAGTTAGATACCACTTTCAAACATGGATGCTTTCTTCTACAAACTTTACTTTCATTATTTTGGACTAAAGGTATGTACTAAGGGAATGTCTGTATTCTAGCCAGAGTAGCCAGCCATATTGCTGGATTTCTCTACAACCTAGTATTGAAATTGTCATAGATCAAATTAATGACTTAGATTTTACTGCCTGTGATTTCATAGAAAATTTTCTATGCAGCTTTAGAGATGTTTTGTTGGAAGAAAATAGACACACATCATAGTACTTTTCAATGTATGTTTTACATTTTATTTTTAATTTTTGCTCTTGCTATGTGAATGGAGTAGACGTTAATATGATTTTTTTGTTCTTTTGATAAGAGGTAGAATGCCAGCAGTTTTACTGACAGAAACCTTTTCTTCCAACTTGCATTATTATTCTATAACAAGGGTTCTAATAATAATCCGATCTTCTTAAGATAGACCCCTTAAGTGGGAGATGATCCCTTTTTTCCAAAGAGATTATTATAATTATAACAGGTGATCATGATGTAAGCAAAAAAATATTGTTTTTAAAAAATAGTTTTAATCATGTTTATAGCATGGAGTGACCTTAAGAGAGCCTTGTCACAGTGATACAATAATAAAGACACTGTTGACAGCTACATTGTCACTTTGAACCTGTATACACAGGTGCCCTGTGTAAGACAGTGTCTTAGTTGAGGTTTCCATTACTGTGAAGTTGCACCATGACCAAGGCAGCTCTTTTAATGGACAGCATTCATTAAAAGCTACCTTACAGGTTCAGAAGTTTCAGTCCATTATCATCAAGGCAAGAAGCATGGCAGCATTCAGGTAGGCATGGCACAGGAGGAGCTGAGAGTTCTACATCTTCACCCAAAGGAAGCCAGAAGCAGAATTGTTTTCAGGCAGCTAGCAGGAGGGTCTCAAAACCCACTCCTATAGTGAAACACTTTCTCCAACAAAGCCACACCTACCACAAGGTCATACCTCCTAATAGAACCACTGCCAGAGACGAGCATATTCAAACTACCACAGACAGACAGAAATGAATGCAGTAGCAATGTCTGCCAATTTGGGGAGGAATATATTGAGTTGTTTTCACTGGATAAATAGGGACACATTTATCCAGTAGACTTTCTTCCTACTTTAACTACTTAAGAGTCTCAGGCTATGTGTATATATTTTAGTCTGGATTCACACACATGAGCCTGGCATAACTGTCCTCTGAGAGGCTCCACCTAATAGCTGACTAAAACAGATGCAGGGAACCAAACATTAGACCAAGCTTGGTAAATCTTATGGAAGAGTTGGTGAAGGATTGAGGATGGGATAGGAACTCTACCTGGAGACAATCAGATTCAACTAACCTGTACTCTTGACGGTCCCAGAGACTGAACCACCAAGGAAAGAACATTCAATGGCTTGATCTATGCCCACCCTACATATGTAGCAGATGTGCAGCTTGGTCTTCCAGTCCAACAACTGGAGCAGGGCTTACTTTGACTCTGTTGCCTGCCTGTGGATCCTGCTGCCCGAACTGGTTTGCCTTGTTTGGCCTTAATGGAAGGGGATGTGCCCAATGCTGCAATGACTTGAGCCACAAGGATGGGGTTGGTACTCAGGTGGAACCCCCTGCTTCTCAAAGGTGAAGAGGAATGAATGGTAGGAAGATGGGCTATGCCAGCGGGAAGTGGGGATGGACGACTGTTATCAGGATAAAAGTGAATAAATAAATTAATGGAAAAGAAAAAGGAGATAAGAGAGAGCGACATCTCAAAATCAAGACACTGTAAAAGTGTTTCTTTTGGGGGACTTTTCCTTTTTAGGGGTAGTTACAGCAGGAAGCAAGCCTATAATGTGTCTCTATTGATCCGCTGAGGACAGTTCAGTAGATCAGCACCCAACCCCAAATTCGCAGGGATTGATACTGCATTCATTTATGTCTCTCTGTGGTAGTTTGAATATGCTTGGCCCAGGGACTGGCTCTATTAGGAGGTGTGACCTTGTTGGAGTAGGAGTGGCCTCATTGGAGGAAGTATGTCATTGTGGGAGTGGGCTTTAAGACCCTCCTCCTGGCTGTGTGAAAACAATTCTGCTCCTGGCTTCCTTTGGGTGAAGATGTAGAACTCTCAGCTCCAGTGCCATTTCTGCCTGGCTGCTGCCATATTTCCTGCCTTGATAATTCTGGACTGAACCTCTGAACCTGTAAGCTAGCTCTAATTGAATGCTGTCCTTGGCACAGCAGCTTAGAGGACAGCTATACCAGGCTCCTGTCAGCAAGTGCTTCTTGGCATCAGCAATAGTGCCTGGATTTAGTGTCTGCAAATGGGATGGATCCCTAGGTTGGGCAGTCTTTAGTTGGCCTTTCTTTCAGTCTCTGCTTCACACTTTGCCCTGCATTTCCTTTTAACAGAAGGAATTCTGGATTAATATTTTTGAGATGGATGAGTGGCCTTATTCCTCAACCTAGGACCCATGCCTATCCATTGGATATAGTATCTGCAGGCCCTTTGTTGGGTAATGAGGCTCGATGACCCAGCTTAAGGGAATTCTAGGCCACTGAGGCAGGGTCGTGGGGTGGCTTAATTGGAGAGCACCCTCATAGAAGCAGGGGGGATAGAGGAGGTGATATGGTGTTTGTAAAGGGGAACCAAGGAACAGGGATAACATTTGGAATGTAAATAATTAAAATAATTAATCATCATCATCATCATAATAAGAGAGTTGCCTTGGTCATGGTGTCTCTTCACAGTAATAGTAACTTCAACTAAGACACTGTCTTACACAGGATACCTGTGTATCCAGTTTAAAGTGACAAATGTAGTTGTTAACAGTGTCTTCACTTTTTTTTCATTGTGACAAGGCTCTTTGTTTGCCTTCCATAGTATCCAGTCATCTCTATTATTTATGGGAAATGTGTTTTCTGAAATGGGAAATAACTATGCTCTCAAGACTAACTCCTCCAGCGTGGTTTTACTCCTTTAATACTCTTACTTTAAAATAAAATAAAGATAATTATATTTTAAAGTTAGAACTCTGGATGCTTTTGATTCCTTTCTCCCATAGTCCCTACTTTGTATAACTCTACAATTTCTTTTCATTCCTAATCCTTACTGTCAAATAGGCCATCATTTTACATTTATGCTGCATTAATGATTTGATATTATAGTGATAACGTTACTAGCAGAGCTATTTAGCTTCACAACAAAATTACAAAAATAAAACACAGAATGTCTCTATACATTCTATTTTACTAAACACACACTCTTTATCAATACTTCAGAACAGAGTGTTTATAATTGAAAGCCATTCACTGAAACATCTTTGTCATTCCAGGTCCATGATTTACATTAAGATTCTTACTGTTTTGTCCTGGGATTTGACAAATAGGTAAAAACATCTGGACACAACTTCTTAATAACTATAGTTTCACTCCCTAAAATTTTTCTTGCCTGCCTATTCATAATTTTTCTTAAACTATTTACTCATTTTATAGTTTTTTATTTTATAATCAACATTGAGGACATATATATATATTAAAATATACATTAAAATATTATATATACATACATATACTTTTTAATAGACTATTATGCTTCCTATAAGAATATTAATCTTTCTGTTCTATACTTTTATCAGAATTTCATCACTTAGGTTATTTTCATTGTTCCCCATATAAAACATGTAAAACATATAAAAAGTCCTTGGAGGGTTTGTGCTTGCCTCCTGTGTGTGTGTGTGTGTGTGTGTGTGTGTGTGTGTATGTGTGTGTGTTTGTGCATGTTTATGATGTTACTTATTGTATCCCATGTGCCTACAATACTAAGGGCTTATAGCCCACTCAGTGAACCCTGTTGTGTCTTTACCATAAATATTTAAAGGCTTTTTATTTACTTCCCCTTGCTCTGAGTGCATTCATCCCTTCCAATGACTAGAATCAATAAAATCATTCCTAAAATTTCAACTCAGAAATCCATTCACCAAGAGAAACCAAAGAAATCAAAAACCATGAGTTCAAATGCTGCATCCTGCCCTTTGTGTCTTCATCATGGTTCCAGAAAATTTGCTGAAATCATTTGCTTCTTCTACGTTATTCAGCAAAGTCCTCAGAGGCTGCCATTTCTCCAGACTTCCCCACATCTTTTATAGCCTGTCTGCCTACTCATCTGTGCAAACAAAAAATGGAATGAAAGATTCTAAGTATTTATATATTCATGAATTTCTACAAACCATATTTTATCATTTCTTTTTAAGTTTATAGTCACAAACATCTTCCATGAAACTAAATGTGCATCTGCTTACATGTCTACATACTAGCAAGCAATCCACAGACTTCTTATCCCTTTACCTGACATCAAGGTTGTTTTTCTAAGTACTCATAAACAGGGCTGGTTTACATCTTTTTGATTTATTATAGGAGGTATGCCTCCTTTCTGTTCTAGGTTGGCTGGTTCTAGTTGCACTCAGAAATTGCTACTTGGCTCATGCTCTTACCAAGAAGTAACTTCTATTTCATTCTGCACATGATCTTCAACACATATTATTTTCAACAAAATATTTAATAACAGTTTTGAATGTTCTACGGTACATGACTTTACTCAGTTAATTGAACTACTTGACTCCTCTCTTCCTTCCTTTCCTATTGAAACCTTTTAATTTACTCAAACTTTAATATTGACTACTGAATGTAAATTCACCAAGATATCCTCAAGTATTATGACTGATACTCTTTCTGAGGACAGAAGGTACTGTCCCTTTCAGGT